>OX621192.1:18736511-19946511 GCA_951640565.1 Petrophora chlorosata
TCAGTGTTGTTTTCTATTATTGCGTCTCCAGCTGCTAGGTACAAACATACGCTTCTACCACGCTATGCCACAAATTAAAAGTTAAAAGTCCACTTAGGATCTTAAGTTATGTAAGTAAGACATATCATGAAAGTTTTTACAGAATCAACAATCAAGAAAAGTTATGAAAGATTAGGTACCTAACTACGTCCCTTTTCACCGTTCTCCTCGGTTGGCAGTAGCTAGGAATACAGCCTATCGTTGACTCGATATTATAACTGCATAATCATCACTTAAATATGTATCATCACTATCACTACATAGTATAAAACAAAGTCGCTTTCTCTGTCCCTATATCCCTATGTATGCTTAAATTTTTAAAACTACGCAACAGATTTTGATGCGGTTTTTTTAATAGATAGAGTGATTGAAGAGGAAGGTTTATATGTATAATAACCGTGCGAAACCGGGGCGGGTCGCTAGTTGTAAATAAATCATTGTATGTATTCACGACGTATTGACGAAAGGTTTTGCTGTCCGTTTTGCCACAGTCACTGCTATGATTGACGGATAATCGTCTAATGCAAAGGTAAAGAGGTCTAATGTCGTTACCACATTAGACCTCGTTTTATGAATTTGAATGATGAATATCTGGGGTGCGTTCAGGCAGTCGTATAAATTTTGTCCAGCCAAAATTTATACGGGGCTCCTGAAACGGCGTCATAGCTTTATTTTAAATTCAATAGACAGGTACAGCGTAGCCAGACCAAAAAGTACTTTTTGATACCATTCATCATCCTACTGTACACCGTACTACATTATTCGTACTTCAGCTTTGACCGTGCTTTTTGCCTTGTAAACTATTTTTGATACAGCACTTGATGTTATATATCTCTAGGCTTGATAAATTTATTGTACCTGCTACTTTCGGGCTCAGTATACTCTTATTATTTATTTCGTATTAGCTTGTACCCCCGACTTCTGTTAAAGCATGCTACCTCCGGAGTTGATATGCAAACTTTTTTGATGTTACAATATGCGTCCATTTTAAAAACAAGTTTGATATTTTAAAACTGTCGTGTCCTCAATAAAAAAAAATGTATTAGTTCAAGGAAATTATGTTTGCATGTATTTGAAATGTTAATTTGTTCATTAAATCATGACTAAACAACCCGTAAGTACTTCGTCCTCGTAGAATTCGGTTTGTAGCTGTTTCCTGGGGAACTGTTAGTTTTTTTCGGGCCAAAAAGTATGTCCTACGTTTAGTTTAAATTTTAGCCAGTAATTTTCACATCTTTGACACTAAACGGGCTACTTGATATTTATCTAGTGTAAGTTTTATTCAAGTTGGCTGTCCTAAACGCACTCCTGGATATTTTGATTTTGTTGACTTTAAAGAAACGTGTGATGGCATTTTGTCAATCGCGCGTCTGTCAGCGTCCGGATAGCGATCATACGTCATGATTGGCCTACGTCATCCATACTAAATAAAGACTAACTACAAACAGAAGTAACAACTTTTATTGCGGACGTAATTAATTGCCCAATTTTTTTGTAACTGAATGACGAGACGAGCTGGTCGTTTGCGTGATGGTAAGCAATACGCCAGCCCATAACAATAACTGCACCACCCAGAACTTTGAATAGTTAATTAAAACTAAATAGTTAAAGGTTTGGGTCAAATCTTGCAACTTGAATCAGAACCACTTTCTCTTATCCTACGGACTTGAAATTTTGCATACTTGTCAAAGTCCGACGAAAATGTATTATTACGGTGACAGCCAGCTGATCTGATGATGGAAACGGAAGGTGGTCAGTGGAACTTCTTGATGCATAATCGTAAACTACTAGTATTTGAGCTCATTTTAATCTGCTCGCGGTTCCAATTACAATATTTGTTAAAAACTTGTCTTTGAAAAAATATTTAGTGGCGTGGCGTGGCGCTTTACATCAGGCGAACGACTTGCTAAATTTTACCTATTTAGTAAAACCCAGGTCAGGTGACCCATCTGATAAGAGCAATTATAGGCCCATCTCGCTGGCTACAACGGTGGCGATGGTGCTGGACAGTTTGCTTGATCGCATTTTGAGTAAACACATCAAGCTGAACGATGCCCAGTTTGGCTTCCGGCCTGGGTTATCTACTGACTCGGCGATACTCTGCCTCAAGCACACTGTCCGGTACTACACTGATCGGAAAACGGCGGTTTACGCCTGCTTTCTAGATCTTTCGAAAGCCTTCGATTTGGTGTCCTATAATGTGCTCTGGAAAAAAAAGAGGGATGAGACCAGTCTTCCGGATGAGATTATCCGAGATTTCGATTATTGGTATAACAATCAGGTTAATATAGTTAGGTGGAATGGCAGGGTTCCCGATGCGTATGGGTTGAGATGTGGTGTGAGGCAGGGGGGACTAACCTCTCCGCGCCTCTTCAACTTGTAAGTAAACGGTCTTATTGGGGAGCTTAGCAGCGCCAACGTTGGTTGTTTAATAGACGGAACTTTTGTCGACAACATCAGTTACGCCGACGACATGGTGCTGTTGGGTCCCTCAATAAGTGCCGTTCGGAAACTCCTCGGCATCTGTGAGGCCTATGCTGGGACGCACGGGCTCAGGTACAATGGAAAGAAGAGTGAGCTCTTGGTCTTCCAGTCGAGGGGTTTTTGAGACCAACACCGTACCTCCTCTAGTACTGAACGGTGTTCCCTTGGCAAGAGTGTCACGGTTCAAGTACCTGGGTCACTCGGTCTCGGAGGACCTCACAGATGATGACGACATAGAGAGGGAGCGACGGGCGTTGGCAGCCAGAAGCAATTTGTTGGCTTGCAGATTTGCACGTTGTGCTGCAGCAGAAAAGGTTGCATTGTTCAACGCTTTCTGTCAGTCCTTTTATACGAGCAGTCTGTGGGTCAACTATACGCTGAAGACGATCAACGCCCTTCGCATGCAATACAACAACGCGTTTAGGATACTGCTGGGGCTGCCTCGGTACTGCAGTGCGTAGGGCATGTTTGCTGACGCTCGTGTAGATGACTTCCACGCAATAATGCGCAAACGAGCCGCCTCGATACTAAGCCATGTCCGAAGCAGCACCAACAGCATTCTTCGCGTTGTAGCTGGCCGATTTGACTGCCCCATTATTTACACGCAGCTCAGCTACACTTAAAATTAAATATTATATAACTTATTTGACATTTATTTTTATTTTTTATGTGTATCTAATTGTAATTTTTTTTGAATGTGTATTTTATTTTAACTAAGTAATTGTAATGTTATGGACTTAGTCTGAAATAAATAATTTGAATTGAATTGATATGAAAAACACAGTAGTACGTCTTCACGAGACAGTGTTTTCGTGTTTAGTTCCATTGTAAATCAATTAGTTAATTGCACTTGAAGCACAGTATAAATTTAATAATAGTACTACGTATTTGTAGCCAAGATAATATAGTCATTGGATGTTTTAAACCAATATCAATGACTTGCTAAACATGTGCACAATGCGCGTAACCAGCGCCAGCGCTGTGACGAATATATTGGTAACTATAGCTTTTGCTTGCTACTTCGTATGGATTAAAATTTGTATTGTAGATACGTTAATAATTAATAACACAGAAATATTTTCTAACTATGTAAGTACATTATTTTTACGACCACTGTGAGTTTGATTATACCACCACCATGGTGGTCTCAACTCAGTTCAAGGTGTTGTAGCTACTGCTTCCTCGTGTTTGGGAGTAGAAGTTGTAGCCCGCTTACACACTCAAGATTTCCTATGGTGCGAAATTTGGTCAGTATAAATATCGAAGAATCAGGTCCACAACGCACTGTACAATTTGACGCAGCTGATTGTTGTTCAGTTGATTTGCACTGTTGATTTGTATGAGTTGCTCTCCAGTTGAAGACCCGCTGATCCACTGACTTATGACTTACTAACATTATGCACCTTCTGTTATTATGCACCACTAGGTAGTGACGGCCACACCACACTACAATATTTTGCCTATTTCCTATTCGCATCGCATAAAGGAACTGAATATCAAAAAAATGCTGGAATTTTTACTTTTAATTATTTACTTATTATGAGTTTCAAGATTCAACGACAGTCACATAACTTTTTGTTCATTTTAACTATACCCCAAATTTAACACGCCAAATGTAGATTGTATAGCTTATGTTCAGCAGTTTCTAAGTTAAAGGTTTTCAAACAAACTTTCTTTTTTATATATAAACTAATTTAATATTATGTTCAGATACTAATTGCACTGGTTGATTTTTTCCGAATGTCTTCCATGTACAGACATTTTTATGTTTAAATTTTTTTTAGTATGTATGTTTTATACAACATTCGTATGTAAAAAAATGTATGGATAATCGTATAAGCTTATATTTTTGATATAAAAACACATTGTCACAGTTCAGTTCAAGCGCTTTTACGTTCTGCTCGCTATGGCCCTCTTATTAATTGTGGCTGCTATTGTAGTGCTTATTTTCTTTATGTTATTGGTTGGTATATATCAAAAAAGTACCAACGAAATGTGTATGTCAAAAAAGCGTCTCGATGGAAAAACTGCACTAGTGACCGGTGGGACGATCGGCATGGGACTGGAAATTGCAACGGATTTCGCCCAGCGAGGAGCGAGAGTCATCGTCGCATGCCCCTTTGAAGACGAGGGCATTCAAGCTGTGCACACAATCATAGAGAACAGTGAAAACAAGAACGTCGTGTTCAAGAACCTTGACCTAGCCTCCTTCGAATCAGTGCGACAGTTTGCTAATGATATTTTAAAAAACGAAGACCGGCTTGACATCTTAATGAACAATGCAGGAATTGGAGGGCCACGCTACAGTGTGACTCGTGATGGATTTAACTTTATAATGCAAGTGAACTACTACGGCGCCTTCCTGTTAACTCTCCTACTCCTGCCACTTCTGAAGAAAACGGGACGCGCGGGCGAGCCGAGCCGGATAGTCAACACTTCGTCGATACTTCACAACATTGGAACAGTGAATTGCGACAATTTGGATGCCAACAACTTTATTGGCCAAGTGTACGGAAATAGTAAGCTGTATGTGGTGCTATTTTCTCGAGAGCTGACAAAAAGACTGCGAGACTCCAACGTGGTGGTAAACAATGTGGATCCGGGGGCTGTCGGAACGCGAATTTTTTCAACTGCCGATCTGTACCTCGGAAATTTAGTTACTCTACTCTTCCTCCTGTTTTTCAAAAATGCGTGGCAAGGAGCTCAGACAGCTTTACATGCAGCTTTGGACAAGAAGGCTGGCGAAGTGAGTGGAGAATTCTTCAAGAATTGCAAGCAATCTAGAGCGATCGGAAGAGCTTACGACGACAGACTGGCGACGAAGCTTTGGGAAGAAACCGTTAGATTAGTGAAGTTATCAAACGATGAACTGGATAATTCCTTCAAATCTTTGTAGGGGTGTGGGTTGTGGATTTAATTTACATACCTTACTTATGGTGTGAGTTATGAGTCTTAAAATTATTATTATTAGGGGTGTCGTGACCTAAAGTGTTCATTATTTGTTTAAATTTGATTATAGCTGATTACCAAATATTCAATACTCAATACTTTATTGCAAACATTGTGTACATATGTTTTTATTAATAAAGTTGTTATTATAGTGGTGAGATTACATATAACCCTGCTAGCAAATTATAAATTATAATGAGAGCGAACCGATTTATTTTACAACTTATTTGTCAGTTACTTATTTACTTATCATTTTATTATTATTTTCATAAAAAAAGTCATTTAAATTATAATAACTTTTTCTATAAGGATTTTTTTTAATTTTTATATTATTTTTTGTATAATTTTCTTCTGCTTTTATTTTGTCGGGTTCTTCTGCTTTTATTTTGTCGGTTATTAATTTTGTTTTACTGACATTACATTTGGACCGGAACTATATATGTTCAGTCTTGATGTAGGTAATACTAATTTTATGCTTAAACCTAGTTGCAAATCGCAGTGTTTGTTCTGGCTGCTTTAAGAAAAACTGCGGCTATAGTCTCACGAATTTACCTACTTCTAAAAATATATATTGATGTTAGAGCACAGAATACTAAGTTAGACAAGATTTTTTTTAAAAGGTGTGTATCCGGATGGAACAAATACTATTGTTGTTGATTTCAAATTAAGTGAAAACCTTATAATCAGCTGTGTCACAGAATAATTAACAGTACCAGCTGTGTTGCCTATACCATATTTATAAATTACCTATTATCACCTATTATGTGACTACTACTATTACTTACACGATGAACGAGATTTTTACTTTGTTTACACAAGTGGCAAGTAAGCGAACACCATTTCTTAGGGCTCTACAATAGTACATTATGGTACTAGTGTGTAATGTTGGTGATCACCGCTGAGGCGCCATTGAGACCCGAGCCGTTAGGTGAGGGTCTTAAGAGAGTCGAGGACGGTTATCTTTGGCTGTAACTCACTAGTTATAGCAATGAAAAGTCACAGTTTGATTATGGGTGTCATTCTGTGCCTAATTGCGGTGACCATAGAGCCACTTTATGAGCAAGTGTGTTGAAAATTATTATTTGCGTTGCCGTAAAATGTCGGGACTTAGTCACAAATACTGTACGTTTATATTGTATGTTATGTATGGAGTTGGTATAAATTTTAAAACCTCTTGAGCCCTTGGTTTTTGGATCTTTGGTATGTTGTGGCCTGAGCCCGGACCGGACCGGCTATAATACTTTCAAAAATAGACTTTGCTGATAGGTTTCACCTCAGCTTACACTCGTCGCTACGTGTGACCAAAAAGCTGTAATGACAAGGCTGCCAAGGCTCTGGTAAGTGATCTGCTACTGGTAGGGACATCTGGGTTATCTACAGGCCGGATTTATAAAACATGTGATGTATAAAATACGTAAAACATAACGTGTCAATGACCGTAGAGTTCTAACACAATCACCAAGTGCTGTGAAGATGACACCAACGCAACCTACGAAGCCAGCAGCTTCCTCTGCTAAGACGCAACCACCAGCTCTACAGAAGAAGTCTTCATTCAAATATTATGACTTGATTGGAAAACAAATATTATGCATACTCTGGCTTATAATATAGAAAGAGGATATCTGTAAGGTATTTTAAAAATACCTATAATATTTTAACAAGCTATTTGAAGACTTGGAAAAGGCGTCCATTTAAATTTATAATTATTGATTTGCATGTCTACATATACGAACACATCGCAAATAAACTAACTTTGTCGACTTTCGTCAATTATAAATATTTACTTGACAAGACGCTGACACTTAATGTAACTACATATGCATATGTTGCAATTTAATTGTACAATCTGTTGTTTTACAAAACCGCTAGTGTAGTAATATATTTGTGATCGTTAAAAAACCCGCTAGTGCTAAGTAAAACAGCTAAACGACGCGGCGTTCAGCCGTTTTACAAAACGTATAAATAAACGTTTTGCGTTACTCAATGCTGTGTTGACCAGCCGCAGGTTTTGTAAAAGTTTCAAATGTTACCAATTTACCATAATGAGACGGCAGGCACGGAGAATGTGCTTAAGAACTGCACAGTCTGATCCCCTCATCACCATTTTACTAGTCGATCGGCACAACGTCACCCACACATGGTGGAAGTTCCGCCTATCCGTAGGTAACTAAACGTTTCGAATCATCCTTTTTGGTGCGAACGTTGAAGGCGTGGAACGCCTTGCCGTCGGCGTCGTCTGTGTTTACACATCTCAAATCAAGAGTGAACAAGTGTTTACTGGGTAAGCATGCTAGGTACATCTTCGACCACATCGTCGCTTGCCATCAGCTTATATCGTGGTCAAATGCTGACCCAGTCATGTAAAATAACCAGCCAAGTGCGAGTCGGACTCGCGCACGAAGGGTTCCCTACCATCATCTATAAAACGGCAAAAAAATCATATCTGTTGTATGGGAGCCCCCTTAAATATTTATTTTATTCTGCTTTTTAGTATTTGTTGTTATTGTCGCCGCTTTATTTTGCTTCACCTACTCGATCCTCGCTCCGTTGCGGAGGTCCCCGAACTTGGTCGCCACCTCTTTCCTTCGCTCCAATAATTAGAGTTTTAACATAACGTCTAAATGTGGAACGTGGATACTTCCAGCTGACGTCAATTAACTGTTTTACATAACAGTGCTGTTTTGTTTTATAAAACTGTAGTTGGAATTCAACTAGGTGCTCAGGTTAGATATACTTATGACAAATATACAATGCACTGTTTATTATAGGTACATAAAGGCTTTTCTATAACAAATGATTCGTAGAATCAGTAACAGATGTGAAATAATTATCAACATCATTATTATTTTAATAAATCGTTTATTTACAATACAAAATAAATATTTGTAAAAAAAATGTGAGTAGGTATATTCAGTTCATAATCTGATAGAATGGACTTACAATACTAAAAATAAATAATAATTATCTTATTTACATAAAAATACATTATCTATTTTAAGGTATAATATACATTGTGACTTAGTAAATACTTTAGGTAAGGAAATGTAATTATTACCTCTATTTAAACTTAGCATGGTTGAACAATTACACACTATTCTCAAATTTATAACAATAATAATAGGTACCTACATTAATTAAAAATACACATATCTACTAGTATATAGTTTTTTTAGCCATAACAGCCTGCCCGCATTGATCAGTTTCCAAAAGAATTTTCAATTTTTCAATGAATTATATATATTCTGTTTAATTAACCGTGCAGGCATAAATATTTACAAAATATTTTACATATAAATGTAAATGTGTGTTTATGTTTTTATAAATCGTCTGTATATTTCGTATATTTGAACAAATTATTTATACTGGATTAGGTATATGGGTACCTTTTCCTTTACAGCGAGTAAGTTTTATACTTAGGAAACAATTGAACAGCTAAATTTTAGAGATACTAAAAACTGTAATTCTGGGTTTTTGAAAAAGGTGCAGTCAGCCTGAAAATAATATTTTTCCAACAGTAGTTAAATTTAAATCTTTTATGAGAAAATCAATTTTAAATCTTTTTCCTAGTTTTGTATTTTGATACTTTAGGTCCTAGAGAGAACATCATAATCATCATCATCATCAGCCCATCACGTTCCCACGCTGGGACACGGGCCTTATCTCATAGAAAAAGTATGGGCCATAAGCCACCACGCTGGCCCAGTTCGGGTTGGTGGATGTCACATGATAATTAAATATTTTTTTTAAGATAGGGTAAGAATACGTAGGATGATACTTTTATGCCGGAAAATATAATACCGCGGGAAGCAGCAAGTATTATATAAATTAAATAAATAATAAATTATTTAATTACACAAATATAGTACAATGATAGATAAATGTGACTATAATTAATTGATTGCATCTTCTTGCAGCGCATACCAATGAACTTACTTACGGCTGTCATAGCTCAAAATGTGCATATTATGTACCGTACTTTTATCAATTATTAACTGTATTGGTTAGTAAAAAAAGGCAATCAAACGAGCGTTTAAATTATGCGTATATAATTATCGCGTTAATTTTACATTTCCTTATATACGACGAAATCGTACAGAAAAGCATCCAAATTTTGACTGTCACATCAAATATAAATAATTTATCATTATGTAGGTACTTATATAACTATGTAACGCAAGCTCTTTTGTGATATCCTTTATAAATACTATCATATAAAGTTTTTCGAACCAAGCGAATGTTTTGTTGCCTCGTATAAATAAGCTCTGTCTAGCTAGTCTAGGTTCATGGCAAGGTCAGTTTTTATATATAGCCCGACATTCATTTTATTTTTCTTTATTATCTTTTAATTAGGTACCTACACACTTTACGAGTAGAACAATAATATTTGTTAGCAACAATGAAATAGTTACTGTACCATCATCTCACGTCTCACGTTCCAACGTCACAACTTTATTTTAATTTAATTAGGTAACATAAAATATGTTTTCTTAAAAATAGATACATTTTATAATAACATTAGATTGCAGAAAATTCATTTTGTTTCTGATATTCTGGAATCGAGAAAATTTAAATTTAAATATACCTATTTTTCAAGGCACGCTTTTAACAAATTCGTAATTCGGAACCGCGAGCTGATTAAAATGAGCCCAAACACTAGTGGTTTACGAATATCCGCTAAGGAGTTTCATTGCCCACCTGTCTCCATCATCAGATCAACTGGCTGTCACCATAATATTGCATTGTCATCGAAATTTCACAAGTATGCAAAATTTTAAAAAGTTCAAGTACCTATAAGAGGAAGTGGTTCTGATTCACCTTGCAAGATTTGACTCAAACAAATAATAAACATTGCAAGTTAAATAAAAGTTTGTAAAATCAAGGCTATCAATATTATTTAATTGATCTGCTAATTTGTTCCTAAATACGCGTATAATCTCTGTTGCAAACAATTTTCAAGCTGTATCTACCCACTTTAGTATGTGTTTATATATGTATACACGGTGTATACCTTCAGACTTAATTAAACAGAATTACATGGGCATACTCGTTTATGTCATCAAATAACATAAATATCGGGAAAGACAGACTCAGGCCCCCGCCTGAGTCTCAAATAGTTCCACTTGGCGATTCGCATAATGAATGTGGAAGCGAAATGTGCGCGCAGGAGGAGTTACCTACATGTCTGCCATATAACGGTGCTGCGTTGCATTAAGTCTTGTCGCACTCTAAAATAATAACTTTAATTTAATATGAGTAAATGAGTAGTTATGGCGATCTCTGGTGATGTCACGTGGTATACAGAGGTTCTGCGTAGAGTCTAGTCGGCACTGACACGTTGCTCGCGGCAACCGGCGGTGGCTCTCGGG
The DNA here is from genome assembly GCA_951640565.1 of Petrophora chlorosata. Taxonomy (NCBI): domain Eukaryota; kingdom Metazoa; phylum Arthropoda; class Insecta; order Lepidoptera; family Geometridae; genus Petrophora; species Petrophora chlorosata. The sequence continues at coordinate 18,747,350 of OX621192.1, forward strand.
CTATGAGTAGTGCTGATTTGGCTCTGCTTTTGGCTGCAACAAAAAACATGATTATCAAGGTTTCAAAATCGACCTACGTAAAGAATATTGTAGTAAGTACTGTTGACTCGGGTGTGCTGGCCCTTGAAACAATACATGAAACATTGTAGGTATCTCCACAACGACTCCAAGGGTCTGCAGTGTGCAGTCTGCACCCTACTCGAAGAACGATTTGCTTTTACTCAAGAATATTAAAAAAAAACGCTGAGGTAGAACTTCGCAAAGGAGGTCCTGAATGAAGTGAGCGCGGTTTAACCCACGATATTTCGAAATAAAATGTTTATCGTATAGAACGTACCTAAACATCAAAATTCGTTCAGTAGTTTTTGCGTGAATGACAAACATCCATAACTAGGTACGTGAAAACAAAATTTTCGGTGTATTTTGATTAGAAATATAGGTGTTATGAAACTGATAAATTAGTACCTGCACTTGTAACATTTTACGTCGTCTAAAATATTTTATGTAATAATCACTACATAGTATAAAACAAAGTCGCTTTCTCTGTCCCTATATCCCTATGTATGCTTAAATCTTTAAAACTACGCAACGGATTTTAATGCGGTTTTTTAATAGATAGAGTGATTGAAGAGGAAGGTTTATATGTATAATAACCGTGCGAAGCCGGGGCGGGTCGCTAGTATAATTATATTTTTCGTCGTTCACCGTAAGGAACGGTTATATTAATTTCCATATTATAAATAGAGCTATTAAATATTATATATATACCTATTTATAAATACCAAACCAGTTGAACATGGAATAGAATAAATAATTATATAGCTATATTTGTACTTATATTGTGCTAAACTTGCTAAACATATGTGATATTTTAGGGATCCATAACAGTTCGAAAAAAAAATTTTTTTTTGTTTTACACAATTGACTGTTTGTCTGATGGTAAGCGCCACGCTTGCCCATAACAATAAAATTGCAGTGCCATGTAGAACGTTTAAACCATGGTGATGACTAGAACACAGTAATGCTTGCGCACTACTGCTTGGCGGCAGAATAAGTGGCAAAGCATTTTTATTAGGCGACAAATTCAATAGTGATATGTTTTTTCTAGGGAGGTACCTATACTTAGTAACTGACTGAGCAGTATACGATTTTGTTTTGATTTTTGTTACTGCGCGGCTTAATACAAATATCTTATCTGTCAGCCTCCCAGAGGTTAAGTATTCAAGTGAGAGAATGATTATTCGTTCGAGTTGTTTGACCGATATGACTAAAATTATAGCGATATGTGTCAAGTTTATCTCTACTCGTAGTCCGGTCGTAGGTCGTTTGGCTGATAGGTAGCATATACTAATATAATTATAGCAATATCGGTAATACGTAAATACAACTTGTTTTATTGAAACTTAAAACTCGAGCGTAATTATTGAAATTTTTTAAAATGCCCGGGGTAAAATGTAATGTCCTTTTCCAAGACCAAAACGTGGGTGGTGACTGGTACTCCAGCTGTTACGGGCAGCCATGTTGCTTACCATCAGGTGAACGAACTGCCCGTCTCATCACTCAGCTACCTAAATAAATAAAAAACACTTACCACTAGAATGCATACAGCACAGTACAACGGTTGCTATGAAGGCAGCAACAGGCAATACGCCAGCCAGGCCCAGCAATGCGTGTTGCGCCAACGAATGTTTCGTCCGCGACGCTCCGCAGCTGGTGATGTTCTGGACGCTGAACGTTTCGAGAATATTCTGGAACTCCGTCCCCAAGGAGCGAATGGTCGCCTTCATGGCTTTAGGAGTGAGGGCCTCGCCTGTGTCGGTTTTGCGGAACTGGAAACAGGGTCTGTGAAATATGGTCTCAAATTAGAGGCGCTATAATTTTCAATATTGATTGACACGTTGTTGAGATAGAGTATTCGCGAATCAATGATTCTCGTTTTGTTTCATCGTCATCAGCCCATTTTTGTTTTAATCGCTTATATTGGCCATTACCATACCCAATACTAGGTGACTAGGTGACTAGGTGACTATGTGGCCAAAGATGGAGCACATATTCAAATCAATTCAATGCAAAAGTTTTTTATTTCAATTTTGTCGTCACAGACGCACTTATGAACGTCAATTATTACAATGACTCTACCACCGTATCGGAAAAAGAACCACTACTTAGAAGATACGGTAAGAAACTGAAGGGTATATTTTTTAAAACTTTTGTTACAATATTTTAAGTTCGTTTTTGACAATATTATTTTTCTTATGTGCCAGTTGGCTACTTGGCAGAAGCGGAATGTTCCATGCATCTTTGTATTCTATCATAGATCGGTCGGAGGATTTGCCAGATGGTTCACTGTAGATATATCATTTCGAAACACGACTATATCAGTTAACAGCATGGCTTAGTTTGGTGGGAATTCTACTCGAAACTACATTTATTTCTAAATACATGGAAGGTTGCTCGTCCGTTTCTGTATTTCTAAACATTTTTATGAATTATTATGCGGGAGGCCATCTGGGTAGGTATTCCAGCTTTGCCAGTTATTCTGCCACCAAGCAGTAGTGCGTAAGAATTACTGTATTCCGGTTTGAAGAGCATTGTAGCCAGCGAAATTACTGAGCATGTCAGACTGAATATCTGATGTCTCGGGGTGATGGGCGCAATGCAGTGCTACGCAGTGCTTTTTATTTTATGTTACGTTATGGTATTAAATGTTCTGGGTGGCACTGCAATTGTTATGGGCAGGCGTGGCGCTTACCATCAGGCAAACGACTATTTCGTCTCATCACTCAGTAACAAAACAAAATATGTGATGTCAGTTTTAAGAGAATTTCTTGTAGGAACACTTACAATGCACAAGATGCACATTCATATTAAACGTAAATCATTCCCGTGCCAAGCCAAGGCGGGCAACTAATGGCGCATATAAATGATCTAATTATTATAAACAAATATTCCATTTATGTAAATACACTTTTTGTAAATGACATGACATGACTTATAGAACAGGATTACCGGCGTTTACTTAATTAATTTGTGCATTTTTTTATGTAACTGAATGACGAGATGAGCTGGTCGTTTGCCTGATGGTAAGCAATACGCCAGCCCATAACAATAACAGCACAACTCAGAACTTTGTTTTGCAAAACCCTGCGCGGCGCTGCACTGCGCTCGTCACCCTGAGACAATTAGCTGTTAAGCCTCATAATGCCCAGTAATTTCGCTGGCTACAATGCCCTTCAAACCGGAACACATTAATGCTCACTGGCAAAGCAGTGGTACCCACCCAGACGGCCTCTTGCATACGAGAAACCTGCCACCAGTAAAAGGAAATAATAAAATGTATACCTACATCAGTTTAATTGTATTATTTTCCTGCTGGAGAGCATATTTTGATATACTTAGGTATCACCACAGAATAATTACCTGAGTATACAAAACATATTTCAAGTTTTACACGGTAAAATTTTACCGTGGTTTACTGGGTTATGTCCTTTTCTAAGACCGGTACCTACAAAACAAATTTCACCTAAATCTGTTCAGTAATTTTTGCGCGATTGTGTAACAAATATCTATCTATAGTAGGTAGGTATAGTATTGTGGTTTAATGTAGTGTTGCGTGTCTGGAATCTGTCTGGAATAAATGTATTTTCTTTCTTTCTTTATCTATCCATCCATCCTCACAAACATATGTAATATTAATAGAGTTTAAAGATATGGTTTCGGTACGCACCCCGGATTAGCGTAAAAGGCAGTGTTGGCGTCATGCAGCTGCATCTTAATTTTCTTCTGCGCCAGCACGGCCGACATCTGGTCGCGGAGGTCGCTGTACCTCTGCCGGGTCCCGCCTGTCATCACCAGGCGCAGCAGGTCCCTCTCGCGTACTACTACCACCTGTGATGGTAATAAATTAGTTTTTGTTGACACTTTTTTTTAAATACATTATTGGCTTGCGTTTGACCACTATCCCACCTGATGGTAAGCGACGATGCGGTCGACGATGTAGCACGCTTGCCAAGATAGTACCTGTTCACTCGAGATTTGAAGATTCCAAGATAATCTTAACTTAAGACCTAATGGCATCAGACGTTGCATAGGGCAATAACACTTAGATTGTAAACAAAGGTATAACGTAAACATAGATCAAAGTAAGCATCTAATCAGTTTAGTATTATACCACTTTATACTGGGTCAGTACACTATTTATAATATATAATATAAATATTTATATTATAATATAAATACTAGAAATAGTTGTCTAAAGCCTAGACAGGAGTAGTAGCGAAACATGGTTCTGTAACAAAGTTAAAACATCCGAAACGCCTGATTTTCTTTTGGTTAAAGCTTAAAGCACAGAATACGGGTTAAAGTTCCAAAAATATTTTTGTACATATTTCTGAGACTAACCTCAACTTGAAGATCGCTGGCTCTTTCAGGGTGATGGGAGTTGTTCGCTCGCACAATCAATCTGTGGAATTACCGTGATGTAAATTAACTTATTAAGAGCAAAAATATCGTATTTTAATGAATAATGAGCTTCCAAATACATTTTTCATAAAAACAGTTGGCTAAGTAGGTACTTGTTCTACTTGACCTTGACAAACTTCAACTAAAATGTTGAAGCGTTTGCGTCACTACCTACTTAGTGTCGAATTATTTAACTTCACAAACTGCAAATATTAAACAATATAAGTAATATGCATTAGCGCGTGCTTGGCGAAAATTTAAGTAATTAGTGTATTTCATACTAAAATTATTATCTAAATATTTATGAAATGAATAAATCAGCCTGCGTCCACCCACTGCTGGGCAAAGGCATCCCTTTTCTCTTTGTATGCCTTTCTGTCCATTGCTATGAGGGGCATATCTTATTGTAGGTTGACAAACCTCGAGTTCGGACCTCAGCTGAGCAGTCAAAGACCTAGTTTGTGCTCCGCAAATAAGAATCGGAAGATAATCGGATTAAAAATAAAATTGGTCGGGAAGGGGTTAATCCTGCGACTTAGAATAACCATGCTATTTAAAAAGCATTTCTATCTTTTTCCTTTTACCTAAATATTCCATCAGCATAATGTATTAAATTCTTCATAATCTTCAAATCGGCTGTCATATTGTTCAAAACAATCACATCAGTGATGTTATTCAGTGATTTTCCTTGGATCGGTGATTCGAAAGTCATATTAACTATTTTGTATACTATGGGTAATGCATCGGGGTCTTTGTCAGTAGCTTTTACATTTCCTATGATAGTGTCTATAGGTACGTTCAGTCTGACGCCCACGGTCATGTTAGCACTCTCGAATTCTGGTTGATGGTCGTCTATATCGAGAATCTTTATGAGAACTTGAATTTCTGATGGGTCCTGGAAGACAAATAAAATATTAGAACCATTTACTTATACTCGTTATGTATTTGTAAACTCATCTCATACTCAAAGATTAAGATTAGGAAAGGAATAGGTATTTCCCATAAGCCCAAGAGGTCCCCCTTGATTTTCTGCTGCTTTGTATTGTGATCAAACAATAAATGATAATTATATTGGACATCCTTTTCTTATATCATTTACACGTTAAATTATTAATTGATTGCCTTTATATCGATATTGGTATTATCGAGTATAGGTATTGTTACATAAAATAATATACACTCATTTTAGAACTTACCAGTCTATTATAAGCCTTACTCAGTCTCGGTTTGGTGCCAAATTTAAAGCATTTCAAAGTCAATATCTGTTTCGATATCGATTCCCTATCTAACCTTGCTGCAGCAACTATAACTGCTTTACTATCGTTGGTTCTTTCCAGTTTGACTAGTCCAAATTCATTGCCAGAGGTGATAGCGTAGTCTATAACAGCATTGTCACCTATGTCTTCGTCGATGGCTTCTAGTTTGCCTATTATGGTACCGATTGGCACTTCTTCTTTAACGGCCATGAGGACTGGTGGGTCATCCTGTATAACAATTACCCTTAACCATACGATACACAATAAAAAATATTATTACTATTCAAATAAGAGACAGGTCGTGAGAAATAACTTATTTTTCATGTGCTTCTCATTATCATACTACATTTTACAATAGTTAAGTCTAGCTTCAGTCGTAATTAATTTCATTAAAAAAAAATGAACTTACCAAGTTCCTACCAAAGTGTGGTTTATGATCATCAACATCGGTAACCATGACAGTTACAATTCTAGTGCTCTGCTGTGGAGGTTCGCCTCTATCTGTTACTAGTAAGACCAAAGTGTAGGAGTCTTTGCGCTCACGGTCAAGAGATTGGCGTGTTGTAATGAGGCCAGAGTGAGCATCTAAAAATTTTCAAAATAAAAATTAAACAAAATTAATGAAACGAAAAATAAATAGTAGAAGACAAATATATATGTAAGTTGACGATCCTAAGTGCGTCTGTGACTAAGCTGACTGAGCCTAAACTGATTAAAGAGGTTTTGAGTTCTTGTTAATTACCAATCGCGAATATTTTGGCATCAGGATTGCTCTGTTGAATAGAATAGAAGAGCTGGCCTGAAGGCTGAGTTGGATCATCAGGATCACTAGCTACCACTTGAAATATGGCCGATCCGATAGTTGCATTCTGTAAGAAAGAAATATGAATAAATATTGAAAATAATATATAGCTTGATGACAAAATTTAACTATTGACTTAAAAAGATGGATTAGTTCTATTATTTTTTCTCTATTCATTGTAACTTACTTCGCTAACTGTAAGCACTTCTCCAGCAGCTGGCCTTATGAACCTCGGCACGCCATCGTTAGCACTGACATCTCCAATATATAGTGATAGAGATGCATCCCCAGTGTGACCACCTCCATCAGTTGCTCCAACGAGCAGTCTATAAGGGTCAGTGCGACCTCGACCGGTCAGGTCCTTGTTGGTTTTCACTTCACCGGTCGCAGGGTCTATGGTAAAGAGACCTATAGAAAAAAAAGGTAAGAAAAAAGGAATTTCTGTTTGTTGGAAGTTTACTAAAATAGTACATAGCATTGCATAAGATGTAAGTACCTGCAGTAGTTGATATTTTGTATACCTACTCGTAAAGTTACAGATCTTGTACTCTAGTATCCGATATCAAAGGCGCAATATCCGCTTTAAAAGCCAATTCACCTAATCACTATACCACATCAGAGGCTGTTAATATTTGACACTCACCGTTAGCTTCACCTTCATCGAGAAATTCGTATTTGATTTCGCCTCCCAATCCCTCGTCAGGGTCTGTTGCAGTAATGTTTACCACGCTGATTCCAATCGGGACATTTTCAGGTACCACAGCTGTAAGTTAAGTCAAAAATATTTTATTCATCACAGTTACTGGCTATATTTTGATGTAATCTTTTTCTCATCATTCAAACTGAACGATCAGCCTTTTTATTTATTTGTTAGAGCAACATTTTTATTCTTACCTGTATAAACATTCTTTTCGAAAGTAGGAGAATTATCGTCAACATCTAACACATCGATTAATACAGTAGCTGACGTTTTCAGTCTATCTGTACCACCATTTGGAGTATCAGCAGCTTCTATTTCTAGACGAAGAACCGACTGACGCTCTCTGTCGAGAGTTTTGTTTTCTGTGACCTGTTAAATCGATAATTAATGTGTCAGTGTATTTTATTTAACTGTTTTATTAATTCTCAATGCACATAGTATTAATAATATTCCAAATTATACAGTAAATTACCAGATAACCTAAAAACTGTCGAAAGATACATTGTCTTTCAAAAGAAATTCATACGAACCTATACTAATTACAAAATCATAATATAAATTATATTATTAATATAATTACTATAGCAGAACAAAACAGAAACAAATAATAAAAATAAATGAACAATTAATTAACTGTTTAAATATTAAATAAAACATTTTGTATAACACTGTCTATAATTGAAAATACCTGTATAGCTCCAGTTACGTTATTGATTGTGAATAAATCTGAATTCCCGCCTCTCAATGTGTATCGTATATCGGAATAACCTTTCATTTTGTCTTCCTCTGTCAATACTGCATCCGCATCATTAGCTTTCACCGTCACTATTGTTTCTGGATACTTGACGGATTCTAGTACGCTTACTTTGTACAGCTGTAAATACATAAATATTAAAAATTAAGACGAAATTTTTATTAATCCGTTGAAATCACCACCATGCACGTTAACATAAGGGATTTGAACTCTCGATGCCAATCGGTTAAGCATTGAATAACTATGGACTTTATTAAGATAACTTACTTCGTTCTCGAAAATTGGTGGGTTGTCGTTTATATTCACAATTTCAACAATTATTTTAGCCACACTATGTTTACTCCCATCATTGCTCGTGGCTTGTACAGACAAAGTCAAATTTGGGCTAGTCAACTCTTCATAATCGAGATGACCTGTCAAAAGAACTTGCCCACTTAGTGGATCAACTTGTAACAGGCCAGTTTCTGCGTTAATCACTTTAAAGTTTGATATGACGTGCCCAGAAACTGGATCTTCTGCTGTTAATACTACTACAGTACTTCCGATTGGCTGTTCTTCTTTTATTTTGTGATAAATTACAGGATTGGAGCTTGTCCATCCAGCATTTGTGAATTGGGGATTTTTATCATTGAATGGCTGAATATAAATTGTGTGTTCTATCAAAGCAAACTGATTTTCTTTGTTGAGTTCAGCATTAGTATCAACTGCCTTAATAGTCAATATTACTATAGATGCTTGACTATAATCTAATTTTCCATTGACAAATATTTCTCCAGTGTTCTCATCTATAGTAAATATATTTTTGTAGTCGTATGGAGCATTGGGCTTCAACTGCACACCAGCTTTTGATAGTGCTTTGACAGGATCAACAATGCTATATTTTAATTTTGAGTTGACATCAGTGTCATAAGCAACCATTTTTGTAACTAAATCTCCAATATTAGCCTTTTCAGAAATGTAGGTTGTTGGTTCAGTCATGTTAAACTTTGGTGGTTTATCATTTACATCTTGAATTGTAACAAATACGGTAGTCGTTGCTGTTTCAGGAATTGGGACACCACTGTCTATTGCTGCTACTAGAATTTCGTATTTTTCGGGGTTTGTATCTCGGTCTAGATTTGCATCATTTGAAACTGTGACTAAGCCAGTTCTGAAAATAAAACATATAGGTAATTTCATATTATTGGGTTATTAATTCCGATTAAAAAATGAGGAAGTATTTATTTCGGTCGTATGTTTTAGTTGAAATACATCATCAGGCGTAAAAATATAAACATACTTCTCATTAATTACAAAGTTATCCTTAGATCCCGACACAATGTGATATGTCAGTAGGTCGTCTAAGCCATCAGGATCATTGGCAACAACCATTGTCACATTTTGCCCTGGTTTAGCGTCTTCTCTTATACTTGCTTTATAGTTCATAGGGTTAAGATCAAACGTGAAATCTTCGTTGGTATCTTGGGTTTGCTGAGAGACTGTGTATTTATAATGATGGTAGTTTCCTTTGAAAGTTGGCCGTTGATTACCAGGTACTCCTACTCTAATAAAGACGCGTGTCTCATTGTGTAATGGTGGGTTACCTAAAATTATACAAAATAAAATTATTTGATAAAGAATTTAAATACTATTTTAATTTTGCCAGAGCAGCTTTATTTACCTAAATCTGTTGCTCTTATGACAAGCTCGTATTGTCCTCGAGGAGTATCCATAGAGTCGACTTTGTCTAAAATTGTGATTTCTCCTGTATTTTCATCTACGGCAAAAACATTGCCTTTACGGCTAATGCTATTATCAGACTCTAGTGAGTAATTAATTTTTCCATCTCCTTGCATGGGACCGTCAGCATCTGTAGCCTGTTAACAAATAACTAATTTTAACAATTTAAAAATCATCTCAAATATTTTAAGTCATTCTTGGGAAGATGCCTTTTGTGACACATTGCCAACATGTAATAACAGTAATGTTAAGCTTAAAGCTTTTGTAATTTGTATTATTTGACTTTATGATTATCGATACTTACTCTAACAACAAGCTGAGGCTCAAAACTAGTAGCACCATCTCTTATAGTTCGACTATATTCAGATGCTTCAAAAATAGGAGTATTATCATTTACATCTAACACTTCAATAAATATACTAGTGGTAGAGGCCTTGCCTCCTCCATCTTTGGCAAAAAGTGTCAAGCTATAACTTTTCTGTTTTTCATAGTCAAGTAGTTGCGCCACATAAATGCCGCCTTTGCTTCTTTCAGTCTTGAAATAATTTGATCCGAAACCAGTCAAAGTATATTCTATTTCCCCAAATATACCATAATCTTTGTCTGTTGCTTGAACGTCTCCAATTTTAGTTTCAATAGTTGCATTTTCAGGTATATTAAATTTATAACTAGATTCTGCAAACACCGGAGCATTGTCATTCATGTCAAGTAGTTTAATGTTTACTCTGGCTGATGATAATTTTCTGTCACCAGAAGATGTTACTATGTCGAAACTAAACATTCTCATGTCGTCATCATCCACGTCATAATCTAGTTTAGATGAATCTTTTACTTTAATGCTAATAGGAGTTCTGCCTTCACCATGTTCGGTACTCAAAGCAAAGACATCTTCAGAATTAAAAACATTTCGAAGCTTCAAGTCGTATTTGCTGTTTTGTCCGATATCTATGTCTTCAACATAAATTGATAGACCTGGTATAGGGCTTCCGTTCTCTATATTTTCTGGTATAGATATATCGAATTCTTCTTTGTTGAATTTTGGTACGTGGTCGTCTACATCTGTAACTATAATTGTAATTGGCGTGACTGTAAAATCAGATGGCACTTCGTTGTTTATTAGTTCAGTAGCCTGTAAAAAATAAGAGCATCATTATTTATTTTTCAATTATTTGATTATAGTTTTCGTGAGTTTGACACATAATTTAAAAACTATTTGACCCGGTTTCACTCACGTTTATATTGAACAGTCGAGATCGCGACGGCGCTCGACCGGTTTCGGACCATTTAGAGATCCTTCATTAAGAACTGCGCGGGTGCTCCGTGGGAACGACGCTCGCACACTGACTAGTGCCCGGAGCATGTTAAACGTGAGTGAAACTGTGTTTTTCAATTTTTAAGATTTTATTTGATTCCGATTTCAATTCCTATGCATACCTTGATATAGAAACTATACACTCCTCCATTCTGCATCACAGTATCGCTTTCTCTATCGATTGGAGTATCTGTTGTAACCAGTGTAGCTCTGCCTAAAGGCCTGTCAGGCAGCAATTTGAAGTAGTGCTCTGCATCCCCTTCAAGAGTCAACAAAACTGATCGAGGATTTGCTGTATCGCCGTCCTTAGCTACTATATCCATGATGCTTGTATTCTGAAAATGATTATATCATTAATTCTAAACACTTTCTGATTGATGTTCATTTTGAACAGATTTTGAATATGTTTGTCTCTTAAGATTGGTTCTTACGGGCAGAGTATTCTCTGGCACTGTAGCAGAAAAGGGAGCATTCAGGAATATTGGCGGCTGATCCTGAACATCCCAAATGGCTGCAGCCACACTGGCGATGGCACGTAAGGGTCTGTCTGACGCGTCACTGGCTTCCAAGCTGATGACGTAGGCCGATCTGCTTTCGAAATCCAGAGGTTGGTTTAGGAAAAGGCGCACTTCGTATTCGTTAGGAGTTATCTGAAATGTAAATATTACTAGTAAGTTTGTATGTTTTGAAGATTTTGACGTTATGGTGTAAAAAGATTATGATCATGGCACTACAAGCAAAATATGCTTTTAATAAGCATTTTTCCGTTTTGATATTCCCATTTAGATTTACGGTTTACAAAATAGTTTCGTTACTCACCATTTCAGTTATCACGTTGAATATTGAGCATGCTTCAGCATCAATTCCTTTTTCCTTGGAACAAACTACTCTAATTTTGGCATTGTCACCTTCATCTCTATCGGTCACCATAATTTTTGGGTTCATCTGAAATTATACAAAAATATTAATGTATTATTTTGTAAGTGAGTTATTAAATATCAAACCCGTTGCATGATGCTATGCTTATTTTGCAAACAAAACAAGACACGCTGTTTTTATCAAGTCTGTACATAATGTATTATGTCCAGTATGTGTATAAAAGATAATAAAAGATTTAGAAAAATGTAATTTTTACTTGTATTTTGATTTTAAGCACACTTGCCTCAATCTCAGTTCCAACCGGCGTAGCCTCGCTGATGTTGACGATGTAGGGCCTGTTGTGGAAGACAGGTGGGTTGTCGTTTACGTCTTTCACTGGAATTACTCTCCGTAGCGATATCGTGTTCGGTTCCGTGTTTGCTATAGGTTCATCTGTAACCGATAATAAACATCTATATTTAATCCCAATCAAATACATATCCGTTTCACTAGAATCCGCACTCAATCCCCCAAGGGATCCAAAAGCACTCGCTATTTCAGTACGTACTCGGATGTTGGGATTCGTAGCGTACCCAACTACCCACCTTAAAAACCACATAGTCACTGTATAGGCATTCAAAATTTCCGTTGCGTTAATTTTACTGTAATATTTAATTAAAACTTGTCAGCCACATTTCAATACACAAAATAATCCAGCCATGCCAAGCCTATTATTTCTTCTGTGATATAACTGAGTACTTTAGAAGAAGTAAATATAAAGTCAATGTCATACCTGTTAAACTTATGATGACCTCAAGGAAAGCCTGTTCTTCTCTGTCCAAGGTCTTGGCAAGAGTCACGACTCCGGTCTGAGGGTCCACTGTGAAGTACTGCCCTGATATCGAGTATCTCAGCAAGCCATTTTCTGGGTCTACACCTGGAATTTAGAATATATTTTTTACGCCAATTGCTACTATAAACATGGAGTGATCGACTTATTGCAACACCAATGCTATAAAGCTATAAGGTATTTGTGCCAATGCTATCATTTTTAGTAAACTTTTGAGAAGTTATTTCACCAAGCCGATAAATATTATTGAAGATGATTTTAGCCCTTATTGTAGCTCCTTGAGTGTCGAAACAAAAATGTACCGTAATAACAAAACATACATGCAACGAAATTATAAGTTGTGAATATGTTTTACCACATTTTCTTATAAAAAAATACTCGTGATAATATACCGTTACAGAACCACTCACCATTTGCAACAGGCAACATTATTGTGAGTTTATGCCTTCCGTGTCTATGATATTTCTGCCTTGTCTAATAGTTCCTTATTCTCTGTTACTAGACATCATGTACTAGAATTTTGCAAATCCTGCACAGCACTGCACTCGGCACCCTGACACAGTAGCTCTTTTAGTAATTTAATACCCGGTAATTTTACTGTCTACAATGCCCTTCAAATCGGAATCATAACCAGGCCTAGCGCACTCCGCACTGTAGGTACGAAGCTACAAGTACATAGCCAGACACCGACGGCGGGTCGCGCGTCGTTACACGTGCCGCGTCAGAAGAGACAAGAGCTGTGCGATAGAAAGAGAGGCGCTCTGTAGGTTTATATGACTGGTAGGTATGCAGCGCTACGCGAGCTGAATTGAACTTTATTGCGTCATAGCAAGAGTCGTTATTTGTTTAAATTTCTTTGCAGAGTGATGCTTCTGTCCCTTAGTATTCTGTGCCATAACAACAATGTTTTCTGCATACTCAATTACCTTTTAAATGGTACACCGGCGTCCCAACAGGTGTGTTCTCTGACAGACTGAAGTGGGACATGTCCCCCACGTGCGGGACGAAGTGTGGCGCCCTATTCACCACCTGACTCATACATGATTGTATTAGAGACAGTATCAACAAGATTATGAGGGGGCTCGGCTCAGTGAAGATCGTGGCTGCTTTCCGCCTTTGAAATATTATTTCTGCCATCTGAAATAAAATAAAACGGTTCCAAAAAAAAATTTTTCAACAAGAATTATAACTATTATAATTTTAAAAAAATGTTCGTAACTCAATAAGATGTTTTGAAAATTACGCCTACGGAGAAACCAATAGCTATGTTAGTATTTCCAAATTATGCTAGTCTTTCTTTTCAAATGTTATCTGGAAAAGATCGTTTTGAGAGATAAGACCGCTTATTGTTATGCTGATTACTGTGAAATGTACTTGCTTCTTAAGTATGTTTAAGGTTTTAACCAATAAAGTGTTTATCTATATATATATGAATAGACTGAAGTGAGCCCTTCTTTTTGGGCCGTCATATTTGTATTGCATTTCCGCTTTTTCATTGTTTAATTATTTTAATTTGCAAAAACATTTGAAGCAATTGACGGCCTTCGTATACCATAACCACATAACTGAAATAGCGTTAAACTTAGCATTCTTATATAATTAAGTAACTTACTTAATATAATTTAGAATATATTAAAGTAATGTTGCTATAAAATTGGAGTAATTTAGACAAAGAATTTCTTCCACTTGTTACGCGTAACAAACATAACTCTTAACTATACTGCATTAAAATGTAAACTCTTTGCGATCACCTATGTGTGGCTAAACCAGTTCAAGTGAACGATTAGCATAGTAAACATATACATTATTTAACAGTAGCGTATCTTCATTATATGCTATCCTACTCTAGCTACTGCTACTTATAGGAGGAGATCTTAGGTCCCGATTTCTAAGGGGACCTTGCACTTGAGATAAAGCAAACCACCTGGAACAGGTGTTCCTGGCGGTTAACTGAGCTGATTTAGCTCGGGTGCCACGAGGTTTCCCCCAGCAGGTGGGAAGAGGAGAAAAGTGCGTTCGGCGCGCCTCTCTGTAAGCTTCATATCTGCATACATCTAGCAACTATATCAAGTTTGGTGTCTTTTTCTAATAATTCGAGGACGAGGAATTCATTTCTGCAACTAAATTTTCAGTCACCCATACAAAAAAGAACGAGAAATTTATTAATCAAAAAATTTCTTAACACAATTTTTTTCGAAAATCCCATTTCAAATTAAGAATATGAGGATCTGTTCCAGAAAAAAAATTGTAAATAGACCAATTATCCTGCTATAAAGAATAATAAACTTGTCATAGGTAATAGGTATATGTATTATGGTATATGTATATATACTATAGGTCCTGGAAAGGAACATACGATAATTTTATCCCGGAAAAATGAGGGTAAAACCGCGGGGTATAGCTAGTCTATACGTGAGAATGCTTAAAATTTACACACAACATCATCTACTTCACACAGCAAAACCAGTGTAGTACTGTCATGTTTTTTAGTTTTTTTTTTTGTAGCTGACTTACTGCTATCTAGTTTTACACTGTCTGTCATAAAGCCGGTTGCACAATGCAATACTGGTGTCGTGTTTGCGGTCGCGGCGCGGCGCGGCGGTGGTCACTGGACTTATTTAGGGTGCGGATAGAAACGCCGGTTCTAAGCGGACGTACAGTGGACCACGATTAACACAACTTTGTTTAACGAAGAGTTGTAGAGTCAACAGTCAATTGTAACTAAAGTATTTTGATTAAGTTTTTTTAAGTAGTAGTCGCGTACTTGTAGCATATAACGTTATACTATTGTTTATTCTGTGACATTAGGCTACTAACTTTTATGGTACAACAATGTAATTAATGACTACATTCTGCCTACAAAAAACGGTAAATGAAAAACTCAAACAAGACAAAAATTTTGACACTCGACTTGGTTACCACCGCAGCTCAATTGGGCTTCAAGTCCCAGCAGGTGGTCGACATTTTCTTTACGAAAAACCTTAATTGAATTTTAATTAAATTACATTAATTGAATTATATTTTGATTATTTTGCTACTAAATCGTGTCAAAGTACTATTGTGTGTATGTGTATTTTGACAGAGGAATATTAAAATCAGTAGTGCCCTTACAATTATATCGTGACAAAATGTCACAATCATTAAAGCTTTAGGAATCCTATAATATATCATTATAGCTTTAATATATAGCCTTACTCCGGTCGTTTCCAAAACGCCTTTGTGGCTAAACGTTTGGAAACCATTACGTCAGACTGGTCTCGTAAACGTATTGTAGAGTGCGTTTCGCAACTTTATCTTTTGCATTGTCTCAGCCTCTCAGGAATTGGCACAAGCTGTGTACCTGATTCTTTAAATATTTTCTAAAGAGTATGTGTGTACATTTAGACTTGATATCGTTGCTGAATTCCACTAAAGAGACGTAAATAGTGAATAGATATAGACACTACTCGAGAATTTATAATGTTAATACAGTAATGATAATAGACCAGCGAAATTACTGGGCATTATGAGACTCAACAGCTAATTGTCTCAGGGTGACGAGCGCAGTGCAGCGCCGTGCAGGATTTTGTAAAACAAAGTTCTGGGTGGTGCTGTCATTGTTATGGGCTGGCGTATTAAGTAAATAAGTAACTAAAATAAAATTTGTTTATTTCAGGCAAAAGACCCATATGAAAATTACAATGAAATTAAATAAAAATTGAATAATAATAAAAAATAAAAATAGTCATACTATTTATAAGACACTCGTATAAAGTGCCTTACAGTCTCAGTGTCATAGCAAGTCATAGGTACAGTATACACACCGAGGTGTGTCGTCACTTTTTATTACCGCTTATGAGAACAGAAATCCAGTGCCTGAATATTGAACTATTCATATTGTCACAGACTGTCGCGAGAATGGTATTTTCAGAGTGACGCAGTCGGCTCCAGAAGGAAGCCACACGTGTTTGGATTATGGCATAAAAGTCAGGAACCCCCGCCTCAGCAAACATGCTCGATGCACTGCAGTATTGCTTACCAACAGTCAAACGACCAGCTCGTCTCGTTATTCAGTTACATAAAAAAATAGACTATAAAAGAGTCACATACCAATAGTGATCATAATCATTTATTTACATTAAATAAGGTACGGTACAGATGTTATCAATGTCAAAATAATACTCTCTTCATCATCATCACCATCAGCCCATCACGTTCCCACGTGCTGGGATACGGGCCCTCTCTCACAGAGAGAGTATGGGCCATAATCCACCATCCACCCATAAAATAATACTCGCTTATTTTGCCTAAATTCTTGAATTTATATTGTTGTAATTATCCATTAGTAAACGAGTGTTTGTAGTGATATTCAGCTTTTGAAAACAATATATCTATAAAAATAAATATTTGTTTGTATGTTCGTCCTCTATGCGTTCCTAAACCATTGATCCGATTGTGATAATGTTTGGTGGGTTCTTCTGGGTACGCTCGTGAGGGGTCCTGGCCCAAAAAATCTGCCATGCAACGTATGCCGGATACAGCTAGTATTATAATAAATATTTCGTTTTCAAATCGTTGTTATTAATCCTTACATATATTGCTAATTTAGAGAACGTTGGGGCAATTCTGCAAAAGCCAAATCATTTCAGAAAAAAACGATTTCGCTAAGGCCTTTGTTGATGAGATTCTAGATCCGACGCCGAACTATGTAATTTACAAGCTACACAAGCGATAACACTGCTCGAAGCTAGAAAATGAAATAAATGAATTCGAAAGCACCTAACAAAAATATGGGTAATTAACACTTTACTTCAATATTAACTACAACATTCAAATTTAAATATAACTGTGTATCCAGAATACTAGTTCGACAAACAGTCAATCCTATAAAACCAGTAACGTGAAGATATGCAGTCAATAGCATGTTTACCATACGGAACTGTGTCACAAGCTTGGACGAAACAAACATCGGATCGGTGCCCGTTACGGTATTATACTACCAAGTTATCTGTGAACTTAGTGACGGAGTGGTTGTCAAAGAAAACCTACCAGAACCGTGACTGGAAAACGTATGAATTTTTCGTAGTTCCCATTTCTGCCATATCTACTCTCTCGTATCTCTTTTTATAGTAGTATAAAATAAAAAGAAAGTCACTCATAGCTTAAAATCATTCAACCAATCAATCAAAATCTCTTAATTCATTTTTGGCATCACAGACGCACTTATGAACGTCAAATTACCACCATGACTCTACCACCGTATCGAAAAAAGAACCACTGCTCAGAAGATACGGCAAGAAACTGAGGGGCATTTTTTTAGAGATTTTGTTACAATTTTTTGGTTTTCTACAATGTTATGTTTCACATGAACCAGTTGAATACTTTGCAGAATTTGAATGTTCCAAGCCTTCTATATAATTACGAACAATATAGTAGGCTTTTCTCATTAGAAAAGTCTTTAAGCGTAATTTAAATTTACTTTCTGTGAACTCCGTTATATATTTTGAAATTGTATTATAAAGAAGTACACGTTTTAGTCAGACTAAACCTAGGTACAACAATCCTATCCTTATTTGTAGTGTTTATGTTAAAATGGGTGAAGGTTATTTATGAAAAAAAAATATCAAAAAAAATTTTAAAACTTTAATGTTCGAAGCTGAAGCGCGTCTCTTGTCTAAAACTTTGTTGTTGGTACTTGATGGTACAATATGTTATGTCGAGACGTCGAATCTCACGAGACTTGCGTGTCCAATCAGTCGTAGGTAAAGAAAAGAAACGCTTTTACTAACTTTTGTCCACTGTCACACATGAACTTTAGCAAGTTTCACTTGCCGACACTTTTACTCGTACTTTTTATGCTATTTGGTTTTATTTTTTATGTTACTTAGTTTTAAGCTAGAGTTTTCTAGTACATGAAGACCTTTTATCCGAATTTCCTCTAAGCCCAAAACTATATACCATACAATACCTTTTCTTTGTTCTTTTTTTGAGTGGGGGAAGTGCCGCTGCACTGCCCTTCTACCACGGGGGTGGCAGAAGGGGGTGTGTGGGGCTCGAACTCACTAAAAACCCCCGTGAGCAGTCCTCTGCCGTGGTGGGGCGAGATGGGGTCGCGCTAGCATTCACCATCTCGCCCCGGCAGATACTATACAATACCTAGTTTAACCTGACCTAGTTTTTAAGATGTTTGTTACTACAATATATGGACAAAGTCTGAAATAAATGAATTTAATTTTTTATTTTCATACAATACAATAACTCTTTACTGCTCACCAAATAAACCCACAATACTAAAAAAAATACATAATACATCAATTTGAGGTACAATGGACGGCCTTATCGCTTAGAGCGATAAGGCCGCCCATTGTACGATAGAACAGACCTATATTGTTATTATTTCAAATATAATGTAGTATATGTAGTTACCTCAGCAAATTAATCCTAAACTATAAAACACCGGAATATAAGTAAAAAATACGGAAACACGACGCCCTTGACCAGCTTTACAAATCACTGAGCTGATAGTAACTATAACTCATTGCTGAGCTACCAGTTAGAGCCGCTGAGGCGACAGTAATGTCGCGTGGTAAATCATAATAACAGCATTGCACAATAATAATATATATGCACATAACTATTATGTGCGTGATGGTTGTAATAGGTAGTCTGTGATTCGTTAACGTGATAATTAATTACCTGTATAATGAAACTTAAACACTAATATCTTAATTTTTTATTAGTAAAGGGCATACGTTTGACGACATCTAGCCTGATGGAAAGCGAAGATGCGGCCTAAGATGGAACATACTTGCCCATAAGATGTCTATTCACTCTAGACTTAAAGAGACACAAGTTGTGGCTGTTTGGGAACAAAGACGCTGGCAGAGCGATCTACTTCTTAGCAGTTCGCATGATAAAGGAATCTGCGAAACGCTTAGTACGGATAGATGGGATGGGATTAACGACGTACGGGTGAAACGACTCTCCCCGTCTAAAAGTCCTTAGGTGGAAGGGAGAAGAAGGAATCAGATCGTGCAATTCTTGGGCACACTCCCCGAAGTGCAGTCGATAAAAAAGCGACAGACACCCAACTTTCCGTCTGTGTTCGAATACTTGTCAGCTTCTTCTCCACCAGCGCATGGTCATTAATTAACTTAACCGTTCTATAGAAAATAAATTGTTTATCTTTATGTCCTCGGTGACTAAAAGCTTAAGTATGAAGTGGTAGTATGAATCAATAAATACCTACCAATAGTGAAATTCAAAAGAGGGTTGACTAATATTAACTGCTGTTCCCACTGCTGGAACACGGACTTTATCTCATATAGATAATTAAGGGCCATAATCCACCATGCTGTCCCAGTGCGGATTAGTAAATGTCACATGTCTACTATTTTTTGTGATTTATTCTTGGACATGTCTCCTCACGATGTTTCCCTTCAACGTTTTTAGGGCGAGTATTAAATCCGCACATAACTTAAGAAAGTCAGTGGAGCGGGATTCGAACTCGGGAGCGTCGGATCGAAAGTCGCACATGCTCCCACTGAGTCATACTCACTCTCGTTTCATACATAATGTTCTTAAACTCATTCATGACAATGATTTAAAAAATAATTATGAAAGTACCTACTATGATTAAATAAAATTTAAAATTAAAACTCACCCGTAATGTTCATTTTATATTGCTGACTGGCATGTTAATTAGGACATGATTATAATTATGAAAAGCTGCGTTTATAGCAACTACTTATACAAATCAGTTAACATTGTGAGCGTACCAATATTCTACGAGTTAACCTACTTAAAATTCAATGGCGATTGTCTTCAGACCTACAAATCGGCTGGTGTAATACATTCTAGGCTAAATTGTGTTTAGCATCGAAACAAAAGGCTGCGCAGGAGTACCTACCCGTGTGTCATTGAACCTATCACAATGGCTCCGTGGGAAAAGTGATAATTGTAGGAATGGGGCCGGTTGCCAAAGCTCACAAGACTTTTAGGGTTTTTTTTAAATGTACACAAATGCCTTCAATATTCTGATATGGTAGGTTGTACACATAAATAAATTTATATGCCTGTGTTAATTAAAGCTTGTTGCCATGAAAGTGATTGTAATAATAGTGTTTTTATTATTATTGGTATAGACTAACCATAAACGACAAAAGAAAAAAATACAAACGAAATATTACTCCTCCCCCTCTTTGCGTCCTTACCCCATTGCCGGGGGTTGTGCCGGGGGTTGTGACCACGTCATGGTATCACCTTATCCCGCAGCTTTCAGTGATGTTCACTTCTGATACCTACATTGATGTTGAGTGTGGGGCGGATTCAATCCGACCTGAACAAGAAAATAAGGGGGCCTTTGCCAAAGCGGTGGTTTTTATTCAAGAAACAACACAACTCACTCAAAACTCACACAACTTGTGAATTTCGAGAAAACGGGCCCAAGTACCGTAAGTTTTTCTGCGTGGGGAAGCGAGATTCTCCTAGAGTCGTAATGACGCTAACACGTTTGGGAAACCATGGCGTGGATGATGAATGGTAGAGAAGTAGAGACGGTAAAGTTGAATAAATGAAATTGTATAAGCATATTACGTAATTCAAAAGAAAAGTTCATTGAAACTTCAGACAAAATTGTTTTAAAAGATGACAAAAAACGTGGGTGACCATTAGAGAGGTAAATGGTGGAGTTGAGGAATTGTTATGTTGTGAATGAATATGAAGTAATTATTTATTTGTTTTGCGTAACATTTTAACGTAGAGAGGAGAGATTCATTGAAACAATTATTTTGTTGCACAAATAAAAAATTATAATGTGTGACTTTCATGTAATTGAGTGACGAGACGAGCAGATCGTTCGCCTGATGCTAAGCAGCACACCTGCCCATAACTGTTGCCGCACCATCCTGAACCCGTAAAACCGTAGCACAATATTGTTTGCACACTACTGCTTGACGGTCGAATATAAGGAAATTACTGGGCATATGACTTAATAATATCTGATGTGTCAGGGTGGTGAGCGTAATGCATTGCTACGCAGTGATTTTTTCGTATTAAACGTTCTGGGTAGCACTGCAATTGTTATCGGCAGGCGGGGCTCTGACCATAAGGCAAACGACTTGCTCGTCTTGACAGTACCATAAAAAGAAAGGCAAAACTGTGTATTTAATAAAAATGAGTTAGTAAATTGTGCCTACTTATAAGGAACTGTTTGGTAAAGCTGTATCTATAATCGGTAACAAACCGATTACAGAATTTGTTAGAACAATTGAAAATAAAAATTATTTTTCAAAAAAAACTAAACCGACTTCAAAACCACAAATGGCACTCAAAAGTAAAAAATAAATTAATATAATTATCATAAGCGCTACCCACTCATATAGTTGAAGTCGGTGCCAGCCAAGTCTAATAGGTAGTAGATAAATACTATGTATATAGTAAGTACTACTTGTAGGTAGTATTTATCTACTACCTTTTAGACTTGGCTGGCACCGACTTCAACTATATGAGTGGGTAGCGCTTATGATAATTATATTAATTTATTTTTTACTTTTGAGTGCCATTTGTGGTTTTGAAGTCGGTTTAGTTTTTTTTGAAAAATAATTTATTTTACCCTTTTTAGTGAAAAACAAGTTTTAATTAAATTAATTCAAAAAGTTTTTAAAGACAAGCTTTTATGATCTAGAAGCCACATCATGACGAAGTTTAAAACGGGCTATCACAATTAAATGCATGTACAAAAAAATTTCATGTCTGTCCTAAATCTCTGTTGAAGAGTTCCCTCGCCGGAAGTCAATCCTGGGTGTATCTGCCATGTCATGATGGAATTTAAAACAGGCTATTATGGTTAAATCCATTTACGAAATGTTGTGTCTGTACTATTCACCGTTGAGGAGTTCCCTCACCGGAAGTCAACCCTGGGTGAAGCAGGTGAAGCAGTCGAATACAAACCTCCACCTTTAGAAAGTTGGTTACGAAAAAAACAAGAACCGACTTGAAGATTAAACTTATATTTTTTGTTTTTGCTATTTTTTTCAAAAACTACTGAATGAATTTCGATAAAATTTATATGGGACCACCTTTGAAGTATTACCTACCAATCAAAAAAAGAATCATCGAAATCAATGCATAATTGGCGGAGAAATCGTGTAACAAACACAGAAAAAAAAAAAAAAAAAAAAAAAACATACCGTCGAATTGTAAACCTCCTCCTTTTTGAAGTCGGTTAAAAAAGGAATTATTTCTGTGACACAAATATCTAATACAAGCTGCGCCCCGCGGTCCCACCCGCGGTTTCCCGGGATAAAAAGTAGAATATGTGCTATTCCAAGTCCTAAAGTACCTGCATACCAAATTTCATCAAAATCGGTTCGGAAGTTTTGGCGTGAAAGAGTAACAAACATACATCCATACATACATTCTTACAAACTTTCGCGTTTATAATATTAGTAGATACTATGACAAACATGTTGGTAACAATCCTAATATTGTTTGGTAGAGTTAACTAATCAATTGTAACGAACGTGACACAGGAACGTACGCCTTTACTGCTTTATGTTATTATACCACAGAATACTTAATAGTACCAATATACTTACTTTTTATGCAACTGAGTGACGAGACGAGCAGATATATCACCTGATTGATGGTAATTAATTAAACTCCATCCAACGGTTGACTGGAAGAGATCGCTTTTAGCGATAAGTCCGCCCATTGTACTTAAGTTTTTAAATAAAGTATTGTGTATTGTATTATGTGTAAGCAACACGTCTGCTCGTAACAGTAGGTGTACTATATCTATTATTTTTGAATAGGTTTACAGAATTGAGCTTGAATATAAATAATATGTCCAAAATATATTCTCTAAGATAGACTATCTAATGTTCATGTATTTTTATTAAATCGCATTGAATTGTCAATAAAAACTAATTTGTCTTATTCGTATATTGAAATCTACTTGGTAACTTTAAATACCACTAATAAATACCACTAATAATTTGACTTCCTCATCAGTAATTCTAAAACAACACGAGCAAACGCGTGGTATTTTTATAGCAAGTATATTTTTACGTAACATATTACATTTCAGTGTTATTTGTCATTTGCCTAGGTCCGCATGTCTACCTTGATTTGCCGTACAATATTTGGAAATATCGGCGTGACCTTGATGACTAACTGTCGTGTTATGCTAAGAAAGTCCGGTGTGAACAGGCCTTTACCCTAACTGTCGTTTTACAGTTACAGTCTACACCCACCTTAAAATATCCTTAAAAGTAACAATCACAATTCACTTCACTAATATACAATACACTTAACACACATTATTGTATTTAAAAGTTATGATTTATACACATTAAATACACTAAAAACACAACATGCTTTGATCTTAGGAAGTTACGAACTCAGTTTGAATCGAGCTGTCAAAAACTTGCACCACCGGTCTAAGGTATTAAAACTTGTATTTCTATCCCTCTCACATCAACTCTATATTTCATACGCGGGAAAGAGACGGTCGTAATTTTAGAAGTTTCGTTCCAAAGGCTTTGCAGATAGAGCCTTTTTGCACAGGTAAAAGTAACGGGGTATTTCTTGAGATGCGTGAGATGAGACAGCGCGTCTGAGGTCAATAGTGTTGGAAAGGGACGGACGACACACTAGGTCACGATTCTAAAGGGCGGAATTGTTGCAATGAAGTTATTGAAGTGGAAAGGGCATTCTAGGGACACAAATGGAAGAAACGATATGTCATTGTGACGAGCCCAAAATGTGCGTAGGCGCAACTGGAATTAGTGCACAACGGAAAAAGAACATCCAGTTAAATTATAAAATACAGCACCCATTATACCGGTTATGCTAGATTATAGATGCACTGCATTGCAATACTATTTTTATGCACGAATAGCTAAAGAATGGTGATTGTTCTATTACGAGTTATAATCTTGTAGCTGACACCCAATACTTTTACTGTGAGGAAATGAATAATAATACATATAGTGTTATATAGGTTTTCTTGGATGAATAACTAAGTAAATACACTACTTTTTATCCAAGTCCTTGATTATGTAGGAGTATTCTTATAGCCTACAAAATTTAAAATTCTGAAATAATTCACGATGTATGAACAGTTTGCAGCACCTAATAGGTAGGCACAAAGCTTCTATCTAAGAACCAAATCAGATAAATTTAAAACTCCCGTAAACCACCCCAAAATCGGTTCGGCCATTTCGTAAATAGATGGAAATGAACATAACTTTATCTATTACAGTAGGTAGTGGCGCTGCCCTAGTGGATTGGCACAATTTAACTCATCCAAGAATCATCTCAAAAAATTTTCAAAGTTGCTACTGAAAACCGCATCGAAATCCACTCAACCTTTTTTGCCAAACATACAATCTTACCTTCACGGTTCCGTAGTGGGTAAAAATAGTGAGATTTGCAAAATTACGGCAAAAAAACTGTCATATACAGTTCGATTCCCATCAGCTATTAAAAGCGACCTTTTATAAATTTTTGAATGCAGTCTTTCGATGCTTTCTTACAATAAATACTACTTTTTCTACTGATACATAAGAGAAAATTATGGAAAAATAGCCAGTCACAATTTCGATCGCTGTTTCGATGCTTGTAAGACAAGACATTTATAATTTCCAAGCCCAAAGTCTAGCTGCGCTCTTCCAAATTATGTTGTCTGGAAAATATCGCGTCGAGCGATAAGATCGCCTATTATTAAGCTGACTGCTTTTAAATGTACTTTAATATGATGTATTTTGAACAATGTTGGTCTGTATATGTATAGATTATAGAGAGATTTTGCGAAGTGGATTGAGGTAGGTTTAGGTGGGTTCTAAAAAAAAAATCTAATTTTCAATTAATTTAATTCTCTCTAGATCTATGTGCTCCATCTTAGGCCACTTCATCGCTTCACATCAGGCAAGATAGTGGCCAAACATAGATCTATTAACCGTAAAAAAATAAAAAAAAATATTTCTGTAGTTATACCCATGAGTTCAAAAAGTAATTAAATACTTTAATCTAAATCTAATTATTATTAATGCATTAATTGTAACTATCACCCGAGAGAGGTCTGGGTTGCTAAGTAAGCCAGTAATAAACAAACCTTTCCATGCTTTGCGTGCCGGCGCCAGAGATCACGGGTCAGGGCTGGGATGCTCAGGTATGCTTGTAAGGTGTTATTTTTCTACGTTCCACAGTCCGGCCACATCCCGCATGCGTATTGCTTGCCTATTTGAAACGAATTTGGTGGACCACAGTCGAAAGCAAGAGAACTAGATACTACCAACAAAAAATACTAAAGATTCCAAGAACGTATATACCTATATGTATTTGTCCTATTTCAGGGTATTGCCTCACTCGCTCTTTCCTCCCTCGCACTTGTAAGATGTCGAAAGACTTGCTTTTGTCGGTCTTTTCCTTTAGCTACAAAATGGAGTCTAAAGGGGGGTAAAGGGGGTTTAAATATTTAATAGAGTACACAGGCAACGCCAATGTCTGTGTATTTTAGATTGCTATAGGCGACGGTGACCGCTTACCATCAGGCGAATCGTATGCTAGCTTGCCGAAATATATAATAAAAAAAGAACAAATTTCGTTTTCTAGGTAGTCACAAATTGCAAAAAAGTAAGTACCTATGTTGACCTATATTTCTTACATATACATATATCCAGACCGAAGTCCCAGGTACGGAAAAGAAATAAGAGAACTGACTCTACCGGTGCCGGTGTTTCGATAATACATGCACCAGAGAAGATAGTACCAAGAAACACCGAAAATGTTTAACCTATGGTAAGTTATAAATCGAAAAACGTAAGATTTTTGCTTCGGATTTAAATAAAAGGTCAATATCAAGTCACAGACAATCAATTTACCTACTTACCTTGAACTTTTAGAACTTTAAAAAACACCATCTATCGGTGTCATGTAGAACTAAGTGCACATTCCAGTAATATAATTAGTACTGTCATGTGTCAGTGTGACTGCTGAGGTTGGAAAAAATTTAGATGCGCATGCATATGGTTATTGTTAGTTCTACATCAAATTCCTAGATGGCACCATCAAGACTTATACATGAACAGAATGATTTATACATGAAGTACGTACATACTTCGCCTTGGATTTTTTTTATCAAGTTTAGAGACCTTCCTATTTTTATAGGTAGGTCTTGATTTTTTAATTGATAACTATTTAGTGATAGTAATAACACAGACTATTAAAGAATTATATTATTCTGTTTTTATTAATTTTCTCGAGTAAATAATCTGGTAGTACATAGTCGCTTTGTTCTCACTTTGATGCCACTACTTATAAATAACATACATAATTGTAAAGATTTTTTTTACCTACGTATTACTTCTTTGGATTTGCGATTTGATTAATTTTTATATTAGATCTTAATGAGTATAGTAGTAAACTTGTTTAAACCCTATTTAAAGTAGTCCCTATTATAATGTGTCTAAAGTTAAGTGAAATAAAATGCAACATCACAAAATAATTAATTATGACTTTATTTACATAGTGTCCACAATAAAGCTTGATCACACTAAGCACAATTGTTTGCCAGCCGGTTCGCAAACGCTATTTTGACGAATGCAATTTCTGTATCAGAGTGCTGGCAGCTGGCAGGGCAATAGCCGCAATCAATTTTCCTAGTGTGGCCAATGCTTAAGAAATTAGAACACAAAAGTAGGGGCGGTGGGACACTGGAATTTTGCACACAGAAACTCTAACGCAAGTAAACATTTTTAATCCTCTTCTTTTAACGATTTCGTCTTATTCCTTTTAATTTCAACATACATAGGTACGTATGTGCGAAAACCAGTCACCGACATTTCAAGCTTTTTCTTTCTATTTCTTTCGGCATTCAAAGAAAGATTTCTAGATCTAAAGCTTCTGTAGTGACCATTTGTTTGTGGTACATACGTTCTTCTAGATGTTGTTTCTTCTATAATATCCATATCTTCTGTTGTTGTCTCAGCTGTTTCAGTAGTTGTAGTAGTAGTCACATCATTTTTCAATTTTACAAGAAGAGTTTCTGGCTGTTCTCTGATTATTTCAGTATCTTCATAATTATCTAAACTATCTACTGAAGTTCTCCTGTTTATATCTGTTGACGCATATTGTGTAGTTGTTTCCATCATATTAAGATAGTGATCTGGTACTTTTGCATCTTCAGGACTAAATTTAATCATTTCAAGAGGATTGGTAGCCCATGAATTGACTTCAGAACTTTCTGTGTCTGTGTCAAAGAAGGGAATCATAGTAGTCACTTGAGGTAATATAGGAGGAGAAGGCTCTGTTCTTCCATTGACTGGTATTACCCCAGAACTTCCATCGTGAGAATCTTCTACTTGACCAGATGACAGTTCAAATGGTATTTCAGTTATAGGAGTAAATGTACTGTCATGTTTTGTTGTGGTAGTTGGTTCAATTGCATAGTCTGGTTTTTTCCACATATCCGTTTTGTTGTCAGGAGAGTAGACATTTACATGAACTATTATTTTTGAAGTATCATCAAATTCTGGTCTTTGGGTTGATGTTTCACTATTCTTAAGCTTTATACTGTTTTCCATTTCATTTTGCTTCTGAATTAAATACCTAGGTTTTTTGTAGCGATAAAATTTCCGTCTCACAGGTAAAGTGGATTTTCGTCTGAACTGAAATCGCACAGGTTTTGACGTAGTTATATAAATTTTCTCCGTAGTTGGCTGAGTTTTAAAATCTTCCTTTTTGAATTCAGAGCTCGGATTTGATTTGAAAGGAAACACATTGAGCATTACACTGAATGACTTCGGTTTAGTCGATGGAACTTCAGAAATTTGTTTTGTCGAACTTTCCAATAAATCTTTGCTTTTTGCATCATCGAAATGTTCATTGCACTTATCACCACTACAAGGTGGTTTGTAATTTGGTATTCTTTTAAACATAGGTATCTTAGGAACCTTATCATCTGCATTACTTGGAGTTAGGATTGGTGAAAACCGCCAAAGTCCATCCGCTAGTAAATTCACGTCTCCAGGGCTATTTGGCTTGAAGTTGAACAGAGGATCTGATTGATGGTTCATATGAAATGATTCTACTTTGTCTGAGCCTTCTGACTGCATATCTATGCCTTGGGATTGATGATTAATACTTTTGGGTTTGTCAAACATAGGTTCTACATACATTCCTGAAAAAGCTATTGAAGC
The DNA here is from genome assembly GCA_951640565.1 of Petrophora chlorosata. NCBI lineage: Eukaryota > Metazoa > Arthropoda > Insecta > Lepidoptera > Geometridae > Petrophora > Petrophora chlorosata. The sequence continues at coordinate 18,776,243 of OX621192.1, forward strand.
ATGAGAGCTATTAAACATAGGAGGTTTTGTATACATATCTCCCATTTTAGCATTTATTGTTTTCTCTAAATACTTTATGACTTGTCTTATATTTTGAAGTCTTTGCGCATTACGGAAACTATCCACCCAGCTTCTAGAACCGTATGTTTTACTAAAGGGCAGCGGAGTAGGGCTTCTATATTCAAAAATAAATGGACGTGGACTGGTTCTTCTTATTTTACTATGTCTGTATGTATCTTTAGTAAGAACAGGCTTCATAGTTGTTCTTGTGCTATTAAAACGTTTCTTACTTAGAGGTCTACTCATTTCGAGTAAAGGATCGATGTAGTTACTTTCTTGTAATGCATTTACGAGTAAAGGCATTCGTTCGAAATAATCTTGGTCGAATCCGAAATAACTTCGGTCAAGTCTGTCTGCAAAGGGACTATCTTTAGTGATATTTGTGACGTCGTCGATTCCGTTTACCTCTTTTTTTCTTTGTACTAAACTCCATTCTACTGCAATTGCATACTCGTAGATTAATAGAATTACCTGAAACAAGTTATGGTTAATATTAATAGGTATCATAAGATTTGGGCAAACTTTAAACTCATTTCAATATTTTTTATGGGAAAATGAATATATATGTTGGATTTTACAAAAAAACATAATTTACTATTCTTAACAAGGTTTCCATTAAAATAAGTTATTTATAGATTTGAATCATATAAATTGCCATCAATGTTATAGGGATCTTCATTATCCGATTCGTCTTCGTTCTTAAGGTTGTTTTTATGAAATTCCAAGTATATTGGCTTAGATTTTGATATCACTGTCTCGTGCATTGGAATATACTCAGTTTTCAGATCTTCCCATGCTGCATCATAATCATCCTCTTTTACGAAGTTAGTGTAATTCTTCTCTGGCATATCAATTGGAATTTCCGGCTGTATTGTAAATTCATAAATATCTTCCGTGAAGGATTCAATTTCTTTATTGATCTTCTTGCCAAAATCCTGTTCAACTTTGTAATTTTGAGGTTCTTGTGCTAACAATTGATTCTTCAAACCCTTTACGTTGTTATCATTCTTTAGTTTACGTAATATTGTTTTATTCTGACTAAAGTTATCTTTTACACCACTGAATTTTTTAGGGTTAAAAGCTCTGACATTATCTTTTATCAAATGATAAATTGTCATGCTGTTGTCTTTCAACTGTCTAAAATATGACTTTTTCGGTTCGTTGATAACATTATATATTACTGGTGGTTTTATATTCTTTAAGAATTGTTTGCTTAAAAATGAGGTTTTATTATTATTATTCATTACGCGATAGATGGTCTTATTGTCCTTCGAGTGTGATATTTTTAGCGTATGGTGTCCTTTTATTTTCTGGCGTTCAGTTGTATTCTCAGTTTTTATGATATCTGGTTTAACTTTATCTAGAATGCCATTTGAAATAACTATTTCTGAATCGTCATTGTCTAGTAATAATCTTTGTTTTGACACTGTGCCTTTAATATTCTGTGATTTTAGTGTTTTGACATCGTTATATATCTTTTTATCAGTAGCGTTAGTATCGGTAATATTTTGATTCGTTATATTCTTTCTTACACTTCCTTTTGTTTGATTTTGTTTGGTTTTGACAAGAGTTATTTTATTATCAACCAGGTTCATATCGTTAAAATTTAATTTTCTTGGAAAAAATAAAGCTTTATTTGACTTACGGTACACAAATGACGTTTTATTTTTGTTATTATTTTGCTTTATTAGAACATTCGAATCATTTAAATATTTTGGTTTGATAAAATAAATTCTGTTGGTATTTATAGTACTCATTCTGTTCGGACTTGGTGTCGTGGATAAGGTGTCATCATACTCTATTCCACTGAAAATCGGTTTGGGCACTGACGAAAGTGGATTTCTAAACAACATTTTACGTTGGGTTATGTTTTTATAATAATTTATGAATTGCATTGTTTGTTGTGAAATATTTTGTCCAAAGTTTTTGATATGACTTTTGCTCGTTGTTGCAAATGATTCAGAATTGTCCACGTTTAGTGGTTTGTAAATATAATCTAAGTAATCATCATTCGTGTCTGTAGTTGGTTTAGATTTGAAAGTAAATGTTCTGCTTTTTTCAGTCCTAGCACCAAAATAATCTGGCACAGTTGTTTTAGATACCAAAGGCTTGAGTGATTTGTCTGCAAGTATATTAAGTATGCTTTTATGAGTCGGTGCTAGTGAATTCTTTTGTGAAAATTGTGTGAATTTTGTTTTCTCACACTCTATCAGTTTTTTTCCGGTGCTACTTTCTGGTAATAATTTTTGTATGCTTGACAAAATTTTGTTAAGGAGTATTCCTAATTGTTTAGGACATTTGCAATTAAATATGGGCTTTAAGTCACTATCATTATTTGGGGTTAGAGTTATCGCTTGATGATATGTCCTGTGTTTATGGGTAACATTGGCTGATCCACATTTGTCCACAGGAGGATTTTCAGTGTAAATTTCTTCTTTTGGCATTGGTTTCGTTGACCGTACATAAACCTTCTCACTTATCATTTTATCAACGTAATTAAACACTCTTTGGTAATCTCTTATTTTACGTATTTTGGTGTAGTATTCAATGTTCTTAGTTGGATGTCGATAATAAACAACTGGAGAAGTTTTATATTCTATTGCGTATAGTTTTGTAGTCGGGAATTTACGCAGTTTGAACCAATTTCTTGGAAATATATTTTCAATGAAGTGTTCAGAACTTTCCTTTTTGTCATATGAAGGGCTTGAACTTGAATGGTCTTCTAAGAGTTTTTCCAGGAAAGCATTTTTCTTAATTGCTTTAATGAGTAATGGTAGTAGCTTCAGAGTTGTTCTATCAATATTGGCTTTGGTTAGTTTGGGATCAAACGAAGAGTCTTCTGACGTGTCATTCATTAAGCTCAGCCAGTTGTTTTTCAGAGTGTGTTCTAAATGTATATCCGAGTTCAGACTGAATTCGTAGATGAAAAACACAACCTGAAAATAGAAAAAAAAGGTGTTATTTATAATCAAAGCTTAAACACGTAAGACAATCCAATAAAAGTGTATCAATGAATTATATTAATACTTACCAAACATAAATTATATTCTACGTAAGCCAACAAAGAAAAATCAACTATATATTAAGTACAAAGAGTAATAAATACACAAAAAATACAGAATTCAACAACAGTGAATTTTTCATGTCATTGTAATGTAAGTAGTTTCAATGAATAGGCCTACTTGTAGAAACAGAACAGTATAGTTTTGTAGCGTTTTCAGGAAATCTTACAAAATAACTTGGAATCTTTACACGAAAGAAACTATAATTATTGAAAATTAGTTTATGCAATAGAAAGTAGATGGCGTTAAAATTATAATTACATAAAAAATATCATGGTAGAAATATAATTTCAGCGTTTTTTTTCAACACTTGAAAATTAGTTTATGCAATAGAAAGTAGATGGCGGTAAAATTAAAACTCTCAACCATAAAATTACTTTATGGAATGCACCAGACCAGTGAATAATGTTAAAATATTTTTCTTTTCCAATTCGCTTAGGTCGACGTTACCTGATTAATGATTGGTATATCAGTAGGTACCTCTGAAGCGGTGTGGCGAATTTTGGCTTCAACCGTCCGCCTCAAACCGGCTCAAACCGTCCAAAAGCCTTTTAAAACCCTCTCCAGACTGTGGTCTGTGGTATGTGTGTCAGAAATGTGCTTCTGGCTTTTGTGCAGAAACTTTTATGTACGACGAAGTACCTTTGTTCAACGAAAAACAAATTGATCTATCTAACAGATGACGACGCGATATGGTGGGAGCACCAAGTGTCTTTAAGAAGCATGCTTTAGGCAGGACAATATACACTGTCCTGTCAATAGCAGTAACAAAGCATGCTACTATTGAATGCCGTACATTCCATGCAGCCTGAGGATTAAGGCGCCTCCTGAATGACAACCAAATTTGGGATGAAATTCTAGCAAATGCAGTCGTGATACTTCACGACGTATGCGCCATTTGTTTGCTGGGTGTTGGTATTTTATGGGCTTTCGAGCTTCGTGCAACTGTGGGAGAAGTGTCTACACCATCTTGCTGAAGATATCCCGCCTATATGTTTTGAAGAACTTTGAACAGGACGTGGACGTATCAGACGAGAGGGAGATAAATTGTTGTCTTAATATGCTACAAAATGTTGTCATTGCTATCGGTGGCAATTCATTAGACCGCGTGAATCCCGTAAAAATTGGCGCATCGACAACAATTGCAGGTTAAATTACGCTACTTTAAAATTGGGCCACTCCGCAATTGTGTAACGTAACTCGGCTAAAGGAAGTGTCCCTACAAAGGAACCTGCTTGAGCGTTAAACTACAAACACGATCCTGTATGGAGAACTGTAGCCATCTATGGGGTGGGTCAGCCGAATACCAACTGGCAGCTCGGGAATTATTAGAACGTTGCCCAATTAATTTTATAAATAACAATGTGCTGGTGGAGAAGAAACTGACAAGTCTTAAACGCGGACGGAAACTTGGGTGTCTGTCGCTCTTCTATCGACAGCACTTCGGTAAGAATTGCACTAACCGATCCCTTTTTCTCATTTCCACTTAAGGGACTTGCAGGCGAGGAGAGTCGTTTCCCCGGACATACTTAATGTCCCACCGATCGGCACGAAGCGTTTTGCAGAATCTTTCATCATGCGGACTCCTTAAAGAGTAGAAAACGCTCTACCAACTTTTTTTTGTTTCCAAATAGCTACAAAGTCTAGAGTGAATAGGCATCTCATCTCATGGGCAACCATGCTCCATCTTCGCTTTCCATCAGGCGAGATGTCATCAAACAAGTGCCCATTTACAAATTTTAAAAAATATAAGTAGTCGACGAGAACGAAGTAGGGACATTTCTCTCTACAAAAAAAGACTCTACATCAGCGTTAAACTATAATCCACGTGAACGAAGTCGCGGGCAACAGCTAGTTTCTTAATAAATATGTCAAGAAAGTAAAGCGCAAATAGCGCATTATTAGACACATTTCACTACATAATCTTTACGTAGTTATATAAGGTAAGTCCACATAGATATTTAACTTTTACACACATTAAACTCACACATACATAAATCATTGACGCTTATGAGTAATAAAAGCGTAACGGCGGCTAATGTAGTGTTTAACAGAAGATTTATGGACATGTAAAGAAATCTACGCCATCTTAAGTGAGTATTACCTCAGCATTCATAGTAATTGATGTAAAATAAAAGTTATTTAGGTACTAAAATGTTTTTAGTACAGAATGTTAGAACAATTTATGATTGCCTTAAGATTGTCGTAATATACGATGATGAGCGCAATGCAGTGCTACGCAGTGCTTTTTATGGTATTAAAAGTTCTGGGTGGTACTGCAATTGTTATGGGCAGGCGTGGCGCTTACCTTCTGGCGAACGACTTGCTCGTCTCATCACTAAGTTCAATAAAAAAAATCTTAAGATTGTAAATAATTAGGAAGAAGAAAAATGATATTGCTCGGGCAGCGATCGAACCTGAATTTTAGTGTCGAATTAGAAATCGAACCTGAATAATATTTAACAGAACTTCTAAGTGAACGGTCTACGAGTTTGCTAAGATATTAAACTTTGCCATTTTATTTTATTAGCACATGTTTTGTCTGCCCTGATACCGATACCAGATTACACAAGTTTTCGACAACAATCCGGTCCCTAATTCACTATGACAACTTGGCGATTCCTTGCTTCGAGGAAATGTCGATTCCTTTATTAATAAACGACATCTGCGAAATTTGCATTCTCTATGACGCGTCATATATATTATATATATGAATGCGTCATAGAGATGTCGTTTATTACTGAAGGAATCGACGTGATTTCGAAGCATGGAATCTCCAAGTTGTCAAAGTGAATTGGGGCCTTGGTATGTGATCGGTGTAGACAGTCACAATACAATACAAATTGACTTTATACCAACTAAAATATATAGCATAACATCAATACTTAAGTAAGTGAAATAGTCATCATCATTAGCCCATCACGTCCCCACTGCTGGGACACGGGCCTTCTCTCATAGAGAGCGTATGAGCCAAAATCAACCACGCTAGCCCAGTGCGGGCTGGTGGATGTCACATGTCCTTGAATTTTTGTGATTGTTTCTTGGACATGTCAGTTTCCTCACGATGTTTTCCTTCACCGTTTTTAGAGCGAGTGTTAAATTCGCACATAACTTAAGAAAGTCAGTGGTGCGAGGCCAACGGGATTCGACTCAGGTGCGTCGGATCGAAAGTCGCACGTGTTCCCACTGAGCCACACTCGCTCTAAATAAATGAAATTACTTATGTAAATCTGTGCAGTAAAAAACCTTTACAACAAAATTCGATGTTCAAGTTCAAAATTTATTTATTCAGCATCACAGACGCACTTTTGAACGTCGATTATTACAATGACTACCACCGAAATGACTACCCACAACATCAGTGTATATCGCTAATTCAGCAACTATTACTATTATAGCTTCTGTGACATTACTTACACACGTGATCACAGCATTTACACTGTTTTACATACAGTTATAGTCTTGCTCTCTGCTTTCTTGTTTTATCGCTGTGACGTGCCGCGGCGCAGCAGGCGTGACGTCGTACACGCGGCACTCACGTATATAAAAGCTATGGATAGAGGCATGTGGAACGCGCAGATGCAGGCTCTTGAAAGAGGGCAATCGTTAAAGACCGCTCATTTTAATGTCATATTGTCAATTTTATTGCATATACTGTAGGGACTACTGCAAAGGACGTGAATGAATAATTCTTTATTGATAACACCAAAACATTTAAAATGTAAACGTAACATCTTAAGACAGACTTAACAATATAAGTGGCACAAAGGGCGGTATTATTGCTTAAAGCGATCACTTCCAGACAACCGTGGATGGAGATGGAGAGGAATAATATATAAAGGCATGGACGGTGGTGGTTGTGTTTGTTTGACGTTAATGAATAAATAAATACGCCTACATATCACATATATAAATGGCCCCTAACTCGAATTTCTTGTATCTAGGAAACTAGGGACTACGAGGTCCCTGGTCCCACAACACCGAGAATTATTGAGGATATATAAAACTCAAAGAGACAGGACATGATTTTAATTTGTCAGTACGTATTAAGTGGCCGAAGTATTTACGATAAGTGCTAGAACCTCCACATATAAAAAGCTCTGGCAGGAAGTGTATACACGCGTCGTTTTTACCGCACGACGTTCTGTCAATAAATATGCGAGTACAATCACTGTTTACTAAATAATCATCGGAAAAAACTCCCAACAATGCAATTAGGTACAGTTTGTAAACATGTACTGACACGAAGATATTTATGTGTTTGTGTTTAGCAATAAAATTATAGACACAATGACATGTGTTTGTGTTCAACAAATTATTGTCACAGTAGACAACAATGTGAGAGATTTAAATTGTAAATAATCATTGTTTTCACAACAAGACACAAACTCATATAGGTCGTGCAGTTTCTTAGTTCTATGTAACCTTTGACTCTTCTATCAAATATCAAATTAAAGTAGTTTGAATTCAGTATAATTATATATTAAAATGGATGTGGTGTTTTAGCCAGATGAACTACCTTAGGCAACAAAACAATAAGACTTAGTAGTGGTTCTTTTTCCGATAAAGTGGTAGAGTCTTGATAATTTGACGTTCATAAGTGCGTCTGTGATGCCAAAACTGAATAAAGAGATTTTGATTGATTGATTGATTGATTGACGAGCAAGTTGTTTGCCTGATGTTAAGGACAGGTAAAGCAAACGACATAGGTCGTGAAAAAGAACATTTCTACATTTTATCCAGTAAAATTATATACGCAGGTGAATGCAGAAGGTACAGGTGAGTTGTTATAATAATTAATTAGCTGCACCTCGCCCGCACCCGCGGTTATCAGGAATAAAAATTATACTCAGGTCCCAAATTTCATCAAAATGCGTAGTTTTTGCATGATTGAGAACAACATCCATCCATCCTCACAAACTTTCGCATTTATAATATTATAAAAGGATTAGTCACTGTCTACTGTCTGTAAGAGATTGCTTTATGCAATAAGACCACCAATTCTATTACCCTAGTTAAGATTTATATGTTTCTCATGTAATGATGATTGTGATATGCAATAAAGTGTATTGTGTATAGTATTGTACTTTTACGAGTGAACTTTTGAATTTGAATAATTGTTAGAATCACATTGGCAAAGTGTGGAATGTCTCGTTTAGCAAGTGTCAATGCAATGTGCTTTGTTTGTGGCATTGTAATAGCATACAAATTCTTTGTTGTTTCATTTTGTTGTTGCATCTGAAACAATGGTATGCAAGATTTTTCTTCGAATCAAGACGCAAAACTGTAATTTGTTATGCTGAGTAGAAATTGCGTTCTTCTTTCAATCTTTTTACGTTACTTTAACACATATTTTCATGCACAATTTGGGAGTTTAGTAGGTACGAAAAAAATGTAATATCTTTTTAATGTTTCAAAGTAAACCCCAACCAGTACAAATTATAAAAATGGAACTGAGACAATTCTGTACATTGAAGATATTTTCGAATAATATATTTTATAACAAAAAAACGACTTCAATTTCAATGTATCTTCGAAGTCCAAGGTCGAATATCAATAAAATTTATATGGGACCACCTTGAAGCTATACTGAACCCAACGCAAATGAATTTTCCAATTCAATTTATAAATGAGTTCTAAGGTAACAAATATAAAAAAGTATTTTATTTATTTATTAGGAACTACAAACAGTACTAACATTATGGTCTAAATATTATCAGTAGTACAAAATATACTTATTATAAGATAATGCAAAAAAAATAAAAATTGTTTATTTCAGATAATAGACATCCATATTTATAAATTACAATAAGATATTAAAATTAAAACTTAAAATCAAAAATTATTAATTATTATTATGTGTAAAGTTAACAAATGATATATTGGGAATGTGAATTGAGAACCTCCTTTTCTTTGAAGTCGGTTAAAATTTAAAAGGAACGTAGGCATCAATTTTGGCAAATGGTTTCCAAATGATACATACAAATCAGTCGCTCCATCGAAAAGGTCAACGTGTGCTTTACGAACTCATAAATATTGTTTATTTTTTCAGTCATACGTACTCCCCTCTGTTATATTCATTCACTTAGCGTTGACGTGTTTTTTCTTAGATGGAGAAATCCTCATAGACACCCGGGATCGAAAAGGCCGGATAGTGCCAGACTTGGCCTAGACCACCTACCTACTGGCGAAAACCCCCGTCTGCTCTGTCTGTCCACAAACCGTCCACAGACCATGACCGTGCCGTTTTTGTCACATATTAGTTGTCGATATATTATATACCTACATGCTTCACACGTTTAATTTTTTCTTCAAAGAACTATTCCATATTTATTTTTTTCTATCACAATTTACATATTCATAGCGTTAACATTGATTCTTGTCAAGTTCCGTGTAAAGGCTAATAATTTTGATATGCCCATTATTCTTAATCCAGCCATCATCAATTATTCGAAAATAAATACTACTATCGAATACATGCGACTTCACTCGCGTAAAGTCATGCTTATAGTTGTTCCCTAGGTTTTTTTTTCCAGTATAAAATGTTTACTCTCCCATTCCAGGACTAATGCCACAAAGTAATTACATAAAAACTCATACCACTTGGTAGATTTAGAGTTAAATTTTAAGAAACATACACACACCCTCTCTCTCTCATACACACACACACTTTCGCATTCATAATATAAGTAGGAGTACGACTAGACCACTTATTTGAGAGGTTTTAATATTACAATATATATGTTAGTCTGTAAGGTATATATGTATAATATGGGTCCTAGAATTACTTTAGTCACTAATGCAACTATTGTTTTATTTAGTTACCTGGATTAAATAAATATTATTATGGAAAAAACTGGCCTCAAATATCGCACCTATAAGATAATAATACCGAAGTAAGAGACACAAGAATAATTAAAGACACAAACTTTGCTAATACAATATTAGACACACAAAATGTTATCAGCTCACAGTGTTTAAAATATAAGACACAATACTCACTATAATAACGGTAACAGTGATAGCCGTAGAAGCAGCGGCGCAGGCGCATCCTTGTCTGATCTGTCGTTTCCTCGACAGCCTGAGGAACTCCTCTGTTCTCGCGTCGATGGTCCTGTACAACCCGAATTGACGGATCTGCGAGCCGGACGTTATGGAACCTTCACTTGACATTGTCACATCACTGGTGTATCACTGATGATTCTCTTTCCACCTGAGAGTTGGAACTTCACCCAGACTTGATAAAGGCCTTGCTGAGATCTATTTAAGACTGCTCAGATTTCTCCAGGGGTTTGTCTTGTTCTTTTTCTTGTTGTTCGATTTCCTCAAGGTCTTATCGTGGATCTCTACAACGATTGGTATTATATTTTTTTGTTTTTAGGGCGCAATGTAATTCGTTTGTTTGTTTGTCCGCCGCGTGCGCTCGCGCAGGGAAATGTGGGCGATTATTCGCGTGTGAGCGACAATGTGTTTTCCTTTGAGATAGTTGTTGTTTGATATAGTGATGTGAAGCAAACGTGATTTCAATGTCGATAGCTCAACACAATAAAAAAAATAACTTATTGTTTCTGGCGCTGTCCTATTTGGTATATTGAACAAATATGTCAGTGTACCTTTTTTGATGACATTTACACATAGTATCTGCATTTTTTTTATTATGCTTTAATAATAAAACGAAATCGTAATTTGATTATTTTAGATAAAGGTAGTTTGATGACGATGAAGATGATTGACGGTGGTTTAGTTGTTCAAATTGTAGTTCGTTTCTTCAATGTTTAATATAGGTTAAGTGCCACCCATTAACACGTTGGAACCGCGAGCATAAATTGCTTACGATAAAACGTACGGCCAGCCAGCTGACGATAATAACAATAAATAAATACACCCAACGATCACATACATAGATCCTAGCCTCTAACTAGGATTTCCTGTTTCTAGGGAACTAGGAACTACAAGGACCATGGTCCCAGAACACCCAGACACAAAATAAATGCATGCGTTTTTTTTCTTGCACAAACATTTGTCTCGTTACGGGAATCGAACCCGCAACCTCGGTGGTGTATAATGCTTGAGTTAACTTGCCCAACTACTATACCACGTTCGTACGCTACGTTATACGCTGTGAGGCACGATGATAATAATTCATCTTAGAATCTTCTATAAATACTTTTTTATTTTTTACATCTTACTGGTTCAGCGTTTGACCACGATCTCACCTGATGGGAAGCGACGATGGATAAAAAAACCAAGAAGACATGACGATGGATTGGATGGATTTAGTAGATCATCGACAGCAGCACCTCCCTAGCCCCTAGCCACCACACACTATGAGCGCAGGGCACTGGAGCGTGCTGAACGGACATCGGCCCCTACCACTGAATATTCCGACAAGTGAAACTACGCCTAATGTGGTTGAGATGCACCAAACGTTATGTTGTATTGCGAATTATAATGTTATATGCTATTAGTATATGTAAGAGGTGTAATATTCATTTAAATGATGCTCTAATTGTTGTTGCAGGCGCTTTACGAGGCTATATGCTTTTGAAACTTTTGTTTGAATAACTTGGAAAGCAAAACATGGTAGAAGCAGTTTCTATTTCTTTTATTTTAGTACTCTTATTATTTAAAAATTTGTTCGAAATATTCTAAGTTGAGTGATAGGAAAGCTAAATAGTGATAACTTGAGTTCGATGGAATAGTCACGAATCCATCGAACCAAGGTTCAAGAGCAATCATCGTTCTCATTTTATTTGACAGATTATTTTATTAATTATTTATTTGATTAATGACTTATTAATTTATTTTATTTATTAGAGCCTGTGATTCAATTCAATTCAATTCAAAAGTTCTTTATTTCAATTTTGTCGTCACAGACGCACTTATGAACGTATTACAATGACATTATGGGCAGGCTTGGCGCTTACCATCAGGCGAACGACTTGCTCGTCTCAGCACTAAGTTGCACAAAAAAAATACCATTTTAATGTCAGCATGCAAAATATAAATATTTCAAACTGCAGACATTGATCGCAACCTGATTACAATGCTTCTTGATTGATTGCTACTTTCCAACTTCGATGCACACATATTGATAACTCGGGAATTTGATGTGTAATCGATTATAATTTACCGTATTCACTAGCTCTACAAGTGCAGTGACGCTATTGGAATCGCCTTTACCTTTCTAATCATTAGTCTTCCGTTCGGGGTATTTCTTTATGTAATTGAGTGACGGTTTGAGCAAGTTTTTCACCTATTGGTAGCAACACGCCTGCTGATAACAGTTGCATTTTCACCCAGATCATTTGTTATGTAAAATCTTCCACAATACTGCACTGCGCTCGCTACCCTGAGACAATATTACCCAGTCAATTCATCGGCTACAACGCCCTACAAAACTGAACACAGTAATGCGCATTCCTGCTTGACGATAGAATAACTGGCAAAGTGGTGGTACCAACACAACCTTTCGCAAACGAGATACCTTACCACATTGTAAAAGGTAATTAACATTTTCTTCATATTCTTAAAAAATATTGAGATCAATAAAATCCTAGCAATAGAATGCTGTTTCTACTTGCAAGTGAATTAATGAAATTGGAAGGAAAGGAAGGATTTTGAACCGACAATGAAACCCAAGCGGGGTTTTAACTCATTGACGATAGTAACAACGGCTTGGAACTCAATGAGTTACAAGATTTTTGGTGAAAAATATATTTTTCAAGACAAGCTTTTAACAAATTCGTAATCGAAACCGTGAGCAGATTAAAATGAGCCCAAACACTAGTAGTTTACGATTATCCGTCGAGGAGTTCCATTGCCCACCTTCCGTTTCCATCATCAGATCAACTGACTGTCACCATAATATTGCATTGTCATCAAACTTTGACAAGTACGCAAAATTTTAACTCCGTTAGATAAGAGAAAGTGGCTCTGATGCAACTTGCAAGGTTTGACCCAAACAAACATTGCAAGTTAAATAACAGCATGTAAAAGTATACCTACACACAAAGGTACCTATATCTGGCCTAGCGCACTCCGCACTGTAGGTACGAAGCTACAAGTACATAGCCGGACACCGACGGCGGGTCGCGCGTTTCTGTGAGCTCCGTTATACATTTTGGAATTTTATTGTAATAACGTACACAATTGCTCATGAAGGACTTATTCGTTTTACTCAATCTAAACCTAGGTACTGCAATTCTATCCTTATTTCTAGTGTTTATGTTGTGGTGGTCACTATTCACCTTGAATTTGTGCAGATTTTTACGAACATACATTATATTTTCATAAATATATATAGACAAGGTAAAGGTAATACATTAATTTGTTTAAAGACTTCTCTTAATGATTCGCGAGGACCCAACTCATAAATAGCGCGAACCGCCCGCTTTTGTAAAATAAAAATAGCTTCTACCTCCGCGGCAGACCCCCACAGCAAAATGCCATATGACATTAAGCTGTGGAAGTATGCAAAGTAAACTAACCGAGCCGTAGCTATATCCGTTAATTGCCTAATTTTACTAACCGCGTATGCAGCAGAACTAATCTTCGTTATCCTGACAGATTATCGATATGAGGACCAACTTAGAGTCTATGCCTATACCTAGGAATATCGTCGCCTTGTCTGTGTTGAGTTTTTCACTATTAAGCATTACGTTTGGCTCTACATGTCTTACATTGGGCAAAGAGAACTTTAAACATTTCGTCTTTTTCGCGTTTAATAACCAGTTTTTGGTAGCGAACCAATTTGACACAATATCTAATACATTTTTTACGTGTACTAGTTCACTATCCTTCCTGTCTACCTTAAAGATTATCGATGTATTATCCGCAAAAAGTACAATGTCTGCAAGGTCTTTCACCATAAAAGGTAAGTCATTTTCGTACACTAAGAACAAGAACGGCCCTAAAATTAAACCCTGTCGTACACCCATTTTGACTGAAGATCCAGATGAAGTGACGCCATTTATTCCAACTTTTTGCTGCCCGTCAGTTAAGGAGGACTCTACAAGATCCAGAGCAGTTCCATGAATTCCGTAGTGGTGGAGTTTACGAATCAGAGTACTGTGCTCCACGTAGTCAAAAGCCTTGAAGAGGTCACAAAAATCTCCAATGGCATCCTGTAAACTCTCCCAAGCTTCAAGCACATGGGTAACTAAATGTACCCCGGCATCAGTTGTTGATGTGCTTTTCGTTAAACCGAACCCAAAGTGAGACAATAGTTGCCGTAGTATGTTTTTTTTTAAATATCTTACTTAGAGCCGGAAGCAAAGAAGCTGGTCTATAATTCGAGAGGTCAGTTTTGTTACCTGACTTGAAGATGGGAGTAACTATATTTTTTTTCATCACATCGGGAAATGAACCTGTATCAATGCACAAATTAAATATAGCCATGAGATGTGGTGCGATGATTTCTATTATTGACTCTAACATTTTTACCTGAGAGGCCCCATAAATCTTCCGTAGCTTTAACATTAAGGCATCTGAATGTTTTGATAATTTCAAAAGTGGAAGTATATCTGAATTGAAAATCTGGTAAGTCTAATGGGAAGTTATCTTTCAGGAGAGCCTCTGCTACATTGGGACTAGAATTAAGCAATTTAGTGACATCTAACGGTATATTAGAAAAGAAATTTTCAAGGGCGTTGGCTACACATTTTGGACTGGAGACTTGTTGATTATCAACTATTAAGTTACATTCAGAATCCTTCGCCTTGATACGACCAGTCTCCGTGTTTATGGTCTTCCAAACGGCTTTGATTTTATTATTTGATTTTCGGATTTTACGACTTAAAAACAATGATTTAGCGCGAATGCAAACAACCTTAAATATTTTTTGAATAACGTCTAACATAGTCATGTAAATCTTTACTCAATGTCAAAGATTTTTGGTAATATAAATCAAACATAATGTCTCTAATTTTCCGTATACCTTTAGTTGCCCAGTCACTAAATTGTACTTTTCCGTTTACTTGTAGTTTTTTCTTGGGACAAATTTTATTGAATTCTTTGCTAACTACATAAAATAGTAAGTTGTAAATATCATGAGGATTTTTATTTATAAATTCAGTAACATTTAATTTTGATTCTATGTTGTGTTTAAGTTTTCCTAATCTTCCTTTAGTTAATGGTCTATGTTCAATTATAGCTTTTTATTATTTTTTTCGATTTCAATTTCAATTGCAAGACCTTTGCGGTCTGACCTGACTCCGATCACAATAGATGTCTTCTTGGGTGCCTTTTCTGAAAAAATGTTATCTATACAAGTAGATGAAGTGTCAGTCACTCTAGTTGGCTCACAGAACAGATAATTCAAATTAAACGATTTAAACAAAGAGATGAGATTAGTTTTATTAGTACAATCAACTAGAATATCAATATTAATATTATCAAACATAGCAAGAGTCGCTATTTGTTTAAATTTCTTTGCGGAGTGATGCTTCTGTCCCTTAGTTTTCTGTGCCTATATACAGTTCTGCACGTAGATGAAAAATGTGCTAGAATTAAAAAGACCACCGTCATGTCCGTTAGATGTTAATGCTTTTATAATTGTTGCGACTTTTTCTTGTTGGACGAGAGGTCAATGGAAACCACGACTTTCTGAGTAAGAATAATTTGGGACAGAATTATTACTAGCCACGAGAGCAAATTACAGCAGACAGTTTCTAATAATTATTTTTAATTTAGTACATTTGAACTTTATTTTGTTTAATCAATGGCATAGCTATCTCATATACCCATATAGCTAATAACATGAATCCTGCAGGTTTGATTCCGCTACAGGACAAAGTGAGCGAGTGTGGCTCTGTAGGAGCATGTGCGACTTTCGATCTGACGCACCCGAGTTAGAATCCCGCTGGTCCTGCACCACTGACTTTCTTAAGTTATGTGCGGATTAAACACTCGCTCTAAAAATGGTGAAAACATCGTGAGGAAACCGGCCTGACCAAGAATTGATCACATAAATTTAAGGACATGTGACATTCACCAACCCGCACAAGTGGGCCAACCCCTAGGCCAGCATAGCGGATTATGGCCCATACTCTCTCTATGAGAGAAGGCCCGGTGGGAACGCGATGGATTGATGATGATGATGATAGCGTCAAACGTTATATTGTTCTTCCACTGCTTATGGCTTATGTATGACCACGCATAACTTTTTACAGAGTAGTCCGATTTTCTTAATTTTATTTTGTTTGTTTGGTCATACTTCAGAGGTGGTCCCATATTAATTTTATCGAAATTGACCACAAACAGTTACAACTTGTCTCTTTAAGTCTAGAGTGAATAGGCATCTCATGGGCAAGCGTGTTCCATCTTAGGCCGCATCTTCGCTTCCCATCAGGCGAGATGTCGTTAAAAGTATGCCCATTGACCAATAAACAATAATTAACAACAATAAATAACCAATAAAATAAAAAAAAAGAAATATTCAGCGCTTTTCGAAAAATCAACGTCTTGTCAACGAATAGTCTTGAAGTCGGCTTGTGATTTTTTCTAAAAATTAATTATTTCACAGATATAAAATTAAGATCTGCAACGGATAACTGGAATCATGACTTTCTTCTGTTCACGTTTCTCATAAATCCATGTAAACTCCGTTGAGGCGTGACGCTCCATGAATGCGACTATTTATATTGACATCGTGATATATAGCAGTGATGAAGAATGCAATACTCTTCCTCGTACGAAAGTGTGTATGCAGGGTTGACTGCTTTTGCTTAGCGAAACTAATATAGTTTTTAATGACGATTCTACCCTTGTCCCATATCTGACTTGAAAAATTAAGTCATACCTATTATAAAGTATTGTATTCCATTATGTTTGTTACCACTCCTTCACGCTTCATGACAACTGAACGGATTTTGATAAGATTTTGTGTGTAGGTCCTGGAATGGATATTTTTACAAATCGACTATAATACCTATAAACCAAATAAGTTATGCGCACGAAATCGCAGGAAACATCTAGTTTAAACAATATAAACGACGATTCAAATGAAACTAGTAGACATTTTTAATTTATTTATTTTTATAAAAATTTACAATCTTATAACATAGAATTAGTTTAAGGCAGTGATGTCCACGTCGAACTTTTTGAGTATTTGCGTTACAAATTAATTAAAAATACATAATTATCACTAGTATCGGTAACCATTAATGGGTAAAATATTCGTACAACATAAAATACATATAAAATCGTTAAACTTATCAACAAACAAAATGCTTGCTATCATACACTCCTATACAGTTTGGTATCACAATTTTATGGCAGCTTAGTGTGTACTAGAGCCGATCGCACCAAAAACTTTTCAAAGTAAACCAATTGATACGTTTCTAAATCCTTTACAAGTTAGTAAAGAAAAATCAATTTATGAAAAATAGAAAGAAACGAGATCTTTGCAATCAAATATTTTTCAACTTCAGAAAACTATTGATATCTTGATGTAATTCCGTCTTCTTTCTATTTTGCTGTAGATAAATTACAATCAGCAACTACCTTTTCAGTGTTTGCAATTTTTATCTCTCTTTGTTTGTATTATATCTTTTTGTATTTTCTGTGTATCATTTGATTGTATTCCATTATAATTTTAAATTATTAAATAACAAAATTGACTATCTATCTAAAGTATTGAAAACTATAAAGATTTTAAAGCTTGGCGCAATCGGTCATCAAACCAACTTAGAACACGAATGGTACTGAGGGTCGGTCGTAATAATACCCCTCTTCCTTCACGAAGGGCGGTCGAGTAGAAGCGGTCACTGGTGGGAGGTACTCTGGTGCCCTGGTGTACACTGGAGCTTGAGTCGAGGAGGGTACGTACACCGGCCGCGGGGTCGTTTGAGGGGGGAAGTACACAGGCGGCGAGTAAGGCTGTCTCGTTGTTTGAGGAACGTAAATTGGAGGTGAATAAGGTCGCGGAGTTGTTACTGAGGCAATGTAAACAGGCTGTCTGGTAGTTTGCGGGACGTAAATTGGGGGGGAATAAGGTCGTGGCGTGGTCTGCGGAGGAATATAAATGGGTTGTCTGGTCGTTTGAGGTGGGATGTATACAGGCGGTCTAGTCGGGAACGGAACGGGGGAAGACGGAGACGGGAACGGTTGCGGTAAGCTAGGCCTCGGAGGTGCTGCTGTGGGGAGTGTGAACGGAACTTTAGGGACAGGGTACGTGTAACCGGTGGTTCTAGTGACGTCTAGGATCGTGGAGTACGTCGGCGGCCTTGTTGTTGGTGGTGGGGTGGGACGTCTGGTGGTCGGTGGCGGCGGCGGCGGAGGAGGGGGACGTCTGGTCGGTGGCGGCGTTGGCGGCGGAGGTGGCAGGTAAGTAGGGGGCCTCGTGGTAGGCGGCAGGTACGTCGGTGGAGGCGTACGTGGTGGAGGCCTTGTGGTTGGAGGCAGATAGGTCGAAGGAGGCAACGGCCGTCTCGTGGTAGTCGGGAAAGTAAACGGTATTTTTGGGGTAGGGTAAGTGTATCCAGTCGTCCTGGTGACGTCTAAGATGGTGGAGTACGTCGGAGGTCTAGTTGGCGGTAGGGTAGGGCGTCTCGTGGTAGGTGGCGGTGGTGGCCTGGTTGTTGGCGGCGGTGGCGGCGGTGGAGGCGGTCTTCTAGTAGTAGGTGGAAGGTAGGTTGGCGGAGGTGTGGGTGGAGGCAGTGGCCGTCTTGTGGTAGGAGGAAGATATGTCGAAGGAGGCAATGGCCGTCTGGTAGTGGTTGGGAAAGTAAACGGTATCTTAGGCGTAGGGTAGGTGTACCCAGTGGTTCTTGTAACGTCTAAGATGGTGGAGTAAGTTGGTGGTGGTGGAGGAGGCGGTGGTCTTCTGGTCGTAGGTGGTGGAGGCGGCCTGGTAATTGGTGGTGGAGGCGGAGGTGGTGGCCGTCTAGTGGTAGGTGGCAAGTACGTCGGTGGAGGAGTAAGTGGTGGTGGCGGCCGTCTCGTGGTAGGCGGCAGGTAAGTTGAAGGAGGCAGTGGCCGTCTAGTGGTTGTTGGGAAAGTAAACGGTATCTTGGGTGTGGGGTAGGTATAGCCGGTAGTCCTGGTGACATCTAGAATAGTGGAGTAGGTTGGTGGTGGAGGAGGTGGAGGTGGTCTCCTAGTGGTTGGTGGAGGAGGCGGGGGTGTTCTCCTAGTTGTTGGTGGTGGAGGTGGAGGCCTCCTTGTCGTAGGCGGAAGGTATGTTGGAGGTGGCGTGGGTGGAGGGAGTGGCCTTCTCGTGGTAGGAGGTAGATATGTCGAAGGAGGCAACGGCCGTCTTGTGGTAGTTGGGAAAGTGAACGGTATCTTTGGAGTAGGGTAGGTGTACCCAGTAGTTCTGGTTACATCTAAGATGGTGGAGTAAGTGGGTGCCCTTGTCGTAGGTGGCGGTGGAGGGCGTCTGGTGGTAGTTGGGAAAGTGAACGGTATTTTCGGAGTGGGGTAGGTGTAACCAGTAGTTCTGGTGACGTCTAAGATGGTGGAGTAAGTTGGAGGCCTGGTGGTAGGTGGCGGTGTGGGACGCCTGGTCGTTGTTGGCGGCGGTGGAGGAGGAGGTCTCCTGGAAAGTAGAAAGTATTTTTTGGTTAAAATCAAACGACATAAACGTTGACACCGTCGAAAGAGACGGAAAGAACTTTTGTTGGAAATAGCCACAGCTATCTCAGTTCTGAATTTCAAACAGTTCTTCTTTTAGAAACTTGGTGCAGTGGCAATACCTGTGTTTCCACTTCACCAAGAATTCTATACCAGTTAAGTGTCTTTTTCCTTCATCATCGTGCATCATGCTTGCTTAACATGTACCATGCATTGTGATGGTTTCTTTCTTTTTACAAGCTTTTATTTAACTTGTTTGGGTCAAATCTTGGAAGTTGAATCAGAACCACTTCCTCTGAACAGAACACTTCGAAGTTTAAATTTTGCATACTTGTCACACAGACATACACATGACTTTGCAATATTATGGTGACAGCCAGCTGATCTTGATGGAGATGGAACGTGAGCAATGGAACTCGTTGACGGATAATCGTAAACTACTAGTGTTTGGGCTCATTTTAATTTGCTCGCGGTTCCGATTACGAATTTGTGCTAAAAGCTAGTCTTGAAAAATATATTTTTCAACAAAAATCTTACTGATACATTGAAATAAGAAGTAAAACCCACCTGGTAGTCGTCGTCGTTACAGGTGGTAGGTAAGTCGTAGGTGGTCGCGTCGGAGGCGGCGGTGGCGGTGGTGGTGTCCTCGTCGGGAACTCAAACGGTATCTTGGGCTTTTCGTAGAAATAGCCCGTGGTTTGGGGCAGAGGCGGCCTCGTCACCGCGATCTGAAAAAGATTACATGGAGATTTTTATAACGATTCGTAGAGGAGTTAGGCTCTACGCCATAAAAACGAAAACGACAGACCTACGCTACGTTTGCTCTTAGGGAAAACATCTATCCACAATTATTTTCACTTATTCCGTGAATATGGCAAAGAACAGTACTCAAATATTGGAAAACCAAAACAATGGAATTTAATAGTTTTATCGTTCATAATAATTTTATAATCACACTTATAGTGTAAGTGACCAAACATCTTAAAAAAAATATTGCTGTCCTTTTAAGTTCTAGGTGGTTATATTGCTCCCGTCATTCAGATAAAATACTTTCCATGTAGGCTTGACGCTGGTAATTAATTTTAAAAATGCTTTCATGAATAATGCTTCAAGAATTCTTTACAAAAGTAAATCCTTGTTAACCGACTTTATAAAAGGAGTAGGTTCTCAATTCGATTGTATTTCCTTTTTATGTTTGTTAGCTCAGAACCCCTTCATTTATAAAATGGGTTTAGTAAGCTTTAAGGTGGTCCTATATAAATTTCATTGATATTAGACCTTGGACTTCGGAGATATATCAGAACGGAAGTCGGTTATTTTGTATAAATTATTTTCTCACAAATGATGGTGATTTCGTCCTTTTCACATATAATGGCATAATAAGTTACCTGAGTGACAGAAGGCTGCGGCTGTGGCGGCGGGAACGGCACCTTCGGCTTCGGGTAGAAGTAGCCATCCTCGTCCAAGGTCGCATCGATAGGCGCCCCGAACACCGCATAGTTTTGATTCGAGTTGTACTGGATGGCCCGCGCGGGCCGATCCGCCTTGCACGTGTGGTACACGGACAAGAGGACCACTGCTAGATGCAGTGACAGCCTCTGGAAATAAGAAGGAGAATTATGAGTACAATACAATGACACTTTAATGTAGAGCAAATAATAGAAGCAAGTACAGTCAGCAGAAAAGTGGCTGACATTTTAAGATTTTCGTAAACCCATGGAAACGGTTTAGCAGATTTTCACCGACTGTATGTCCCAGAAAAAAATTATGTGTCAGAATTCGCGCAATGTGGTTTTCGTAAAAAAATAATGTTTATTCGGTCGTATTTTTATCAACGAAATACATAATCTGATATAAGACTTTAGCTCTTCAGCTAAAAGCCTGAAATGGGCAGATAACTAACCATAATGCTCAGACTAGACTCAAAGGGCATGAAGCACGAAAAATTAGGCAATGAAATCTACGACAAAAACTAACCATAACTAGAAAACTATCGACAACGACTTAAGTCGATAGTTGTCCTATCAGTTGAACATTTCTGTCTAAACATCATTTTCTGGTTATGGATATTAACCTGAACAATTTACAATAACGTTGACAGAATGATTAATCCTTCACTTGATTTGATACTTTATCTCCTTCGCAATCTATTAATTCAAATGATTAAACCTATAATATTATGTCAGGGACGTATTCGCAAACATCGAGTATATTAGATAAACCATTTTGTCTGACCTCTGACAGGTCACTGCAAATAAACCTCTTGTTAAGATCTGCTTAAGTTAATCATCATAATATTATTAAATAGTAATAAATATCCATAATTTAACTACATGGTCATCTGTAACCTTAGGCTAAATCATAGTACGTTTTGGGTTCACAATATGACTGGGACCAAACCTGTGACCCTAGTTTGCTTTAGAATCAAATTCCAAAGACTAATTTAAAATAATTTTTAATATATTCTAAGGGCATTAGAGGCAAATATTTCATATAAGTTCATCAAACTGGTTTATGACCGAATAAAGACATTTATTTATAATAATAAGGACGTTATATTACGGAAGGACATTATATTTTATCTCAATTTAACTAGTGGTTCCCAAGGGATCGCGATCTAACCAAATCGCAAGCGTACGAAGTCGCAGGAAACAGCTAGTTAAACATTGTCATTAAATAACTTTCTAAAATAGGTCAAGGTCAATATACAAATACACAAAAAGATATTAAAAAAGCATTACCTACAACATTGTATTTAAATGAGAAATCGGTCCAAAGGTCACAGAATATAACAGTAGTGACCTAAATACCTGTCAAAATGTGCTTGTCACGACACCTGATAGACAAATATTGGATGACAGAATAAATATTTGTTTACTAAGCAAAGTATGTAGTACGTTGTACCTACCGCATTACAGTCTTAGGGAAAAATATTTAAGTTCTATAATGGTTCACCTTTTTAGGGTTCCGTACCCAAAGGGTAAACGGGTCCCTATTACTAATACTCTGCTGTCCATCCGTCCAACATCTGTATCTCATGAACCGTGATAGTGAGACAGTTGAAATTCCACAGATAATGTATTTCTGTTGCCGCTATAACATCATCATCATCATCATCATCATCATTTCAGTCCGTGTCCACCCACTGCTGGGTATAGGCCTCCTCTCCCTCACGCCATTTGTTCCGGTCCTGCGCATTCCGCATCCACAAGTTTCCCACCCCCTTCACTATGTCATCGGACCATCTGGCCGTTGGTCTGCCTACTAGTCTTCGCCCGTCTCTTGGTCACCATTTTGTAACTGCCCTGGTCCATCTACCGTCCTCTCTTCTAGCCAGATGTCCTGCCCACCTCCACTTTAGCTTCGCAATTCGTATACCCACATCTTCGACCTTTGTACGCTGTACGCTATAACAACTTATATACCTATAGCTATAAGCTATAACAACCTATATACCTATAGCTATAAGCTATAACAACCTTTGTACGCTATAACAACAAATACAAAATAAAAAACAGAATAAATTAAATATTTAAGCGGGCTCCCATAAAACAAACAAAGGTTTTTAAAGATAATGGTACGGAACCCTTCGTGCGCGAGTCCGACTCGCACTTGGCTGTTTTTTTTATTCTTGTGCAAGGTGTCAACCCAACCTTGGGCTATGGATTTTGTCTTTCTTTGGAGTAGCCGTGACCATAATTCTTTCACAAATAGATTTTAAAATATTAGTAACCATTTCTCAATGCGGATTATGGTAAATCATGGCTAGCGTAACGTAGGGACACGTGACATACGCAAGAGACTGCAGAGGTTAGATTTTGTCATGAGCGGCTGTGAACAGGTTGTAGGTAAAGTTAAACAAACTGGCTTGGTGTTGTTAAGGGCCTATATTTCGCTATAATATGTTAGTTATGAGGTAACAAATATAAAAAAAATACAATCGAATAAAGTACTTCCTCCTTTTTTTCAAGTTGGTTAAAAATAATTACCGCCGCAGAATAATTTAGGAATACCTAGTAGTTTGTAACGTAATAGCTTGATAGAAAATAATAAAATCCACTTTAAAAAACATATCTTACTTCATCACGAAACTCCTGAACAACAGAGATAATAAACTTGTATATATATAGGCACGGATGTGCTTCGCATAATATAAAGATATTTCTACACGAAAATGGAAAAACATGAGCGAAGCAGCGGGACGAAAAGCTACTTGAATCATCAAACCTAAACCGTAACTAAAACTTCTGGCTATCACATTAGGTACTATTAATAAAAATAAAGGAAGACCTAGAAATGTATTAAGGCTGTACTTTGCAAGTTTGTGTTGTGCTTTGTTATTGCAAGTACAGACTTCGGACCCAAATCGGTCGTAGCAAGGAAAAATGTGTAAGTGGGGCTACAGCTCGGATAGTGTATGCGAGTGCGGTGTTCTCCCCAGACTATGGCACACCTTTTGTCCTGCCCTGCGTGTCCTGCCCCCTGTACACACGAGGACCAGCCCCCGTACCCATATGTCCCTCAAGCGCCAATCGTATATCGTGTTGAGCTCAGATTAGGGTGTAGATTCATTGCGACAATGTCTTATGATTCCATATATCGTCTCATTAAGTTTATCTTAACCTGTAGTTATTGTATTTTGGCATACATGAATGAGATTAATTCGATATCTTGCCTGACTCGACAATAACTAGACCGCATCTCATTAGTCACAGTGAAGACCTTAATTTGAGCTCAACACGATATACGATTGGCGCTTGAGAGACATATGGGTAGGGGGGCTGTACAACGCCACGGACAATGCTGTGCTTGTGGCGGACTACTGGTGCAAAAAAATCTCGCTGAGAAGAAGAAGTACTGATAGCTATAGTGATTCAGATTCCAACAATCCATGACACTTTGCACTTCATTCAAAATGAAGGCACCAACCGTTTTCTTCAAACTTTAACCTTTGGATAACCTCACCATAAGGAAGAATATTCGCGCGCAAAACAACTGCGACCCTGGACGACTCAAGTTGCATAATACCCAATCAGCATTATAAATAACTCGGAATATGTTGACTTAATTAAGTCATTGTTAGCGACAGAATACTCCATCAATGTCAGGCGGCCGCGTTACAAACTGGCGCGATAAAGTGGTTTCATATGTTTGGTGCGAATGATCTTATAAACAAGCAAATAGGATGGATGAGTTAAACGTTGACTGCTTGTGACTATTTATTTATTTATTGAGTGGAAGACCAACAGGCTATATCCTACTATCCTTACTAATGTCTGTGTCTGTGACTAATAAACAAATGATGAAAATGTTACAGAGGAATAATATGATAATGATAATAAATATATGATATTCGGTGACATTTATTATTATTATTTGTTATTTATTTGTATGTTTGTTCTTTTTTATTTGTAATCGTTGTAATAATGTGTTTCGATAATAATAACAATTTTATAATCTTTTGATTGAAATAAATGAATTTGAATTTGAATGGTATGTATGGATGTTTGTTACTCTTTCACGCTGCAACGGCTAAACTGATTGGGATGAAATTTAGTATGGAGATAGCTTATACCCTGGATTAACACCTAGGCTACTTTTTATACGGGAAACCGCGGGTGAAACTGCAGGGCGCAGCTAGTAATATAATAAATGCAAAAGTATGGGTGAATGTTTGTTACTCAAACACGTAAAAACTACTGAACGGATTTTAATGAAATTTAGTATATAGATACACGTTTTAGGTCCTGGAAAATGACATAGGCTATTTTTTATCCCGGAAGCTGCGGGTGAAACCGCAGGGCGTAGCAAGTTACTTCATAGTTCGTTGGGCTACATATCGGAAAACCAATTACAGGTAAATATGTGGGCAACGAATTGAATTACTGTCACTTGTACATAATCTTTCATAACATAGCTGCGTGCGACGGTTTTACTCGCGTGGTAGTGGATAAAAAGTTCCTATGTCTTATTGGGTTGCACCCACTTGCGAAATTTCATCAAAATTTGGTCAGTAGTTTTGCGTGATTGTGTAATAAATATCACAAACTTTCTTAATATTATAAACTTTTAAAATATTTTTAGGATGAATAGTTACACGAGAAATTATTTTACATTTTAAATTGTGGGGAGATTTGAGAATATTAGGGAGAGATTGGGGAGACCTTTTCGTAGTAGTGGAACAGTATGGGTTAATAAAGATAAAATATACTATAAATATAAAACGTACGCACGGCTTCACAAACCTAACCTAAGCGTTAGGAGCGTCAAGTCGTACGCATATCAATCAATAAAGAAAACAACAAGTTAACCCATCGCCCATGACTTGTGACACAGGCGCCGCATTCCGCTGACCAGAATGCCTTGTGCCTCTTCTTCAAAATATATTTCATACGCGACGCAGGCGGCGCGGCGCGGGCGGCCACCGGCCACTGCTCGTATTTATGCTAATTATTTAATCTCTTGATTCAATGTTAAACTTGAAACGAGGCCGGTTTTTATTGAACTGATACTAAAGTTTAATTGGGTCTTTAAAAGATGTGTTTATGTTTTTCGCCTACTGTCAAAGTTGTTTAGTAATAAAACGCGACAAGTATTTGCATGAACACCCAGCTACAATGTGATTTAATAATTCCTCCTTGTCTCCTCGAAAAAGTGACGCCATCGCCAAACGTTATCTGTGTGCAGATTCTTGTAGCTAAATGACATTTATTTGGTTTTTTTAATGTAACTAAATGACGAGACGAGCTGGTCGTTTGCCTGATGGTAAGCAATACGCCAGCCCATAACAATAACAGCACCACCCACAACTCTATTATAATAAAAATAATATACAATTTCTATATTAATAGACCCCCAACACAAAAACCTAATAAAAGTAAAAAACAGCTGAACCGATTGTGATAAATTAAGCACAATATTGTAATATTGGCTTGCTGCACGCTTTGGTACCAAACTGTAAGTGCAGCAAGCAACTGAAATAAATAAATAAATAATAAATAAAACATCTAAAAACCACCGCTAGAAAACCTGCTTTCAAATAAAAAAAACCGCATCCATATTGACTCACCCATTTAAGAGCTACGGTGCTACAGACAGACACACAGATAGACACACACAGTGGTCAAAATCATAACACCCCTCCTTTTTGCGGCGGGGGTTAAAAATATTGAAGTTAATGAAAAGATCATGAGGCCGTATAATAGACAGAAGAAATTCATTCGCCACTGAATTACTAAGGCAAGGTAAAGTCCTGCTTAAAAACCATCTATTTTAGCTAAGCATGTACGCATAAGATTTTATCTTTCTTTAACAGGTTACTAGCAACCTACGCTATTCATACTAATTCACGTAAATACAAACTACAATAGCGTAACGATCAAGACTCAATTCGATTTCCATTAACATTATTCCGCCCGCGTCCGAGTATTGTGCGTGGTTATATTTATAGAGATGCACCATATATTCGTTTGGTATTCGGTATTCGGCGTATTCGGCACCTTTTCCACTATTTGTATTCGGCCGAATTATTCGGTTTTGTTGCCGAATATATTCGGTTCAAGCATTTTTATTTTCTTGGCTACATGACATGGTGTACAACTAAAAGACAAAAAAGTCTCAAGCACGCGATCTTTTACGCCCACTCGTATTGCAAACGCAATGAAGTTAATATTATCAATATTTTAATATTTTTGTAATGATAAGCACCTTTGTTTTTTTTATTTGTAACTTAAACGTGAGATGTTTTGAAGCAAAGTAACAGCGTGGTATGTGAGCGGGTAGCGGGCGGTGAGGTAGGTTCGGCTCGCTCGTCATCTAGCCAGCAGCCACACGTAGCGTACATGTTAGAACCTGTTTATGTGGCAAAATAATGATTGCCGCGTAAACAGTAATGGTAAACCGAATAATTCGGCCAAATATCCAGTTCGGTAAAGGTTAAACCGAATAATATTCGGTGAAACTACTTTCGGTGCATCTCTAGTTATATACGAGTATTACGGTGCGCTTGTGCATTGTCGATACAATTGTTTGAACATGACTAATTGAGTAATAATTAAATGGTTATAATAATTGATTTATAGTATAATTGGATTAGGTTGAAAAGCAGCTTGATTTATTGTTGTTAGCTTACATATTTCGTTTTATCTTTTGAGAAATGGAGTTTTTAGATTCTTAAAACTGTAACACGGAGATATCTATGTATAAAAAAAGAACTGACTGAATTCAGAAACTGGCCTTAGACCTCATTTTTACTCAGCATCTTCCAAGAAAAACATTTCCAAAACTTTTTAGCCCTAGTAGAAAAGCAACAAAGAAATTACAATAATTGTAGCCAGCGAAATTATTGGGCATATGAGACTTGATATCTGATGTCTCGGGGTGATGAGCGCAATGTGTTTTTTATGATATTAAATTTCTGGGTGGCACGGCAATTATTATGGACAGGCGTGGCGCTTACCATCCAGCGAACGTCATGCTTGTCTCATCAATGAGAACAATAATATAGACAAGTCGATATTGTCAACACGATGCGACGAGAAGAAATAAATATTGTATATTATTGTCTGGCCAGTGACCATCGCGATAGGTCATGCACTGACTGTTAAATTGTTTACATACATAGCAAACAGTGCCACTAATTCATAACATAGTACAAGGGCAGAGTTACACATACGTTAAATGTTTCACCAAATATTTTACGTATTTGGTGATAAGAATGCCGATGGCCGTGAATCTGTGATGTCTGATGTGACGCTCTGGTGTATATATAATAATTAATTTTTAGAAGGGGGAATGCCTTTATTACTCAAAACAATCTACACTCTACTTACTAAAACTAAACTAAATACATACAAGGAGAAGCAATTGGACATTTTAGAAAAAAAAAAGCACAACCGCCTTCAAGACTAAACTCATAATTTTTGATTTTGTTATTATTTTCAAAAATTGCTGTATCAATTTCGATAAAATTTATATGAGACCACCTCTGAAGTAGGTATGCTGTACCCAACAAAAAAAGAATCATCAAAATCAATACATAATTCGCGGAGTAATCGCGTAACAAACATACAAAAAAAACATACCCTCGAATTGAGAACCTCCTCCTTTTTTGAAGTCGATTGTAAAATTGATGCATGTTTTATAGCTCACGGGATTAACAAGCTGAAGAGACAGTGAGCTGGTCATGTCTCTCGAAAGATGGATAACCGTTGGAGTAGATGTGTTCTTGAGAGGAGATCGCGAATTGGCAAACGTAGTGTCGGATGCCCACCGACTAGGTGGAGCGACGACCTGTGCAAAGTGGCTGGTATAAACTGCATGAAAAGAGCCGAAGACCGGGCTTTATTGTATAGGCCTATCTTCAGCAGTAAACGAGTACAGGCAGACATCATCAGATGATGATAATGATATTAAAATATTTTATAGGGCAATTTTGAATCCAATCCCGATGAAGACTTTTCGCATATAATTCCACAAAATAATATTTAAAACTCCTAATGAGTCCCAATCTGCTTACATTAAAATATATTGTCTTCTCCTTAGTTTTCTATTTCTGAAATTACTGTCGTTTACAGAACTATTTGAACCCAAAAAGGGTTGTCGTTCAGGTGAACTATTGAACCGACAGCGACAGCGTTCCAATCTTATAACGGCGATGCAGTGTTTGTGCATATGAATAGAACCTGATTTTACTGCTGGAGAAAACATTAAGCAAATGCAGTTTAACTCGTTGACCTTGTTGCTTGTTGATCTCTTTTCCGGCGTAATCCTTATTATTATTATAAACTCGAAAGTTTGTATGTATGAATGTTTGTTACTCTTTCACGCAAAAAAACTACTACTACTTCTATCCTGCTTATTCTGCAATCAAGTAGGTTTATAACATATTAATACGGTATTCTATCTAAATGTGGATTTTACTTTCGTTGAGACTATCATAAATGACTTTAACAAACAAACTACGCCCAGTATTGACATTCCTTTATGACACTAAATATAAATAGCAAAACTTTCTCCTATGCCTACACGGCCCTAAATACACACTTACTCGTACTACATGTAGCTGTATACAAAACCTTTGTTCAAACTTATGTAACTGCAACAGATCAATTCGGTTCGCTTCTTCACATATTGTTCACTTGACGCAGAACATTCTCAGGTTTCCTTTGTTTTGAAGTGGAATTGCGCCAGTTTCAAAACGCAGGCGTATCTGTTTGTCTGTCGTAATGAGGTCAGGTTCATGAAATGTATTGACGTAACTGGTTCGAGGGAAATGCCTTAAACGGTCATCCGTTTACGTGACGTGGATCACAGAATGCTGTATATACTTATTACCTTTAGGTATATTTTAACTAGCTGCGCTCCTCGGTTTCACCCGCGGTTTCTCAGGATAAAAAGTAGTTCCAGAACCGGTGTACCTATATACCAAATTATATCAAAATCCGTTCTGTAGTTTTTGCGTGATTGATTAACAAACATCCATCCATACATGAAACCTCACAAACTTTCGTATTAATAAAATTAGTAGGAAGTAGGACTTTGGGAACCTAAATCACATCACCGAATAGATACGCATTGGGAAAGTATTAAGA
Source organism: Petrophora chlorosata (assembly GCA_951640565.1). Taxonomy (NCBI): domain Eukaryota; kingdom Metazoa; phylum Arthropoda; class Insecta; order Lepidoptera; family Geometridae; genus Petrophora; species Petrophora chlorosata. The sequence goes on from OX621192.1 coordinate 18,806,532, forward strand.
ACCTTCAACAGTTATCGAAAAACCAAATAAAACAAAAAAAATAACTCACTTAAGCGTAGAGGTCTTCGGTCGAAGATTAGTACTGTTAAATATATGTCAGTTGATGAAGGTATTGAGAATAGGCAGTACATTACTGCTGGAGCTCTAGGCTAGAACAATCATTGCGTACTGATCCATCAATGAAATATATGTACCTACCGGAGTTCAATTGCTAACCTGTGAATGTAAGATCAGCGAATCAATTGCCTTACTACTTGTACAATGACACTCATAAAACATACAATTTAATAATTCAATTGTTGTTTTTAGCGGACTCTAACAAGCCAAATTGTAGTGAATTATTGTAAGCCGTAACAATGGTTGATTTTTCTTAATAATTCTTTATTCTTTATTGCATCTGTAATGTTAAAATGGTGTTCATAATAAATTATAAAAGTTCATTACAGACCCTGTTGGGCACAGCAAGTAGGAGAGAGGAAGACAAAAAAAAAATAGAAAATAGTATTATAGAATTGTTAAAAACATGTCAATTTGTTAATAAATTTATCACTTTCGTCATTTATTATTTTATTATTAGTCATAAGTATATTATTTTATAAATTTGTCATCTAAATATTCGTTTATTGTATAATATGTTTTGTTAATTATTAATTGTTTTATTTGTTTTAAAAAATGTATATCATTTATTTCATTTTTAATTTGGGGCGGGAGCTTATTATATATAATAATAATAATGATAGGGAGGAATGGTCGTCAATTTGTGAAGTAATGCTGGAAACACATGAATATAAGTGTAAAGTGATGCTGATGAGACACATTACAGAAAATCTTTGTTATGACGCAGTGAGTTGCAAACCAGCAAACGATCAAAAGCAACTCTCGAAGTGGAAAGCAAGTTTGCTCAAAACAAAGGATGCGAGTTTGATGCGCGAAATTTAAAAATATTTATGCATTGAAATATTTATGCACTGAAAAAAAAGGTATTTAGATAATACCATTTTCTGTGTTGGGGAACAATATCCTATTAATATTATAAATGCGAAAGTTTGTTAGTATGGATGTTTGTTACTCAATCACGCATTAACTACTGAGCGGATATGGATGAAATTTTGTATATAGGTACTTCAGGTCCAGGAAAAAGACAGGCTACTTTTTATCCCGGGAAACCGCGGGTGCAGCTAGTTATAGAATAGTCGAGTATTGACGACTGACGAGAGACAAAACCACGTTGAAAGGCGTTTAGTATTTGTCTGAGATCAGGGTAGTTTATTTCATATTTATAAGACCGTACGGTTTAAATATAAGTTTATTATCTGTAGAGAATCTGAGCCGAATCTGATCAACCGGAAGTGCAATAAAAATATTTAATGACATTTTTTAAAGCGGAAAGAACGAAATAATAAATTACACCCATTACTCACATAATACGTAAAGCATCAATTCCTTACAAGGAAGATAGTTACTTTATGTTTTAAAGTTGATGCTTATTTATTTTTATCATCATCATTATCATGATAAGCCGCAAGACGTCCACTGCTGAACATAGACCTCTCCCATAGATCGTCACAACGAGTGCTTGCTCGCTGTTTGCATCCAGAGGGGCTGTCCTACGCTCTGCCTTCCGGTCCGTGGTCGCCATTCGATAACCTGTCTACCTCAGCAGCTATCAGTTCTATGAGGTTTAGTCATCACTAAGCACTATCAAAACCAGGTAAATCAACAAAGAAAAAGAGGATCTCCTTGTACAGATAATTATTGGTCTGAACGTGGATATACTATCCCAAAACACTATTATTATTTACCAATAAAAGACAACTCCAAATTATTTCTACTACAATGTATCTCAAGGGTACAAGACCTTTGATAAAAGCCCTTCAACCTGAGAGTACCTACTTTGCGGCTTTGAAGGCATAATTGCTATGCTATGTAAAATAGGGCAATGAGTCATTACATAAATTATTGTTATATTTTTGCAGCGGGGACTGATATCTCCATGGACGTAGTTGGTCTAGCTTCTTTGGCCAAGAAGTTACCTCTGTTTTACTACTCGAGTGACCTATTCAATTCAATTCAATTCAATTCATTATTGCATTCTATAATATTAAATAGGTCGTCATAATAAGTTATAATAGTTCATTATAGACCCTGTTGGGCACAGCAAGTAGGAGAGAGGAAGACAAAGCAATTAATATTATTCCTCCATATAGATCAAGTAAAAGAATCAAATAAATAGAAAATAGTAATATAGAATTGTTAAAATCATGTCAATTTGTTATTAAATTTATCACTTTCATCATTTATTATTTTCTCTACACACACTTGACAAAAATGCCGGTTTCCTCACGAGAATCGAACTTGTGCGTCGGATTGAAAGTCGCACGTGTTCCCACTGAGCTACACTCACTCTTTATAACTATTAGATAGAAATAATAAATCAATGTGACTTCTACTTAGCTCCTAACCGCAAACTAAGTATTCTTGATATAGGTATTTGAAGTTAAGCAAATATAGCATTTTAAATAAAGGTCACGGTTATCGGACATCTTTTAGACCTCTGGGGGGTCTGGCACCTGGTAGTAATATACCTACACTAAGTTACCTACTCCACTGCATTGTGTACGTGATCCGTACAGATTACGGAGCGAGCGAAATTACGGAGATTTAGAGCGAGTGTGGCTCAGCGGGGACTCGTGCGCTTTTCGATCCGACGCACCTGGGTTCGAATCCCGACTCGGCCCTGCACCAATGACTTATAGTTAAGTGCAGATTTTGCACGCTCGCACTAATACGGTGAAGGAAAACATCGTGATTAAACTCGCTTACGCGCTTTGGAGTGGTAGGCTCTGGCCGTGGTTGTAATACCACCCACCGGACAAAGCCATGCCGTCAAACGACCTAGTCGTGTTTCGGGATGATGTTGGGTGAACAATCGGCGAGACGGGTCTGAGCAGCCGCTCAACTGCCGTCTCTCTCTAGATCTATGTGCTTCATCTTTGGCCACATCATCGCTTCATATCAGGCGAGATAGTGGCCAAACATGGATCTATTAAGCGTAAAAAAAAAATTACGTATGATCCAATTTTAAATAATAACAAATCCAATGACATCTAGGTATACCTATAGGTATCTCACTACACTAAAAAACTGTATAATCATTTGTAAATCATTCGTCAGAGTTTGTTTTTAGCGATTTGTCTGTTCGCTGTACATTAAAACAATATTACTGTACCCTACTAATTTTTGCTTTGGTTTAAAAACTTTAAAATAAAGCATATATATTAGAAAAAAGAAAGAAAGAAACAATTTATTTTTGACAAAACTGCACACAACAACCAATAGTACATACACAAAATAAGACAAATTAATAAGAAAAAGACAAACAATTACAGCATGTGTATGAAGATCGCTTCCGTGCACAGTGCAGTCAAAAAAGGTCTGTGCTCAGCATAATGTTGTGAACAATCCACAACGCTGGTTTTCAGCACAGGCCCTTGGTGCAGGCCTATGGGCAGGCGTAGCGCTTACAATAACAATATAATACAAAAATGCTTTATTGTACACCATAACAAAGAATAACAAGTTATTGGCTTGCTATACAGTACAATGGACGGACTTATCGCTAAAAGCGATCTCTTCCAGTCAACCTTTAGATGGAAAGAACCATAAGGTAAACGACATGCTCATCTTATCACTCTGTATCATAAAAAATAAATGATAGCCATAGACATATTATATATATATCTAGTTGTATAAGTTATGTATGATCGTTAATGTATTTTTCACACAAGGTCTGAAGCCAATCCACCTTATCACAGAGTGTTGCCATGACGTCCATACTCGGACACCAGCGGTGCGGCGGTGCGGCGGCGGACGGTTGCCCAACTCGACACAAATCTTGTAGAGTCCACCGGGTGACATCTTAACACATAAACCCACGCATAATCATAATAAGTATAAAAAAATAAAAATTAATATATTTTATTTGATATGACGCGTTTTCACAAATTTTGACATTTAAAAAAACCTTAATGAAAAGGTGACTAATTTAGTGAAGTTGGTGTTTATACAGAAGTAAAAAAAGGATTCAAAATTTTTTTAATGTTATGTTTTTTTAAGCAAGTTATGCTTTTTTAAGTAATCACTTTTAATTTATTAATTTAAGATATTTTATGAGACAAGCTGTGCATTTATTTAATTATTCAAATTTATGTGGTGTGACATGGTACACAGCCTTATGACAACAATCATGTTCTTGGCAATGAAAAGTGTCGATGTTGTTGACGCTCGTCATTATTGTACAAGTCGATCACAGATATATAAATTATCCATATTATCTTTGCAATCACTTGATTTTGTAATGTATGAAGAGCGGGTTTTGCAGCGTGTGACCTTTCGGCTGAGAATTTTAAGAAACTTCTTAAATTATTGTGAAAACATTTTTTTAACCTCTGTCTGGTAGAAGCCTGTAATTCGTTTTTATTGAATCAGCTTGTAAGGTCTTCATTATCTTGAAATCTGCTGCTGTTGAAATGAAAATGTATGTTAATGTTTTTAAGCATATTGAAAGGCTAATAAAACTTTATGATTATAGCGTCAGTTAGCAAAAGAAGCTTACAAAAGTTCACCAATTGCAATTTATAGTCGATCAACGTATTTTAAACAAACGCCTCTTATTATGTGTTAGTGTTTTTATTATTTCCACCCTAAAATCTCTGTAAATATCAACTGCATAATAAAATTAACAGTTAAGTTATTGGTTTTATGTAAATAATAATAAGAAATAATTCATTTATTTTCTTTCACAATAGGTTTTAACAATGTCAAGATTTTATGACTAAATTAGGTACTAATACCTAGTCTTGTGAGACTGGTGCCGGTGGTAGGTTCTGAAGTACCTGTTTTACAGGTCACCAGTGTCTTCCCGTGGTTCGGTATAGTGCCGTAAGCATTGGTCGTGGACATGTACTTACACATTACATGAATTATGTTGTTTTAGTCACAAAACTATTTTTTTAATCTCTTGGTGAAACATGCTGGATTAATAAGATAATTAATTAATAACTTACCATGTTTCGTGCAAATAAACTATTTCATTTCATTTTATTTCATTTCAAAATCTATTGCGGCATCGGCTATCACTAAGCTGCATATACTCGTACTTAACTCAGCCATTGTAACTCTCAGTTTTATCACCATTACAGCCTCTAATTCATTTATAGTCCTCTATAGTCTATCGGATATTTGCATAACAATGAATATTCAGAGTCCTCCTAATGAATAGCGAATAAAGACGAATTCCGGCTCATTCGCGTGTGACGGTTGTGCTGGTATTTCGGACAATGTCCATTCATATTTCTGTTACAAGCCATTGGATTGTCTATCTTCCTAACGCCAGACCTACTAGTTAGCTGACAAAGTGAATGAATGTTGAAAGGTGTTAGAGAAAAATGGAATACGTAGAGATACAGAAATTATAACTAATATCCATAGCAGTGACTCATATAGAACCGTTTTTCGTTTCACAGGATCGTAGGAAGCGGCCTAACCAAAATGAGACTACCAATGGGCCAAAACAAGGCTATTGAAGATTAATGGCCTCATAGTGTGTAATTATTTATAGTTCTTATTTATCGTAGCGCACACTATTTTGCTGAAAAATGATACGTGTTTGAACAAAAAATAACTCCGGAAAATGTATGCAATTAAATCTGACAAAATGGATTAATTGCTATTCACTATAGGTCAGAAGATCTAGTCTTTTTTATTTAAAAGCGTATTTTAGACAAAGATATTTTAGCTCAAACCGGAATATCAGTGGTTTGGACGAAATCTAGCATCATTTTACCATTATTTTTCTTATGTTTTATTATTATAATAAATTCCAAATTATAACGATCACATTCATTATGAAAATGTTTACGATCCATATTAGGATGGGACTAGTTACCCGACACTAACCAGTCATTAAATTAAATAAATCACAGACAAGTTTTCCATTTTGTCCTTGACATTACATAAATATTCTGAGTAAGATGAGATTGTCGACCTCGCTCCGGTATTCGTCCGGACAATTTCAAATCCGGGTTTAAAAGTCTTCCACATAATAAATGTAGATACCTTTCCGACACAGCTCTCAATTTATTAGACGCAGAATTATAGGTATATCAATAAAAGGTTGTACATTTTTATTGATTACAATAAAGAATAAAGATTATCTAATCGTTGATTGTAAATGCTACAATAAGGCATTTGTTCCACGAAACGCCATAGTTTCACGCAACCTTGTTCTTTATACGTAAGTTCCGTTAATACATTGTTAACGCCTCTCAATTGTTTTCAGATATTTAACTCAAACAATAATATTGAACCTCTTTTATCTTAAAGTAAAAAATATACCCAAATTTCTATTTCTGAGGAGCGCGGTTATGTCTTTTCTTAGTACGACTGACGTTAGGGATTATGAAGTCAAACATATAAATGAGCCATTTCAATACACTAACAATAATTGCGTCTTTAGTAATTTTTACTACTACCTATCATGTTCCAATATTTTACGAAATAAAAATCGAAATATATTCCTTTTTTAGACTTAAAAAGTTCATATTTATTAACCGACTTCAAAAAAGGAGGAGATTCTCTGTTCGATTGTATTTTTTATTTTATATATTTTTTTTATTTCTTTTTATGTTTGTTACCTCAGAACATCGTCATTTATTATCATTTTGATGATATGGTATTTTTTTTAATGTGCCTGTTTTGTCCCACTGCAGGGCAAAGGCCTCCCTTTCCTCTTTCCATGACCCTCTGTCCACTGCTTTTAAGGGCTATTCCATGCCGTAAGCGTCTAGGTCGTCGCGCCACCAAACTAAACTAAAAAAAAATACATCATATAAAAAAGTATTACATTGTTACAGCAAACTGATCAGACGTTAACAATTTCACACAAGTCTTCAGGTTAAGAATACACATATCGGCATTTAGTCATGACTTCAGTACAAGCACTCAATCATTCGCAAAAAAGGCATACGATCGGTCATCGGTGGTACAGTCGTACTTACGTAGCCTATGGCCTTTTTGGTCTCTTGAGTAACGTCAGTACGTATAATAAGTACAAGCAGTACGGGTATAGTGCATTCAGCATTGAGTGAAGATGCTTGTCAACTTATGCAAGCTGTTTTTACAAACTTTTATTTAACTTGCCATGTTTATTATTTGGGTCACATCTTGTAAGCTAAATCAGAACCACTTCCTCTTATCCTACGGAGTTGAAATTTGCACACTTGTCAAAGTTCTATGGCAATGCAATATTATGATGACAGCCAGCTGATCTGATGATGGAGACGGAAGGTGGGCAATGGAACTCCTTGACGGATAATCGTAAACTACTAGTGTTTGGGCTCATTTTAATCTGCTCGCGGTTCCGAATTTGTTAAAAGCTTGTCTTGGAAAACATATTTTTTAACAAAAATGTTATTTATAGAACAGAGACGAGCAACTTTTTCACCTGATGGTAAGCGCCCCGCCTGCCCGTTAAAATGTCAGGGCCACTTAGTTCTTTTAATACCATAAAAAGCACTTCATAGCACTGCATTGCGCTCATCAGCCCAAGACATCAGAAGATCAGAGGTTTATTTAAAGAAAGAATTTAACTGCAGTAACCATACTGTTCACACATTCTATTCCATTCTAATAGCTTGATGTAGTAAATACTTCGATGTCAACAAATCACGCGCGATTAGAGATGTGGTCTCCAGCTATCAGAAACTATTATTTCTTTGGTCTTCTTTTGTAACACAAATATTGTTTTGAGTGGATTGGCTATCCGTTGCAGAAACTAGTTGTGCAACATTGACTTAATTTGAAATGTGAATCAGTTTTTGTCCTTATTTTAGAACATAAGACGTCATAAAATGTTGATCATAATGGCATATCCGAACAAAAATAGCTCGGTGTAAAGCGCTCCCATTTTGTCCTATTTTTAAAAATAAATTAGTGACTAGTTTCTGGAATAAGTATTAAAAGAAAAAAAAGAAAATTCCTGTCCATCCAAAGGTTGCCTGTAAGAAATTGCGCATAGCGATAAGGCCGCCCATTGTACTCACTGTTTATTAACTTAGTTAACTATTGTTTTTCCTGTGTGTTTGGTATTCAATAAAGCATTAGTGTATTGTATTGTATTGTAAAAGTATTATTTACTTTACTGATAAATTATGTAGGTATATACACACACAAACAAACTCGTGGTTGACTCCATCATCACAATGTCCTTCTAGATATATCCTAGAAACTTATTATTTAGGCAATGCATGCCGTATTTTGATGCAGCGAGCGGCTTCGCCCTTCATATACTTTTATTTTTAGCAGTATTTAAAAAAAAAGTAATTTTTACAAGCGTCAAGAGGTACATTGTGTCGAACTCTGCCAAATTTCAAGCCTATATAGTTCTGAAGGTTTCATGATAAGTAAATATTCTTTAATTATCAGTTGTATTTCATTTTGTATAATATATTTCATAATTGTGCAAAATTCCACAAATATTTCGACTAAACTAGATCCGGTATAACGAAACAGGAAGTTTTAAATATTTTGGTTAAATGCTATTCTTGTTTCTATCGTGTTGTTTCGGATTCCACGAAGGTTCCTTCGTTTTGTTTGTAATTACAGTTGCTCCTTCATTTGCATTCGGCATTGGTAGTGTTTTAGCGCAAGCAAATAACGAGTACTTAGTTTTATTTTGACGCATATATTTTCACGTCTCTATTAAATTATTTTTTACCACTGACTATGTTAGCTGTTTTAATAACACCACCCTACATTGTTTGTGCGTTATTCCTCTACAATTGCTTGGAAGAGATTTCATTATACGATAAGGCCGCCTATTGTGAGGTTATTAAGGTTTATATTGTCATTTGCATTTCCTAATATTTATGTTTTTGTTTTTGTAAAAAAAATATATATATCACACAGGAACAAAATTTTCATTGCTTTTTTATTTATTTTTATTATTTTTTTTCTATTTTATTTATTTATTTGGTGTGACATAAAGTGTTATTGTATCTTATAATTTTTAAATTACAAAATTCAAAAGATTTTGTGATGCGAAATTGAATGTATGCTACGAAACTGGCCAGCTGCCAGTAAGGCAATGAATATAAAATTAGCTTCATTATGACCATATAACTATACATAATGAAACCACTACGACCGCATTCCGCACAATTTTTACGCACACACGCATCGCATTTGCCTACACTTAGCATTCAATAGAGTTGTCATCCTGATGTCCATATCAGACAAAATAAACAACATGTATGTTTTCGTTTTATCAAAATCAACATTTATGTCAAAGATGCAAGGTTCATTTTGCATGTTTGAGTAGATTATGCTCCCACGCACGATTTGCGATAGACCTGTCAATGTCAATTATGTTCCGTACAATGTCATCAATGATTAAATTTGCTTCTTTGGTTTGGCTGGTAACATCATTGTTGGCAGCTATCTTGGTTATATTATAATTTATTTGATCATAAATAAATTGTTCATTAGTGATAAGATTTAAACTAAAGGTTTAAATGATCACAAGTTAAAGTTAAATACTTAAATGTAGACTAAGTTATTTTTACTTTATTAAATATTTTAATAGTGTATTCCTCCTCCTTGAGTCGTGTTCCTCATGTCTGAGGGTCGTGACCACCTGCATCCATTATCTTCTCTTTCATGATGTTCCGCCATCTTCCTCTATTCTCGGCGACGTCTAAAGCACCATAAAGCATCATAAATTGAAGTGTCCAGTGCAGTGCGGATCTGGTCAGACCAACGCATCGGGCTGCGACCACGAGATCTTTTGCCTTCAACCTTGCCACTGATAATAAGTTTCTCGAGGTTGTCTCCGTCCTTCCTGGCAATGTGGCCAAAATACTCAAGTATTCTCTTAAGGCAGATGGTAGAGAGCCTAGTTTTAATCTTTAGTTTTTTTAAGATCGATGCGTTAGTCTGACGTGCTGTCCATAGTATCCGAAGCGCTCTCCTCCAACACCACATCTCGAAAGCTTCAATGCGGTTGCGGTCAGGTGCTGTCAATAGTGTATTAACCAACGTGATTGTAAATGGATAGTTTAAAAAAAACTTAAACGATATTATATTAATAATGAATAAACTAGACCGCTTCCTGTACTGAAGGAGAGGTCCTAAGTTCCGACCGCAGCTGCAGAAAAATATTTTGTGTACCAAAAAAGATTTGCCTTTCGCCAGGCATGCGTTGTTACTTAAAAACAAAAAAATACAATATGTATTTTTTTTTAAACAGTTTTTCCCGAAACAACGACTTTTTTACAAATAATTAATTTTATAACAAGAAAAACAGGCTTCAAATCTGATGTATCTTCGAAGTTCAAGGTCAAATATATATGAAATTGATATTGGACCACAAAGTGGCTATACTGAGCCCAACACAAAATAAATCCAAATCGGTTTATAGATGGAGTTCTGAGGTAACAGATTGAGAACGTTCTCCTTCATTTGAAGTCGTTTAAAAATGAATGTAATCGCCTGTTTATGAATCTTATTCGGTACATTGCTGTTAAATGTAAACATGTACCTAACGTATAATTTTTAATTCATCATCATCATCATTTCAGCCCGTGTCCACCCACTGCTGGGTATAGGCCTCCTCTCCCTCACGCCATTTGTTCCGGTCCCGCGCATTCCGCATCCACAAGTTTCCCACCCCCTTCACTATGTCATCGGACCATCTGGCCGTTGGTCTGCCTACTAGTCTTCGCCCGTCTCTTGGCCACCATTCTGTAACTGCCCTGGTCCATCTACCGTCATTCTTAATTAGTAATTCTATTAAATTTTCCGTAATTCTTAATTGGTATTAAATTATTCTAACACAATAATTTAAATAAATGGTACTTATAAATGATTTGTTCAAATACTATCAATAGAATAGGGTGCTTGAGTGTACTTAACATCATTTTGCTGTGAATTTGAGAAACAGGTTTTATCTTCACATTAGTGCAGTACAAGTACATACATAATATATTAATGTATAGGTATTTATTTACAAATATGTTTATTCTTAATGAGATTTGCATAACTTCAATCGCGTCATGTGTGAAACCAATGGTATTTAGATATAAGCTGTTTGCAGAATCTTCGATTAAATTGTATAAAAGTGAAGTGGTATAAAAATATTTCAGTGGCTGGTTATCTTGTTATATGAACCCTTTAGTATATCTATTATAATTTCTATCTCCGCCGTCCGTTTGTTTCGTTATTCCTCTCCATCCAAAAGTTGTCTGGACGAGATCGCTTTAAGCGATAAGACCGCCCATTGTTACACCATTGTAAACATTTAACTTGTTTTTTTTACGCTTTATAGTCTATGTTTGGCCACTATCTCACCTGATGTTAAGCGATGATGTGGCCTGAGATGGAGCACATAGAAATAGAGAGAGACGGCAGGTGAGTGGCTGCTCAGACCCGTCTCCCCGATGTACTTAATGTTTATGTTTAAGGTAAATGTTAAAGTGTTTATCTATATATCTATCTTGCTGGAACTGTTTTCTGATGTGCGTTTGTCCAATGTTTTGCTCGCCTTACCTTCACTCTGTCTATCTGTGTAGGTATTATCATAATGGCGGGGCCGGCGTCTGCAGGTCTTGGAATTCGATGCACAGCTTGGATTTACAGCTCTTTCTGCTCTTTGTATCTACTGTAGTGAAGCGTTTGAACAAATATAATTGTCTTAGATTGATTGATCTCTAAGAGTTAGTTCAACATTTAAGCTAAATGCGGAGCATAACATAAGTACATTTTACTCGTGGTAGGTCTCTCGTATGCGAGAGGCCGTTTGGGTAGGTATCACAGATTTGCCATTTATTCTGCCGCCCGCCAAGCAGTAGAGCACAAGCATTACTTTGTTCCGGTTTGAAGGACATTTTAGGCAGCAAAATTACTGGGCTGAGACTTAATGTCAGATGTCTCGGGGTGATGAGCGCAATGCAATGCTACGCAGTGCTTTTTATGGTATTAAAAGTTCTGGGTGGCACTGCAATTGTTATGGGCAGGCGCGGCGCTTACCATCAGGCGAACGACTTGCTCGTCTCATCACTCAGTTAAATAAAAAAACATGCGTATATACACCTTTGGTATATTATGAATAATTGGTACCTACAATATAAGGTATTTTGAAACAAATTAAATATTTTAACTATAAATGGATTAAAGTAAACACATCCCCTAGCACTTGCATTGTATTTTAGAGAAGTTAAAATAAAATACAATATAATTATTTAACAAATTCTGTTACTACGCAAAAACACTACTAAATGTGTGTATATTACATAAATGTTGAAAAGAACACTTAATATTTTTATGGCGTATTTCTACGACATTCCTAAGTTATCACTATATAAATAACTAAATTATGTAAAATCTAGATTCTAAAGTATGAAATAAAATGTAGAACTTGATTTTTGGATATGATATCATCAGTTTCAAGTTTCATCTTTATCATCAGTGTTTCAAATCTTGATGTAATGTATAAATGTATATCATAAAATATATATAAATAAATAACGCCCAACGATCACATACATAGATCCTGGCCCCTAACTAGGATTCCCTGTATCTAGGAAACCAGGAACTATGAGGACCATGGTCCCACAACACCCAGATACGAAACAAATGCTTGCGCTTTTTTTTCTGTGCACAAACTTTTGTCCCGTCGCGGTAAAATAAAAGAAAAATATAAAAAACAAGATAAAAGGTAATAAATCAATTACAATGCTGGTATCACAATATTAATTCACTAATATATTTTCAGGGATCTCTGGAGGGAGGTGGGGGAGTTTTTGCCCAGCAGTGGGATCAAATAGGTAATTAAAAATAGATTTTCAAAATTGTCAGTTTCTACAAACCAATATCTAGAGGTAATAATTATTACCTATAACTATGACTGTTTATTTATTTAATGAATTTAATAATTGAAAAAATAAGATATTCTAAGAATAGCACCATTTTTTTTTAACATCAAAGTTATTCCAATTTCAGTAAATATTGCTATCACCAACAAACACAAATCACAAAGCCAATCAACAAAATAAATATAACACAATCGCACAATTTTTCTCAACGAAACACTTAATCAAGCAGATGTTTTATGCTGTAATTACACAGCCCGATGTCAAGATGAACCTGTTCATTACATAACTGATTATGCGCGCCCGCGGCTGCATTTTTGTCGTAACACCATTGCGATCGGCTCTTAAACTTGACCATTACGACCCGTTGCCAATATCTGTACGTGAAGGTGGCACACAATTTTACAACTTTAAAAACCGCATGCTCGGGATTGTAGTCTGATCGTACGATTTTAATTTGTAATCAATTTATTACCTAAAGTAAAAAGTAAAAGCATTTCGATTTACGACTACAATTAAATAAATACGCTTATGCTTTTTTATTGTGCGGAAGATACGTTTTATTGCAGTTGTGTATTTGTATCATCCAAAATATGTAAATGGAGATAGTAGGTAAGGTACAGTTGTTGTTCTGAATCTTAACAAGAATTTACCTTAAGATTGTATTTAAGATAGAACAGAAACAGATGTGGTGAGAGCAAAATTGGCTTGAAGGCTATTATTACGCATTATTTCACTTGAAAAGTTTAACAAACATCTTACAGTTACACGGTCCAAGGAATTAACGCTTCAGTGTGAAGAATGCAAGTTAACTCTTACTGAAATACATATTTTCAACGATACAACATAAACTATATTTCATCATCATCATCATCATCATCATTATCCCATTACGTTCCCACTGCTGGGACTCAGGCCTTCCTCGTAGAGAGAGTATGGGCCATAATCCACCACGCTGGCCCAGTGTGAGTTGGTGGATGTCACATGTTTTTTTTGTTTTTTTACGCATAATAGATCCATGTTTGGCCACTATCTCGCCTGATGTGAAGCGATGATGTGGACTAAGATGAAGCACATAGATCTAGAGAGAGACGGCAGTTGAACGGCTGCTCAGACCCGTCTCCCCGATGGTTCACCGAACATCATCCCGAAACACGACATGTCCTTGAATTTTTGTGATAAATTCTTAGACATGCCGGCTTCTTCACTATGTTTTCCTTCACCGTTTTTAGAGAGAGAGTTAAATCCGCACATAACTTAAGAAAGTCAGTGGTGCAGGGCCAGCGGGATTCGAACTCGGGTGCGTCGGCTCGAAATTCGCACGTGCTCTCACTGAGCCACACTCGCTCTATATTTGAATTTGTTATAATAACCAGATTGTCATTTGTCATATTTGATGCTTATTGACGATTGTCATTTATCACATAATAATGATACTTAGTTAAGTTCATTGCTTTTACGCTAACTAGTGTAGGAGACCTTGTCTACTTTATCGTAAAATAACACAAAATTGATAGACAATTACTAAACTATCAAACAAAAAAGGAATATCATTATTATTAACAAGACAAAAGACTGTCGATTTGTTAACAAAGCTGGACGTATAAGGTATAACCAGAAGTTATTTGTCTATAAACGCGTCAAATTGCCATCCATATATACGACTAATTAAGCAATCTTTGTCTTACAACTTAAGCTTCTTTATCGCTAAGCTAAACTTATTTCACGTATTATAAATTAAATGCGAATTTGAGACTGGATGTTTGAGCGGAAAAGGGTAAGGATAAATTGAAAATTCAGTTTGGTATTTTCCATGGGTATAGGTATATAAACGAAGAAGCCGTAGCTAAAGAATCAACGTACAGCCCAAACTGCTGCAACTGCCCGAACTGACCGCCCGAATCAAATCAAATCAAATTAAGTATTTATTTGCCAGAATACATTATTATTTACAATTAATTGTAGGCCTTACATGATTAATGTCACAGTATGCAGCCTGCAAGCAAGCGTGCAAATATTTAAGTATAACCATTGAATTCATACATGTCAACATATAAAAATTAATAATTTATCTTTCTAAACAAATTCAAATTGAAATTATATAAAATTAGACCGAGATAGAAGGCCTCCGACGTGGTCTAACAACCACTAGTAGCGCTCAGAAGCAAATACCCTTCGATCATATATATGATCGAAGCAAATACCACTCAAACTGTCTCCCATACAAGTTGTGACCGCTGCAAACGCTTAGATTTAAGGTAAAAACAATAAAGCAACCTGGAGAATTTAATATGGTAACATCGATTATTAATTTGAACATAATACAAAAAATGCCGCAGTTTTCCGCTAGCACACCTAAATATAATATTATGTGACAGAATGGACGAACCCACCAAATATGGTAATCGAAATATTTCGAATATATTTTACACATATGGCGCGTCAACCTTTGACATTTTATTGATAAACAAATTATTTTGTAATTTCTAGTTACATTCTTGAAACTTATTTAGATTGCTATCAAGGTTTTGAAACAAAAGAGAATATTAAGTAGCTTTAATTTTGTTACAGTTTTAGGTATATTAAAACACTAGCTGTTGCCCGCGACTTCGTACGCGTAGTGTAGTAGTAATTCATCATGCTTCCGACCATTTTCTGTCCCAAAATACTCCCGTTCCAGCTCCCATCCTGCTCCTTTTTCATTACCGTACCACTTCTATTCTGTTACCTTCCCACTCGTATCCTGTTATCGTCCTGGTTGTATTCCGTAACCGCCGCGTTCTGGACTGATCCTGTCCTTCTCCTATACCGTTACCGCTCCCTACTATCCCGTTACCGTACCGCTCCGCTCCTGCTCCAGTCCCGCTCCTATATCGTTACCATTACGCTCCTATCCTGTAACTCTTGCGCTTATCCCATTTCCATGCCCATCTTATCCCGTTATCATCCCGTTCCGCTCCCAATCCTAATTACCAAAGTTGATAGCCCTATCTCTAAAAACATAAACTCTCATTCCTTTTGTCCGCTCTCGTAATGATCCCCTTATAGAACTTACATACCAAACAGCTTCATAGGTTTTTGGTTTTCGAGGTGTGAAGTGTGTGTGTGTGTCTGTGTCTGAGGGAGTGGATTATTTTTAACCGACTTCAAAAAGGAGGAAGTTTACAATTCGACGGTATTTTTTTTTTGTGTGTTTGTTACGCGATTTCTCCGCCAATTATGCATTGATTTCGATGATTCTTTTTTTGATTGGTAGGTAATACTTCAAAGGTGGTCCCATATACATTTTATCGAAATTCATTCAGTAGTTTTTGAAAAAAATAGCAAAAACAAAAAATATAAGTTTAATCTTTAAGTCGGTTCTTGTTTTTTTCGTAACCAACTTTCTAAAGGTGGAGGTTTGTATTCGACTGCTTCACCTGCTTCACCCAGGGTTGACTTCCGGTGAGGGAACTCCTCAACGGTGAATAGTACAGACACAACATTTCGTAAATGGATTTAACCATAATAGCCTGTTCTAAATTCCATCATGACATGGCAGATACACCCAGGATTGACTTCCGGCGAGGGAACTCTTCAACAGAGATATAGGACAGACATGAAATTTTTTTGTACATGCATTTAATTGTGATAGCCCGTTTTAAACTTCGTCATGATGTGGCTTCTAGATCATAAAAGCTTGTCTTTAAAAACTTTTTGAATTAATTTAATTAAAACTTGTTTTTCACTAAAAAGGGTAAAATAAATTATTTTTCAAAAAAAACTAAACCGACTTCAAAACCACAAATGGCACTCAAAAGTAAAAAATAAATTAATATAATTATTATAAGCGCTACCCACTCATATATTTGAAGTCGGTGCCAGCCAAGTCTAAAAGGTAGTAGATAGATACTACCTACAAGTAGTACTTACTATATACATATTTATCTGCTACCTATTAGACTTGGCTGGCACCGACTTCAACTATATTAGTGGGTAGCGCTTATGATAATTATATTAATTTATTTTTTACTTTTGAGTGCCATTTGTGGTTTTGAAGTCGGTTTAGTTGTTTTTGAAAAATAATTTATTATATTTAGATATATACATTTTAGCAAGTTCTTTTAGAGATGTTTAAAAATTGGTGAAAAATGTGTTATAGTTTCTTTGACCGAGTATACGTATCAAATGTCATCGTTCAGTTTAAAAAACATATTACGGGACCACGGAGGCCGGGTGGAAATAACACGGGTGGGATTGCCATCGGGGGGAAATGCCATGGACCCTTTACGATTCGTACGCAAAACTGACGGTGACGGTGCGCCGCGGTGCCACGCTAGCCGCCGCGGCCGTTCCGGGCCCGGTACGGTATTGCTATGCTTTTTGTTCGTCTATACCAGCAGTTACTAATAGTTGTTCCACGGAACCCTAGGGTTCCGAGAATTGCCGACGCTGGCCAGCATTTTTATCGATATACTGACCCGCGCAAAAGTGCTGAATCAATTTCGATAAAATTTATATGGGACCACCTCTGAAGTATGACCTACCAAACAAAAAAAGAATCATCAAAATCAAATTATAATTGGCGGAGTAATCGCGAAACAAACATAGAAAAAAAACAGAACCTCCTCCTTTTTTAAAGTCGGTTACAAATATGAGTTGGGGTTCCGCCAAAATTAGGTACATAATTTAGTGTTCCATAGCTAAAAAAAATTGGGAACCGCTAGATAAAATTCCTCTACTACTTTCCAAGGTGACATAATCGCATCAGCAAAAAAGCGTTTTGCAAACTGATCAAAAAAAAAGCTCCAGTGCAGGTCCAGCGCCATGTCCATAAAACCCGTCACCGCGAGTCAGAAAAACGCCCCTTGATAAGACGTGCTATCTATGGGTGGCTCTATTTAAACAGCTAATTTGCCTTGCAACGGTACTCAACGTTATACCACTCCACCAGCCACCGCCACCGGCACCGCCAATAGTCGCCGCGATCTCGCAGTGTAAACTCGCCCCTGATGAAGAGCATCGGACATGCTCGAAACCTAGGTCGACTAATTTGACAAACTACGTGAGTCCTAGCCGTTTTATTAAATATTTATAATTATAATGAATCAAACTCACGAAAACTTTCATACTAAAATTGCTAATCGGTAGGTACTCAACGTTGTTAAATTGCGTAATAATTCCAGTTTTCGTAAACCAATATTTATAAAACAAAGTTTGTTATGTAGCCTAGGACTCCACAAAACATTTTTTAGAATACCATCGTGTGAACCAATACCTTAGTTCTACAAACTCTGAAGGTAAGTAATAAACCAGTATAAGCTGAGCCATGTGCACAAAGGGTCCGGTATGTTCCGTGGTTCAACTTATAGTGGACACCTATATTTTTTCCTAAATTCCGTCATAACTTCAATATTACTGGACCGATTTTGATGAAACAAAGCCTATGTGTAGCGCCGGACTCCACAGAATATATTTCAAAAAACTGCATTCAAATTCGTGCCCTAGTTTCTGAGTTTATCCCGGACAGACAGACAGACAGACAGACAGACAAAAATTTTAAAAATTGTATTTTTGGGTTCTGTTGCTACCATATACTCCTAAAAAAATTGATTTTCAAAAATATCTTCAATGTACAGTAACCGCTTCGTTACAGTTTTATTATAAGTATAGATTACACAGCCCGATGTCAAGATGAACCTGTTCATTACATAACTGATTATGCGCGCCCGCGGCTGCATTTTTGTCGTAACACCATTGCGATCGGCTCTTAAACTTGACCATTACGACCCGTTGCCAATATCTGTACGTGAAGGTGGCACACAATTTTACAACTTTAAAAACCGCATGCTCGGGATTGTAGTCTGATCGTACGATTTTAATTTGTAATCAATTTATTACCTAAAGTAAAAAGTAAAAGCATTTCGATTTACGACTACAATTAAATAAATACGCTTATGCTTTTTTATTGTGCGGAAGATACGTTTTATTGCAGTTGTGTATTTGTATCATCCAAAATATGTAAATGGAGATAGTAGGTAAGGTACAGTTGTTGTTCTGAATCTTAACAAGAATTTACCTTAAGATTGTATTTAAGATAGAACAGAAACAGATGTGGTGAGAGCAAAATTGGCTTGAAGGCTATTATTACGCATTATTTCACTTGAAAAGTTTAACAAACATCTTACAGTTACACGGTCCAAGGAATTAACGCTTCAGTGTGAAGAATGCAAGTTAACTCTTACTGAAATACATATTTTCAACGATACAACATAAACTATATTTCATCATCATCATCATCATCATCATTATCCCATTACGTTCCCACTGCTGGGACTCAGGCCTTCCTCGTAGAGAGAGTATGGGCCATAATCCACCACGCTGGCCCAGTGTGAGTTGGTGGATGTCACATGTTTTTTTTGTTTTTTTACGCATAATAGATCCATGTTTGGCCACTATCTCGCCTGATGTGAAGCGATGATGTGGACTAAGATGAAGCACATAGATCTAGAGAGAGACGGCAGTTGAACGGCTGCTCAGACCCGTCTCCCCGATGGTTCACCGAACATCATCCCGAAACACGACATGTCCTTGAATTTTTGTGATAAATTCTTAGACATGCCGGCTTCTTCACTATGTTTTCCTTCACCGTTTTTAGAGAGAGAGTTAAATCCGCACATAACTTAAGAAAGTCAGTGGTGCAGGGCCAGCGGGATTCGAACTCGGGTGCGTCGGCTCGAAATTCGCACGTGCTCTCACTGAGCCACACTCGCTCTATATTTGAATTTGTTATAATAACCAGATTGTCATTTGTCATATTTGATGCTTATTGACGATTGTCATTTATCACATAATAATGATACTTAGTTAAGTTCATTGCTTTTACGCTAACTAGTGTAGGAGACCTTGTCTACTTTATCGTAAAATAACACAAAATTGATAGACAATTACTAAACTATCAAACAAAAAAGGAATATCATTATTATTAACAAGACAAAAGACTGTCGATTTGTTAACAAAGCTGGACGTATAAGGTATAACCAGAAGTTATTTGTCTATAAACGCGTCAAATTGCCATCCATATATACGACTAATTAAGCAATCTTTGTCTTACAACTTAAGCTTCTTTATCGCTAAGCTAAACTTATTTCACGTATTATAAATTAAATGCGAATTTGAGACTGGATGTTTGAGCGGAAAAGGGTAAGGATAAATTGAAAATTCAGTTTGGTATTTTCCATGGGTATAGGTATATAAACGAAGAAGCCGTAGCTAAAGAATCAACGTACAGCCCAAACTGCTGCAACTGCCCGAACTGACCGCCCGAATCAAATCAAATCAAATTAAGTATTTATTTGCCAGAATACATTATTATTTACAATTAATTGTAGGCCTTACATGATTAATGTCACAGTATGCAGCCTGCAAGCAAGCGTGCAAATATTTAAGTATAACCATTGAATTCATACATGTCAACATATAAAAATTAATAATTTATCTTTCTAAACAAATTCAAATTGAAATTATATAAAATTAGACCGAGATAGAAGGCCTCCGACGTGGTCTAACAACCACTAGTAGCGCTCAGAAGCAAATACCCTTCGATCATATATATGATCGAAGCAAATACCACTCAAACTGTCTCCCATACAAGTTGTGACCGCTGCAAACGCTTAGATTTAAGGTAAAAACAATAAAGCAACCTGGAGAATTTAATATGGTAACATCGATTATTAATTTGAACATAATACAAAAAATGCCGCAGTTTTCCGCTAGCACACCTAAATATAATATTATGTGACAGAATGGACGAACCCACCAAATATGGTAATCGAAATATTTCGAATATATTTTACACATATGGCGCGTCAACCTTTGACATTTTATTGATAAACAAATTATTTTGTAATTTCTAGTTACATTCTTGAAACTTATTTAGATTGCTATCAAGGTTTTGAAACAAAAGAGAATATTAAGTAGCTTTAATTTTGTTACAGTTTTAGGTATATTAAAACACTAGCTGTTGCCCGCGACTTCGTACGCGTAGTGTAGTAGTAATTCATCATGCTTCCGACCATTTTCTGTCCCAAAATACTCCCGTTCCAGCTCCCATCCTGCTCCTTTTTCATTACCGTACCACTTCTATTCTGTTACCTTCCCACTCGTATCCTGTTATCGTCCTGGTTGTATTCCGTAACCGCCGCGTTCTGGACTGATCCTGTCCTTCTCCTATACCGTTACCGCTCCCTACTATCCCGTTACCGTACCGCTCCGCTCCTGCTCCAGTCCCGCTCCTATATCGTTACCATTACGCTCCTATCCTGTAACTCTTGCGCTTATCCCATTTCCATGCCCATCTTATCCCGTTATCATCCCGTTCCGCTCCCAATCCTAATTACCAAAGTTGATAGCCCTATCTCTAAAAACATAAACTCTCATTCCTTTTGTCCGCTCTCGTAATGATCCCCTTATAGAACTTACATACCAAACAGCTTCATAGGTTTTTGGTTTTCGAGGTGTGAAGTGTGTGTGTGTGTCTGTGTCTGAGGGAGTGGATTATTTTTAACCGACTTCAAAAAGGAGGAAGTTTACAATTCGACGGTATTTTTTTTTTGTGTGTTTGTTACGCGATTTCTCCGCCAATTATGCATTGATTTCGATGATTCTTTTTTTGATTGGTAGGTAATACTTCAAAGGTGGTCCCATATACATTTTATCGAAATTCATTCAGTAGTTTTTGAAAAAAATAGCAAAAACAAAAAATATAAGTTTAATCTTTAAGTCGGTTCTTGTTTTTTTCGTAACCAACTTTCTAAAGGTGGAGGTTTGTATTCGACTGCTTCACCTGCTTCACCCAGGGTTGACTTCCGGTGAGGGAACTCCTCAACGGTGAATAGTACAGACACAACATTTCGTAAATGGATTTAACCATAATAGCCTGTTCTAAATTCCATCATGACATGGCAGATACACCCAGGATTGACTTCCGGCGAGGGAACTCTTCAACAGAGATATAGGACAGACATGAAATTTTTTTGTACATGCATTTAATTGTGATAGCCCGTTTTAAACTTCGTCATGATGTGGCTTCTAGATCATAAAAGCTTGTCTTTAAAAACTTTTTGAATTAATTTAATTAAAACTTGTTTTTCACTAAAAAGGGTAAAATAAATTATTTTTCAAAAAAAACTAAACCGACTTCAAAACCACAAATGGCACTCAAAAGTAAAAAATAAATTAATATAATTATTATAAGCGCTACCCACTCATATATTTGAAGTCGGTGCCAGCCAAGTCTAAAAGGTAGTAGATAGATACTACCTACAAGTAGTACTTACTATATACATATTTATCTGCTACCTATTAGACTTGGCTGGCACCGACTTCAACTATATTAGTGGGTAGCGCTTATGATAATTATATTAATTTATTTTTTACTTTTGAGTGCCATTTGTGGTTTTGAAGTCGGTTTAGTTGTTTTTGAAAAATAATTTATTATATTTAGATATATACATTTTAGCAAGTTCTTTTAGAGATGTTTAAAAATTGGTGAAAAATGTGTTATAGTTTCTTTGACCGAGTATACGTATCAAATGTCATCGTTCAGTTTAAAAAACATATTACGGGACCACGGAGGCCGGGTGGAAATAACACGGGTGGGATTGCCATCGGGGGGAAATGCCATGGACCCTTTACGATTCGTACGCAAAACTGACGGTGACGGTGCGCCGCGGTGCCACGCTAGCCGCCGCGGCCGTTCCGGGCCCGGTACGGTATTGCTATGCTTTTTGTTCGTCTATACCAGCAGTTACTAATAGTTGTTCCACGGAACCCTAGGGTTCCGAGAATTGCCGACGCTGGCCAGCATTTTTATCGATATACTGACCCGCGCAAAAGTGCTGAATCAATTTCGATAAAATTTATATGGGACCACCTCTGAAGTATGACCTACCAAACAAAAAAAGAATCATCAAAATCAAATTATAATTGGCGGAGTAATCGCGAAACAAACATAGAAAAAAAACAGAACCTCCTCCTTTTTTAAAGTCGGTTACAAATATGAGTTGGGGTTCCGCCAAAATTAGGTACATAATTTAGTGTTCCATAGCTAAAAAAAATTGGGAACCGCTAGATAAAATTCCTCTACTACTTTCCAAGGTGACATAATCGCATCAGCAAAAAAGCGTTTTGCAAACTGATCAAAAAAAAAGCTCCAGTGCAGGTCCAGCGCCATGTCCATAAAACCCGTCACCGCGAGTCAGAAAAACGCCCCTTGATAAGACGTGCTATCTATGGGTGGCTCTATTTAAACAGCTAATTTGCCTTGCAACGGTACTCAACGTTATACCACTCCACCAGCCACCGCCACCGGCACCGCCAATAGTCGCCGCGATCTCGCAGTGTAAACTCGCCCCTGATGAAGAGCATCGGACATGCTCGAAACCTAGGTCGACTAATTTGACAAACTACGTGAGTCCTAGCCGTTTTATTAAATATTTATAATTATAATGAATCAAACTCACGAAAACTTTCATACTAAAATTGCTAATCGGTAGGTACTCAACGTTGTTAAATTGCGTAATAATTCCAGTTTTCGTAAACCAATATTTATAAAACAAAGTTTGTTATGTAGCCTAGGACTCCACAAAACATTTTTTAGAATACCATCGTGTGAACCAATACCTTAGTTCTACAAACTCTGAAGGTAAGTAATAAACCAGTATAAGCTGAGCCATGTGCACAAAGGGTCCGGTATGTTCCGTGGTTCAACTTATAGTGGACACCTATATTTTTTCCTAAATTCCGTCATAACTTCAATATTACTGGACCGATTTTGATGAAACAAAGCCTATGTGTAGCGCCGGACTCCACAGAATATATTTCAAAAAACTGCATTCAAATTCGTGCCCTAGTTTCTGAGTTTATCCCGGACAGACAGACAGACAGACAGACAGACAAAAATTTTAAAAATTGTATTTTTGGGTTCTGTTGCTACCATATACTCCTAAAAAAATTGATTTTCAAAAATATCTTCAATGTACAGTAACCGCTTCGTTACAGTTTTATTATAAGTATAGATTGCATTAAATCTCTGTGATCTGCCAAGAGAATCAAAAGCTTCAATAGTTATATGAACGCACATAAATACAGATGTACCTAAACATATCGTAATATAAATAGCATTAGTATAAGAAAAATAATCCTCGAAAGATAAAATTCTACTAAAGTAATGTGCAATGAATAAAAACTTACCCATATTAAAAATAAAAAAGAGTTTAGCGACCTAATAAAATTTTAACCTTTCTTTTTCTATAAATTTCTTGTCATTAAATAAATTAATAATTAAATAATGCCTTAATTTGGTAATCCTGTTTGGTCTTGCATCATAGACATTTTTATTCTTATTAGGCAGATTTTTAACAGAAAACATAAAAATACTAAGTCCCATAAATGAATAATTAGTTCGCTGGTAAGAAATGCTTAGATAGAAATGTCAAGGCCAATTTTAATAAACGGATTATTAATTTCTCGCTAATCAATTAACATTTTTGTTCTAAACGCATGTGACGTAACACCCTCTAAATATCGCACGGAAATATATACCGTATGTCATTCAAGATTGAATCTATTATTGACAGCTAGACTGGATTTCCGCCTCAATCACTTGAGCCACCTTTAACATATTTGTACAACGAAGATGCTACGTTGACATTGAAATACTCACATCTTATTAGTGGTTCGTCAATTAGAAAGCATTCAAACTTGGCACGTATGTCTTGCGCAATAAGGACTATGTTGACATTGTGATAACGACGTCATGATTAAGTATTAATCAATTTCGTTAGTTTCAGCAGTAGTGATGCTCCATAGTAGCAATGATGCGGATGTCCTGGTTGGATCATCGGATCAAAATATTTGCGTATTGAGTTGAAAATAGAATGCCGTGGAATGGAATAGTAACAGCGGGGGTTCCCCAGATCCGTTTTCAAATGAGGAATTGAAGATCTGCGATTTGGTTAGCATAATACCTGACGTTAAAACAGTACAGTATTGTAACTTAGAAAACTAAGGAGCGGGTATTATGTTCTTTCCTTTACACGTGAGGACTCTCTGCTAGATCTCTCTAGATTTTGTGTTTGCAAGAGGCTTAAAGTAATATAATCCTAATTTTCTATTAGAACTTAATAACTATGCATAGACATTTATAAATAATATATCTAATAAATAATTAAGGTTACAGTACATTGAGAAATAGGTATAAAATCATATGCAAATAAATAACGCGTGCCTGACACGCGCCTGGTCGTGATTAAAATTATTGCTATTTTTCATTAATGTCATTAGCATGCGAAATATTTTTCATTGGCATGCTATATATTATGCTAATGCAATGTATGAAATTTTACAGTTGTTTTTTTTTTTTTTTTTTTATAATGTCGTGTCACAAAATGACACTTCATTAACATTACAATCTAGCCTAATAAGGCTAATAAGTAATTTGAATTTAACTTAAACTGCTAAGTAGAGTAAAACTAAGAATATGTCCATCAACACTTTTCTTATTGTCTCTATTAAGGCGAAGTCACTATGTTCTTGTGTTCTTTACGGGTAGCACTAACTTTACTACGACACACTGTCACTGCACTAAATTAACTCAAAAGGTTTTGTCCTTTTTAGTCTTCTCACTAGGTCTGTGTTGTCGAGGAGCTGGATAGCCTCGACGTTCACGTGATGGTGAAGTCTACGTTCATGAGCTTCGGCGAACTTTTTAATTACACTATTAACGAGGTCCACTTTCAGGTCCCTATGGAGGTCATCGTTTCTTATGTACCACGGAGCATTTACGATACCCCTAAGCACTTTGTTTTGAAATCTTTGTATGATTGCAACATTGTTTTGTTTGGTGCATCCCCACAGCTGGATACCGTAAGTCCATATTGGCATGAGGACTTGTTTGTAGAGTAATATTTTATTGTGCACTGACATCGTAGAGTGTTTTCCAAGTAGCCAGTACATCTTCCTATAGCGAAGCTCTAGTTCGTCTCGTTTCTTTTTGACGTGTGCCTTCCAGCGAAGCTTTGCGTCTAATGTCATGCCAAGGTATTTGGCTGTATTTTCGTACGGTACCGTCTTGTTATTGATGTACACCGGATGGTAATTTGTTTTTTTGTTCGTAAAATCTATATGAATTGATTTCGACTCATTGAGTTTTATTTTCCACTTTGTCGTCCAATCAAATATGGTGTTGATGGATTTTTGTACCTTTACCACTGCCTCCTCTTGAGTGAACCCTGTAGCCATGATAGCCGTGTCATCTGCAAACGTTGCAATGGTGTTTTCTTCTAACTCTGGGATATCACAAGTGTACAATAAGTAGAGGACCGGACCTAGTACACTCCCTTGTGGTACTCCAGCTTTTATTGGCTTAAGTTCTGAATAAGCATCGTCTTGTCGTACTCTGAACATTCTCTGAGTTAGATAGGAGTGCAAGAGATCTGCAAATTGATGTGGCAGCATATTCTTTAATTTAAATATGAGGCCTTTATGCCACACCTTGTCAAAAGCTTGTGCTACGTCTAGAAAAACCGTAGAGCAAACTTTTTTTTCTTCTAATGCTTTTTCTATAATGTTGGTGATTCTGTGGACTTGGTCTATTGTGGAATGCTTTTCTCTAAATCCGAATTGATAATCAGGGATAAGGTTTTTTTCTTCAATGATGGGCTTTATTCGTCTTAACAGTAGTTTTTCAAATAATTTAGACATTATTGGTAACAGAGATATCGGTCTGTATGATGAAACATCATGAGGTGGTTTACCAGGTTTGGCTATCATTATGACTTCGGCAACTTTCCACATATCAGGTACGTATCGGAGTCTAAACGTGGCATTGATAAGAGTGGTAAGTTTAACAATCGCTTTACGTGGGAGATTTTGCAGTACTTCTCCAGTAATAAGATCGTATCCAGGAGATTTGTTTCGGTGCAGTTGTTTGATACTGTTAAATACCTCTTTTGGTGTGACGAGTCTTATGTCTAGATCATAATTCAATGTTTCGTTTATCGAAACTTCATCAGTGTTTTCTTCATCAGTTTGAAAGATTTGCTCCAGGTGCTGTGCAAATCTAGCTGCCTTTTGTTCATTATTTATTGCCCAGCTTCCATTGGCTTCTTTAATTGGTGGTGTCTGCATAATAGGTTTTTTTAAATTTTTGATCGTTTTCCAAAGCGAGTAATCTGTTGTACGATCACTTGTTAGTTGACTTAGGTGAGTATTCATAGTTTCGTCATTAAACTTCTGAATTTCCCTCCTAAGCCTTTTTGTAAGATTATTCAAAACATTCTTCTCCTGTGGAGCTCTCGTTATATGCCATTTCTGCCTTTGTTTTCTTTTTTCAAATATGAGGTTTCTTATTTCCATGGGATAGTAGTTACTCCTGACAGGTATTTTAACTTCAGGCGTATTCTTCCTGGCGCATTGTTGGATAACTGCTATGAATTTTTTTACGTCATCTTCTAGCTGTTGTGGGGTTTTGAGAGAAACTTTTAAGTCAATCATAGAATCTAAATCTTGTTTAAAGCTTTCCCAGTCCGTGTTCTTATTTGTCAAAGTAGGGTTATTCTCTCTCTGTACAACAGTTTCACTTAGTGTTAAAATTATAGGTGAATGGTCTGAGCTCATATCATAGCCTTCCTTAATACTAAGAAAACTAGGTGATATATTTTTATAAATGAAAAAATCTATGAGGTCTTTCAATCTTTCAATCAAATCGATTTTACAGTTGTGGATTCACAATTTCACAAGCGAAGTTTCATTATTAGACTATTACGTGTATCATGAAATTATTAAAAAAGGAAATAAACTATATGTGAGTGGCTCAATGAGTTAAAACATTGAATAAGACAACAACATAAAAAAAACAGATTTAAAAATCTGCCTTAAAACTCGCGCACACGAGGCGCGCGGGAGAACGGGACACTCCGTCGATTCGCAATCGCAACAGCATAGCATTAGCAGACCGCCACAGTTCCCATTCATGCGGGAAGGTGCACGCATTCTGCCATACGACGCGTGTTAACCGAAAAAGATGAAATTTTGCATCCATCGAAATTCGCAACTACAATTAATTTGATTAATTCTAATATAAATTTAGCAGCTTATTAATGCTGCGAATGCTAATTAATCCAACATTAGGGCCTGGTATTTGCTGTATTGATAAATGTACAATAAATAAGTACATACCTACAAAACATAGAAGTTTCTCTTCATTATCCGCAGAAAAAAAACAAAATGTAGAGTAAGTAGATGTAAAGACCATGAAGCTTATGTTATTTTAAAATGGTAATGCAATAGTTGCAAGTTCAATCTCCGAGATAACAATTTTCATTTACTATATTATACCCCAAGTTATTTGGTATTCTGTTCCATGTAACAATTAATGTAGATGATAAAGATAGGAAATTCAACAAAGCCCATTCTGATGATTCATAACGAACTAATCTGGCCTTGCTGATACAATTTATCCTTTCCTCCATCTCTTCCTTAATACGTACAAATGAAAACAAAAATGATTCCCCAAACACATTCGATTATTTCCAATGCGTATAATATATTGTTTATGAATTAAATTATCGTATCTGAATTAAATGATCGTAAATAATAAATTATTTCATTCGCGACGTGACGGATTCCATCTTGAGACCCATCAAGGTCCACAGAAATTGGTCTTTCGTTAAAAAATACTCCATCGATTCTGCAACGTCTTCAATAATAAGTTACACAATTTGATGAATCACCTGATTACTTTTATGAACGCAATTTGTAATAATTTAAATCGTAAAGCGAGGCTGTTAAAGCATAAAATCGGTTTTTAATTCAGTTTTGAGAGATATTAACATAGGAGGTTCTTTTGTATATGTTAAGCGACGCGTTGACCCTATGTCACAAACATACGTCGAGTCGGACAACTTTAGAGTGGCCGTGACCACAGACTATTATAAAGTTAATTCTTAAGGAAATGTCACAGAGTAAGATTGTAAGTACGATGTGGAGTGTGAGTTCGAAAATTTGCCACAGAAACTTGTTCTTCTGTATTGTACATCTTCAACGTTCTTATTTTAATAAGTTGTAATTTGACATCTTTGACCGTTAACAGTGGCGTGAGTATAAAAGGTCAAGAGTCTAGTTATGTTTTAATAACTTATTTATATTTGTTGCTCAATTAATATGTTATGAAAACTTGGTGATCAATTAGATAAGTCGTTGTACGTTATGTTTTATTTAACTAATAATATAATTAGGAATTTTAAGAGATACATGTTTAATTTTAAATAATGGCTATAATCTGGGTGTCGTTAAGAGTGAACAGGTTTCTTCTAGGCGAGCTAGATAGCTAGCAGGTGAGCTTCTAGCGAATCTTCGACCTCATCTTCACTTAACAACAGGTGAGATAGCGGTCAAACGAAAATTTGTATTAAACCAATTAAAAAATAAAGTATTTTTTAATATTTGGTCGGTTTTGTAGTTGCTATTATAATAAGTGGTTGATGTACATTTTTTGCTTAAGAATTCAATGACAAATTAACATAAACTTAGCTCTTTTAATTTTATTGTAAAAATGCTCTCATCTCGCAAGGACACGATCACCAACTTAATAATACAAAATTTACCAGTCATGATCTTATCGCATCATAAAATTTTCTGACAATCATGGACAAAATAATGACCTACTTTAAAATTTAAAAATGTCGTATAACTTTGCAGACGGATAGCTGCCAATCAGTGTCGCAACGTGTCGGCGAGTGTCGACGAGGCAGCTACGGCGCTACTAGTGTTGCGCCACATGCGCTGAAAGTACAGATGTGCATAAATAAATAGTACCTAAGTTATATAGTATGTATGACAAATAATTTTAACTTAAAGTAACAGCAACAGGTATATTTGTATTTTGACGGATGATTATTTATTTTTCAAATATTGCTTATACCATGATTAATTTAAGCAACAAGGAATAAGAGAGATACGAACGCATTTTAAAATATAAGAAAAACATAAAGTAGGAAACATATTACCTCGTTCGATTTGTATCTAAAGTTTCAGCTTCTTCAAGTCCTAAAAATGAGATAGTTAATGAGATCTTGGAAGGACCTGCCCCCCTACCCATATGTCCCTCAAGCGCCAATCGTATATCGTGTTGAGCTCAACTTTTGAAGCTCAAGTTTGATAATACAGCTGATTTTGAAAAGTCGCTGTCTTTTGTAGTACAGTTTTATGAACTAAATAAAAAGGCAGAGTGACAACATGTAACACATATTATTGCAATATAGAAATTTGTAATCATTTGTAATTTGTATAGAGCAAGCATTTAAGTAAGTACAAGTTATTAAAACTTACTAATAATATAAAAGTTTGTCAGGATGTATATATTTCCAAACCTTTACAAGGTTTGGAAACTATCGTGGGTCGAAATATTATATTATGTTATGAATAAATAGATAGTTTTTCGCTTGGCATTCGTTAGTGCTTCATACAAATATAATAAGAAGGAATAGATAGCTGCTCATTACTCAATCACGCAACAAGTATCAAGAAGATTTTGCTGCAATTTGATACTTTAGGCCCTGGAATTATGAGAATATCCTACTGTCAATAATAAGTATTTATTTATATAAGTATTCATTTCTATGTATTTTACTTTTGGATTATATATGTAGTGTTTTTAACTGTTATATATTTTAATAATGTATGCTTTTGTTTTACGATTATATGTATTAAGATATTTATTTTGATTTACTGTTAGTTTTTTTTTTAATTTTTGATGCACGCTTTGTAGCTTTCTTTTACCGTCACTGGATAACTGGTACAAAATGCTTTAGCATTAAGTTCTCCTTTTTTACATTACTTGTAATAGTGCAATAAAGAATTAAATAATATATAGTGACTTTATACATCCTGGACAGTATAAGAAACAGGAACAGGAAATTATAAAAGGGCATACTCTTTGTCTTGGCAAACTGCGGGTGAAACCGTAGATAGCTGCTAGTATTCTTATGAAACATTAAATTTCATTAGTAGTTAAAACAAATGTTAGATTTGATCACATAAAAATATAACTGCAAAGATTAAGATATGGATTAATTACTTAATACTGTGTTAAATCGTAAACGCTCTTTTGTGGAACGCATCTCGCAGTAAAAAAACCGTAAAATTTATATTGTTTAACCATAAAAGTTTTTAATCTTTTTTCACTAGTTACTTAATATGCATTCTTGAAATATTCAAATAAAAACAAAATAACTACTACTTAACCAGTCATTGTTTCACGTATCAATAAATGACCTAAATTTTAAACGTACAAACTTAATTTTTTTTTGTCTTTTGGTATTCTGGTCTTTCAGGTACTCACAAAAAAAATATCTCGGCAACTTGATACTTCCACGCGTTCCTGAGATAAAGGGTCCTGACAGACAGACGGACAGACAGACATACGGACAACAAAGTGATCCTATAAGGGTTCCGTTTTCCTTTTGAGGTACGTAACCCTAAAAATAATAATAATAAAAAAATAATAATAATGATAATACTTCTTCTTCCGATACTGTCCATCCAAAGGTTGTCTGGAAGAGATCGCTTCAAGCGATAAGACCGCCCATTGTACTACCTTAGTTAAGGACTGTGTTATTGTCTATTTCTATAATTTGGTATACAATAAAGAGTTTTTCTATTCTGTTCTATTCTAATAATAGTATAAAAAGAAATAACGTTGAAGTAAAACATGTGAATAAGTTATCTACGCGATTGTCCAGTACTGGGTAAGCAAACAAAGCGTGGTACACAAAACTATCTGCAGCCGCATCTCCCATTCGTACGCTTCTACTTACGTGCGTACATACTTAGCTCGCTGGTGGCGTAAGGCACTGACTTCGCGACAATCCTTAAATTATAAGGTACTTTATTAATAGATGAACGCTTTATTGCAACAACAAACATTAAATTACAGACATTACATAAAAAACAATTGAAGAAAGTGTTACAATGGGCGGCCTTATCGCTAAAAGCGATCTCTTCCAGATCGCTTTTTTTCTCTTTTTCTTTAAATTACTGGTGGTAGGTTTCGCGCATGCAAGAGGCCGCCTGGGTACCACCGCTTTGCCAGTTATTCTGCCGCCAAGCAGCAGTGAGCAAGCAACACTGTGTTCCAGTTTCAAGGGCATTGAAATGACTGGGCATTATGAGACTTAACAGCTAATTGTCTCAGGGTGACGAGTGCAGCGCCGCGCAGGGTTTTGCAAAACAAAGTTCTGGGTGGTGCTGTTATTGTTATGGGCTGGCGTATTGCTTACCATCACGCAAACGACCAGCTCGTCTCGTCATTCAGTTACATAAAAAAAAAGATTTTGATTTGATTTGTAACTTATGCAATGTATACTGATCAAAGCAAATTTTGCAAAATTTTGTCGCTATCACCTATTTAAAAAGAATTGTATAGTTTTTTCTATGTAATTCAGTGACGAGACGGGCAGGCCGTTCGCCTGATGAAGCAGTATCCCTGCCCATAACGGAGCAGCACCATCTATTTTCTTATTCATATTGTTATGTAAAATCTTCCGCGGCACTGCACTGCGCTCGTCATCCTGAGTCAATACCTAGCTCTTAAGTCTCATGATGCCCAGTAATTATCACTGTGTTCCCAAATATTGATTGACCTAGATTATAACTATGACTTATTGAAATTTTGGAAACCAGAAAATACTTAATGCAAATAATACAAGTATACATTTTATAAAAACCTTCGAACCTTCTTCTTCTTATCTATCTTGTACCTTCGAAGTCCTAGGTCAATTATGATGAAATTTGTATGAGATCACTTCGTAGCTATACTGAACCCAACGCAAAAATAATTTTCCAAATCGGTTCATTAATGGCGGAGCTGAGGTAACAAACAAAAGAGAATACAAGAACCTTCTTCTTTTTTAAGTCGGTTAAAAATTATATTTATACCTGTAGTAGTACTGACTGGCAGTTAATGAATCGACTTCAAAAAAAGGAGGTTCTCAATTCGATTGTATTTTCTTTCCCCTCAGAACTCTGTCATTTATAAAATGATTTAGAAAATTATTTTTGCGTGGGTCCAGTATAGCTTCAAGGTGGTCCTATTTACATTTCATCGATATTTGACCTTGGATTTCGAAGGGACATTGAAGTCAGTTTTTTTATATAATGTATATTTATTATTACAACCATGGACCAAATATACAATGAAACAACTAACTGACTAAGCTTTATATTTAAAAGAATGTTATATACATTTGATTAAAATTTAACAGATGTCATGATATCAAGGCGTTGATTAGGTATATTTGGCTATTTGTGAACAATACACAAATTACCCTTGTGCTGTAAATTACTATCTATTATCGGTTCGCTGCTATTCAGAACTATTTTAGTGAACTTCGGAATTTGTTTGGTTAAATCTTTAGAGTCGGTTAACGGGCCAACCTACACCTGAGCACCTTGGAGCTCAACTTAAGTGCATAATTCAAAAACCTTCAAACTATTTTTTTATTATTTAGCTGCGCCTCGCAATTTTACTCGCGCGAGAAAGCACTAACAGTTTTTCCCAAATTTCCCAGGAAACTTATCCAATTTTTCTTTCCATAAAAAACTAATTCATCCGCAACTAACCAAACCGCATTTGATCTCATACCTATTTTATCCATCCGGTCGTCTGGAAGAAATCGCTCAATAACCGCGATAAGACCGCCCATTGTCCTACGTCAAATCTACGATTTATTTTGTGGCTTTTGATGTGCAATAAAGTGTTCTTTACAATACAAGAACACATTTGGATTAATATAAACATTAAAAAACTTGCCAAATCGGTCCAGCTGTTCTCAAGTGATGCGCTTCATTTAATTTGTATTTATAACTATAGATTACTTGCCACTAACTTATAAAATAAAATACTTAACGTATATTTGCATAATTATATTGTCATTAGTATCATTTTATTTCATTAAAGTGTAGTGATATTTAGATCATCATCATCATCAGTCCATCACGTTCCCACTGCTGGGACACGGGCCTTCTCTCATAGAGAGAGTTTGAGCCATAATCCACCACACTGGCCCAGTGCGGGTTGGTGGATGTCACATGTCCTTAATTTTTTGTGATAAATTTTTGCCGGTTTCCTTACGATGTTTTCTTTCACCGTTTTTAGAGCGAGTGTTAGATCCGCACATAACTTAAGAAAGTCAGTGGTGCAGGGCCAGCGGGATTCGAACTCGGGTGCATCGGATCGAAAGTCGTACATGCTCCCACTGTGCCACACTCGCTCGCTCGATATTTAGATAACACATTGTAAATATATAAAAACAATTTAAACGTTGTTTTATAGTTTGGGAAAAAGCAAAACTATGAGCACTATTTGTTTGTTGTGGTCACCTTTAACTTTAACAATTAGTCAACAATATTTTGCGACAAAGAACTGTTATCACTGCATACAAAGTTGCATAGTTATCCTGAGAACGTGTAAACACAATAGTGATGCCTGTACACGAAGTTCTGCGTAGCAAGAAGCGATCCAAAGGGCACTTTGCGACATACACATACAACAGTTCGTTAAAAATGTTAAAATTGATAGTCAGAAGCGTACATTGGTAGCACGCTTTGCGATTTGTGCAGATATTATGGTAGATTTATTTTTTAATGGAGGAAGTTCTCTAAGCGATAAGACCGCCCATTGTACTACCCTAGTTATAAGGTATATCTGTAATCATTTTTTTATGTTATTGGTATACAATAATGAGTATTTGTATTTGTTTTCTATTCGATTGTTTATTTTTTTAATGTTTGTTACCTCAAAACTCTGTTATCTGTGAACTGATATGGAAAATTCTATATATTTCTTTGATTTGGAAAATTTAATTTGCCTTGGGTTCAGTATAGTTTCAAAGTGGTCCAATATAAATTTCATAGATTCTCGACCTTGGACTTCAAGGACAGGTAAATCAGAATTGAGGTCGGTTTTTTTATTGTAACAAAATTTCTAAAAACATGCCCCTCAGTTTCTTGCTG
The DNA here is from genome assembly GCA_951640565.1 of Petrophora chlorosata. Classification (NCBI taxonomy): domain Eukaryota; kingdom Metazoa; phylum Arthropoda; class Insecta; order Lepidoptera; family Geometridae; genus Petrophora; species Petrophora chlorosata. The sequence goes on from OX621192.1 coordinate 18,841,511, forward strand.
TATTTTCTGAGTAGTGAATAATTTGACGTTCATAAGTGCGTCTGTGATGCCAAAATTATTAAAGAGATTTTAATTTTGATCTTTTTGTTATATAATGAATTATTTTGTAGATCTACATTTGACGACCATCTCGCCTGATGTTAAGCGAGGATGTGACTGAAGATGGAGCACGTAGATCAAGAAAATACTTACTCACTCTAGCGTTGAAGATATCAAAATTACAATTACAAATAAAACGAAAGAAAAGACGATGTTAACTTATTTATGAATCTGTCAAAGTCTTTGCTCACAAGAGAAACTAAACCAAAAATTTGCGAATAGGAGAAATCTACGCAAAAGTTGTAAAATTGGTATCTAAATCTTAAATAAAATATAATTGGTGTAAGGTGGATAAAGTTTATTAACCTCGAATTAATTATAAAAATAAAATATATATTAAAAGCTGGTCAAAGGTTACACGACATGACTAAAGATGAGTCAATTTATCTTACATGGCCATTAATAGATTTATGTTTACAATTGCAAATATATGTAAATGAAATTTTATTTTTGAAGTTTATATAATTTGTCTCGTAATCTATACAAGGCAGCGATACATTTTTGGACACCAAGGATGGTTATCCTTTCTGGTAATGTTACACAGTTCTGGTCTTATGATTAAATAGGTCATTTTTGAAATTATGAAATACCTTATAATTATATTATATATATGTCTTTTTTTTTTACTTGTTAATTGGCTTGCGTTTGACCACTATGTCACCTGATGGTAAGCGACGATGCGGTCGACGAACTAGCACGCTTACCAAGATAGTACCCGTTCACTCAAGACTTGAAGATTCCCAGATTATAGCTATCGGGAAAGACTGACTCTGGCAGGGAGTTCCACTCGTTAGCAGTACGCATAATAAAAGTGGAAGCGAAGCTCTTAGTACGCGCGGGAGGAATGTCCACCATGAAACGGTGGCGTATTGCCGTACGTCTTGTAGTCCGATGATAAAATGGGGTTGGGGGAATTAGTTGGTGCAATTCCGACGCACACTCTCCGAAATGTATCCGATAAAAAACTGATAGACTGGCAATTCTGCGTCGATGTTCAAGACTGTGTAGTCTTGACTCGAATAGCGCGTCATCACCAATGAGTCTCTTGGTATGTGTGTATTTTTTGTATTGAATAACTTGATTGACTGATTTGAAATTAATACTGATTATTTAGTTCATATGACATTGACAATCTACATTACTGAAAAAGAAAACGCTAATCTATGTCTATTTAAATTTTGATCCATTCATATTATCATAACTACAGTTCTTCTATTCTACGACTATAAAAATTAATTTCCAAATTAACAAAAATCTCGCAATAATCAACCATAATTAACAAAACACCGATAAGATTAAACACTACTAAATCTTAAATCAATTAAGCTTAAGTCCATTTAAATATCAATCAAGTGTGTTCGTCAAAGGTTGCGTAAACCATTGAATAATTTAATCGACGCATAGTTATGTACTAATTATGTAGTTAGAGCTCAATACGATCAAACTGTTTCCTACAGGGATGTCATTGAAATAACTTTATATTTATTGCGAAAGAAGATACGTGATGTCAGTAGTGAATAATTCTGCCCATTACATTACATACATTGTTTTCTGTCGGGGATGACGGACGCAGTGCAGTGCCGCGCAGGATTTTACACAGTAATGTTCTGGACAGCCTCTGTGGTGTAGTGATTGGGCAGGTTGGCTCAAATCTCATACACCACTGAGGTTGCGGGTTTGATTCCCGCGACGGGACACATGTTTGAGCAAAGAAAAAAAAACGCAAGCATTTGTTTCGTATCTGGGTGTTGTGGGACCATGGTTCTTTCCTGGTCCCCTAGATACAGGGATTCCTTGGTCACGTACGAACACGTACGAGTATCTGTAGCGCTCTGATACAGCAACTCTAAATTACAGGCCAAAGTTCAGAACTACTTTATGTGGAATCCTTGAGCATTATTTCGATAAACAAGACGTGTTAGGCCCTAACCCACGCAACTTTAAGTAAGACTACATTAAAATTCAATAAACTTAAATTAAATTAAACTGAATGACAGCAAAACAGAGCCAAGAAACTATTTCTCGATAGTCTAGCTCCAGCACAGAATACTAAGAGACAGAAGCATCACTCTTCACTCATCACTCAGCGACTCTTGCTATGACGCAATAAAATTCAATTCAGCTCGCGTAGTGCTGCATACCTACCAGTCATATTAACCTACAGAGCGCCTCTCTTTCTATCGCATAGCTCTTATCTCTTCTGACGCGGCACGTGTAACGAACGCGCGATCCGCCGTCGGTGTCCGGCTATGTACTTGTAGCTTCGTACTTACAGTGCGGAGTGCGCTAGACCTAGTAAGATTACATTAAAATTCAATAAACTTAGATTAAATTAAACCGAATGACAGCATAACAGAGCCGATAAACTAATTCTCGATACCTAATCTAGTTTTTTTAATCTTTATTTAATTTATACAGGGTTTTTTCTTAGAGAATATGCCACCCTTATTGCAAATCTAAACAGAAAAACAGAAAAAGAACACTCTAAACAACAACAAAAATAAATAAACCTACTCTAGTCCCAGTGAAATCTGTCGCCGCGTGTAACCTTTACCCGGTGGACTTCTTGCATCGTCGTTCTTCAGACCGCGTCGGCGCATCTTCGCTAAACATCGTTCATTAATAAAACCTTTTACTTAAAACACCATTTTAACGTATGTTGTCTAAGGAACAAAACAATTCGGAAGAACTTTTAGAAATAATTTAAGTATGTCGAATAGTCAGCATTTGTTTTGATGATAAATATTATATTTGAAAAAATAAGAACCATATTTTTTTTAAAATGAATCCATTAAAAAACTTAGTGATTTTTTGAAAATTCATATAGATGCTACTAAATATTCGCGCGCAGAATTATGCTAGCTCCCGCTCTATTTAAAATGACCGCAGGCGTCTATTTGAAAACTTTGAACATGAAAATTTTCCAAGCAGTAGTGCGCAAGCAATACTGTGTTCCGGCTTGAAGGGATTTGTAGCCAGCGAAATTACTGAGCATTATGATAATCAACAGCTAATTGTCTCAGGGTGACGAGCGCAGTACAGCGCCGTGCAGGAATTTGCAAATCAAAGTTCTGGATGGTGCTGTTATTGTTATGGGCTAGCGTATTGCTTACCATCAGGCAAACGACCAGCTTGTCTCGTCATTCAATTACAAAAAAAAAGTACTAGACTTGTTATCAAATAATAAACGCAACACTTACTCAAAATCGATATAATGGTATTTTGAGTAAGTCCAATCAATAAAATAGTCTGAAACACACATTCATATCACATGTCACTCTGTATTGGAAAATAGTATATAAACATACCGTATTCGTAAAATTTTCGTTATGTGTCATGTTGATATAATTTATTGTCACAATGACCGCGACGGGGCCTTCAGTGTTGCTTAACGCCGTCCTTCAAAGATATGTAGGACATCTTACATTTGCCATATTCCGTTTATTTGTATTAATTTATATTTTATTCACATATTTATTTATAATCTAAAGCCTAAGTTTTTGACAATATTTATATATAAAATTAAATATAAAAAACCTAAACCTAGTATACCGCCGGCAGCAGGGCAGGGCCCAAACTACTCTTGTAAAACATGAACGCCACCGTCCATGCCTTTATATGTTATTCCTCTCGATCCACGGTTGTCTGGAAGTGATCGCTTTAAGCGATAAGACCGCCCATTGTGACACTTATATTGTGAAGTTTGTCTTAAGCTGTTACTTTTTCTGTATGTGGTGGTACCAATAAAGAGTTATTCATTAATTCATTCAGACAAAATCACAACGTCGGTGCATCCGTTGTAATATAATAAACTAAAATTTTCACGGTACTTAACAAAAAAGAAAAAATATAAAAGGCGTAATGTTAGTATTTAAATTAGTGTTTCATTAAATTGCATAATGGTACATATTTCAATTCAAAATTTCCCTTAGAACCTTTCGATAGTTCAGGTCAGACCCCGAACTACGACCCTAGATCGTTAAACCATTATAAGAACATAAATACTGTCATTGTCTGAAGTCAACCTATACACTTTTATATAATGTGGATGTCTGTATGTAGGGAATATACTGAAGAATACACAAAATATTTAGAAAGAAAAACAATAATATTGTTTGGACAGGATTCAAACTGAGTCTTCGGAATACCGTCCGATGCCTTACCAACTTAGCCACCGAGGGCCTTATTAATAAACATTGTTTAAAACCTTGTTTAATGTTTTTTGTCTCTTTCTAACATTGCCGTTACAACGTAAGTTGAACAGTGAAAAAACATGTTGTTTAACTTTATTTACCGTTTATTAGTAAGGGCCTGAGTCATCAGCTTTCTTCTTCCGGAAGAAGCCTTTTTATCTAGTCTTACGGGAACGATTCTATCATCTGTTGCCAATGTCAAATGATCAATAAACCAATACACTAATGTATTTATTTTGTATTAAATAGTCACAATACTGAAAAAATAACTGAATTGTACCAAATTTCAGAAACAAAATAGTTTTCAAAAATAATCTTCAAAAATTTATCTACTGAGCTATGGAGGTCAGTCGTTTAATCTTCCACCTCTCCCTAGAGGGTGGTAGGGGTAGATCTCGGGGTGGATGGTCCCCTCTACCCAGGCGTAAACGCGCGGAGGCTTTTACCCCCGGGAAACATTACAACATTAAGTTGTTACATTATTAACACTTTTTTATTCACTATCGACTCAATAAAATATAAACCTATTATGCTCCCAATGCCGAGATCCATGCAACGTTTGAAAGAGCTTTCTCCATAAAGCAAATTGGCAATATTGGGCCGTATCGCACCACGCGAATTCAGTGCTTCTAGGGTGCCGGGTGGCGTGGTGGGTTAAACTTATCAGGAGATCGTCAATTTTGATTTTCTAATCTAAGTATTAGCCACCACAATGCTTGTTGAACTTTCATAACTATTCATAATATTGTGTATGAAGTAACGCATTTCATAATATATGAATGTCATTTTAGCTACATAATAAATTTGAATGTATGAAAATAACTTTGTAGGTGTTAAATACGTAGGTTTTTATAGATTCCAAAACAGTCGTAAAGTAATGATTAGGTAGGTTTATTTGCATACAATTTTGGAGATTATGAATCTTGTCACCAGTTTTTATTGTTTTAAATGTAACGACGCAAGCGCATCTTTGTAATATATGTAGGTCGTCATATGTCTGGCTTTTATATCGCATACCATAAAAGTCAATATAAATAAACATTTGCAATACAAATTCTGTTCATTAATGAATATTATTCCTAAATAAAACCGGTTCTAATATTACACAAATATATTTAGAAATAACATAAGCACGTGCAACAAATTGCAACTGTAACCTTTGACCTAAAAAAGTTTACCTAAGTTATAACTGACGAAAACTTATAATTACATATCAAGTCATAATAAAGACGTTATTTTAATGTTTATCATCTTTATAATACTTAAATTTACTGTAACGAGGAATCAGTAAAATCACTCTAAATTGAAAATAGTTGGAACTCGATTAAATAACATAATTTTAATTAATTATATTTCCACCTTTAGGCAGGAAATCAGATCATTGTTTATTTTCAATCCTTTGAAAGGACAATTCCACGTGTATTTTACCTTAACACAATACACCTAAATCCGGTAAAATCCACCCTTAAACCTGCTGAAACTACTTGATCCAGTTAAAACTAGTAAAAAGTCAAAGCTCACCATTTTCCCGGACTCTATCTAGCACATAACACAACACAGCACAGGCGCGCGGCCGAGTCGCGCGCAAAACACGTATAAGCTCAGCACGGCGCGTGCGCATACAATATATAGCTTCGGTGTGCAGTGCGATATGGATCCTGAAACAAGTGACGCGTTACAATCGAAGGACCTCTTTGGGAATTTCCTTGGTTTCAATAGAGGTGACTTATTACACTTTGCACTGATGAAGCATTAATGCACAGACACGTGTACAATGCAGATCCTGAATATGTGGGCGTCATTTGTCATATTATTAAAAGAGGATATTGTTTTTAAGATTCTGTTCATTTTTTGCGCTTTAAATCCTACAGTCTATTGACAAGATCCATTAGATGATTAAATATTAATATCGAAGTCTATCCACATCATTCCAAAAATCTGACATAATTATTCAAAAGAAAAATAAGTAATTATCAAGATTTATTATAGATGCAAGATTTTAAAGGAAAACCCGAATTTTTATATATTTTAATATTCATAGTCGTTAAGGAAAAGGGTAATTAGAATAAAGCTTCAGTGCAAATATCTTGTGTTATGCCTGGTAGGTACCATATGTAGAACTTATACTATTATTGATTTATTTAATGGTTTGGCAAATCCTCAGAAAGGTGACGTATGTCAATAGGATCGCGTGTGGCAACACTTTTGGGGTAACTAAAAACAATTTATAAATTATTTATGTAATAAAAACGACTATTGCTAATGATTAAAACATGCACGCATACTTTTAGATTGAATATAGAGTGTCAACTACTTAAATGAATATCAGTAAATGCATGTGTTTCAGCAAATAAATAATTTGATTTGATATTCGTATTTACATACATTTACATATGTACAATGTAAATATATATATATAGTTATGCGTATAGTTTATTCCTTCAAGGCGTTGTCTCTACATTTATCCTATAAATATATCACGTTGCTCATGCGGCTATCTCGTGTTGAATTGGTTTTCATAATCATCATCAGCCAGAAGACGTCCACTGCTGAACATAGACCTCCCCATCAATCGCCGCAATGAGCGGTTGCTCGCTGTAAGCATCCAGCGGCTCCCCGCGACTCTTACCAAGTCGTCGGTCCACCTTGTGGGGGCCGTCCTACGCTCCGCGGTCCGCGCGTCCGTGCTCACCACTCGATACCCTTTTTACCTTAACGGTCCTACGAGCTATATGGCCGGCCCAGTGCCACTTCAACTTGCTAATTTTGAGAGCTATGTTGGTTACCTTTGTTCTTTTGCAATGGTTTGAATGGGTTTTACCCCGAGTTAAGCACTTTGCTTTTCACGTAAATAGCAAAAAAATCAAAAAGTATCAATTATACGTAATTCAGACTGTAATTTTTGTCATATTAAATTTACATTTTCTACAGGATTGATTAACAAACATTCTCATTTATGAGTAGGATACGCAATTCTCAGAAGGAAGATCAAGCACTGTGTGCAAATCAACAACACACTGTTCTGTAAGTTTTTAGTGTATATGTTACGGCTAATGGCCGAAATTCGGCCACACCTGGTTTTAGCCGGGTACAACTAGGTGCAGCCGGCCACATGCGGTCAAACTTACATTTACAATAAGCTGTTTTTGAATAGGAAAAAATTTAAAGATTTAAATCTGTCTTGCATTACATACAATCCCACAATTACAGTGTTAAAAATATACCTACCTTTTTTTGTAAAGTTATAAAAAATATATCTTTTAAGAATCAATCCATTATGTTTTTTAACATATTATATATATATTAAATGAGTGTATAAATATGCATTCATAATGAGAATAATTAAGAATAAAACATAGCATCAAATTAATTTATTTTATTAAACTTGAAACAATAATTGATGCAGAGGTCATCGCTTCTTTTCAGTGATATTGTTGACCTGAAACTAGTTTTAAAACATGCCGATTTGAAATTAATTTAAAAGTCGTAATTTATTACAAATATTTTAAATCAAAAAGGGTTTCCGCTTAAAATATTACTTAAGCGAAATCTCTATATCCTTTTAAATTTCATAACTTTAATATACAAGATATTTCAGTAAGTCATAAAGGAAAGTTACTTGAACGATTTCAAAGGTATGAAAAAAAAATTGCAATTTCTGACACTATTTATAAGTACTTTTACTATATACATAACGCCTTTTTCGATTGCTTAAATTGACAATTAGCAAAATTTCTGCGCGCTATTTTTTTTAATCTCTCATACTTATCATCTCAAAATGGCAAACAAGACGAGGTATGCAAATATATTGTCGCATAAATATAAATGTGTAAAAATAGGAAAAATCTCGGGCAGAGCTGCAAGGCTGTAACCAGTATGTACCTACACACAACTTATTTCTTGAAACTTATTTCTATAACTAATTGTAATCAAAACTGAAACTTCACCGAGTAGTGAAATCAATGTAGGTGGCAGGTAGACCATACGTCAGTTAACAAAAAACCTTGGACTTGGCCGAAATACATTTGAATATTTAAAATTAAGAAGAAACACTCTGTTTCGACATCGGACGACATTGTGTCCACAATGTCAAATACCTGGTTATTTTATTAAATTATTTAAATTAATAATTATAATATGTAACGTAACGTATTGTGTTACAAATAATTTATTGATTTTATAATGGGTGTGACAAATTTTAATATTAATAGTATTGGAGTAAATATAAGGGTTAATTTTTTTATAATAATTGTATTATATGTATCTGCGCCGCATACATATATATCTAACAAACAGATCGTTCGCCTGTAAGTAATTATTAATGTAATAATTTAAAATTTATTTTGTATTTTATATTATTATATAATAATTACAAGATGTTGGATACAATGCCTTCTAAACCGGAACACAGTACTTAATGCTTGCGCACTACTGCTTGGCGGCAAAATAACTGGAAAACCTACCCAGACGGCCTCTCGCATAAAGACACGTAAATAAATGAATGAAAAAATCATGTAATTAAAAATAAATAATAGAATAGCGTCTTTGTATTAAATAATCTTTACTACTTACCTAGCAGTGAATATTATTTAATACAATACAATACAAAAATGCTTTATTGTACACCATAACGAAGAATAACAAGGTACAGGAATTGGCTTACAAACTACAGTGCAATGAGCGGACTTATCGCTCAAAGCGATTCCTTCCAGTCAACCTTATATTGCAATAAAAACTATTTTAAAATAATGTATTTAAATGAAACTTTTTTCTTCGTTAAAACTATCCGTACTTTATTTTACGTCGATCAAAAGTATGGACTGCATAACCCTTAGGTATATTTCGTACCATAATAATTGTTGAGAATTATTTTAATATAGGTAATATATGTTAAACTAGCTGCGCCCGCGGTTTTCCGAGATTAATAGTAGTCTATGTGTTAATCCAGAGTATAAACTATCTGTATTACAAATTTTACTTAAATCCGTTAAGCTGTTGCGGCGTGAAGAGGGAACAAACGCACTTACACACTACCACACAAACTTTTGCATTTATAAACTATTAGTGTAATTTCTCAGTACTTCGCAAATATTAAAAAGTAAATAAACGTGAACCTTGTATAAGTTTCGATCTAACAGAGTCCCCAGTAGGCGACGTAAAATGCTTCACTGGCTCGACAACTAAAGAGTTCACAGACTTGAGATTATTCCGTTATTAGTTAATATCGGTATAATTCAACCAAAAACGATCCTTGTTCATTTCGAATGCTACCCGCTGCGTTTATTTGCACTTTATGTCAAGGATGGCGCTAAAGTGATGTAGTTTATTTGGCACCAGTTATATATTACCATATTGTTTCTGTAGCGAATAATAAAACTACTCGAACTGGAAATTATTGAGATGACACAAGAATGTCGCTTTCAGGCCCGAGTCACACACACTATTTGTAGCATCTGCGATCGACGATTCGCTTTTGGAAAGCTAGGTACAGCGACTGTACGCTTCACCGTGTACTCTATCAAACGCCAATCATAGAGATTTTGATCCGCGATCGAATCGCACGATCGCGCAACTTTATGCCACAATCAAATAATGCCCATCGCGTATGTTAAAAGTAGCAAGCGCTAATTTGGCTACATTATATTTAATGCAATCTCTAAAAAAAAAAATCTAAAAAAATCTACAATCATCGCACAGGTAAAACCGCTTAACATAGAAACCTGAAATTTGGACCACGTATTCTACAAATAGTGAAGGTGTCATTTAAGAACGGATTTTTCGAAATTTGACTTTTAAGTGGGTCAAATGGGGTCATAAAGGATGTATGGGAAAAAAATCTTTTGTCGCACGGTCACGAAACTTGGCAGTATACTATGCAAAAGAAATAAAAGAACACGTGACACAGTTTTTTGAAAGTCAACCCTTAAGGGGAACTTAATGTGGTTTTTTAGATTGGAATGCGGAAACTATAATGTATACTACGGTAATTGTTTCTTGACCTGTAGTTATCACATTTTGTGTGAGCATTAAGCATGTGAATGCTAAGAACTTGTTTTCAACATTTTTCGAAATTCGACACCCGTGATAGAAACTCATCATCAGCCCGTTACGTTCCCACTGCTGGGACTCGGGCCTTCTAATTCATACGTAATTGTTCATTGTTATTTTCGAGACATTTTAAAAGAGCTGAAAAAAGAACATCCCCGCAGAGTTTCTTGGTGCTATCTTCTCTAACGGGCGTATTTCCTAAGCACTGGTAGAGTCAGTTTTCGCATTTCTTTTCAGCACTCGGACTTTAATTTGAGTATAGGACCTTTTTTTCAAAGTCATGTTAACATAAGTTACAATTTTTAACATATTTTATTTGTATCATGTGTTTATGACCTTTACAAGTGCACTTTTTTTTTTTGTTTACATCTGACTGGGTCAGCGTTTGACCACGATCTCACCTGATGGGAAGCGACGATGTGGTCGAAGATGTAGCACGCTTACCCAGTAAGTACTTGTTCACTCTTGATTTGAACACACCCAGATTGTATTTATGTGGAAACACAGACGACGGCAAGGCGTACCGCTCCTTCGACGTTCGTACCAAAAAGGAAGGCCTATTTAATAAATTATATTTGACTTTGACTTTCCTGCTAGAGAGAGTATGGTCCGTAGTCGACCACGCTGGCCCAGTGCGGGTTGGTGGATGTCCTTGAATTTTGGTGATAAATTCTTGCACATGCCGGTTTTTTCGCGATGTTTCCCTTCATCGTTTTTAGAACTAGCTACATAACTTAAGAAAGTCAGAGGTGCGGGGCCAGCGGGATTCGAACTCGGGTGCGTCGGATCGAAAGTCGCACATGCTCCGACTGAGCCACAGTCGCTCTAGATAGACACTTAGTTTCACAATTTACTATTGTTTACCAGTAGACCTAAAACAATTACAGGACTCACCATTCAAAAATAAATTAAGGTAACGTTTGGTATGCAAAGAATTTTATAATTTGAAATAATATTTCGACACCTCGAAATCACGTCCGTGAGCGTTTTTTTATTTTACTCATCTGGCCTCTACCACAGAAAAGATAAATAGTTCTACGTACTTCTACAGTGAAAGAAATCAGCGTGGGAAAACCAGCTTGTCTAAAAAGTCACAATGCAAGGGCATATGTCATCTACAAATATTAATCAATATCAACCCTTGACAGACTGCTCGTCTGCTGTTCATAATGTTCCTTACAACAGTTTATGCGCAATTGCTCTGTAGGTTTTACGAGTACTTTATCACTTGTTTGTTTTTCTGTGATAATGGGGTTCACTATTCAACAGTACTGGTACTCGTGGTAGGTCTCTCGTATGCGGGAGGCCATTTAGGTAGGTACCACAGCTTTGCCCGTTATTCTGCCGCCAAACAGGAGTGCGCAAGCATTACTGTGTTCCAGTTTGAAGGGCATTGTAGCCAGCGAATTTACTGGGTATATTTTTTTTTACACTTAATAGATCTACGTTTGGCCACTATCTCGCCTGATGTGAAGCGATGATGTGGTCTAAGTCTAAAAAGTTCTGGTTGACACTGCAATTGTTATGGGCAGGCGTGGCGCTTACTATCAGGCGAACGAACTCATCACTACCATTTAAAAAGACAGTTTATGAGCAATTATTCTATAGGTTTTAAAAGAACTTAATCACTTGTTTGTTTTACATTGATAATGGGGTTCACTATTCAACAGTAGTGGACAGTACTAGAATACAGTAGAGTATCTCCAACGATCTTGACCGAGAAGTGCGATCGTTAGCTATATTTAAAGCCTATCTCCATCTGGAGGCTGCACGTGGCGGGTCACTGCGACGCCACCCATGTGTCGAAGTATTCGACGACAGATAAACTTTGACTTACTAGTCTGTCGTCAATTACTAATGGGCAACTCAAAACATGTTCTGGGCGGAGGACCCTATACCTACTCCATAGTAAAATAGTAACTAAGTATTGGAATTGATATTCTGCACCAGTGTACACAGGAGCTTCACGACCTAATTTCACCCTCCCCCTTCCATCACAGGACGAGTAGAAGATCGGCCAAATATCTCCCTTATTTAGTAGACCTTCCGCCAATACAAACAAAGCGTTTTGGTTCCACGTTTATAGTGCGTACTGCTAAAGAAATGGAACTCCTTGCCGTCTTCTCCGTTTCCTGATAACTAAAGTCTGGGTATCTTACAGGTCAGAGTGAATTAGGTATCTTCTAGATCTACGTGCTCCATCTTCGGCCACATCGTCGCTTAACATCAGGCGACATGGTGGTCAAACGTAGATGTAAAAAAAAAACATTGTCTAAAAGCATACTTTTTATAGGGAATCTTACTAGCTGCGCCTTGCGTTTTCACTCGCGCTTTCTCGGATAAACCTAGGTATGTATAAATATAGTGCTCAGAAAACTATGATCTTTTAATCTGTCCAGGCCTCTCGCGATACAGACTTACCATTAGTAACCTTATACGGTCAGCGACAAAAGTAGCTGAAGAAATAAATCTTTGATCGACTACCTTCAACATTTGTCTTATTTCTCTAAATTTTGCATTTAAAAATTATGTTAATTTCCTATGCGGATAGGGAAATTGCGAAAAATTGCATGTAAGTTGTATATTTTCTGTGTTATTAACAATTGATAGATTGTAGAAGTTCAGCTACTTGTTGCTGACTGTACTTAAATTATTGTAATTATTGTATTTACTCGTTAGTTCTTTTTTGGCAAATAAAAGATTTTGTGCTTTGTATTTTATGTAGTTCCAGGACCAGTACCTACATATATATGTACATACCAAATTTCTTCAAAATCCGTTTAGTAGATTTTGCGTGGTTTAGTAACAAACATCTGTCCATACATCCATCCATCCTCACAAACTTTTGCATTTATAATATTAGTAGGATTATCCCGGAATACAAATACATCCTTCGGTAAAAACGGTTTACGATTAAAGATGAGTGCGGGTTCGATTTCCGCAATATCAACAAGATTTGTTAAAATCGTAAATTGAGTACTTCTTTTTTCACAGATTGGTATGTAATCGACATACCAATCTGTGAAAAAAGAAGTACTCACTGATGTAGGCACGAATTTAAAGACATTATAATACTCCTGTTGTATAAATGTAAACCCTTTTAAAATTAATTACTAAATTATTAATAACTATAAGAACATGATTTATCGATTTCAAGTTAACAATTATCTATTCAGTCTGTATCCACCCACCGTTGAATAGGCCTCCTCTCTTTTACGGCATTCGTTCCAGTTTAATGCATAGCCAATCTACTTAATAACGATTTAAATAATTTAGGGTCAATTCTCTACATTGCAGCTCTTTGGTCTACATTATAGCTCTTGGGTTTACATTGCAGCTTTTGGGTCTACATTGTAGCTTTTGGGTCTATATTTATAGCTCTTGAACATTGCATCTCTTGGCCTTCAGTCGATTGTTTTTATCTTAATGTCGTGCAATTAAGTGTGTTTATACTACATAGTTATACCTGTCTTGCATGCGTAAATATAAGAATATTTAAATATATTATAGTACAGACACGAAACAAATGCTTGCGCTTTTTTTCTATGCATTAACATTCAATTCAATTCATTTATTGACTAAATTATAACAATGTACGTTTTAATAGACATGTTATTATAATATAATATTAATTAATTAAGAATTTTTTAATATTTCAAATTAGAAAATGAACATTTCTACCTTCTAGCATTTCATCATAAATTCGTTTAATGTGTAGAAAGGATGTGTTTCGAAGAACGCTTTAACTTTGTTTTGAATTCTAGGGTAGGTGATTTAGTTACATAAAGAGGTAATTTATTATACATATCAATTTTAAACTAAGTCCTTGTTTATATGTGATGGTTAACCAAGTCGCAGGCACTTGTAATTTTTCCTTATTTCTAGTGTTGTATCTATGTTTGTGCAATCTTGTAGGTAATTTTTATTTTTTAAGCGTACTTCTAGACGATAATTTTATATAAATAAAGAAATTGTCGTCATTGGCGACGAATGTGAAAGCCGTTAATAATTATTATATCTTTTTTGGCAGATTATTTCACGTTCTATTTGGAAGATAAATACACGTTTCATTTGATCCGTCACGGGAATCGAACCCGCAACCTCAGTGGTGTATGAGATTTGAGCCACCCAGCCCAACCGCTACACCACTGAAACTGACAAAGTTAAAATTATTGATCGTCTGTGCACCAACAATGCGATTATGTCCCACGAACCGTATATCACCAGGCGTAGCGCACTCCGCACTGTAGGTACGAAGCTACAAGTACATAGCCGGACACCGACGGCGGGTCGCGCGTCGTTACACGTGCCGCGTCAGAAGAGATAAGAGCTATGTGATAGAAAGAGAGGCGCTTTGTAGGTTAATATGACTGGTAGGTATGCAGCGCTACGCGAGCTGAATTGAATTTTATTGCGTCATAGCAAGAGTCGCTATTTGTTTAAATTTATTTGCGGAGTGATGCTTCTGTCCCTTAGTATTCTGTGATATCACGTGATTTAAATTTAATTTCGAAGAATCCAATACACAATACTTACTGTAGTAGATATTTTACAACACGTTACTGAAGTAGATATTTTAAGTGAATTGCACAACGGGCGTACTTAAAGGCTACATTACATACATCACATGTAATGTTACTTCACCGATACCTGTCGGGGACAATTCACAATTAATTTGAAGTCCACCAACCTTTCGTAATGGCTGTAAAGTTCACTAAATCTATGGCTAGTGGGCTTCGTCTTCCTTTCACCGCGTTTTATGTAGGTATTACTGCAGGTGAGTAGGTAATTCGGATATAAATTTTATTATTACATTGTCCTGACAAAGTTTTCATTTAGTAGCCGGCATTTTACGCTGGAATTGCTATATCATTTTTAAAATTTAGTTTGAAAGTAAGCTATTGGTAATGGTACCTATATATACTTTAATATAATGATCATTGTATTAGTTCTAGTAGAATAGTATTGAGAAAATTTGATACAAACTCTTAAGTTGAAGGAATGCTACTAAGTTAAGCTGTTATTATAAAGAGTTATTTTACTGTGACGTACTTATTTATCTATCTATTTTTAATAATCATCATAACATCCTTGAAGAACGTCCAATCATCACCATCCATTCACACTAAGATTATTAATGCGAAAGTTTGCATGTGAGTGTGTTTGTTCCCTTTTCACGCCGCAACAGCTAAACGGATTTGAGTGAAATTCGGAATGGAGATAGCTTATACCCTCGGTTTTTTTTTATCCCGGACAACCGTGGGTTAACCACGGGCTCAGCTAGTTTCCCATATTTTCACATTGAAATGAGTCAAGTGACGCCCAACGCTCGACGCGGATGCGTCAGGTGATAAGGTCAGCCGAAGCTGATAGCTGAATCATTGGATAGAGATGTCTCTGATTGCTCCGTAATTACGCTGATCGGTATTGCTACAGAGTTAGCAATGAGCGATTTACCTATTAGCTAGTGTAGAATGGTCAGATAGCTACATTGTGAGCATCATCTTAAATAACCGTATCCGAGTATAAGCAAAAATCAAATTAAAAATTAAAATAATAGATGATATTGTATCATTTACATCACGTTTCATTTATTATTATATTGTAAATGTTTAATGCTGTAAAATGATTTCAATTAATCAAAATCAATTCAATACGACTCTTGCTATGACGCAATAAAATATATTTGTAAGCACTGTTCGCCTATAATTAGGATGACATTAACCATGTACTATCTTAGAATTAAGTAACATTTAATTTTAATAATGTACATCGTGTTGGCGCTCAAAAAATAAAAATAAATAAAGTTTCCTCTATTGCCCTTATAAAACAGGTTTGTGTGTTTATTGGAATTGATAGATCAAATTAAACTAACCATTAGCGTAACTAAGCAGTAGTGCGCAAGCATGTGTTTCAGTTTGAAAGTCATTGTAGCCAGCGAAATTACAGAGCATACGAGACATATCCGATGTCTCGGGGTGATGAGCTCAATCCAGTGCTACGCAGTGCTTTTTATGGTATTAAGTTCCGGGTGGCACTTTAATTGTTTTTTTGTTTTAATTTATTATACAAAACATATTTCTATAGTACCACAAAAACCACAGTAGGTTTGTCTTGGTACGCACATTCGCTTTCTACTTCCATTAAGGGTTCAACTATAAAATAACATAAATGTAAACACATATAACATATTATTGTTATGGGCAGACGTGGCGCTTATAATCAGGCGAACGACGTGCTCATCTCATCATTCAATACCATAAAAAAACATCAAATTAAAAGACATTACAAAAAATTATACTACGAAGAATGTGTTACAATGGGCGGGTGGCCGTATTGCTAAAAGCGATATTTTTCAGGCAATCGAGATACAAATCATTTTTGTTTGCCGCGCTATAAACGCTGCAAATTCATTGTGACCTACAGCTAAACTGTGAACATTACATTTGGCATTCTCCGATCAACTACTACGCATTAGTCGCCAGCCAGTACCAAGGATGTTCTGCGGGATTTCGCAACACATCGCTGGAAAATGTTTGTCATTATCAAAACGAATTCAAAACGATTCGATCAATTGTTAACTTGACACGTAAGTTATAATAAACTAAAAGTGAGCTGGCATTAGGAGTATTGACCTTATTTTATTATGAATATGTTTTTAGCGTCTCTGTGGATTATTATTTTAAATTATCTCTTTCCCAAATTATGCCAAGACTGAACGGAAATGGTGTCGCTGTCGATGTCAAGACTGAACAGGGACGATTGGAAGAAATTAAGCTATTTGTCTAGGAGCGGGGCACTGACGAATAATATAAATGAAAAATCGTCTCCAAGATGAAAGACAAGTATAAGAGAACAAGTATTTTCAAAATTAGAGATACTTTTCTTTCAAAACCGTCTGTTCGTAGATCTTAGTTAATAATATAGTTTTAGATCTTAGTTAATAATATAGACAACACATCGACTTTTTGAGCCTGTGGTAATGTTGTTCTCTTTCCTACTTCGAAGATTATATTTAAAAATCATAACCCTTTCTTACGCAACAGCGATCATCATAAAACGGATTAAGGTCAAACATAACTCATTCATTTGTTACGATTGCTTTAATAGGAATTTCAATTAAAATGGCCCTTGGTTATTGAAATTTGAATTTGCTTATTTGGATTGATAGAGCGTATGCCATCTTCAGGCATCCATTGCATGGTGGAGACATTTGCCCATTAGTAAAGAAGCATATGGTTAACATGTCCTGCCCAAACTCATTTGAGCCTGGCAACCTTGTTACCTACCTTTATCTGTAGGTAATGTCCGTTTTTGTGCACAGGCAAACTCTATCGAGGTATTTTTCCGATTTATTTGATGATAACGCAACCTGGAAGCCATGGGGGGAGGCCTTTTCCCAAAACTGGGACGACACGAGCTAACAGTAACAGTTGATGATCAAGTACTAGCATGGTAAATAAGAATAGGCAGTATGTATACATAATAATACATATATGATGTTGATAAGTCTGTGCTACAGGTGTTCTTAAATGTTTCTTGTCCAGTCAAAATATAAATAACGTTCTTAAACCTTTTTGGTAAATAGATACTTTATATGTTTCCAAAAAGAAGCTTATTCATTACTTCCTAATAACTAGCCACCCCGCGACTTTACCTACAGCTTTTCTGTGGCACTTTTGAAAAATCCTTGCTTACTGCAACTAAGTATCAACACATACACACATATACTACGAATTTCATGTTTCTATTTTTAAAAGTGTAGGTTGTGCCACAGATTACTAAGGGACAGAAGCATCACTCCGCAAAGAAAATTTAAACAAATAGCGACTTTTGCTATGACGCAATAAAATTCAATTCAGCTCGCGTAGCGCTGCATTCCTACCAGTCATATTACCTGTAGGTTAGAAAGAAATAGAAGATAGAAAGATCTCTTTCTATCACATAGCTCTTATCTTTTCTGACACACGACCCGCCGTCGGTGTCCGGCTATATACTTGTAGCTTCGTACCTACGAGTACAATGCGGAGTGCGCTAGGCCTGGGTTGTGCCACAGAATACGTTATGCATTGTCTGATAGTCAGTTAGCCATGAATAAAAAGATAGATAATTCTAAATAAATATATACAATTATTGTACTATTATAGTACTTCCAACAGCAGGTGTGGCATGTTATTATCATCTATGGTAAAAAATGACATTTCTAACCCGATCGCCTCCAAGATATCGGTTCTTTGTTTATCATCAGGTTAAAATGAACTTTAGTGGCTACGATCAGATATCCAAGTTTTTATTTGGTCATTCATTTTACTTACTTCATATTAAAGTAGTACTATTATCTGTTCCGTAATATCTGTTATATTGCCTGTGATATTACTTAAATTAATTTTGTCATTTACTTCCACCTCTGACAGTTTTAAGGTATTTAGCATCTACGGTTAAACAGTGAATATTCTCACTGATTATGTAAAATCAACATTTTATGATAGTTTACATTGACATATAGTGACATTTTTATGATAGTTTGTTTTATTAAAATTACTAATAATATAATGACTGAAATGTAATTAATTTTGATATGAATACTAACAGAAATTGAATTAAATTGATATTTTGTCTTATTTATATAATAAGTAGTAAGTAACTCAAATAAAAGTGAACTACTTATATTTAAATCTGGTAATAAAAAACCTCTGTTCCACCGGTTAAACTTGGTGGAGTTCCTCTAAGTAGAGTCACCAATTTCAAATACCTGGGTCACTGGGTCACTGAAGACCTCTCAGATGATCTGGATATTGATAGGGAGCGTAGGGCATTGGCAGTGAGGTGTAATATGTTGGCTCGTAGGTTTGCGCGGTGTACAGAAGATGTTAAAATCACCTTATTTAAGGCATACTGTCAAACATTTTACACCTGCAGTCTATGGGTCAACTATACACAAAAAGCTCTTAATGCCCTACGCGTCCAATATAATAATGGTTTTAGAATGCTGTTAGGGCTGCCTCGATTTTGCAGTGCATCAGGAATGTTCGCACAAGCAAACGTAGATTGTTTAAAATCAATAGTGCGAAAACGTGTCGCTTCTCTGATGCGCCGCGTACGAGACAGCACTAACTGCCTTCTAAATACTATACTTTGGAGAGTTGACTGTCCAGTTGTACCTACGCCACTGGAACTCAATACACGTCGCAATAGCTAAATTTAATATTAAATAATGTCAATTGATAAATGTCCCAATTATATTTTCATAGTTTACAATTATATTTCAATTAACTAGATGGGTTATGTATATTAGTGACATTATTATTTTGTGATTATTAATCAAATTAATTATGTATTGAATGAATGAATGAATATTATTGAATTGACATTTTTAAACTTTTACAAAGAGAGTCACTAACATAGTCTGTAAGCTGATACTAACAAAATGGATTATAATTATCTGAAATTAATAAATAATTAAATTAAATATGTATTATGTACTAGACTTGCCTTGTATAACGGACTTAGTTATATGGCCAATAAATAATTATATTCTATTCTATTCAATTATTCAGGCTCACTCATCGTTTCAGGTTCTGGGGCCTTACTCTGAAAAGTAATAACGATCTTCGTTCTGTCGGATGAAAGGGACAGCGTTAAGCAACTGGCATAAGAGTGTCTCTGTTAGTCCGCACGAACAAACGAACGGAAGCAACTCGGAGTAGGCTCCTTGGTCACACAACACTTCGGAGTGCGAAGCCGCGTCGTGTCGTACGAAGACATCAGTCAATTAATCGTGCTCGTTGTAAATAAATGCGCCTTCATATCGCAGTGTTCTCTGACAGCCCAAAGAAGAGGAAGAAGTCATGTCCATGAAAGTATCTTGCTCGTCATGCCTGTTTGTGCAGTAACACAATGACATGTGATAGATCTATCATGGATCAGGCAAATTGATGTACTGAGAGATAATCCGTTGTTTTAAACTGATGCTGACTAAAATCTTGATATGTAAAATTCTCCATCTGCATTCATACATTTGTAGTTTAGTTCAGAACCACAAGGTCGCCCAGTACCATAAGTCGGTATGGTAATTTGGGAACGTACAGTTCACAGGCGCATCAATACCACGAAGATGATGCCTTATGATCATTAGCGAGGGTTGTGTAACCTGTTATTATCGATACCTTTAGATACCGGTATGATTTCACTGGTATGATATTCTTAAAAGTTTCGGTATACTTGATTTTTTATTTAATTTTGTTAAATTATAAAGGCTCCCCCTGAAAGATAGACGAATCCATCTTTCTTTCAATTACTTATTTGGCTCTATGTCACAAAACTGTTTTCAGTACTAAACATTATAATGATAAAGATTAGAAAAAATGCAAGCCTTTGTGTCGTGTCAGGGTGTTGTAGGATCATGATCCTCGTGGTTTCTGGTTTCATAAATACAGGGAATTCTACTTAGGGACCAAAATGTTTTTGATCGTTAGACGATAATTATATTTTAGTACTTAATTAATATCGCTAACCATTGAACAGAGTTAAATTACAGTAAGCCTAAATAGCTGGCTGGCAGCTATAGACCTCTGTATGTGTTATACCGCTAAAATCAAATCCAAATTAGTCCTAATGCTAGAAAACGGATTCAGGAAATTTAGGTGTTCGCATTCTTGAATATTAAATATGTGAAGAAGATAAAATTTGGAGTATTAGTTAAGCTATAAATATGTTTATTGTTCTGTTGACATTTGTGTGGTTTTCTGCCCCGAGATTACACCTGCGTGGACAAATTGTCGAGGTAAAAAGTATCCTAATGTCCTCCAATAAAACATATTCTATTCTATTCCTATACTACCTCGGAGGCCTCTTCCGTAAGAGGCCACCTTGGGAAGTAGCTCATTTTTGCCAGATATTCAACCGCCAGGCAGTAGCGCGCAATATTATTACTGTGTTCTGGTTGGAATGGCACTGTTTTAATCGTATTTACTGGGCATTATGAGACGTAAGAGCCATTATCACGACCGCAGTGCTGTGCTCCACAGGATTATACAAAAAAATATGTGGGTGGTGATGCAACTTTTACAGGCAAGTGTGTTCCTAACTATCAGATGAAGGACCTGCTCCCTTCACCACTGAAAACCCTACATACAAAATCAGAATCCGTTCAGTACCTTCAATTTTTCGCATTTATAATTTTATTAGGATTTCCATGCAAGTATTTAAATTGGACCTACTTTAAGTCATAATTATCAGCAAGTTATACGATCCCACTGCTTGGACGTGAACATTCAAATTCAAATTTGTTTATTTCATTAAGAATAGTACCTATAACACTTACTACACGATGATCAGTCTAATATTAAAATATATGTGTAAATATATGTTCGGTGAACCATCAGGGAGACGGGTCTGAGCAGCCGCTCAACTGCTGTCTCTCTCTAGATCTATGTACTCCATCTTAGGCCACATCATTGCTTCACATCAGGCGAGATAGTAGCCAAACATAGATCTATTAAGCGTAAAAAAAATACAGTTGGTTTGACATAGTAGAACAAAACTAATAAATTATGTCAATAAAATTACAAGCTATGTCAGAGATATTACAAATTGTGTTGAAACAATATTCCATAATGTATAATTCATAATAACCATATGTCAACTTATTTATTACGAGCTTTTATTTAACTTGCAATATTTGTTTGTTTGGGTCAAATCTTGCAAGTTGAATTAGAACCACTTCCTTTTATCCTACGAAGTTGAAATTTTGCATACTTGTCAAAGTCCAATGACAATGCAATATTATGGTGACAACCAGCTGATCTGATGATGGAGATGGAAGGTGGGCAATGGAACTCCTTATCGGATTATCGTAAACTTATAGTGTTTGGGCTCATTTTAATCTGCACGCGATTCCGATTACGAATATGTTAATAGCTTGTCGTAAAATATATACCTATATTTTTCAGCAAAAATATTGTTTTCACAATAGGTCCCTTGAAACACACACAATAGCTCACCACTGCCGTAGAATAGAATAGATAACACTTTATTGCACTTAAGAAGGATCGAATTACATTTTGAACATACTTTCTTATGATAAGTACAATAGGCGGTCTTATCGCTAAACAGCGATCTCTTCCAGACAACCGTATGCTATAAAGAGACAATATTAAAAAGTAGCCGTGGTAGTCTTTATGCTATGACTGCGGTAACGAGTACGTATATAATACAAATTTTATAATAGGTATGTTATTTTCTTAATAAAATTCGTAATTTTGTGATATCACAATAACAATAAAGAATATATAGTCACTTCGGGCGGACTCAACTTTATTGTAAACAGAAGGTTATGGGTCACCAAGATACAGGCTCTGCCTAGTTTGGGACCCGCTGGAAATGTTTCGATGTACCTACTGATAATTTATGATTACTTTATATGTACGATGTATTTTTTTTTATTATACCGAATGACGAGACGAGCTGGTCGTTTGCCTGATGGTAAGCAATACTTCAGCCCATAACAATAACAGCACCACCCACAACTTTGTTTTGCAAAATCCTGCGCGGCGCTACACTGCGCTCGTCACCCTGAGACAATTAGCTGTTGAGTCTCATAATGCCCAGTAATTTCGCTGGTTACAATGCAATGTATTCTTGAATTATGTACTTGATATCTGGAAATAAATGATTCTTATCTTATCATAGATACAGTCGGTCGGTAAAAATTACGAATATAATTTATTCTTAGAGCAGTGCTGCATTTCTCACTTTGTCTTTGGATAAAATTCTTATAGATATTCAACTCCACACATAGAATGCTACATGCACACTAACATATACAATTCCTACATTGATACCTGTGGAGTTATTTAAATAGGCCATTTATTATTCTCCCACAAATACTCGGACAGTTAAAATTATCATGATAAATGAAGACGGAACCTTACGCTTTATTGATAGGCATAAAAACTTAACCTTATTGCTTAAAATTCGTAATGAGCATCTGAGAACCAGTAATAACGCACTAAATGTAAAACTAAATATCCTTACCATTGATCAGAAAAAAATGAAGATACGTCACTCTTACATTCTTCTCTCAAAAACTACAACTACAACGTCACTGTAAATTAAATGAAATACTTACTCAGTAACATATAACATATTGCCAGTATAAGGAGTTAAAATATGCTTATTTAGTCTTCAATTAAGGTGTGTGAAGATTACACCAAGACACTGTTTTGTATTTGTATAGGCAACAAAGACCTCTTTGTATAAAACATGATCTTTTTGTATCAAAATAACTTAGTCAACTAAATACAATTGTCTATTATATGGTCTTAAACCGAATAGTTGACGTATTAAACAAAGGTAGAAAAGGCATCCTAATCCTATCCTAATAATATTATAAATGCGAAAGTTTGTGTGTGTGATGTTTGTTACCAGGTATCACCGTAACTACTGAACGGATTTTGATGAAATTTGGAATAAAGATAGTTTAATTACTGAATTGAAACATAGGCTATGTTAATTTTTAAAAATCAACCCTCAAGGGGCTGAAAGAGGGTGGTAAAGTTTGTATGGAGCATTTTTATTCCTTGCTTCAATTCGCTCAAAACTCGGTACAAATAAACTTTAAACTAAATAATGATACACGTATTTTTTATTTTTTCAAAACTACCCCTACTAAGAAATAAATCGAAGTGTATACATTACAAAAACAAAAATCACTCATAGATAGCTAAAAATTAGGTCCATTGTACTCAATATTAGTAGGACAAATGGCAAGTATAGCAACGTATCTCTCAAATTCATCAATGACCCCTGCACATATTTCGGTAGCTATCAATCAAATCAATGATTACAATTTTATTACAATATTTATACTAACAATCATAAATTTTTATTTTATACCTATCAAATGCACAATGATAATTAAATTGAATTCCATATATGGAAGACAGAAGCTGTATTAATAAGGTATGTATTTATTCATAAAAAAACACATTATAATAATGCAGGTGTGGATTTTTTTATAAGCAGTTTTTTTTTTAATTTCAGGTTATAATTAACAAAAGCTAAATCATAAACACACAAATTAATTTAATGACGTACTAGTGTGTAGAATTTCAATTTTGACCTCTGGTCCTCGACGTAACTTCACACTTTGTTTCGAAGTCCTCCCAGTTTTGACTTTTCAACAAAATCCAAATCAGAATATAGCAAATTAATAGTCAAACTATGATTTGAACTCGAAGATGTTGCATTTCCGTTTTTACTTGTGGTAGGTCTCTTGTATGCGGGGTGCGTCTGGGTAGGTACCACCACTTTGGCATTTTTTCTGCCGCCAAGCAATATTACGCAAGCATTACTGTATTCCGGATTGAAGGGCATTGTTGCCAGCAAAATTACTGGGCATATGAGACTTAATATTTGTTGTCTCAGGGTGAAGATCGCAATACAATGCTACGCTGAAGTTGTGACTGGACCCGTCATGCATGTGCTAAGTCTGGCCGAGCAACGGCAAGTTGAGTGTCGAGTTACAATAGATAACATGCAATGCGAAAAGACAGACATCTTTAAAGCCGTCGTTCAACAATGACACAGCTCAGGACAACTGTCCCAAATCTGGGTCATAGAAATGGTAACACGTGCAATATGTCTGTCAATCTTTTACAGCACACATTTCGGGGAATGTGCACAGAAAATTCACGACCTAATTCCACCCTCCCCCTTCCATCACAGGACGAGCAGAAAGTCGGCCAAACACCATCCTTATATAGGAGACATTCCGCCAATTCGAACAAAGCGTTTTGGTTCCACGTTTATAGTGCGTACTGCTAACGAATGAAACTCCTTGCCGTCTTCTCTGTTTCCTGATAACTATAATTTGGGTATCTTCAAGGATAGAGTGAATAGATATTTTCTAAATGTACGTGCTCCATCTTCGACCACATCCTCGCTTATCATCAGGCGAGATGGTGGTCAAACGTAAATTATCATGATAATAAAAAACAAATGATTCAACTGAAGGCTGCAATAACTAAATGTATGAAATGTTATATGATGCGAAATAATTGGTGTTCAATGATCCTCACACCCTTAATCTTCTTTGCAAGGTCAATCGCCTTTTCATTCGTAGGTATGAAATAGCTGAGGCAAATAGCATTATATGAGAGGCCTATACCCAGCTATGGGATGTGAAAGGCTGTGGATGATGATGATGATGAAATAGGCATTGCTAAAATTAAGATTCGAAATGTTCTGCCAGCTTAACAGCGGCATTGCTTCTAAACTTAATGTTCCATATCCTTGACTTCGACATCTGCATTTACATCATTGTCTTGTATGAAATATTTGCTTTGTAGGTATTACACCACAAACGCACAAATGGCTGATATAATACGTTAATTAACTGGTCGTTAAGTAAACATAGGTTTCATAGTGCCTTGTCGAATTAAACATTCTAATATGTGTATCGCATCATCACAGCGCAAAAAGCGGTCTATTTTTTATTCCGACAAAATACTTGCATGTCTTTTTTCTTATGAATTAACAAATACGACAGCACCTTTTCCAAACTCAATAAAGCCGTTTTCTTCACAGCATACAGAAACATCAAAGTTTCTCATTGTGACAAAGTTTACGATATTTATTTTTTACTATTTGTAAAGAATTAGCAATAAAAATGTCGCAGCGTCCAAACAAATATATATAGAAACGTTCCTAATGTAGTTCTGGGTATGTAATATTGACAAAGTTTCTTAACACATAATATAGAAGTAAAAAGTTCAGGGACATAAAGAAGTAAGTCGTTGGAAGGTAACATATAATATTTGGTTATTACTCGTACATAGCTAATTACATAATGTTTTATGTTTTAGCCTATAATTGATTTCCTAATTTATGTTACTAGAGCTCCTTATTTTTAAACATACGAGTTACCATAACGAAGATTTTACAAGAAGTACTACTCATGGAAAGAGGGAAGGGAGGCCTTTGCCCAGCAGTAGGACGAAACAGGCTCATAAAAAAAAACTACTTGCGTTGATATATTAACGACGATTTCTAGATGTATATATGAAATCCTAGTTAGGGGTTAGTACTATATCTACGAGTACATATATATATTATTATCTATTATGTTTAATCATAGGAGTATTATGTATTTATTCGTTTATTTTGTTAATATTTTAAACACACGGTAATATATGTTTTAGTTTTAATCAGTGCTTAGATACATACTGAATTTTATTTATTACTTAAATGTTACCAAGTAGTAGTGCGCAAGCATTACTGTGTTCCAGTTTGAAGGGTATTGTAGCCAACGAAATTTCTGAGCATATGAGACTTAATATTTGATGCCTCGGGGTGATGAGCGCAATTCTTTTTATGGTATTAAAAGTTCTGAATAGCACTGCAATTGTTATGGACAACCGTGGTGCCTACCATCAGGCGGAGGACTTGATCGCCTTATCACTCAGATTTATAAAAATATACTGGCGCTGGATAGTCGGTTGACTGGAACCTTGACATCCGGCGCTCAGTCCTGCTGATGCTTTACTGAGGAAAGATTTTAAAATATTGAAATTATATCTGAAGCCCCCAGTTTAAACTCTGCGTGAGTCCAAAATCGATTAATCTTTTTAATGTAACCTAAACGATTCCATTAAAATTAATTTAAAATTTGGTATTCTATAACTTAATCTGATATCGAGGTCATGTTTTAGGCGACTTTTGACTTTTTAATTGTTTTAAAATGTGTTAATACTATATTGTATCTGTGTATATGTTACTGTAACAACCCGTATATTGGTTAATCTTAGGTTTTACCGGTAAATCTCAGGATTTACCAACGTGGTTTGGTAAATGTAAGAATTTTATAAAATGTCAATTTTTCGGGCTTATACCATTAGCTTTTACAATTCGTAAACTTTTTCATGTACAAATTTATTCGCTTTTGAACCAAATTCAAAAATAGAGGAGTTTCTCAATTCATGTATGTATTTTTAACTTTTTGTGGTTCCACAGTATCTGTGGTTCCACATAAATTTCCACTTAGTCCAACTATCACACGTAATGGTTAACAGTTCATATTTTCTCGCTTTTTTCCATTCTCTCTCTTTCTTTCTCTCACTTTCTTCTGAGCCTAAACCCCAGCAGAGGGATTGCAATCTGATAATGGTGATGGGTTCCAATTGCCACGTCTCTACAATGTTGTATGTGTACTATTATTTTATTCTGTGATTGAACTCCATATCGTCTTAATCAAGTATTGTCTCGACAGATGTGAGTATTTGTTGACACTTGTGACATTTGTTGCGCAAGCGCATCCTGTGTGGATTGCGACGAGATTCATTAAGATCTGTAAACAAGGCTTTTTATTGCTATTTATAAGTCATTAAAGTTTCGTCATTGAGATATAGAGTCATAGACATCTAGTTATATATTTTTAGTTATAGAATTACCTAACTACATTGTTATATTAAAAAGACGGGTTTGGTTCTGGTGTGGGATATTTAGTTTATGGCTGCTCACATTTGTGATGTGCATGCAGATGCAGATGTCAAAACAAACTCTTTTTACTAGCTTTTATTTAACTTGCAATGTTTGTTTGTTTGGGTCAAATTTTGCAAGTAGAATTAGAACCACTTGCTCTTATCCTACGGAGTTGAAATTTAGCATACCTGTCAGAGTCCGATGACAATGCAATATTATTGTGTCAGTGAGCTAATCTAATGATGGATTCGGAAGGTGGGCAATGGAACTCCTTGACGGATAATCGTAAACTACTAGTGTTTGGGCTCATTTTAATTTTCTCCCGGTTCCGATTATGAATTTGTTAAAAGCTTGTTAATAGTTATATTAAAGCTTGCTAAGAGTTAATAGATCAATTACAATTGTAGATAGCTTATTAAAAAGACGAACACCTAATAAATTAACAACAACTAATTGATCAATCAAGTTTTATTAGACATTGAAATAGAGCCCTTCAAAACGAACATCAAGCTGATGCGATCTTGCTCCGTATAAAATATCTCCGACTTAATATTGTAATACTCAAAGGTAAAACGGGCAAGGCCGTCAAGCGAACTGTGAGACTCCTACTAAGGGAATGAAACTTGATATCTGAAGTTTGCGTGAGTTTCTTTACATTAAATTCATTGCTGTTATCTCTACCCCTTCCTCTATCTATAAATGATAATATTGTATGTTGCTTAGTCAGCAGTAGAACATTGTACTTTAGGAAAAAGGAAATTGTTGAACACATTTTAGGCTAACGGTCAAAAATATTGCTTTATTGCGCAATTTAATTGATCATGTCCGTGTTACACTGAAACTGGTTTCTCTACCTCAAAAGTGATCAATAATTATTTATCATCATCTACCTACAAGTGAGTGTGACTCAGTGGGAGCATGTGCGACTTTCAATCCGACGCACCCGAGTTTGAATCCCGCTAGCCTCACACCACTGACAATAATCATATGTGCGGATTTAGCACTCGTTCTAAAAACGGTGAAGCAGAACATGTGAGGAAACCGGCATATCCAAGAATTAACACAAAAATTCAAGGACATGTGACATCCACCAACCCGCACTGGGCCAGCGTGGTGGATTATGGCCCATACCTCTTTGTGAGCAGTGGGAACGTGATAGGCTGATGACGGTGATGATGATGATCAACCTACATTAGTCAATTGCTGAACTTCCTAAATCTCTTCTAAAGCACGCCACTGAGCGATCCTTGGCTCTTCTTCTTCACTTCCAGCGTCTCTGCCAGCTACCCTGCAATAATTACAATTATTATTCAATGTCGTTATATTGTACAGTTTTAATCCACTATATAGATGCGTATCTCCGTATATTCAATGTACTTTATGGGTTCGTAAACGAAAACTATTGAAGACCTTTTGGTTTAAAGATTTAGATTTATAATATTAAAATAATATTAAATGTTCGAGCGAGAATAAAATGAGTTAGGTCCTTAGTTCCCCACAAAGTTAACACCAGTAGCACTTCAATCACTTGACTGCGGTTTAATATTTATTCATATATTGGACGTTCACGTTATTTACGTTACGTGAACGTGACGTACTTGGCCAGTGGAATTAATTGAATAATTAAATTAACAAATAGACACAATGTCGATGACACTTTTAGGCAATTCACGAAAACAATTTGTGTGTTTCTGTGAATATGCCAATGTTTGTTTGTAATTTTAGTGCGGTCATCATGGGAAACGGTATTTTTTGATTTTCAGGGTTCAAAGTAGGATTGAATATAGTTATTTTAGATTAAAACTATATTCAGTAAAAAGTTCTTTATTCAAGACTTATGAACATTTCTACCTCTTTTTAACGTTAAGATAGATTACCACTATTCAAAAGACGTGTTTAGAATTCCCCTAGTTTGCAATGTAATACAACAAGTTTTAGAATCGTCTAAAAAAAAATTGTTATAAAATTTATTTTTAAACCTCAAGTAAAACCCTAAAAGCTATATCCTTCAATCGACCATGGAATGTGAATATTATATGTGTATTCACCATTTTAAACTAAATTGCAAACTTGTATGACAATCTGATAATTGTCGACTACCTGAACTATAACAATTGGAATGTCTGGCAATAAAACACGGAGCATGCCCAATTACTGGCAATTTATTAATTCGAAAAATGCAGATCTTTTTATAAATTACAAAGTGACGACGTTTAAGCCGTACGTACTTACATATCCATGCGTGCGCTGCATTTCCTAGTTCCGGCACGATGCTCACTTTATATTATAGAATCTAGGTAAAATACTAGACTATTGACAAAAAAACTAAGTAGCTGTAGCTCGCGACTAAAACAAAAATAGTTTTATACTTGAGTATCCTCAAGGCCAGAGTGAATAGGTATCTTCTAAATCTAAGTGCTCTATCTTCGGCCGCATCATCGCTAATGGTGGTCAAACATAGATATAATACCGTAGGTATATAAAAACTGCATTACTGGTATATTATGTTATTTGAAATATGTTGTTGGTGTCAAATATTTGCTTGTTCTTTCTTTTTTATACTAACGTTTTATTCCCTTTTTAAGGGTTGAATTTTAAAACAATTCCGTCTTAGTGCACCCCTAACTTACCTAAGGAATATTCTCTCCAAATTGTTCTCTAGGTCCAGCGGTTCAGGCTGTGCGTTGTCTGTTATTCAGTTAGTGTGTCAATCAAGGTTATACATTTCTTATATAGGTATGTATTATAATTATATAGGTAGTTCCATTTGCCAATTTTCATCACATAAATAATTTAAAAACAAAACAACAATATTTTTAAATGACCATCAGGCGTTTAGTTTTTCCCAAACTCGCATTTGCAACTTGACATTGGTTAATTGAGGTTATATCTTAACTTAGATTTGACATATTAACTTAAAACAAGGTAAAAATATAAAAAAGTATTGAAGCAACATTTGCCTTGGAATGGAATGCAAGTCATTATTTTTCAAATCATAAAGTGGAAAAAGATTTCGAAATTGGACATAGACTTGTACCGAATTGACCGGGCGTCGATTCTTGAAGCCGCACGAGATTTACTTTCTATCATAAGTACCTAAATATCGATTAGTCCAATCAACGTAAAAGCCTTCTCTTATGTTACGTTATTAAACTCGTCTTTAATAAGTTAAAATGAGAAGTTTATTATATAATGGAAAAACACGATAGTGTTTTTTATATACAAGTTGGTTTGAGCAGCGTCGACGAAATGAAAGATGGTCTCACTAAGACAATGTTTGAGTCCCAGCAACTTTTATTTGTAGCGACAAGCTGGTTGAAGATGGACCATATCGACCTTAAAGAAGACAGCAGTTGAACGACTGCTCAGACCCTCTCCCGATGGTTTACCTATCATCTTCCTGAAACATGACTAGGTCCGTTAACGCTAGGCTTTGTTCGGTTGGTGGTTTTACAACCGCAGCCGTAGTAACCATTCAATAAGCTCGTTATGCCCAATACTCAATCATTGATTGCAATCATATATGTACATTTAAATAGGATTTATTACAGGGTTAGTAAACATACCCTGACAGGGTATGGCAATAAAAGCTTAATAAGGTTCATTAGGTATGCTTTCTATTTTTATGTTGTCTAGGTTTTTGTTATAATTTTTTATCGCCATTACGTTTGGCCTGAGCTATTGATCTGCTAGCTGTGAAACCTTTACTCCTAATTGTGATAGGAAAAATTACATAATATAATCACACTATCTACAACTTTTGATTCGTAATTCAAACCAAAGGCAGAAAAATTAACGACAGATGAATCGACGGACGTGCTTAGTAAAAATTGGTTGATTTTTGCAGTCAAAATTGGTTTTGACTATTTACGAGTTTTGACTGTAACATATATTATAATGACAAGTATTTGTAAGTAGGCTCTCAATACAATACCTCTTAAATCAGAACAGTCTACGTCGACTGGTGACATGTTATTTATCGAGCGGCTCCCAGAATACACCCACGTTCAAAATCAGATGTCATCACTAGGTTGTGATCTCCTACAGGCCAGAATAAATTTGTGTTACTTTTAACCACAGTGTGTGGCAGTGGTTTATGTAGGGACGAGCGGTAAGTTTTAAAACTAATTAAAAATAAAAAAAATAAAATTCATTTATTTCAGGCGATTAAAAAAAACCCATCAAAATCAATAATTACACACAGTCAGTCAAATTACAAATTGAAATAAGATAAAATCAATTAAATAAATAATAATGGGCTTATTTACAGCATCCTAGGTTTGCAGTGCATTTCTTGTTTTTTTAATTGTGATTATGTGGTTACGGTGTGTTCCCTTCTACCCTGGTGCAGGAGCTTCTACCCCCGGGGAACTGGCAGGCCGCTGGTGGCTGCTCCGCTAATTGGTACGCCTCTCAGTGGCTCTGTGTTGGACCTCTTTGTTTGGTGGTTGCTGTCACCTCTGCCCTCTTCGTTTTCTTCTGGCGGTGGAAGAATGTCGCAGGGCAGGGTGCGTTTCTGGGGTTCGTCGGGGTGTCGCGTGGAGGGTCAGCCTGAGACTGTAACTAAAACAGGTCTTAAGGCATAGATAAATATATACGGCGTCTTAAGGTTCAGGCTTTAATCGACCAGCCATTATATTAATGAGTTATATATTACCTACTGATTATTCTGTGCAGCGGCCTAATGATCATAAGGTCAAACGCTGTGACCTCTCAGGAAGCGAGGTCGTGGTATTAATACGGTATTTAAGAAAGATGTTACCGAAAGCGCCGCGACTTTATTCGATAACTAGCATTAGTCGCGTGACTTCGTATGTTTAAAAGAAATTATAGCAATGCGAAAATAGTTTATGATCATAGACCATAGAGCGATATGAAATGCTAGCTTTACGCTCTGCAGATTGCTTACCCGTTTTTCGGTAGAAACTTTGATTTGTCTGGTTCTGGTTTAAAGATTTCATGCGGCGGCGTGATTAAATTAAAAACAAACTGTCTCATATAGGTGACACTCTTGTGAAGCAGTTCGTGCTTCTAATAAAAGAGCCAAGCACTCCCAAGAGTTTTTGGTTAATAGGAAAAATTATAAATTTTTTTTATTAAATAATCAAAACATCTAAATAAAAACTGAGTTAGTCCTAATTCGGTACAACTGTCATTTTGAAACATAACAAAATCAATAATATGATATTATCCCCAGTTCGCTCCCAGTTACATCCCAGTTTGATATAATTCTAAACATTTTGACATTCTACTACAAGTACAGTCAACAATAAAAAGTGTTAATACCACCCACCAAGTACATGCCGTCAAGCGGCCTAGTCATGCTTCGGAATGACGTTCAGTGAACTATCTAGGAAATGGATCTGAGCAGTCACTTAACTGCCATCTTGCTATGATATATATGTACTCCGTCTTCGGCCATACCGTCCCTTAACAATAGGCGAAATAGTAGGTTTGAATAGACCTATCTTAGTAAGCGATAAATATATCTACATAAATTCAACTGTCTGTACCTGTACCTGTAATATCCGACTAGGTAATGCCTCCATCCGACACAGCTCACCGAATAAGTAAGCTGAAGTGGCAATGGGTCGGTCACATATGTCGCAGATACGATAACCGATGGAGTAAACGAGTTCTAGAGTGGAGACCACGTTTAGGCGAACGTAGTGGAAGCGTTCCGGCTAGATGGAGCGACGACCTGCGTATAGTGGCTGGCAGTAACTACATGCAAAGAGCCGAAGATCGGGCTCAGTAACGTGCATTGGGAAAAACCTATGTCTAGCAGTGGACTTGTATAGGCTGATGATAAATGCCTTCATCGCAATTAGTAGTATTTTTTACTACTGAATTCTACTGGGTCTCTTTAAGATAAGAGTGAATAGGCACGCAATGCACACATCAGGTGAGTTGTTGTCAAACGTAAGCCCATTTTATCATAAAAAAAACTACTATTGACATCTGTAAGTAATTCTTAGATACAGTTTTCAATATAGATAGCATGTAAATAGATGTACACCTACATAGTACCCAAGTAATTTTGACCCTGCTCGACTTGCATGGAGCGGTCGCCGTGAACTATGGAATGCGAAATAATTAGGTGCATCCATCATCCTCGTCGTTGTCTACATGGACGATCACTTCACTTTTTATTCTGTGTTGCAAATCTAGGTATTGTCTCTATAAATAATATAATATAATAAGTGAGTGTGGCTCAGTGGAAACACGTGCGACTTTCGATCCGACGCACCCGAGTTCGACTCCCGCTGGCCCCGCACCACTAACTCTTAAGTTATGTGCGGATTTAGCACACGCTCTAAAAACGGTGAAGGAAAACATCGTGAGGAAACCGACATGCCCAAGAATCAATTACAAAAACTCAAGGACATGTGACATCCACCAACCCGCACTGGGCCAGCGTGGTGGATTACGGCCCATACTCTCTCTATGAGAAAAGGCCCGTGTCCCAGCAGTGGGAAAGTGATGGGCTGATGATGATGATGAAATAATATAATATAAATAAATAGATATAATAGAATTTAGTATTAAAATCTGTTATACAGGCAACGTACGAAAGAACAAACAAATTTTGTAAAAAAAAATATATTAATAAAATACACGATTAACGAAAAATAGAAAAATCATATTTTTTTGATGCATACTTATTACTTGGTCTTAGAATTGGTTAAAACTATTTCATGAGCGAGTGTGGCTCAGTGGGAACATGTGCGACTTTCGATCCGTCGCACCCGAGTTCAAATCCCGCTGGCCCCGCACCACTGGCTTTCTAAAGTTATGTGCGGATTTAGCACTCGCTCTAAAACGGAAGAAAACATCGTGAGGAAACAGGCATGTCCAAGAATTAATCACAAAAATCAAGGACATGTGTCCAACCCGCACCCGCGAATGAGGACATAAAAAGTAAAAACTAAACGAAAAAGTTATGAATTATGCTGCTAATATAATTTATAACTCAGAATTAATTCAAAATAAACGTCAAATTAGGAATGAAATCGTAAATAATGGTATTTCTAAAACCAATATCTAATTATGAGATTATTTTCTTTAAAATTTTGTAATAGTTTTTTTACAAATATACATAAAATAAAGTATAATTTATTTTATTACAAAAAAAAACCGACTTTAATGCAGATGTATCCTTGATGATGTTCAAGGTCGAATATCGATGAAATGTATAAGGGACTAAATTGTAATTGTAACTATACTGAACCCAATGCAAAAAGAACCGATTTGGAAAATCCCAATCGGTTATTTTATAAATGACGGAGTTCTGAGGTAAATAAAAAACAGTCTAATTAATAACCTCTTTCTATTAAAAGAAACTTTTTCTATTAGTTTTTTATATCAATATCAATACCACAATATCAATTTCTTTTAGTCGGTTAAAAATTAAATATTCCTAAATTATTGCAGATAAATATAATGTAATAATTTCATAGTCCCTATTTATAAGTTACTACCTATAAGCCTTACATAGTGTGTGTTTGTTACCACAGTTAAATACTTTCATCCCGGAAATACGGACAGTTCCTTGGGAAACAACTTAACCTAATTCTTCGCGGGCAGCGTCGTGGTTAACAGCTTGTAGGTACCTACTCGTGATAAAAAAGTTTAAATGTAATTAAATTAAAAATTAAAATGCTGCATCAAGTACATTTTAAAATTAATTTATTTTTATACAAAGTTATAAATCAACTTAATTGTTTATTGTCTTAACATTGACAAATCGTTTCAAGTAAAAACGTTTAAAAATTAAATAGTTAACTGTCAATCAAAATTTCAAAATGAATTTAAATCAATTCAGTAGTTCCGTATCAACACCTTTATATTGTAACTATAAATCAAAATATATCGAAGGAAATAAAATACAACATGTCAGTTAAAAAGCTGTTCACCTTTTATTAATTTACGATTCATCGCAACGTCCTCATTTATTTGCGAATGCAAATTAGCACAATCAAAACACAATTAGAGTTTTTGTGGATTAGGTTAATCATAGCTTTGAAAGTGTGAATGAGAACTCTTAAAATTCAATACCTTTTTTATTGTCTACAATCAAACAGACGTAATTATTATGGATTAGAACAAAAATTAAAAAACTACTATTAACGATTAGCAAAGAATGTGGGCTCAATTCCCACAATCGGATAATTAATATTATTTTTATTATGAAAAATTAACGCATCATATGTCTGGTTATTGGACCATGTTCGTCATAGTTCCTCATTGCCTAGAAATCTACGGTAAAATTTTGTTAAGGACTGGGATCTATATCATCTATATTTGCATGGGTTTGTGTGAATCGTTATTTAATCGAAAATGTATCTAATACGTTGAAAATAATGCATAAATATAGGTACACAATTTTATAACAAAAATATTCCATTGATGTGTAAGATACTTTCATAGTGCCATCTACCATTCTTCAGTTGTACCATTATAACCAGTATTATTACAAAGGATGAAGAAACAACCTTTCGCGCCAGTTGACGTGAAGTTTGTGACGCAAACGCAAGTTACCTTAAAGGTTAACACGATATCAGCTAGATGGCGCTGCTTACAAATATTATCTTACTTACAAAAGAGTTCAACGGGTTGCCTATTGATAGGTTTCGTTTTTAGTGCAAAAAAATATACAAAAAACGTTATCGTATATTATTATTTCATTAACAGTTTACTTGTCCCAATTTCATAACAATAAAACATTAATTATTATGAATCAAATAAGATTAATGGGGAAACCTAGTTATATACAGCAGAGCATCGAAAAACGTGGCAAAAGGTAGTACATAAAGTGATGGCAAATTTTCTCTAATATATTCGAGCTTCATTAATGAAATGAAATGAAACGATTTTATTTCAGACTATTAAAATCCATAGTTTGTTAGTTTTAGTACCTACTAAAACGTAAGTTATGACTATGTCAGAAACTAATTAATTCACTAAATTCAATACATAAGAAAACTATTAATAGAAATAGCTAATAGTAATAGGAGAAACTTTAAGCACTTGCATGGCCATCTACCAGGATAGATACCTTGACTGAATATGGTCATTTCCATGTAGTGTTTTATAAATGGAGAGTTTATTCTCTCCGCTACTGTTCAGAATGCTGGTGTGACTTGCCCGCGCTCTGTACACCAGTGATGCGAATTATGGCGTAGAATCCATCAGTTTGGTCTGCACATTGATGAAGAAAACAAAATAAGTGATATTGTCCAGAATTAAGTATTTTATTATATGCATAATAAGTATTTAATAGTTGGAATTATACTTAATCAGTAATTATACTAAATCTAGTACATCTACTCTATGATAAAGCATGGTTTATACTTAACGTAACAAATGATCAACCTCATCAAAACACTTTACTACGAAACAAGTAACACTGCAGTAATAAAGTTCTGTTAAGTTATTGCAGTACATACTTTTAGTCACTATTGTTAGTGTAAGTAATTAGTTTTTATCATTACATTCGTACGCACAATGCCAAGCGCGGTCCCTTGCGATTTTTCGATAAAGGAGCAAAAACATCTCTGTAACTAATTTCAATGAAACATTGTGTTTAGAGTAGATACTTATAAATGTACCTACTTGAAATCTAATTATTTATTATGTACATGACTTCACACATGATAAAAACAATTTGACGTAGGAATTATGCTTATCTTTTTCTTTCTACTTTCAACCTATTTGATCCCACAGCTGGGAAAAGGTCTCCCCATCTGCCTCCATAGATACCTCTTCATTGCGATCTCAGGCCATTCACTCTGGAAAGCATCCAAATCGTCCCGCCAGCGTTTTCTGGGCCTTCGTCAACGCGTCCTTTCTTTATACAATTATAAATTTGTAACTTTGATTGAATGTTAGTTATAGACTTAATAACTGCGCAACGGATTTAAATTTGATTTTTAAGGTTTTGGTGGCATGTTCCAACTTAGATTTTAGGATATGTTACATTAATATCGGTTGGATGGCTACTAAGATACAACTAGATCTTTGTAGTACGCACTATCTTATACAAGGGAGGTCTTAGCAAAAATACGACTATGGGCTTCCTCTATCGTCTAAGAAGTCAAACTCGCGAAAAAAGGCTAGCATAATAATAAAGGTCACAAAATTTACCTAAATATGTATATAGTCGTGAGCATAGAATTCATGTTCATTCCTATTGCGAATTAAATGTGAACACATCACATCAAAAGTGTCTAGGGATCAAGCATTTTTATGCGGATTTCTTGAGATTGAGATGTGGCTTTGTAATAAATTTATGATTTTATAAATTTATATGGATCCTTTTTGGTGCATTTCATAATTTGAATCAGGAACTGTGAATCAAATTCGAGTAAAAGATGAAAATCAGCTGTCAATATTTTCCCTATAAAAACATACAACGCATTGAAGACATTATTAGTGCTACTGTTTCCCTACTACTGATTAAAACCAACGTTATTATGGAGCGGCGACGTCATTTAAGCAGGGAAGAAATGCTCAGAGCCGTGGGAATGATAGAAGCTGGTTCCCGGCAACGTACTGTGGCTTTAGCTCTGAATACAAGTCAGAGTGTTATCAGTCGACTTTGGACACGTTACCGAAGCACTGGTACCGTGGCTGAGCGCCATGGAGGACGGTATCGCTGCACCACACGGAGACAAGACCGATACATTCAAATCTTAACTCGAAGAGCTCCAACAATAACCGCCATGATGTTAGCCGTGAGGCTTCATCACTCTTCAGGGAACTTAATTAGCGACCAAACAGTCAGAAACCGCTTGCATGAAGTGAACCTTCATTCCCGAAGACCACTACGGGTACCACCTATAGCAATGCACAATCGTAGGATTCAATATCAATGGGCTCTTGAACACAGAAATTGGGCAGAAGAACAATGGCGTTTCGTGTGCTTTTCTGATGAGTCTCGTTTTGGTATGAGACCGGATACAAGACGTATACGACACTGGAGAACCCCTGGACGCCAACAGCGATTAAAATCCTGCCAGGAAGTCCATCCTTATAGTGGTGGAACCATCATGGTATGGGCGGGTATTTGGATCGGCGGAAGAACTGAGTTGATTTGGATCAGAGGCAACCTCAACGCTCAAATTTATGCTGAGACGATTGTATCAGACGTCATCGTTCCTCTACAAGTGCAAATCGGTCCCTTATTTCAGTTAATGCATGATAATGCACGACCGCACACCGCAAGAGTTGTAAGACAGACTCTCGCCGCAGCTAACATCAATGTCCTGCCCTGGCCTGCTCAGTCGCCAGACTTGAACCCGATTGAGCATGCATGGGATATGCTACAGAGAAGAGCTCTGCCGAATATGGAGGGTTCCAGTCGCAAGAAGACCTTTTTTTGTTGTTGCAACGAACATGGGCGGCCATTCCACAGCGTGATTTGGATGAACTCATTTTGAGTATGCCAAACCGATGTTCTTGTGTTGTTAGTGTTCGCGGTAGAAACACGGATTATTAATTGTTTAAGTTACCCAATAAAATTTTAAAGAAAACTGTTATTTCAGTCTTTTTTTCGAACTTTAATGTTAGTGGTTCAAATGTCAAAAATCCCTTTATTAGGAAAATGGCAAATTTCTTTATTAATGCAAAGGTGACTTGGTTTATCAATTCAATTTCAATTCATTTATTAATTTTCAGATATTTACAATCCATTTATCGTTACTGTGACAAACGAAAACACTTTATTTGATGAATCCTTAAAGAAAATTTTAATTAATATCAATCAGGAGAAAAGTTATTGCAAAAATATATGTTGATCCCTAGACACTTTTGATGTGTGTATTTGACATCATATTTTAGATATTTAACTATTTCAGAGTATAAAATTTAATTATTAAGCGACTTCAAAAAGGAGGTTTACAATTCGACGGTATGTTTTTTTTTTATTTTTTTTTTTGTGTGTTTGTTACGTGATTACTCCGCCAATTATGCATTGATTTCGATGATTCTTTTTTTGATTGGTAGGTAATACTTCAAAGGTGGTCCCATATAAATTTTATCGAAAATCATTCAGTAGTTTTTGAAAAAAATTGCAAAAACAAAAAAATATAAGTTTAATCTTCAAGTCGGTTCTTGTTTTTTTCGTAACCAACTTTCTAAAGGTGGAGGTTTGTATTCGACTGCTTCACCTGCTTCACCCAGGGTTGACTTCCGGTGAGGAAACTCCTCAACGGTGAATAGTACAGACACAACATTTCGTAAATGGATTTAACCATAATAGCCTGTTCTAAATTCCATCATGACATGGCAGATACACCCAGGATTGACTTCCAGCGAGGGAACTCCTCAACAGAGAATAGGACAGACATGAAATTTTTTTGTACATGCATTTAATTGTGATAGCCCGTTTTAAACTTCGTCATGATGTGGCTTCTAGATCATAAAAGCTTGTCTTTAAAAACTTTTTGAATTAATTTAATTAAAACTTGTTTTTCACTAAAAAGGTTAAAATAAATTATTTTTCAAAAAAAACTAAACCGACTTCAAAACCACAAATGGCACTCAAAAGTAAAAAATAAATTAATATAATTATCATAAGCGCTACCCACTCATGTATTTGAAGTCGGTGCCAGCCAAGTCTAAAAGGTAGTAGATAGATACTACCTACAAGTAGTACTTACTATATACATAGTATTTATCTAGTCGGTGCCAGCCAAGTCTAAAAGGTAGTAGATAGATACTACCTACAAGTAGTACTTACTATATACATAGTATTTATCTACTACCTATTAGACTTGGCTGGCACCGACTTCAAATATATGAGTGGGTAGCGCTTATGATAATTATATTAATTTATTTTTTACTTTTGAGTGCCATTTGTGGTTTTGAAGTCGGTTTAGTTTTTTTTGAAAAATAATTTATTTTAAACAACTTTGTTTATTTTTTGCCTAATAATATTAATAGTAAAATTTTCAAACACATAATAAATAATCTGATTAATATGAAAAACCATCCACAACATTTACGATATTCCATCATACACACACACTTACAAATCACACAGGGAGCCTGCTTATCTTATCATTTTTTAATACCTTAAATTAGTATTTCACAAGGATGCCAAGTTTATTGCACCTGCGATCACATTGCTATATAGAGAACCAGCTGCTATCCAGTGCCATATTGAGCAGCCAATTGAAGTAATATTCGCTGCCTAGATGGGTAGTGAATCATCTTTTGGCGGACATTGATCTCGAAATGTCAAAACCTGTCGTAGATGGAATGGTTCCCCGCATTCAATTGGATGAATCGCAGAGTACATGTAAGGCGGCATACCTTGCATATAACTCGCTTTAACGGTAGAGGCTGATTTGTTAGTGATTATGCAAGAACCACTGCCGATTTAGATTTCTTTACAGCAATTTACCTAACCATTCAATCAAATTTAATTTTGTAATTTCAAATACCTACTATATAGCTAATAAAATAGATATAATATATCTACTAATTCTGAATATTCTTTATTAAATTATTAATCCACTCAATGTTACTAATGATTGTTAATATTTATAAATTATATCTACTACTTCTACTTATAAAGGGAAGAAAAGTGAAAAATAAACATAAGGTTTTACAATTTTATAAATTTTCTTTATTTCTTACTTCTATATTATACATTTGGTTGTACATAAAGGCAGTGATGTATGAGATAGTTACGATAAACATAACCAATTTCTTGCTATGTGGACTGTTTATAATATACAAGAAAAATCATATATTGCACAGTTACATAAACATATAGTTGTAAGTCATACAAACACAATATTAAATAGAATGACAGTAAAATTAAATGAAAAGTTGAAAATACAACAGATATATATGACAATTGAAACAATCTCAAATAGTCCACAATTAAATAACAATTGAATATCAAATAGTCCGCTTTGCCAGTTATTCAGCCGCCAAGCAGTAGTGCGCAAGCATTACTGTGTTCCGGTTTGAAGGGCATTGTAGCCAGCGAAATTACTGGGCATTATGAGACTCAACAGCTAATTGTCTCAGGGTGACGAGCGCAGTGCAGCGCCGCGCAGGATTTTGCAAAACAAAGTTCTGGGTGGTGCTATTATTGTTATGGGCTGGCGTATTGCTTACTATCAGGCAAACGACCTGCTCGTCTCGTCTCTGTTACATAACAAAAAATACATATTGTCAAAATGTCCACATTCGTGATTTCTTGCAAATCCTGTAACTCGTCCCCAAGACTCCGGTTGGGACGTTTCCAAGCAATCGATCTTTTATTAACATGAGACAACACTAATAAACAAGTACATTGTCCTTTCGGGAATAGAATCGTTGGCAGAATAATAAAATAACACCTTAACGGTTGATACATTCGTAAGCACCATTTTACGCCTTCGATTATGATATATGAATTCTGATGAGCGATTTGGTGCTGTCATTTTTATCGTGATGTGATGTGAAATGTAGGTGCATAGTAATGCGTAAGTGAGTGCTTAACTCTTATATTAACGTGTACTTACTAGGTTTCTTAATAGTAATATATAAGTACATATAAGTAGATATATTTTTGATTTTATACAAACAAGTTGGCAAGCTATATAATATATTATGTACAGTAGATGATACGGTTGTAAACACAAAAAATATGAATATTTATTATTAAATGATTATGTATGTAGTGTATTTAAAAAAATATATTCACATTGAACAAAAAAATAAATCGTTTTCAAATGTATTAAGAGTACTATATTTGTGGCAAATAATATAATATCACATGAAAATAATTAAAAATTACAAACAAAAATCTAAATAAATACTAATATACAGCACGCGAATAGAAGAAATCACAAGAACGAGTGTCCGAAGACGTTTGAGAGTAATCTATCGATAAAAGTAATACTGGCATCATCTGTAACCTGTAGTGGGCTGGCCTACCACCAGTAGCCGTGGTGACCGCCGTAATAGCCGCCGTACGGCCAGTAGCCATAGCCGCCGCCGTAGTGCGGCCAGCCCCAGCTGCTGCCGTAGTACCCTAGAAAATAATATTGCAGTTTACATTTTAAAATCAACCTGCTCTTAAGACGT
The DNA here is from genome assembly GCA_951640565.1 of Petrophora chlorosata. Taxonomy (NCBI): domain Eukaryota; kingdom Metazoa; phylum Arthropoda; class Insecta; order Lepidoptera; family Geometridae; genus Petrophora; species Petrophora chlorosata. The sequence goes on from OX621192.1 coordinate 18,884,419, forward strand.
GGTACGAAAGGGTTAATTTATAACGAAACAGAAGTGGCCGCCTGGCTGTAGTAATTGTTTTGTTGTAATTTCAGAATGTTAGCACCCACCTGGACAGTGAAAATTCCTACCCTCGCCTTTTCTTTCAACCACGATAGCTCCTTTTGCCATATTTTATTATTCACAGACTTTTTCAAAATTATAACTGACCTTGGGTCCCAAAATGGAAATCGGAAGCTGATGAAATAATCTATACGAAAATATATGACCGATAATTTAGACGACATTAGATTAAAAATGTATACGCGATCAAATAGAGCTATAAAGGAATTTAGACATTGAATGACATCTTCTTGCATCTGTGATGCCTAACTTGAATAAATAGTATTTGAGAATGTGTTCAAAGAAGAGTAATGTTCTAACCTGGATAACCGTAACTGCCATATCCTCCCCAGCCTCCATAGCCGCCGTAGCCCCCGTATCCTCCCCAGTGCCCGCCCCAATGCGATGCCGCGGTCTTCAGGTCATCCTTCTCTGACGCTGCTAAGTCTTCTTTCTGGTCTTCTAACTTATCAGTCTCTTGCTTTTCAGGTGCAGGCGCGGAGAGCGCCACCGCCAGGAGAAGGAGGAACACGATGGAGGAGATGATTGCCTGACAATAAAAACATTAGATTGATGAAGCTTTAACATAATTGAGTGAATAGACGTGCAAGTTGTTCACCTTATGATAAGCAATATGCCTGCCCATAACAGTTACAGTAATACCCAGAGATACTACTGGTGATCAGTATCAATATTAAACAAACATACTTTATTAAACCGGAGTTGGAGAGGAGTAATACAAAAATTTTGCTCTCGCTCAAAAATTTTACGTGAATCTTCGCCTGTAATAAATAAATAAAAATACGCCCCTACGATCACATACATAGATCCTGGCCCCTAACTAGGATTCCCTGTATCTAGGGAACCAGGAACTATAACGACCATGGTCCCACGACTGCCAGACCCGAAACAAATGCTTGCGCTCTTTTTTCATGCACAAACATTTGTCCTGGTGCGGGAATCGAACCCGCAACCTCAGTGGTGTATGAGATTTGAGCCAACCTGCCCAACCATTACACCACAGAGGCTGTCAAATTGTAATTTTAATTGAAAATTCTGTGTAATTGTAACGAAACTTACCTATTTTGTTTGTGATAATATATAAGGCTTTGTAACAGTGTACATTATGTTGGCAATCAATTAAATAATAATAAAAATAAATAATAATAAATCAATAATAGGTACTTAATCGGAACGTAGACGTCAGAAAAAAATATAATGGACAGAGTAAAAATTTTCTCTTATAACTGAACAGGATGTTGGCTTACCAATGTTAAAGATGACGATAAAAATTAACGATTTTAATGATAAATTACATAGCAATATGGATTAATTCTGAGGGCTGCGCAAACGCACTTGAATGTTAAAATTGTTTTCTTTATAAAAGCACAGGTTTATTCCTGATGTCTAATCAATCAAGATATCTAAATTACTGCTTCACATGGGACATGTTTATTTTGTAATATCGAAGACCCGTACGATGGTACGATAAGTATCCGGTATGCGCCATCGCAATACCCATGCGTATTGCAGTACGCAATTGACGAATGATAACTAGGTGGCATCAACAACTTCAAATTACAAAATTTCTAGTAACAAAAATAAAGATAATTTTATTCTTGCAGTAAATGTAAACTTTTGGAATGCAAGGGCACTTAGCCGGATTTGATGTTATCAAATAATTTTTTCAAAAATTTGAAGAATCCGACGCGCATTTTTACTTTACGAATAGGAATTAGAATTGTTATAAAATATAAATATTACGGCATAAAGTAGGTATTGCTTTACTTCCTTATTTCTTTAACTAAAAAAGTTAGGGAATCCTAATTAGCATTATGAGCCTATAGTGCATAGCAGGACATAATGTTACTATGAATACAGGAACAAAACTATCAAACAATATTTAACAATCAAATTATAATTAAAATTAATCAACTCCAAAACTTATTCTTGAGTTGTATTCATACATATACATATACAAACTATAAATTAATTATATTAGATTATGCAACAAGCACAATAGGATAGGTATGTATTATTTCATAATTTGTTTTTGGAAAAATGCTACCTTTTATTAAACGACTTCAAAAAATGTAGGAGTTGTTTCTTCAGAACTCCATCATTCATGAATTTGGAAATTTCTACTTTGAGTTGGTTTCAATATAGCTACAACATGGTCCCATATAAATTTCATCGATATTCAACCTTGGACTTTGAAGATACACCAGAATTGAAGTCGCTTTTTTATATTTTTTTGATAAAACACGATTTATGTTTGTTGCACACAAAACAATAATGAACCCACCACCAAAATCCAAACAGACTTACTTTCCTAGCCATGGCTGGTCACACTGTAATCACTGTGCCCGACTGTAGTGTTCGCTCCCTTGCGGTCCGTTTTATACGTCGAAGTGTCCTAGAGCAGCACGGGTCGTTGGCTCGCTTCCTTCGACCCATTGTGCAGCGAGGGCTAATATTTGAAACATGTTATCTTGTAACGTCGCCGTCGCTGGAATCTTATCTTAGCAGCTTGATTATTTGCTATGTATAAGCTCCAAATTCCGGCCAAATAAAAAACTGGTCCTGAATTCTGACTTCTGGCCTGTAGGGGTAGTATACCGAAGATACAGGGAAGGAGCGAAATTTTTAAACCCTGTGAAGTGTGTATGGTTTATTACATTTAAAGTTATATTTTTGTATGTATGTTAGTCTGTACGTTATATATTCTATGGGCCTCTGTTAATTTTTCTTTATTGTACTTTAATATTGCCTGAAATAAAGAGTTTAATAATTGTGAATGATCTGTATTGAATAACATTTATAATAAGTGGCTTTTATTGGATAGTTGTGAAAGTTTGTGGTTATGAGAGTCAGTACTCTACATCATGGAATCACTCGTCATCGTAGCGATGAAGAACAGAACAGAATCCACCAAAAAAGTAGTTGATCATCTTCAGAAACTGAATTGAGAGAATGATTAATAGAATATAAAAAGTAGCTCTATAGGATCTACAGATCACAGAATCAAGTCGTCCTCAAGAACCGTACACTTACGGTTCAATGGAGGTTTAATGTAAATCGGTTATTCCCAGTTCCCAAGGCCAGGAGAGCAAAAATACTATGGTACAATGCGGACGACATTACCCAAGCAGTCTGACTAGTTTGGATCCATGGATGGACCTATTTTTATGACCTTTTGGAAAGATGGAGTATCTGCAGTTCGTGATATTTATAGAGCGATAGGAAGGAATACAAATTACAATGCTATATTGACTGCAAAATAACTGTTAATGTAAATTGAAAAGAGACGATGGAAACAGTTTTTACAATTTGCAATTTGTAGGTCCTTTAAAACTCAATCTTAAGTCAGTGAACATAAGTTATAATTTCAGACTCAGAATGCATAAATGAACTATTTTCATGTGCCTTTTATCGCCTAAAGATCTTTAATTGGCCATTATCTCGCCTGATGTTAAACGATGATCTGGCAGAAGATGAAGCACATAGACTTGTTTTACTTATTGTGACTTGTTTCACATTGACTTACTTGTTGGTAGTGTGGGAGGCCTTCTGGTTGCAAGTCGCCAAGCAGTATTGCGCAAGCGTTACTGTGTTCCGGTTTGAAGGGCATTGTAGCCAGCGAAATTACTGGGCATATGAGACTTAATATCTGATGTCTCGGGGTGATGAGCCCAATGCAGTCATACGCAGTGCTTTTTATGGAATTAAAATTTTGGGGGCGCTGGAATTATAATGGGCAGGCTTGGCGCTTACCATCAAGCGAACGACTTGCGCGTCTCATCACTGTTCCATAAAAAATATACCCATCATTTTGATAAAAGATACTTATCCCTCTTAAAGAGATAGAATTAGGTAGTATTCCACTAGGAATAAAAAAGGAATGCTATGTACATTTGTGTTGAAGTTGTCTTCAACACAAATGCATTCTTTTTTTGATTAATTTACCTTAAGAAGTCAGTCAATTAACGACTATTTGAAGTACATTATCAAATAATTGTAATTAAATTAATTTTCCACTCGGCTGGTCAGCAAATCATCGATTCATGATGACAGTCATGCTAACTCACGAGTACCTACGTCTTATTTTATGCATTAGTGTTTACAACTGTACTACTGTAAGATGAAATAAAAACTGGATGATTAACATTAAATAAATATGGAAAAGAGAGACGGTATATACATTTATTTTTCTTAAATTTGATTGTATAATTTATCGCTGTTTTCAATGGAAATATAATGGCAAGAAAATCAATTAAAACAGCAGTCCTTGACAGTAATGATAAACCAATTTAAAAAAGAAGGAGGTGAACCCAAAGCTTCTTTGACTATGTTCCCAAGGCTACTGTAATAGCATGGCCAACTGCCAAAACTTTTGTCGTACACATAATAATAGAAACATAATTAACTCGTAAGGGTTTACAAACTATGGCTTAATTGACATTTTGACAGGATGAGGTTGATTTTGATAATAAGCATAAGCGACAGCGTTTTGTAACGCTATAAAAAAGTGATTGTCCGACTATAGCAACATGTGTTTATTTTATTGAATTCTGTTTAGACATCATCATTAACAGAGATATTAACAGACTTATCGTAAATATATTTTTAACAAACAGGTTGAGTATTACGGTAAATCAAGGCAGTGGTAAGGAACGCATATTTCGGCTTTAATTTAATATCGTCATGTGACATAGACATCCGTTTTTCTAGCGGCTACTCAAATCTGCAAACAATTTTGATTAGGTGACTCAAAGGTAGACCATTCTGATTACGTGTACCTATAGTCCTAGAATAAAATATCAAAACACCACTTTAATAGCGGCAGGCCCACAAAGAAGGGAAGGGAGCATCCATCTGCTTCTCGGGCGAACCGCTCCCGCTACCTCTCAACACTCAGCTCTACTTCCCCAACGGACGTAGTCTGCGTCCTTCCTTCCGTAGACCATTGTGATTACATCTGTCATTGACATGGCTCCGTTACCAGTTGTTAAAATATTTGTCGTTTGACAGCGACCATTGTCTGTGAAGGGAGACAATATAAGAGGCTGGGAAAATGGACATGCTTCAGATGTCTTCGGGGGCGCTAGACAGCGATGACTGCGCTTACTTATAGTTGATAGCTGCTTGCTTGCAAGAAATGTTTGATTGATTGTCTTTTGTCTTTTTTACAATGTTTTTTTATCGTAAAAGAGGTGTTCTGCCAGTCAACGTAATTTGAAGTAATTATTGTAAGGTGTACTGCCCTTTGGACAAAATATTTGTAGTCAAATTTCACTTCTCAAAAAACTTATCGCCCTGGTTTCATTTCCCAAATAAATATTTAGCAAATTTAAATTTCGCATTTCATTCACTTGGTCAAATTTCCATTTGGCATAATTTTACTTTGTTATATTTTAGGTTAGGTAGGTTAGGTTAGAACTGCAACCCCAACAGCACCAGAAACGAAATGCTTCGAGATTATTTACTCAGATGCAACTAGTTGTTAAACAATAACTTACCAAAAAAGAGTTTTGCTAATTGAAAAATTGCCAAATGTAAATTTGCGGAAAATAGTTTGCGATTTGGTATTTTGGGAAAAGTTTTTTGCCCATGCATTACAGTAAACCGTCTGGAAAAGATTGCTGCTCTGCGACAAGTCCGTTTATTTTACCTATACTAAAAACTATCTCTCCAATTCAATCTTAATAGATCAATAGTAAATAAAGTAAGCTCTCAAGACCCCGTTCTTCTGCACCAGAGCAATAACAGTAAACTCAAAATTATATATACCTATAGCTACGGTACTATCCGAGCACCTTCCCAGAACGACTATTGTATAATCCGCGATTCGGAACGCTAAAATGCGTCACACAAAGCCGAAAACGAACCTGGAATACTGAAGTAGCTGCTTTTTGTGACGTGAAGACAGCTTGACGTGGAAATACCTAAAGATCAAAATAAAGCATATACATTCATGAATGAATCTTTAGGTATTCATTCATGAATTTATGTGGTTTATTTGGTTGATCCAATAGCTTGAATGAAAGTATACATATATAGGTACCTTACCTACATGTGACTTTATAATCAAGAGTATGACAAGTTAGTAAAACTACCGATTGGGAAGCTGAAGCTAAATTTCAGCAGGATTGTGGTTACTAGTTGACTATTGGTCTTTAGTCTTTTTTATTTTTTTCAAGCTTTATACGTGAAATGTTTGTATGGTTAAATCTTGCAAGTTGAATCAGAACCACCTCCTCTTATCCTACGGCGTTGAAATGTTGCATACTTGTCAAAGTCCGATGGCAATGCAATATTATGGTGACAGCCAGATGATCTGATGATGGCGACGGAAGGTGAGCAATGCAACTCCTTGATGGATAATCGTAAACTACTAGTGTTTAGGCTTATTTTAATCTGCTCGGTTCCGATTACGAATTGGTTAAAAGGTTGCCTTGAAAAATATATTTCTTAACAAAAAAATATTATTGTTTGTTCCACGTTTACAGTCAACGCTTTACCACTCCTTTTTTCTTCTTTCTTCGTTATATTACAGCAGGTGGTCAAAAGTGCTTTTGGGTGCTGTACATGACTTTGGAAAAGAGGAAAAGCGATGTAACAATTAAATGTTTCCCTTTTGTTATTTATTTTATTCGTTGCAAAAACCAAATTACATTAGTCCCAATAGGTCAACTTTATTATTGCGATCGTAAATTTATTTATAGTGAGCAATTAAAACTATCTGTGTTAAAATAAAGAGACGAATCGATTAAATTCCAAATGATTTCTAGCGCGTGCTTAGCATTCATGATTAACACTGGTCCGTCTAAATCATTCGCTTAGAGGTGTCCGAGTCGGTGCTGTTTGTACATTCTTTCGGCTGCTTAGTGTCCCAGGATAGTTTATGAGTCTATTAGCAAGTATTTGCATGTATGGCTGATCTTTCTTCACGCCTGTTCCCACGGGGCTTAGCCTACTTACTAATACTGTATCTATGCAGACTGTACTAGTCAAGCGTATGCTAGCAATGTCAATCCTATTCTGTGGCACTACGTAGGGTTTGTAAATAGTGCGCATGGAATGAAAGACCTATATTAGATACTACTAGTAGTACTTAATATTATAAACGTGAAAGTTAATGTTTCCCTGGATGAAAAATAGCCTATGTGCTATTCCAAGACCTAAAGTACCTACATACCAAATTTCATCAATATCGGTTCGGTAGTTTTTGCGTGAAAGAGTAACAAACAAACATCTATACATTCTTACAAACTTTCGCGTTTATAATATTGACAGGATAAGCTCATGACATTTTATCTGTCACGAGTTGTTAACCCGGGAACGAAATAAGATGATGTATCTAACAAAGATTAAGTAGTACTAGTCTAACGTAAAGCAAGCCGTCATCAATTTATGGTTGACATCCCTCCTGCTCGCACCAAGCGCTTTGCTTCAACCTTCATAATGCGAACGGCCAAAACTCTCTGCCAGCATCTGTATTTCCGGATAGCTATAATCTGGGTGTCTTTAAAACAAGAGTGAACAGGTTTCTTCTAGGCGAGCGTGCTATATCTTCGACCGCATCGTCACTTAACAACAGGAGAGATAGCGGTCAAACGCAAGCCTAAATAAAAAATAAATAAAAAAGTTTAATTTCATATTCGCACGATGATTGTGAGTGCGAGAAGTAATTAGTGCCTAGTGTGGATACGATAGCTACTCGTACAAGGAAGACGTACGGTCTCAGAATCATAATGATCGTTAATGTAGTGTTATGACGCCGATGATACTGGTAGCTATCCGATGGTACTGGGAGGTTCATCTGCTTAAAGCTGTCCTTGTTGACTTTAGGAGGTTGCTGGTACCTGCAAGAAAAAGACCCTCATAACATGTTGTTTTTTTCTGATAGTCCCAGCCTATTGAAGAGTGACAAATTGTGATTGCGAATCTCTTTATCTACGGCACTAGCCCTGCTATTGTTTGTATGTCCTTGGAGCATGTCACATAATTAAAATAAACAAAACACCCATGGTCTTAAACTACGAAATAAATAGGTAACCTAACTATTTTCTACTTAACTATACTACTAATTAATTAATACTGATATTATTATTGTTAATTAACTAAATTTAATTTACCTATATGTGCAAGAGCCAAAAAAAAGCTGGGAAGAAGCTAACTGCCAAGATACAGGTGTGTCAACACCTAGTTTGGTGGCTAGAGTCGCAACAAATTGTAATGTTTTACTATTATGAAATAAATAAATTCAATTTTTTTTTATTATGTAAAAGAGTTTTAAAGAAACAATGAGTTTTAATGCCAGATTATCTATAGGCCTTGCAACATCTAAAAAAACATCCTAATCCTAATGTTGAATTCCTGAGCGAATTCCAATTCTATTACCTGGTTATCTATAGGAATCTTTAAGTCTCGAGTGAACAGGTCATATTTAAGTAAGCGTGCTAGATCGTCGACCGCATCGTCGCTTAACATCAGGTGACAGTCAAACGCAAGCTAATTAAGAATTTAAAAACGTCACTCTAATACTTATTAAACATGCGAAAGTTTGTATGTAAGTGGGTTTCTTTGTGAGTTTGTGTGTCTAGTTGTGGTCATTTTAACGTAACGGCTCAATGGATTTGAGTGAAATTCGGAATGGAGATAACTTATACCCTGGATTAATATTTTAGGCTACTTTTTATTGCGGGAAACCGCGGGACGCAGTTCGGTAATAAGTTATTACTCTAGGTTACTAGGATACTCTAGGTTGACAGTAGTTTTTTTTTGGTTGGTAGTCTTTGGTGTGGTGGTTGCGCAGTTTGGCTCAAATCTCTTACATATATTTGTTACGTGTCTGGGTGTTGTGGGACCATGGTCTTCATAGTTTCTGGTTTCCTAGATAAAGGGAATCCTAGTTAGGGGCCAGGATCTGTTTATGTGATGGTTGGGCGTGTTTAAATATTATTTTTATTATTACTGGCTGTTATTTTCTTGGCAAATTCGAATACAATTGATTTTTGCTGAGCGTGTGGTGAGATAATTAAAATAGTGTAAGTAGGTATCTATTTGTCTAGCTTTACATAAATAACTTTTTTCATTTATATGCAAGTATAATCTTAAAAGGTAGGCATGATTTTTGAAGTTGTTTGTTAAATAATTAGTAAAAAAAAACTTTTTTTTTACGCTTATTAGATCTATGTTTGGCCACTATCTCGCCTGATGTGGCCTGAGAGGGAGCACATAGATCTAGAGAGAGGCGGCAGTTGAGCGGCTGCTCAGACCCGTCTCACCGATGGTTCACCGAACATCATCCCGAAACACAACTAGGTCGCTTGACGGCATGACTTTTTTCGGTTTTGGTGGTATTTTTATACTTAACCTTGAACTGCTTGGTCAATAAACGCAATGACCTAATTGTGAGCCGCTTCGCCTACTTTGCAACATTAACTACTAATAATCATGTAAGTATTATGTCTGTACTTATATGTACCCTGTCTAATATTATGGTGTGGGCCCACGGATGCATGACAGACGACCCACTGACAGACTTAAGTCTTGTTATGTCATTATTTTAAGGTAGGTATTTATACAATTGAGTCTTCCGTCTATCCTTATTTTTTCCAAATCATTCGAAAGTTGACATATTTTTAAGGTTATTGTGGTAAAATACCAATTTAGGACCGAAAACCAAATAATAATAAAAATTCATCAACGGGAGGTCACATAAAAACTACTTTCTTTAATTGGGATGTATGGAGAGTACTGGATATAAACCTTTGATAAGTTTGCAGCAATGTTGATATAAACTTGCTACGACTTCGATGTGTTAATCAACATCAAAGGAAAACGAATCTTGCAGCAAGCTTACATCCTATTGCCGCGACAAACTTGACGTATCAAATCAATATAAAAGAAACACAAACTTGCAGCAACCTTACATGCCATTGCTGTCACAAACTTGACGTTTCAAATCAATATCAAAGGAATACAAACATGCAACAAAGTTATTAGTAATTGGGGACCTAATTACGTAACACTCGTTGACCTAAAATTAGCAAAGACCAAAATAGGTAATATCTAAAGTCAAATAAAAGCGCGCAGAAGAGATAATAGTAGGTATACTAGGTAAAAGTAGTGCTTAGGGACAATGATCGGTACTGCGCTCCGTGGGAAATTGCTTCAGCACAATGCGCCGGGTCATTTGTTTGTTTGTAGAGTTACCATAACCACAGAATACTAAGGGACAGAAGCATCACTCCGCAAAGAAATTTAAACAAATAGCGACTTTTGCTATGACGCAATAAAATTCAATTCAGCTCGCGTAGCGCTGCATACCTACCAGTCATATTAACCTACAGAGCGCCTCTCTGTCTATCGCATAGCTCTTACCTCTTCTGACACGGCACGTGTAACGACGCGCGACCCGCCGCCGGTGTCCGGCTATGTACTTGTAGCTTCGTACCTACATTGCGGAGTGCGCTAGGCCTGCCATAACTTTAAACAATTTTTACATAAATTACCTACTTTACTAACCTGTCGATGAGGCCCTAAGAAAAAACTAGGTGAATGTTTTATGTAACAAAAGGTTGACATCTAAACCTTACATCACCGTCTTTAACATATTGATAATTCCTCTCCATCCAAAGGTTGCCTGGAAGAGATCGCTTCTAGTGATAAAGCCGCCCATTGCAACACTTTCTTTAATTGTTTTTATATAATATCTGTAATTTAATGTTTGCAATAAAGCGTTCTTCTATCTATCTAAAGAAATAGTTTTTTTTCTGTGGTCTTAATTACCGTCCATGTATTTATTTTATTACATTTCACCATCTCTGGGTTTTCTGGAAGATATCACTTTGAGCGATAAGACCGCCCTTTCCAATTGTGACGTTATTATGTTAAGTCGAGAAATATTATTTTCAACCTCTATTAGTACCTAACAGTTATGCTCGTTTTATGTCCTCTAAAATATAAAGCCATTGCTTTTATGTTCCTAAATTTTTAAACTTAGTAACTACGTATACCATGGTTACAGTATAGTTTGTAACGAGGCAAATCTAGTTTTTATCTAGTCGCCTGTCTTAGTAGGTTAGGTACATAGGTTATTAACAGAACTGCCTTTTGTAGTTTTGTACTAAACTTTATTTGATTGTATGATTGTTTGGACAATCAATTCTTGTTTTATTTCAACTATCATTGTGTAATCATCATTTACTTCATAAAAAATATTCGTAGACGTAATGGAACTTCAATGATTGGAACTTTAATATAAAAAAATGAGTCTGGGTGTGTGGTGTATTAAAATACAATCTGGGTGTTTTCAAATCAAGAGTGAACAAGCACTTAGTAAGTGAACGTGCTACTTCTTTGTCCACATCGTCACTTCCCATCAGGTGATATAAAATATTCTAATGAAAAAGCATACTATGCAGTTAGTAATTACATAGAAGACAAAGATGCATGGAACATTCCGCTTCTGCCAAGTAGCCAACTGGTACATAAGAAAAATAATATTGTCAAAAACAAACATAAAATATTGTAACTAAAGTTATAAAAAATATACCCTTAATTTTCTTGCCGTATCTTCTGAGTAGTGGTTCTTTTTCCGATACGGTGGTAACGTCATTGTAATAATTGACGTTCATAAGTGCGTCTGTGACGACAAAATTGAATAAAGAACTTTTGATTGATTGATTGATTGATTGGTGAGATCATGATCAAACGCTGACCCAGGAGTCGGTTATAAATAAATCTTCATATCTAATTTTGGTTTATTGTAATGGCATCAATGAAATAACTTTCTCTAATTTACAACTTACTGTCAATTAACTATCTATTTACAACAATAAATTATTTGGCAATAAGATCTTAAAAATAATAACTCCTATACAACTCTTCTAGAATTGATTTTAGCGCCATCTAGTTTACAGCCACTGTTCTATTGGTGAGTAGTCAACGCCACTCGGCGAATAGCCTGCGAAGTGTAAGCGGCGGCCTGTAGGTGTCGCTTGTCGGTTGAAAAATTCAGCTACGTTGCCGCTCATGCTACCGTAGGGGATTCCGCCTGAAATATAAAAATAATTATTTATTAAGCGTAAATAAACATTTCATGAATAACAAATAATGCCTTGCGATTACATATCTACCGCAAAAAGCGATTCATGTTTTCCTTAATTCGAAATAGAAATTTCTATCGAAGTCAAAGATAAGTGAGATGATTTCATGTATCTACCCAAAGACAAAGTATATAATACTTTATCTATGTATCTAGTTATATCCAAGCAAGTTATAACCTCTCGAACAGCATAAATTCCAAAGGCTATTTTTTAATATCATAGACAATCGTGCTTTTCTTCGATATGAATGTGAAAATTGTCCTTAAAGGTAGACAGCGCATCAGTAATGCCCCGAGTGTTGCAGGTGGCCATAGGTGACGGTAACCGCTTACCATCCAGGCGGGCCGTGTGCTTGTTTGTTTATTAGTTATATAAAAAAAGCTGAAATATTTAAGATGTCTCTTTTAGAAACTGATAATTCAAGTTCTCCTCATGTTTGTTAATAATATAGCAATCAAGTACAAAACTAAGAGCTATATCCGAGTACAAAGATATCTAACCATAAGAAAGTCCCGGGCCAGGCAAGGGAGGAACGCCGGCGCTGTCGGGCATCGCTAACGCCACAGCGAGGCACAGCGCACACAGAATTACTGCTATCTGAAATCAAATCAGTAAAATAATATAAAAGTAAGACTTATTAAGTCACGCAGTAGTGTGCAAACATAGTGCATATAGTGTAATGTAGCATAGTGTGTTCCTGTCTGAAGGGCACTGTTTCTAGCGTCATTACTGGGCATTATGAAGCTTAAGAGCTATTGCATCAGGGTGACGAGAGCATCAATGTTGTTCTATGCTGGGTTCTGGGTGGCGCTGCAACTGTTATGGTCGTTCACATTCTGGAACCTGCTGGTCAGCAGGTCGTCCAGCAATTCTGTTTTTATGTAGTGAGTGGTAAAACATTAGGTAGGTACATAAAAAGAAATTGCTGGATTTGCTGTTGTCATCAATAATTTTTAAGGCTTATGTTTAACTGAGCACCAGATTTAGTAAAATGTAACCCCAACAATAGTAAACAGATCACGATAAAATTATCAAAAAATAAAAAATATATAATTACAAAAAACACCGAAGTAGGCTCTACCAGAAGTCTCGCTCGTCACCCCTTCCCTTCATGTCGCTTCCCTACTTGACCTTCGCTCCACTCAGACTCGTAAGCTCGCTTCATTCAGGACCTCCTTCGAAGCTTTTGGCTCCGCTCCTTTTTATATACACTCTAGGGGTAAGAGCAAGTTGGGTCACGCCGGAAGGGTGAGGTGCGGCAATCCGGGTATGATTTGGTGGTAATTTACTAAATTTGGTGATCATTGACTAAATTTGAACTGCCGATACAATTTTTGGATAGAAGTGTATGGGGATCTCAAAGACTATTTTGATGGTCATTATATTTTATCCCAATTTTTTATACTTCCGCCGTTTCTATCAGCGATGATAAGTAAACAATGTATTAAGTAAACATCCTGACCTGATAAAATACATCACTAAAGTTACGTCACAATTTCGGCGATAAGGAACGGATGAGTTAATGACCCAGCACAATGTATAATTGAAATCCATGGTCATTGCAAAACTGCTTTTTAACACTAGTTTAAAGTTTTAATGTGGGTATGTAGTAATGTTGTCTGGTGATACGTCCCAATTCACTTTTGATCGGGACGCCAAATGTCCCGATTTTTCACTAACCTCTTTAGCCTGTACTTTATTCGATATAGTTAAAAGAAGACACAAAGTTATTGCTTATGATTAGTCGAAATGGTTACCCTTGAAATTTTTTTATATTTTAGAGTTTTATTTGTTCTACCATTTAAAAAAACTGATTATATGATAACAATATATACGCTGATTTACTAAATCCAGTTTTCTTTTGTAGCCATTGTAGTTGTCCCGATTTGAAAACCAAAATCCCGATTATTTTAACCTTCCGTTCCGAAACTTGACACACGACCTGGCAACACTAGTATGTAGGTATATTTATTTTCAAGGTAAGACGATATTTGCATTAAAAAAAAGCATATTCTTTATTTTTCTACCGACCACACCTACAGTGTTCATTAAGCGACCCTGACTTTTAGAACTTATGTGGTTGCACTTCTCGTACTACTACAAGTTTGGGAATGCGGAAAATAAACTATTTTTATTACTTGTATTACCTTAGTAGGTATTTGAATCAAATCTTGCGTCTTTGCAAGTGTGGCTGAGGTATGTTTTAAAATCTTTTTTTTTAATGTAACTGAATGACGAGACGTTTTGGTCGTTTGCCTGATGGTAAGCAATACGCCCATAACAGTAACAGCACCACCCAGAACTGTGTTTTGCAAAATCCTACGCGGCGCTGCACTGCGCTCGTCACCCTGAGACAATTAGCTGTTGAGTCTCATAATGCCCAGTAATTTCGCTGGCTACAATGCCTTTCAAACCAGAACACAGTAATGCTCGCGCACTACTGCTTGGCGGCTAAATAACTGACAAAGCGGTGGTACCCACCCAAACGCCTTATCTACTTACAACATTGATATTTTTTAACCCCCGACGTAAAAAGAGGGGTGCTATAAGTTTGACCACTATGTGTGTCACTGTGGCACCGTAGCTCTTAAACTGGTCAACCGATTTGGATGAGGTTTTTTTTTATTTGAAAGCGAGTTTTCTAGCGGTGGTTAGATATGTTTAATCAAAATCGGTTCCGCCGTTTTTTAATTTTTATAGGTTTTTTGTGCCGGGGTTTTTTTTAATTTTAGTTTTGAAATTTGTGATTGACGTATTCGCATAAATTTTATTTTTATAATATTAAATATTATAAATATTTAATAACACGGCTAAAACTCACGTAGTTTGTCGAATTAGTCGACTTAGGTTTCGAGCATGGCCGACGCTCTCCTTCAGGGCGAGCTTACGCTGCGAGATCGCGGCGACCACATTATTGCGGTTGTACATATGCACATATGTTATTAAATATTTATAATGAATCAAACTCACAAAAACTCTCATACTAATATTAAATATTGTTTTTTTGCATAACTATTGGTTATATAGGATAATAAAAGTACAGTGGTGGTAAGTTGAAGGTGGCAGACAATCCATAATTCATAAGATGCATTCTTTGTGTCAAGGTTTTATTAGAAATTAATTTTTAATATTTGCAAAAGGAGACGCTCTAGTACTTTACATGTTTATTACTCTGTATTATTTTGTATTTGTTTTTGTCTTGTGTAATGTAATATTTGCATCTTTTGTTAAAAAAGGAGTTTGGCAGACCACTTAACTTTCTATTATAGTATCACATAATATCTAATAGAAGTACAATCTTAAATAAATATTTAAAATAATATAATTAATCAATATAAAGTAGTTGACAGCCTCTGTGGTGTAGTGGTTGGGTTAGGCTCAAATCTTATACACCACCGAGGTTGGGGGTTCGATTCCCGCGACGGGACAAATGTTTGTGCACAAAAAAAAGAAAGCGCAAGCATTTGTTTCGTGTCTGGGTGTTGTGGGACCATGGTCCTCTTATTCCCTGGTTCCCTAGATACAGGGAATTCTAGTGATCTAACGTATGTGATCGTAGGGCGTATTTAAGTATTTAGGTAATATTTCCTCTCCTACCATAAACACCTTAAAACGGTATATTTTTATTTAATTATTATTTTTATATATTTTATTATACTTTACTTATTATAAGTATCAAATAGCCTCTTAGCACTATCTATTTATAAATTGCTGCTACTACTTTTTTCGATACTGTCCATCCAAAAGTTGTCTGGAAGAGATCGCTCTAAGCGATAAACCGCCCATTTGATTGTACTACCCTAATTAGTCAATCTATGAATTGTATTTTTTAATTTAATGGTATACTAAATGTTGTATTGTATTGTATAAAAAACAATCAATATTATTACTGCTACTACACAAGGTTGTAACTAGTAACTACTATTAAATGCCACTTGCTAAGTAGTTCAAAGAATGAGTTATATTGTTTGTAGCATTGCACTGACCTTCCTTTTCAACCATATGGTAGGTATGTAACCTACTTGCAATAAGTAATTATTGAGTGAGTGATGAATATATAGTTTCTGAATCACCTACTAAAATTAACCAATTTTTAGTCATATATATATTTGTTATTATATTTAAATGAAGCATTACCAAATGCGAAGCGAAAAACTCAAATAAGGTTTTTCGGAAAGAAAAGGTGGCCATCATAGCTCAATTGGTAGAGAGCTTCCCGCGCTGAGGGAAGAGATTGAGATGCGGGTTCAAGTCTCAGCCAGTGGTCGTATATTTTCTTTCCGAAAAACCTTTTTTAATATAGATATTTTCTCCTTGTATAGATCTGTAGTTGCAGTAGCATTATATCGTGGTGAACAAATCATAAAAAAACATAAATATGGCGTCTAGGGACCTCGTGCGTTGATAGAGAAACGTCATCTCTTCAAAGTTTAAAGAAAACACGTTTTTGATTAAATTTTAGGCACAAATAGATACATAAGTGCCAGCGCCGCGCAGGATTTTGCAAAACAAAGTTCTGGGTGGTGCTGTTATTGTTATGGGCTGGCGTATTCTTTACCATCAGGCAAACCACCAGCTCGTCTCGTCAATCAGAACCTGTTCGCATAAAAAAACATAACAAGTACTAAATAGGTATGTACCTTGATGTATGGCACAATATTTTTAAGTTCAAATTTTTATGTATTTTCATTGATAACTCGTATAACGTTTAAAAGTGCCTTTTTGCGCCTATTTAATAAATAGCTTTAGGCTTTTGGCATATATTTGCGTAACATATTAGTGACGTACGATTACATACCTTATGGGTATCTGTAGAGATCTTTAAACCGGTTGTAATTTGAGCGGCACATGTAACATTTTAATGTAATGCCATACCTCCTTTCAAGGAACGTACTATCTTGACGTCATACGTTTAAGTGGAGTCACGAGATATACCGAATGGCAACGAGTCTTAGGGTCTTTTTCATCAACTTATCAATATCTGATCATTATTAGACTAGTGTGATCTCTAAAGTGTTTAATAAGTAAAATTAACTTTTACCTTCGTTTAATTCATATGTTTTTAATCAACATAATAAATTAATGTTGATTAAAAAACTATCCAAACACCACGTTTTTATGTTTATAGTTTTATTGACGTTAGGTCATCATTGCGTGCTAATAAATGGATTTAGAATGCATTGTCATCGAGTTGTGAGCTACCATGAAAGTTTCAGCCGGATAGCTAATCGCGAAGTGCTCGAAATATTAGTTGCAAGATTCCACCCAGAACGGCAGGCAGACAAACAAACAAGAAAGTGACTCAATAAAAACGTGGTAAAATATTATAATTCTTATAGTAAGTTATGTATACTTACTTCATTTATTTTATTTTGATATTTAAATGAAAATTATAATAAGTTCATTATATAAATATTACAATCCTATAAAGGTCAAATAAAATGACCCGTAGATACCTACATATATATTGGAATTTAAATATTTCTTCCAATTCCAAAGTGAAAAAATAATGTCACCTAGCCATCTATCTAATATAATCTAAAGTGATCAACAGTTTAATGTTAGGTTGGTGAAGCAGCCCCTTAGTCTGACCCCAGCCAGTCAAGGGTCTTCATGCTACTTTATTAACAAGTAGGTACAGCACTCGGTATGTTATGCCTGCGGACATTGCGATTTTATTGCTGCACGTAGGTAGATAAAATAATTGGCAGGTATTACTCGTCTATATGTATGAGTAAGACACAGGAAAATACCGATTCAAATACCGATAAGGATTTTAAAAATCTAGAAATAATTGACTTCGTCTTATTGATTCAAGGACCGAAAATTTACCACATATGTACTAAAACTACGATAAATATAATATTATAAAAATAAACCCATCCAAGTGCGAGCCGGACTCGCGAAAGAAGGGTTCCGTACCATTATCTATAACGATGGCAAAAAAATCATGTCTATTGTATGGGAGCCCCCTTATATATTAATTTAATTATTTTTTAGTATTTGTTGTTATAGCGGCAACAGAAATACATCATCTGTGAAAATTTCAACTGTCTAACTATCACGGTTCATGAGATACAGCCTGGTGACAGACGGACAGACAGACGGACGGACAGCGGAGTCTTAGTAATAGGATAGGTCTTTACCCTTTGGGAACGGAACCATAAAAATTGAGATAAGAAAGAGTTTGCACTTCAAGGCTTGAACTTTTAAGGTTACCTATGCCGCCGCTTTAAAAATCATTTTCCGATTAATGCATGGAACATTCCGCATCTGCTAAGTAGCCAACTGGCACTTAAGAAACATAATTGTCAAAAACAAACATAATATATTGTAACAAAAGCTCTAAAATATGCTCGTCAGTTACTTGCCGTATATTCTGAGTAGTGAATCATTTTCCGTTATGGTGGTAGAGTCATTGTAATAATTGATGTTTATAAGTGCGTCAGTGATACCAAAACTGAATAAAGAACTTTTGAACTTGAGCTTGATAGTCACTTGTTTTTTTTCTTAATCAAGGATGGATATCATCTTCAGTAACTTTAGCAAGGGTGTCATTTATTTCGTCTTTCTTTGAGTGCTATAATAACTGACAGAAAAATACTTCATTAATACCTACATTAAAAAGACTGACAATTAAATAATGTATGTAGAAGAATTATTTCATGTAGACATTAATTATTTTCAGTAATAAAAATTGTGATTTTGATAATCTTGATGATTAATAATTATAATAAGATTTATATAATTAAATTTTAGTTATTAATATAGTGTTGTACAAGTTATCTACTAACATTATTATAAGTTCTTTACTAACCATAATGGATATTAATTCTGAAATAAATGAGTTGATTGATTGATTAATATTCCAAGTTTAGACAATGAAAGTTACGCGGCAAGTCTGACTTACCTAGAGTGATGACAGAAAGTGAACTTGATCTTGGAACTGACACAAATGTGACCTCTGCTTGAGGCTATAGCTAATTTTGATTGACTGTGAAGGTCTAAGTATATCGTAAATATGAAATTACACGTTTAAATTAGCACATTATGCTCAGTTGTCAAATGTGTCGGATTGTTACAACCTGTGTAGGTTGATGTCAATCATGTCACAAATTTTATTTTATTTTATAAACTTGAGTCATATTGTTATTGCAGTTCTGGTTGGTTTTTTTTTGTGCAATTGAGCGGCGACGCGAACAGGTTCTGATTGACGAGACGAGCTGGTCGTTTGCCTGATGGTAAGCAATACGCCAGCCCATAACAATAACAGCACCACCCAGAACTTTGTTTGGCAAAATCCTGCGCGGCGCTGCACTGCGCTCGTCACTCTGTTCACCCGATTGTAAGCAACACGCCGGCATTATACATTGATAGGCAAAATCCTGTGCGAATTTGCACTGCGCTCTTCACGCTGTCTCATAGTGCCCAGTAGGTTTGCTGGGCTTCAAACCGGAACACAGTAATATTTACGCACTACTGCTTGGCGGCAGAATAACTGATATATCGGTGGTACCACCCCAGACGGCCTCTCGCTAATGAGAGACCCTAACACCCACTATAAAGTAGTTCTGGTAGATATAACATCATACAATCTACAAATGCAAGTGTGCGAGATAAGCAACAAGAAACTGGTTAAAAGCATACTTGTGATTGTCGTAAAACAAGAATATTTCGGTGCCTTTCTACTTTTTGTACAACAACATTTATCGGATTTTTTTTTATAGCTATTCCTCATGGTCATGTTCCTGTTTTTAAACCCCGACGCAAAAAGGGGGGTGTAATAAGTTTGACTATGTGTGTCTGTCTGTGCAGTATCTAGGTTTAGACTGAGTAAAACGAATAAGTCCTTCATGGGCAATTGTGTACGTTTTTACAATAAAATTCCAAAATGTATAACGGAGCTCACAGAAAGTAGATTCAAATTGATTTTGAAAAATATTCTAATGAAAAAAGCATACTATGCAGTTAGTAATTACATAGAAGACAAAGATGCATGGAACATTCCGCTTCTGCCAAGTAGCCAACTGGCACATAGAAAAATAATATTGTCAAAACCAAATGTAAAATATTGTAACAAAAGTTTTCAGTTTCTTGCCGTATCTTCTGAGTAGTGTTTTTTTTCCGATACGGTGGTAGAGTCATTGTAATAATTGACGTGCATAAGTGCGTCTGTGACGACACAATTGAATAAAGAACTTTTGATTGATTGATTGATTGATTGTGGCACCGTAGCTCTTAAACGGGTGAACCGATTTGGATGCGGTATTTTTTATTTGAAAGCAAGTTTTCACGTTAAGCGGTGGTTTTTAGGCTTGTTTTATCAAAATATGTTCAGCCTTTTACAGGTGTTTTGTGTCGATGGTTTTTAAAAATTTTCACTTGTATTTTATTGGTAAAAAAACACTCCATGAGTATTCTAAATATGTTTTATATTAGCATCATCTTCAATCATTATTAGCAAAACGTATTTACCTACTAAATGGCTGAATCAGTTTTGATGAAATTTGGCTCAGTTATGTCTTGAAGACTGAAGAAAGACATAAGATAATTTTTATTCCATTTTATCACGTGCGTTCCCTAGCGATGTACATAATCTTACGCGCAGATATGTCTCAGGGTGATGAGCGCAATGCAGTTCTATGCTTTTTGTGGTAGGTATAAAAAGTTGGGGCAGGCGTGGCCAACAAAAGAAGCCAACTGTTACATAAGAAATATAACATTGTGGTACAAAAAATTGTAACAAAATCTGTAAAAATATATGCTCCTCAGATTTCTTGCCGTATCTTCTGAGTAGTTTCATTTGTACCCATATTCATGAACAATACTTATCGAAGCATTTAACTAATTTAGAATCAGCAACTAATCAGAACTCCACAGTGCTTACAAGTGTATGACTTATAAATAAGAGGTGGCAACGGAGAGAGCGAACACATTTGCAGAGTTTTGCTCAACAGTGGGATCTCGGTGTGATGAGCGCAACACAGTGCTTTTTATGGTATTAAATGTTATGGGCAGGCGTGGTGCTTACCATTAGGCGAAAGACTTGCTCGTCCAAACACTCAGTTCCATTAAAAAAACTCACTAATAATTTCTAGTCAAGATCTTAAAATCAACAAAAGAACCAACAAGACGCTCCACAAAACATTAACACACGCATCTATTATATATCTACGACCAGGAAGACAAAACTCTACACGTTCAATTGCTCACGACTTCCTTTTGTTAAATAATTAATGTAATACATAAATTATAGACTAACCTGCCTCATGTCGATTGTCCGTGCTAGTGCGCCGGCGCCGGCAACCTCGCTTACTTATACCGGCGCGGGCGCGGTGGCCGCGAAACTACATCGTGATTGTTTTATCGACCGAGCTTTGGATTAAGCTTCAGTTTATTTATAAACTTGTTTTCTTCATTTTTAGCTTTAGTAGCTTTGCTTAGCTCTTTGCCCATAGTTTTTCTATGGCGCTGTGATTCTATGTGTGCTTCTATCAGACGGAAAAACAAAGACGGAAATGCGTTAGACTTTGAAAAGTTTCATAGCCATTGTTATAAACCGGTTAAGACTCACGGTTAAACGTCCAAATTACTGCGACCAGGTTTCTGAAATATTAGAAGTCCTTTTTCTGGGAGTTATGAGATCCAGCCGCGATATCTGTTGTTGTGTTCCTAATAAAATTATATCTTGAATGTGACAAAATCTATAGATACTAAACCTGACATTCAAATTGTAATTATTTAGTTTTATATATTATTAAACTATAGTGACTAAGCACAGACTACTTATGACATTAAATTAAATTAATAATGTAAATACTTTTGGTCAAAAAGCCGCCGAATTAAAGTGGAACTGGGCCGGACATATCTGCTGCATGTCGGACGAGCTGTGGGCCAACCTCACCACAGAATGGACCCCACGCAACGTTAAACGACGCTGCGGCAGGCCCAGACGTATATGGCGAGACGAACTAGACGCATACTGGAAGGACTGGACACAAAAAGCCTTAAACCGTGAGGAGTGGAAAGAGGGTAGGGAGGCCTTTGCCCTGCAGTGGGACAAACCAGGCTAATAATAATAATAAAATACTTTTACATAATTACCCACTATGCAACACCCTTACAGGGCACATACTTATAGCATACTTTGTGACACTATTTTAACACCTATGTCTGTAATAATATATGTATGAGCATGAATAAATGAATATAAATATAACCTGGTCGTAGCAATTTCGACGTTTAACCGTGAGTCTTAGCCGTTTTGTATCAATTACGGAAATTCGTGCCAAAAATCAAGCTGTTAGTCGAGCCTATCCGGATCTGAAACGAATCCGTCATCAATGGATTGATCGAGATATCGGATGACGGGACTCTGATCTAGTGCGTAACCTGTCTTAGAAATGGCACTGTGGTTACTTTCGCATTTTTCCAAATCGGATCGAATGCAGTGCGGAACCGCTCTCAGGCCTTGTAGTTCTGAAAATTTCGGTCATCTTGAAACCTCTAAGGCGTACCGATGAAAAATGTGAATTTTCTTCTTTATTTTGTTGTCGTATCGATGATAGAGAAAATGAAAATGTAAACCGGAAAAATTGAACAGTGTTGTAACATAACTTACCGTCACGTAAGCACGAGTGCTTATGATAGGTGAGCAAATCTGCTCATGAAGGGTATTCTTCTATAAAATATATTAATTTACGATCTTTGTGACGTATGAAAGTTTATACCTAACTGGGTGTGTATGTTACCTCTTTACGCCGCAACGGCGGAAGGGTTTTGAATCAAATTTGGAATAATAGTACATTGTACACCGAGGGGAGAAAACGATGTCTCGAGTTTCCTTTAAGCCCTCCGCTGCGCGTCGGGCTTAAACATACTCTCGAACAGAAATAGAACTTTCTCCCGAGTGATACATAGTGCTTTATACTACACCTACGAGGAAAATAAAATCATTATAAATTTCGTCGTATTTGACTCGAGACTTCTCAGGAAGTAAGTTATTTATGACTTCTTGGGCTGTATTTTTTATTTCTGGTGGCGTCATCATTACAAAATCGTCGCTTTCACTATCAGATGACATTTTTGAAAATTATTTAGAAAATTAAAAGCTAGGTACTGTTAAATTATCAATTTAGTTAAAACAAAATTTAACGCAACGAAATAAATTGCCGCGCTTTTTTTTCGTATTGCAGAATAAGGTTGCCATCCTCATTTCATTAAAAATAGAAAACAAAAAAAAACCGCCTCTTTTCTCTAATTATTTGATATAAAACCTTTTTGAGATTTGAGGTTTGTATGTTTCCCGCCTCTTTTTTCTAATTATTTCATACAAGACCTTTTTGAGGTTTGACGTTTGTGTTTTTTTTTTTATGTTCGCTGCTAAAAAACAAAAGAAAGCTAGCCGGGCAGTAATGGATTTTCATACAACATTCCTGCCCTGCTTCGGAGGGCAGTAATGAAATTCCATATAACTTTTCCCGCCGCACATTTTTAAGGGAGAAATTACGAACTTTGTAACCCGTTTATGAACGAGTAATAAGACACTTTCCGAGTGGGTGTGGTATAAAAGTAGCTTTTATGCTGACATATTCCTATATGCTGACATATCCCTTTCAGGGTTCAGGGTGTTATACCTACCACCCATACACTATTTAATACCTAATATATTATAATAATTTGATAAATGAATGTATAAGAATGTAATCAATGAATAATCTATGAATTATTATTCTGAGTGATACTGCACTTGTTAATTTCAAAAACATATGTAATAAGTTTATGTATCAGTTGAATGACCTGCTGATTTTGTTGTAAATTGTGCAAATCCAATCCAAAAATATCTAGCCTACGCAAATTGCTGTTGTAATTTAGATGTAATTTCCAATTATTTACAGCTTATTATTTACAAGGAAACCCAATTATTATTGACTTATTGAGTCGGATTTTTTATTGATTTTATTCAAATTAGTTCTGTTTTTTGCTACGATCTGCACTAAATACATAAAAACGATTCCTTGAGCGGCGGCGGTTTCTAATCGGCTTTCAAAACATTCTGGGATCAGTCAAGTACATAGTTGCTAATTTACCCTAAGTTTACTTACTGCTATCTGCAAATAGTTAGTTTATGTGTTTTAGTGTTCCGCCTCTGAATATATTAAATCTTAAAGGTCGGCGGTAGTGTCATATGGAATAATTCAGACATACAAAGTAAGTACCGAGTATATAAGTTCCAACAATTTTGCAATAAACAGCTGAATCAATAGTAGTTGAAATTGTGTCAACAGGCTGGTTAAATTTCATCAACCTAGTCGTGTTCGATCGTCCGATCGGGATAATGTTTAGTGAACCATCAGGGGGTGGGTCTGAGAAATCACTCTAATGCCATTTTCATTTAGATGTATGTGCTTTATCTTCGGTCACATTGTCGTTTAGCATCAGGCCAGATAGTGGCCAAACATAAAATCATATGTTTTTTGTCGTATTCTCAGTGCTGGGACAAGGGCCCTCTCGGACAGAGAGCATTTACCATAACTTAGAGTTGTTTAAGTTGTTGTTGTCTTAGTCCTACGACTATATATACTAACGATATTTTTCTATCAGCAAATAGGTAACATATATAATTATATAAGCGGTACCGAGAGGCCAGTAAAGACTGCTTACCCTTTACAAGGTGGTAGTTCTCTCGTATGCGATGTACTTTGCATGGTATTAAAATTCAATTAAAAAAATTCAAGGCTCTGCAATTTTTATAGGCAATCGTGGCACTTACCTAGGTGAACGACATAATCGTTCAAAGTTCAAAAGTTCTCTATTCAGTTTTGGCATCACAGACGCACTTATTATTTTTTTTTTGTTAAATTCTTTATTTCAGGCAATATCAAAGTACAATAGAGTAAAATTAACAGAGGCCCATCGAATACATACCTTGCAGACTAACATACATACAAAAATATAACATACAATGTAATAAACCATAAACACTACTTATTTTCTTCTTCTTTTACTTCACTACTACTTATGAACGTCAATTATTATAATGACTCTACCACCGTATCGGAAAAAGAACCACTACTCAGAAGTAACGTCTTGTTGGTAAAGTTGCATAAAAAATGTTCCACGTGAGTGAAGGGACTCGTAGTCTGGTGGTTTTATAGTTTCCTAACTCAATCCAACTAAAATAAATTATTTAAATTATGCAGTAAAGTATCCGTTCCACAAAATTACTTCAAAGTACCCTAAAAATTGAGAGCGAATCTAACAACTTATTATCGAAAGATCGCGACGATTTGCCACAGTGCCCCGGCGACGAGATTCTACTACTAAAGTAACTCGTATCTATTGTGACCGAGATGCTGACCGAGGGACAAACAACCTCATTGTAGGAAATATCTACTCGCAATGGCCTTCTGAACTGTTACAGGCTGTGAGGTCATGACAGGTACAGCTCACGGGTATCTGACGCTATGGGATAGCCGTGATCATTGCCGTTTGGTTGCTTCAATGGAGCGCTGTTTGTAAGTTGAGATTTGTTTGGAGAGGTTGTGCAATGTTGCTAAATAATTTATTTTACCCTTTTTAGTGCAAAACAAGTTTTAATTAAATTAATTTAAAAAGATTTTAAAGACAAGCTTTTATGATCTAGCAGCCTTATCATGACGAAGTTTAAAACGGGCTATCACAATTAAATTCATGTACCAAAAAATTTCATGTCTGTCCTATTCTCTGTTGAGGAGTTCCCTCGCCGGAAGTCAGTCCTGGGTGTATCAGCCATGTCATGATGGAATTTAGAACAGGCTATTATGGTTAAATCCATTTACATAATGTTGAGTCTGTACTATTCACCGTTGAGGAGTTCCCTCACCGGAAGTCAACCCTGGGTGAAGCAGGTGAAGCAGTCAAATACAAACCTCCTACTTTAGAAAGTTGGTTACAAAAAAAACAAGAACCGACTTGAAGATAAAACTTATAATTTTTGTGTTTGCTATTTCTTTCAAAAAGTGCTGAATGAATTTCGATAAATTTATATGGGACGACCTCTGAAGTATGACCCACCAAACAAAAAAAGAATCACCGAAATCAATTCATAACTGGCGGAGTAATCGCGAAACAAACACACAAAAAAAAACTGTATTCTTCGACAGCGTCCGTGGTATAAAGGTTGCATGGGTAGGTCAGTTCATTTTATACCCCAACCGAGATTTTGGATTTGATTTCCACTACTGGACAAATGTTTGAACAGGTTTGTACTGTTAGAGATTTTAACCAACAAAACTACGTAAATCAAATCAAATCATAAACTTTTTATTTGTTTATGGCTTTACAGACGCACTTATGAAATATCACAATGACTCTACCACCGTATCGGAAAAAGAACCACTACTCCGAAAATACGGCAAAGAACTGAGGGGCGCTTTTTTTAAAGATTTTTTCACAACTTTTTGGTTTTTTACAATGTTATGTTTCTTATGTACCAGTTGGCTACTTTGCAGAAGTGGAATGTTCCAAGAAAGTTCCAATCTTTGTCTTCTATATAATTACGAACAGTATAGTATGCTTTTCTCCTAGGAACGGTCTTTACGCGTAATTTGAATAAATACTTAGGCATATTCGCGTAATAGGTACTTATATTTTTATGCTTAAGCATAAAAATATAAGTAAAAAAGTTTAAACTCCATCAAGTTCTATGCAAAAGTTACGTCCCGCGCATGTGCAGGTGTTGGCGCATGCGCGTAGTCAATATGTATGTGGTCGTTGAGCATTATTTGTTTTCGTAAAATGGAGCAGTATGGAGCGACAATGCATTATTTTTTCAGATTAGTTTAAAATATTGTGTTTATAATAGTTTTGTTTACAATACAATACAATATAATAATAGTTTATTGATAACCAAACCAGGAAAGAGAAGTTTACAGTTACAAATAATAGTGGTAGAACAATGGGCGGCCTTATCGCTATGTCATTGTGTAATTTCTTACAGGCAACCTTTTGGATGGACAGGAATAATATGGTAAAAATTTGCGGTCAGTTGGTGTATGAAGTAATTATATAAAAGAATATAATTTGGTCTTCGAGTAGACAGCCAAAACTTTATCTGAGAATTTAGTAAATACAAAACTTCAAAAATATAAAGGTATATATAGACATAATAATAAATACAAACAAAATAATACATAAATATAAAATACGATAAATATTATACAATTATATATAAAATTCTCGTGTCACAATGTTAGTAACTTTAATCCTCCGAAACGGCTTTACTGATTTTTACCAAATTTTATATGCATATTCAGTAGGTCTGAGAATCGGCTACTATCTATTTTTCATACCCCTAAGTGATAAGGGTTGTTCACCCTTAACATTTTTTTTTATTTATATGGCAAAACAACGTTTGCGGGGTCAGCTAGTATTATATATAATTATTATATATCACAGACACTCAACAACTATGTATGATAAGTTATTCTGGTATAAAAGGCACTTAAAATATTGCCATAACATAAAACTATACTACCTTTTAATAATATAATATTATCTAATATTGCTGAGAAAGCTTATTTACAGGTAGACCAGTAAGTAAACTTTCATGGACGCTTAATTATAGTTTTAATAAGTAGGTATAACTTTCATTTACTATCGATATAAAATGAAACGAATGACTTGCAATCAGGCTAGCTAAAAGGCTCAGATCATTGACATAGCTTTCAGTGTCAATGAAAACGAATAGCTTAGACTGCTAGCGCAGAAGTGCGTGTTGCTGTAGTGTATGAATTCGAACTCTCACCGCTACTCTTCTCTCTACTAGCCGTAACATATATATCCGAACAACTTGGAAAATCTTTGCTATAGAATGCATTAGCGCATGCTAGGCGAAAATATCATCAACTCGGTGGCCCAATAGTTAAGGCGTTGGGACGTAATTCCGAAGACGCAGGTTCGATCCCTGCCCGAGCAGCTTAATTTTTCTTCTTCCTGATTATTCAAGTACAAATAAACCTTCAACCAATAATGCGACAAATGAAATACACAGACAAAACCGCATCACACCACATCATAACACTGTACCTATGAGAAGGTACAGTGAGTCATGATGCGGTCTTTTCTGTGTGTACCTATAGGTACAGTGAGTCATGATACGGTTTTTTCTGTATGTACCTATAGGTACAGTGAGTCATGATGCGGTTTTTTTTATGTGTATTTTATTTGTCGCATTATTGGTCAAAAGGTTTATTCACAATTTGGCACAGATTGTGTTATATCACAGTCTGTGCCAAAATTCGTCATCACAAAATCAAATGAAATGATCAAACTTCAATTGCATTTCAATCAGAGACTCAATAGAAGTGCTACCGAAGCAGCAGAGTTGTCGCAAGAGCAACAATGCATTTGAGCAACGTCTGAGGTACGTTTGTTTATGTAATTGCACTGCAATCTGAATTGAGTTGAATTGAATTTGATGTAATGGGTCGTGTGTCCTGGTTGCAGTTGGGGTAATTGAAATGTTCAGGGGTATTTAATTCAATTCAATATATTTATTACTAGCAGCGGCCCGCAGTTCCATCCGCGTTTTCCCGGGATAAAAAGTAGCCAATGTGTTATTCCAAGTCCTAAGGTACCTACATACCAAATTTTATCAAAATCGATTTGACAGTTTTTGCGTGAAAGAGTAACAAATATACATTCTTACAAACTTTCGCTTTTATAATATTAGTAAGATAGTAGGATTTAGACAACAAAGATCCATATGTCAGTAATTTAAAATTATATTAGTAGTAACATCACAGCAAAACGACCCAAATTATAACAAAGAAAATAGCTAACAATTCATGTACCTGCAAGGCATTCCGTGCGGAGAAGAACCATCTTCCGTTTCATTCATAACCCGCACGACATGCCTCAGTACAGGCGCATGCGGATCCTCTGCCACAGTTTCAGGATGCTGTTCCTACTCCCCCGCACCCTCCTCATCAGTGATGCCACTTCCTTTCTTTTATTTAATAAACACACATAATTTACGATTTTGGTTAGTATTTTTGTTAACAAACAATACAGTCGTTATAAATGTACTGGGTATAGAGGGTGGAATTGAGTTCATATTGATTCTACAGCATTGGACTGAGTACATACATTTCGGAAAAGTATCGAATTCAATTGCAACCTGTATAAGTTTTTAAACTAAGTAGTATTTTTCTTTACTAATAACAAGCAGCTTTGAACTTGGTTTTGCGGTAAATTGTAGAATTTCAACAGTAAACACATTATGAAAGTTCGCTTTAGCTTTCATAATGCGAACAGGAATGGAACACCTTACCAGAGTCTGTTTTTTTTTATTGTCTATGCTGCATTTGAACACGATCTCACCTGATGGGAAGCGACGATGTGGTCGAAGATGTAGCACGCTTACGCACGTAGTAAGTACTTGTTCACTCTTGATTTGAGCACACCCAGATTGTATATATGTGGAAACAGACGACGGGAAGCGTTCAATTCCTTCGACGTTCGCACCAAAAAGGATGATTCGAAACGTTTAGTACGGATAGGCGAAACGTCCACCATGTAGGGGTGACGTTTCCCGATTCTTATAATAGGGGTGTCTTCAATTCTGGTGAATCGTTGTTATGTAGGCAAGCATGATCCATTGTCGACCGCGTAATCACTTTCCATCAGGTGAGACTGCGATCAAATGATTGCCTATCAGGTAATAAAAAATATGCGGTGCAATATGAGATGGTAGGAATTAGCCTTCTCTGACTGTTAAATTAGAATTTATTTTTGACAAGAATAGTAATAAAAAAATGATTTCTTTTTCTAATAAATAAAAAAAATAATTTGAACTATTTACCTTATTTAGCTTACTGCTAAGGCATGAAATTCACTACCGGAATCCTTATTTTCATGTCTCTACAATCTGGGTTTCTTTAAGTCAAGAGTGAATAGGCACTTCATGGGCAAACGTGCTCCACGTTAGACTGCAACTACGCTACCATCAGGTGAGTTGTTGTCAAACGTAAGCCCATTTGACCATTATAAAAATGACATGTATTCTATTGTCCCTTTGTATGTTTACTCAATAGCATTGTTCTCTATTCATCAAGTTTAGTCTTAGAAATTGAATCACGTTCATTATCTTACTCAACAAAACATTGCTGATTGGGAAAACTTAACTATAATACAACTTATGCAAATCGGGTTACGGTAACATTTGTAACCACTCTTTCCTCAACAGATGGCAATGGTCTACTTATTCTATGACCTCTCTGATTGTCTATGGTGCCTGAAAAGGTGTGAGAGTGGTTTGCGAGTTCCTTTTTGACCGTAGCATTTTTATGGTTGTTTATTACGAATGTAACATTATTAATATATGCTTGACATGTAGAATGAGGTATATGTTTTTGTTTGGAACTGATTGATAAAACGAGCACGTCGTTTACCTGATGGTAAGCGCAACGTCTGCCCATAAGAATTACAGTACCACCCAGAATTGTAACACCATAAAAAGCACTGCGTAGGACAGCACTTTGCTCATCACCCCAAGACATCATATTAAGTCTCATATATGCCAAGTAATTTCGCTTACTACAATGCCCTTCAAACAGGAAGAGACCCGCATATGAGAGATGTACCACGAATAAAATGCGGCGTAGTTTATAATGAGCCATAGTCTCTCTCTGAGATAAGGCCCGGGTCCCAGCAGTGCAATTTGTACATAGCTAAAATTCAAGGTTACTCGAGGATTTAGATGGTTCCACATAGTTGCGATGAGATCTTGTTTTAACGTTCTTCTTTTCCCGAAAACGAAATTTCTATTTTTATTTTGTATTTTGTTGCGAGATGAATTCCTTTGAGTTTAAAGAATTTTACAACGTAATATCGGGTTTGAAAGGCTTAGGTTTAATTGCATTTCTGAGATATTTTATGTTTCAGTGGTTTCGTGAGATAGCTGTGTAGTGGTGGTTGAATCGTATTATCTATTATTTCAGCTAGCGTAGGGTAAACAAACGTACCTGTCTATTACTAGCTTTTTCCCGCGACTTCGACTGTGTAGACAATAGAGGCAGCCCATAGTTTGCCTTTTTTCCAAGACCATTTATCTAAGTGAGACTTATGCTACCAAATCATAAAAAACCAAATTAAAATCCATTCACCAGTTTTAGAGTCTACGTATAGGTAGAGAAAGAAAGGAAATGAAAAGAATAAAAAAAGAAAAGTGAAAACACGACAGTTCGACAATTCAACTAATATCTTACTAATCCTATCCTATCCTTCTTATATTTTATGTGCGAAAGTTTTGGTGTAGGTATGTATGAGTGTGTGTTTGTTACCACTCATCTCCCTAACGGCTGAACAGATTTTGGCAAAAACTGGTCCTGGAATAGTAATTTTCATTTCCGAAAACGAACACTTCCTTAGGGAACTATAAACCGTATTCTACGCGATGGAGTTGCGGGTATCAGCTATTGAAATAATATAACGAGGTTTTAGCTCTTTTAAGGACCAGTTTTACCTATATTTGCAACTTTTTTGTAGTAAGCTCGTTTCCCTCTCCGGCGGACCCCTTTCCCCTCAACTGTTCTATCTAGTATCCGTAAATGGAACATATTACTTTTCTACAATTGCTTGATTGTGTTGTCTGAAGTAAAAGTTGTGACGAAGATAACTAAACCAACTGGACTACACACAGGAAAGATTAAGGACTAGCCTTAAAGTTAAATAAAGTTAAATTACCCTATAGCGGGATCTAAACAAACTTTTGCTAAGCCTTTTTATTTTGTAATAAAGACAGTACCTACAAAAGAATGGGTGTCTTTAATATAATTTTTTAATTTTCTTCGATCATAATATTCTTACGACATATCAACAAATTTAACAAATTATTTATATCAACTCTAACATTGAAAAGGTGTTTATTTGCTCGTACCGTAGTACACCAACTCTCAATCAACGATCGAAATTGCTCGATTAAAATACTGCAACATCTTATTTAAACTTTGTTGCGAGTCAGAGACCTATTTAAGAAACTTTATTAGAAACTCACAGACAAGCGTTCCAGTTTTTGTATAGATATACTGACAGCATCCGCTTGCTTGTCTCCTATTGTTTCTTCGGCCATTCATCTATTTCGCTAATAGGTACACTTCTGTTGCACACACCTATATTTTTCTTAATTTCTCTGTCACTGTTGAGTGGTGTAAGTCTAAAGATTGATAAACACTTTCGTGTTTAACACATCGAGGGAGTTCCCAGAGTTTCTGGTTTCAGGAAGAGTCGGTTGCAAGTTGCAGGTTTTTGATTTAAAAAGCTCTTTCAGACATTATTCATTTAAGTTGTTATTATTGTTATGTTTGTTGTGTAACTGTTTTGCTGGTATTTTGGTATGATCTTCTCAAACAGTTAAGTCTAAATGAGTAGCTGACACAAGTTCGCTTCTAGCGACGGGACAAACTTTTGCGTTGTATTGCGATTTATGTAAGGACTTTACTTTTCCCAGTACTATACTTAATAAGGGATATCATCACAATATAATATATAAAATATAAAACAGTTTTTTTATTTTTTTTTATGAAATAGATATCGCCAAACACTTAACAATTGCACCATACACTTAACAAAGCGAACGGCCGCAAGTAATCGGGCCGCGACGAACGACCGAGGAGATAAAAACCATCAGCGGTCCATCGGGCCGGTTCAGTCAACCGACGCCGCCCGCGCGCTCGTAATGTGACCCACGATGCAATTGGCAACTGCCCTCGTACTCCTAGTGACCTGTGAACTGTGCCTCGCTATCCGAGTCCCAGTCGTGTGGGACCAAAGTGCTAGTGAAGTGAAACAGGAAATAAAAAATGATAATGACGAACAGTTCTCCGTAGAGTCGTTCAAACCACAAAACGTTAACACTCGAAATGTGGAGCCACAGGACGAGAAACCAATACCAACGGAGTATTTTCAGTATACGGCAAAGAAACCGCAGTTCGCCGTCGAGGTAGCGAAGTTCCACGGAGTGCAGTCACCGGAAAACCATTACAAGGCTTATCCAATCAAACCTTACACCGGACAAGCCAGGCCAGAACTTGGAAAACATCACTTACTCGACAAGGGAAACACGGTTCACAGACCGCTCCAAGAATTCGCAAATATAAATGAAGATGTTGTTGGCCACGTAGTCCCTGTATCTTCGAATTACGAAGTGTTCCACCCATATGAAGCAGAAACACCGGCTTTGCAAGAAATATACAAAGACCCTATTTTAAACAAAATACGACATGATTTAGAAAACAATAAAAATAGGCTACAAAATTATGAAAAGGAAGCTGGGGAACCAGATATACATAAAGATGAATACCTAGAAAATCCTGAAAAAACTGACAACAGATTCTTCCCGCATAGAAATGTTCCAGCTCCATATGAAATACACAAGCCACAAAGAAGGCCCATTTATTATAGACCTGGGCCTAAGCATCACCAGCGCGAGCAATATCTGAATCAGAGGTTGAGGCATCCTTGGAATCAATACTCTGCTAAAATTAGACCGGTACATTATAGACCGATAAAAAATCACATACATCAACTACGACAAAACCATGCTCTCAAGTATGATGACGAGCGTAATGAGTATCCTCAAGTGCAAATATTAGAAAATTATTCATCTGATCCGAAAGATGGCTATGACATTTACGCGAGAGGTAAAGAAAAATATGTGCAACTGAGAAACAATGTGGATGAATCCATTAACAAAGCTGTTCAAAAAAATCGACCAACAACATATCAAAAACTAGAAGTTCAGAATAATGACTACGCAAACAAAGACGATGATAAGGAAGAAGAGTTTGTTCCAATCAAGAATTATGCCCAAGTAAGAAAAACAGAATCATATAAGCATTTACCTCGGTCAGCTGCACTAGCTGAGGCTGATACTTTAGATGAAATACGCAATGCACCAAGGTTGCGAGAAGCAGTAAAAAGTACAAAGGCACAAACTGTCTACTCAGAAGAAGGATACGAAGATACAGCATATGATCACGCTGGTGAGCAGAAACATGCATCAGAAAATGAAGGCCATGGAGGATATCTTAAAGAGCATGAGCTGAGCGGTGGGAAATATAAAATTCCATCAGAAAGTTCAAAATACGAAGACGCAGGAGGATCTGCTTACAAAGATCAAGTACTTCATGCTGAGAAATGGAAAGATGACAACGAAGATAACAAAGAGCAAACTAATGAAGAAGATTATTCAGAAGATGGGCATGAAAAGCTAATTGAAGCAGATGACTATGACGATAAATCACCCGATGAAGAGAGTCATAGAAACAAAAGAGAAAATGATATAAAAAATGACACAAGCACAACTATTCAACTCGAGAAAAAGAACGAATCCAACTCAGACCATGATCTCGATAAACGAAACGCTAACTTCAAGGTGCCAGATATAGATTTAAATTCCACATTTTTAACTGAGAGTGAAATTCTTAAACTTGCTAAAATAAAATTAGAGCCAAAGAAAGATGACATAAAACAAAAGTACCCGTACTACTTCCAAAATTTAAAAACAATTAATAAGCATTCGCCACTTCGATATGCCGAAAATCTGAAATTCATCCCAAAAAAATCAAACGGTGGAACAGAGTTTTATGACTCCAGATCTATTTTGGAATGTCCTGAAGTAGACGATGTTCCAGACCCAATACCCGAAAAATTAAAGGGCGATGGACATCCAGATGATAATGATGATGAAGAAAAAGATAGCTCCTCAGCTAACGGTGACGAAAATTATGATACTGCAAAAAAAACGCCTAGACTGAAAGGTCTTGGCGACAAAATTGACTGTTTTAAAGCCAAATATTTTGGAGAGAATCCGTTAGACAGTCCTTTTTTTAAGGAAGAAATTATATCTAATCCAGAGCCAGTTGCTTTCCCTAATTTAACATCTTATAAGTTTAAAGGTCAATATGAAACTGTAAAACCAAATACAGTAAAAAATAGAGATTACAGCACCTTCGATACCACTAGCAAGCAGGAATATGAAACCAATCCTGGTTTATTTGATTTAATAGAAAAACTAAAACAGAATCAATATAAATTAAAGGGCTCTTTATTAAAATCAAATGAAGAATTAATTGGATCTTCGAACACTGAAACAAAAAATAATAATAATTTTACTAGCCATGACCTGAAACAGCAATCAAATGTTTATAGCGACATATTAGTCAATATTAAAAATAATATTAAAAGTGAAAATAATGTAACTAATAACGATGATAGTATGGCAGGCACCTCAACAAATACTACAACAAAACCTTATGAGCGTTCTTACAGTTTTTATCAAAGCAAAGAAGATATAACACAGACCCAACCTAATCCAAGAAAAAAAAGATCCACTTCTTTTGTTTATGAACCCTATAAAATAATAAGAGACAGCCAAGTTCAAGACTCAAAGAAAACCACTACTACTAGTAATATAAGCCCACTTATAAGGCAATTACAATCAAGTAGAATCGTAGATAGAGTGGCAAAACCTAATCAAGAAGTAGAGCTATTAGACAAACACGTTAAGCGCAATGTGAACTCTCGTGTTTACAAAGACATCGGTAAAAAAGAGAGGAAACCAAGTGGAAGCAAAAATGAGAAGGGTTCAACAAATTCAGGGTTCATGTCTATGAACGCTGAATTTGGTCTAGATAGCAGGAGAGGAGAGCCTCGGTATGAAATAAGAAATCACAAATCAAGATACACACCAGTCAACAATAAGAAATTCATGTCAGTAGAAGACTATAAAGCCCAAACTAGTACTGACAAAATTAAAATTAAATCTAATGGTGAAACAAATACTCGGGAAAAATCACGATATAGAATTCCATCATCAAAAATAAGGTCAGATCCAAACGTTCAAACCATAGCAGCATCTAGCAATACTGTACGTAAAACAGTTTATACAACCACCGAAAAGTCTACACATAAAAAAGAACCCAAAAAAAGTGATAGCAAAAACGATGAAGAATATGATGAGAAAGAAGAAGAAGAAGATGAAGAGGAAGATGAAGAAGATGATGATGACGAAGAAGAAGAAGAAGAAGAAGAAGAAGAAGAAGATATTACAACGCCTAAGCCAAATTTCCGAAATAAAGCGAGAATATCAACTACAACCGAAAAGCTAAGTGAGCTTACCGAAAGACCAAAACTAAAATTCGTTACCAGATTTCGGGATTACAACCCTGATAAAAATTCTAATACACAAGATGCTCCAGTGAAAGTTAACCTTAGAAGTCAAGAAATAAATAAGGAACAAATTAAAGATGAAACAATTCCAAAATATAGAATAAAGAAAAAGAAAAGTAATAAGAGCACATTAGTAACAGACACACAAAAATATGGTAATGATGATAATGATGATGATGAAGACGATATGCGAAAAGAAGAAGTAGATGCACTCATCGGTGTAAAACAAGACATGGATGATTATATGCCTTTATATGAAAAAGAGGAAAAGGATTTTAAAAATCCTCTAAGAAAAAGCGACAAAAACGGAAATAACGACGAAGAACAAGATAATAACGATGAGGAACAAGACAATCAAAGTCATAAAAATAAAGATAGTAATGATGATGATACGGAAGAGAGTAATGAAGATGACATTGAAGACAATGATGATAAAAGTGAAGCCGAGGATAATGAAGATAATCATGATGACGATGATGAAGATAATGATGAAGATGATGATGAAAGTGACGGAAATGACGACGAAGATAATACTGAACCTAAGTCTCCAGTAACGACACCTGAACCTACAAAACGTACTCTTGCAATTACAACTGATGCGCCTGCACCTACCGTTGCTACTCGTTACTTTCGTAACTTTAAACCAGAAAAACCAATAATTACAAGGAAAAAAATTGAAATACATAAGGAAATACCTGCAAACAAATCATCGCCTCATACAACACAATTTAAACAAGATATAAAAGAAATAGAAATTATTAAAGAAATACCCACGGCATCTAAAAGAAAACCTCAAAGGAATTTGGAAGATCTTGAATTGTATAAAGACGACAGCTTAGCAAAAGATGTCAATAAGCTAGGCAGTGTGGAAGTATTTAAACGGGATTTCGATTTCATAAACGGACCAAAACACGGTGGAAACTATAGAATGATTGTTGAAGAACCACAAACTACTGCACCGCTAAAAGAAGAAAGAAGCAATAAAGCAATTAAAGGAGATGCAGACGCTTCTCAAAGTAAGTTTTCAAAACAGATAGAACTAGACGATGACGCGCCAAGTAATAGAATGCATGGTGGCAATTTAAAATCACTAAACGACGCTCAAAGACCAAGAAGTCGAGGCCGTAATTCCAAACTGATTGAGCTTAGTGCTACTCCTCTGGCTATGCAGGGAGGCCATCTTAAATCTCGTAGTAGAGGTAGAAATAGTGGAAAGAATCAAAAGCTTATAGAATTGGATGAAAGCAATGATAATGACGATGACCGTGATACATCAGGAGATCACGAATCGTTTAGTAACTCTAAACATTCGGGGCCAATGCATGGAGGCAACTATCGTAGCGCTAAATTTGTTGCAGAGGCGCCTAAAATTGCTGAACAACTTACAAGAACTAAAGCTAAAGAAGTTAGAAGAAATTCAGCAGCCATTTTAAACAGCTTTGTGCAAGCAGCGCCCATTTTTACTACAACACCTGGCTACATTTTAGATCCTAGCAAACGAATGTATTATTATGTCGATGCATAAAATATCTAAAATATACCATTTAATATTTCAAAATAAATTAGAGTTAAGGTAGAAAGTGCCACAATAGTAATTATACGTATCGACAAAATTGTAAAAGTAAACGAACTGAATTGTATAAATATCGATATTAATGTTTTATTCCTTTGTAACTTTAATTTCGAAGACAATGAAATTTCTGTGATAGATTTTGTAATTTTTTATCGGACGATATTATGACATGTTATTTATATACTGTTGTCAAGTGACGTGTAAATAAAGATTTTATAAAAGTAAACTTTAGTTTTTATTTAAATATATTTAATAATTTTAAGTTTATTGTCATTCGCTTCGATACAAGTGTAGAGTTTTATTTCGTTGAACATTGAGGTTATTCTACAAAATGTCTCAACCACAGCCCAGTTTTCTAACAGCTTGCAAGTGTTACGAAGTTTATCTGAACCAAAGCAATTGTTCAAGTTATCTTATAGTTGAGAGTACGTTCAACCTAGTACAAAAAGTTCTACACTTTCACTTTCAAACGAACTATTGTCTGATACCTCTAGATCGAAATATATTCAAAATTGATTTAAACTTAATTGTTGACGCTATGATGCAACTCCGCTAAACTTTATCAAGGCAATCACTTTTACAAGATTAACAAATAAAATGAATGAAGTTGTTAACACAATTTATTGTGGAGTATCTTTACAAAAATCTTACAAAAAATCTCTCTTACATTCTAGCTAGATCAGTACAAGTAAGGTATAAATAAATTAAAAATAATTTAGCATAAATACTAAAAAATTAACATTGCAACATCGATTTGGTTTCGTTATAAATACAATTATTGCATCATTTTCCTAATAATAAAAAGTCGCAAACACATACAGCAAATATAATTATAAAATTTCTTAGCTACATTCACTGTGATATTATTGTTGCAAAATAAATTATAATCATTTCTTGAGCCTCTTTAAAGCTACATACAATTCTCAGAATGACATGAAACAAGAATCATGTGATCACCGGTCACGATGACGTCACAGGTCATAGTTAAAATATTGAAATACATTATCTACATTTCTAGAATACTTGAAATATTAAGCCTAATCTATTTATGTTTCTTCCGCCCCAATAAATTACTACTCTGAATATTTCTGGATGGTAAATGGTTGATGGGCTTCCAGTCTGATTCTGAAGGTGCCACAAAACTTTCAGAGTCTTCTCTGTCTATAGAATCTTCTTCAATTTCCCGATCCTGTTCTTCAAAAAAGTCAATTATAGGATGGTAGTTGTAGTTAATCCTCTTCCCATTTGATGTGAAATTTTCGTTTACAGTTTCTGTTTGCTCTTGTGGGTTTGCTGTTGTAGGCAATATTTCACTTGTCACTACTGCTTGTAACTTTGGACTAATGGTCGCACGTAGTTTGGGG
This sequence comes from Petrophora chlorosata, assembly GCA_951640565.1. NCBI lineage: Eukaryota > Metazoa > Arthropoda > Insecta > Lepidoptera > Geometridae > Petrophora > Petrophora chlorosata. The sequence goes on from OX621192.1 coordinate 18,923,766, forward strand.
GGTGATGAATGATTGACTATGTGTCGAGTCTGTTGATGATTGTGTGTCGCCTGTTGATGCGTGTGTGTCGCCTGTTGATTAGCGTGTGTCGCCTGTTGATGAGTATTGGTTATAACGTTAGCCTGACCAATTTGAGGTTCTTCTAAGTACTCCTCAAAATATTCAACAGATTCTGTATTGCTGTTGGCTAGCGCTTCAACTGCTGATGATCCCGATGATACCAGGTCATCAGGCCCACCTGATATCTTCTTTCGGATAGGTCTTCGGCTAGGCCGGAATGTACCTCTCTTGAATGGACTTCCCGAGTTTTTATTAAATTTGCTTGTAGGTTCTTTTACAAATGAGAAAGAGTTTGAGGCAGATGGTGTGGGTGGTTCTAAGTAGCTCGGCAGTGTTACTGAGTCAGAGTCAGCTGATGCAGGGCTTCTTGGTGCTAGCGGTCTTCTTATGTTTCGGATTGAAGTTGCTTGGTTGAATGAATCTGGGAAGTAAGAGTTGCCATACGAATCTTGAGGATTTATATTACCTGGGCCGGTTTCATCATTGTCGTGATGCTTTCCATGACTGAACGGCGATCCAGATATTAAATTGTGACTATTGTCAGCAAAAGGTGGGAACGATTCAGGCTTGCTGTGACTAAAGGGTGGTGTCTTAGTGATAGTTGGCCGTTGAATACTAGACTGCACAGATTCAAAAGCATGGTTGCCTGTTTCTGATGACAAATCCTCTCCAGGGAAATGCTCTGAAGATGTTTCATGAATTCTATGGCCAAGTGGGGGAAATGCGACACTGTAGCCTTCGATGTGACAGGAGCAACAAGTTGGAACCTGTAAAAGCGAAAACATGGTATGGTTTAGGTAGGTCATACAGGTCACAATAGTTATTATAATAATTCACCTTATAAATTCAATCTTAACTTCATCAAATTTATCAGCATTTTACCTTAAATATGTCCATATGTAGACCATTCTGCTGATCCCAAGTTAACAACCTGTGATAGTTGTAGACTTGTACACATTTAGATTTGAAGTTATCAGTTAGATACGTGCAGGATTCTTTGGGTTTCCTGTAAAATACAAACAAAGATTTAACTGTTGGTACTGGCGGCTGATCCTGTCCATTACTCAAAAATCCATACATAGATATTATTAACTATACTAATTGTTATTAGTGAAACATATTAGTAATGATGGTTTTGTAAGTGTCAGTCTTCCGTCCATGCAACTCTGTCGTTGCAACTTTGACTTTATTCTTTTTTCACTTCTAGCGATCCTAAGCCAGCTCCAGCTTCTTCTCATAACCATTGTCAAATGCCCAACGTAGGAAACAGTTGACTTATGATACTATACAAATACTTACAAGCATTTTTCCAACCGCAGTGTCTGCGTGTGCTCCCCAGTGTTCACGATGTACTTCCACTGTCCTGAAGTGGCTCTCGCGCGTTGCGGTCGGGCGTACTTCACTGTGCTGGGACACATGAAGCCGGCTTCTCCAGCGCCGGCGAAGTCGCGGTTGGCGGTGTCGCCACGTCTGGAAGAAGGAGAGAAATAGTAGGGGTAAATGCTCTGTGCCAGTAATGGTAAGAAAGTCAAAGTAAAATGAATGAATTATGACATTTATCAAGAGATCTTCAATTTCTACCTCTAGAATTTTGTAAAAGATCAAGTTTCTACTATTGTACTACTACTAGATGATACTATTATTGTACCTTTTGTTCTATTATCATAGCTAGTATGAGTTATTTGTTGAAGCTTTTGAGTTAAGCTATATTCCAAACAGTTTCACCGGCTTGAACTATTTTCCGGGTTAAAATCTACTTAAGTATCCTATCTTATTTAAGGATCTAATATACCCACTTACAAAATGTAATCAAAACAGTAGTTTCTGCGTGATGTAACAAACATCCATCGTCACAAACTTTTGTATTCATAATATTAATTATAGTATTAATAATAGGATAATTTGACACCGATAGTATAATAGTATCTGCTGAAGATACAAGATGTTCTTTCAAAATAAAAATTATAATACCAATTTCAACTGATATTAAGTTTCTATTCATCAAATTCCTCACCTATTGGATACCAGGTAATGGTCAGTAGTATACTTGGACTCCTGGGCCGCGGTGACGCCGTCCAGCGCCCCTTCCCCTGGGTCCTTGAAGTCCGCCAGCAACGCCCCTGCTGCAGCCTTATTCCGCCGGATGGACTGTACTATTGCGTCTCTGAAATGAGAAAAAATACACAACAGTTCCATTAAAGGTGACTAATAATTTATGATATTATAGATGAGACTTAAAATCTGATGCATCGGGGTGAGGAGCACAATGGAGAGCCATACAATACTTGTATAATTATGTGATTGTTATGCATCACCACTTATTATTTTTGCGTTTGTTCAATACATCCAAAAGTTGTCAGAGATTGCTTTATGCCCTAGTCAAGGTTTCTCTTTTTTCATGTTTCTATGTTTGTGGTATACAATAGGTACAGAGGTTCTTGTATTCTATTATAAGTTCTGGGCGGAAATGCATTAGTTATGGGCAAGCGTGGCGCATACCACCAGGCGAACGACTTCTTCGTAACGTAAGATAACAATGTTCGGTATCAGTAAAAATGTATATAAAAAATATTATTGCTCAGGATATATTTATTAAAAATATTTATTCATATATTAAAAGTCTGCTGGCTGAAGGGCTAATGTACGATTAAAGGCTGTAACTGTTTTTTAAAAAGTACTGTTTTTTTTTAAATAACATCGACTCCTACAATTACACCATTGCTAATTAAATAATATCTCTATTACAGAGTTCAATCTCAACATTCAAAACAAGCATAATCCAAGTAACTGTATATATTTATTACACCATTGCTAGACCTCTTACAACTCAGCATTCGGGCTCACTTTCGCCGGCTAACGTCTTTGTAATAACTTCACTCTTGTTCTCGACGACGGTGCTAGTGTCATGTGATTATGCAACTTATAACAAGCTTGAATTTAAATTCAAAATATACTTTTGGAGACCTGCCTGATTCTAACAACAGCTTGAAGTAACGACTGGATTCAAAAACGGATCCACGCAATGCCCATTACGGCTTGATCTCATAACTTCTAGAAGAGCGAGACGAGCAGGTCGTTCCCCTGATGCTATATCAAATCAAATCAAAATCTCTTTATACATCTGGCATCACAGATGGCTCATATGGCATCACAGACGCACTTATGAACATCAAATTATCACCATGACTCTACCACCGTATCGGAAAAAGAAACACTACTCAGAAGATACAGCAACAAAAAGAGGGGCATTTTTTTTAGCGATTTTGCTTAGGTAGATTCATTTTTTTGGTTTTTTACAATGTTATGTTTCTTATGTACCAGTTGGCTACTTTACAGGTGTGGAATGTTCCAAGCATCTTTGTCTTTGTATATGATGGCAATACGCCTACCCATAACAATAGCAGCGCCAATCAGAACTTTGTTTATCAAAATCCAGCGCGGCACTGCACTGTGCTCGTACTTCTTAAGGCAGTCTCTTGCCTAAATTAATGCCAAATGAACCACTCACGATGGATAATCCTCAACGAGCAGACACAGCGTGTTTGTAAACAGCTCGCACTTGGTGTCGCCTAGAGGCAGCTTCCTGGCCGGTGCTGGCCGTTTCCTGCTGATGGCTGCAAAAGGCTCAGCTGTGGTGCGGCGCAGGGTTGGGGAGGTGTAGGGCTTCGGCGGGTACGTGCCGCGGCGGATGAGGTTGCCTGAAATTATGATACAGATGGATAGAAAGTACGCCTATTAAGAGACTACGGTTTGTATTTATGCAATATTTATACAAGACAGAGAATCGGCGAATAAGGCTCAACAGGAACTCATGCGAATTAAGATTCAATGCATTACAGTTCGAATCGGACTACACCCTGCCCCGATGCCAACCATAAGTTATGTAGTGAATCTTGCACGCGCTCTAAAAACGTTGAAAGAATACATAGTGAGTAGTTTGGGATGTCAAAGAATCAAGGATAATTCAAAGGCATGTCACTTCCACCAACCCTCATTGGCCCAGAGTGGCGGATTATGGCCCATTCTCTCTCTTCTTTCTTAGAAATGAAACTAAAACCACCAAAAGTGGACACAACTATGTTTGAAAACGCATGGTTTGTATTCACATGGAACTACCGCTTAGAACCAATCACAACGCTGCATCTACATTGTCAACTCGACGATTCAACGCCGCGCAGATAATACTACGTTTCCCTATAACAACTCCCATTTATGTCAATTTTTGAAGACTAATCCATGACTTGAGGTTTTTAAGTACCTTTTCGATCCACATATCGGTTTAAAGCCCGCAGTTTTTCAGCGACTGGGAGACCTTGCGCCAGGGTCTGATTAGTGGAGTCTGCCATCAGATCCAGGGTGGTGTTGTCTGACGATGATATCGTCATAGACCTGGATATGTTGCCAGGTTTGGTCTTAGGCATGGCTGACGTGGAGGCTTCTGTCGTGGTGGATGTTGACATTCTGGAGAGGTTTCTCTGAAACGAGAACGAGTTTGGCATGAGACGTAGAACTGTTAAAGTTAAACTGTTTTTTGAACTCGGTGCAAATTGATCGAATATGAGAGATATATTAAGCAACATTTCCGAAAAATACTATTTTTATAAGAGCTCAGTGACATTTATTTTTAAAGTGTATAAAAAAGTCTTGTTATTGATACGATTTACAAACTGACCTCTGAAGGCGGGCTTTTGTAAGTGACCACTTTGTAATATAATCTTATCTAAAATCTAAGCAACTTCTGATTACCTTAATTTTTTTACAAAAAGCAATTAAATAACAATACATAATATCACAACCACACATCTTACTTTATAACCATGGCCAATTTAAAACAATAAGCCGAATCTTATATTTTTGATATATTATTATATCAAGTCATGAGAATAATGACTTGACATCGATTTATGTCAGCAGCTTTCAACGTCATAATAAAAGATTTGCAGTCTTTTTAGCAGATCCAGATCCCTGATGGTCAATGCCAAAACTTGCAGCTTACTTAGTGACAAAGTTTCTAAGCATTTCCAATTCAAGAGACTTTCATGACTTGCAGGGCAAACGCCTTGTAGTATCTACCATAAAACTTACAATGTTATTAACCTTAATAGCCACAGCACTAGGCTAGGCTTAATGTTCAATTTCTACTGTGCTTTATGATTATAATCCTTTTATCCTACTTTCAACTTTCACGCTTTAATATTAAAGATTACCTTATCAAAGTCTCTACTTACATTGTCTACATCGTTTGTGATATTAGAATTTTCTCTAACAGTAACTTGTTTAGTGTCGTTACTGCTATCTTTGTCTGTGTTAGTTTTGATTGAATTTTTTTGAGTTTCAGGAGAAAAGCTTCTAACGTGTTGTTTAAAAGTTTGAGTGGGTGCGGGTTCGACTCCTAGTTCGAACATGTCATCGTCTAAAGCATCATCTTCAGTGTATGAGCGTCGAATTAGTGCAGCTGGTTGTCTGACGCCATCTGTGTTTTCTTCAGTGTATGTTCTTCTAAGTGCATTTTGTGGTCTAAATTGATTTAAATATTCTTCTGCGGTGTAGCGTCTTAGGAGTAGTGGTGGGTATGGTTGTATGGCTTCTCTGACTTCCTTGCCGGGTCTAACGGCGCGTCGGATTAGGTTTGCCATGTCTAGCAGTATTGGGAGCATTAAGTTCGTGGTGTTTCCTGTGTTTCCGAACATTGATCTGACCTGGAATGAGAAGGGTATATGTTTTAGATCTTGTACAAATTTGATCGTTATATTAATTGGTGTACAACACACTTGTTTTTTGAGTTGGTATCATATTGGACTTTCATATTTCATATAGGACAATCAGGAATCGAATCAGGATTTTCCTTGAGTACCTTCTCTTGTTATTGTCCTCATTATCCGATATAATGTGTGTTTATTTGTTTTTTATAGTAGCTATTGTTATAAGCGGATATAATAGGAGAGTACTTTTTTGTTTAGATTTTAATAAACACAGTGGACAGAGATGTTTGGAGGGAGATGGGGGAGACCTTTGCCCAGCAGTGGGACACAATAGGTTGATATAATAATAATGTCTAATAAACACCTATTATATGTTCTAGGATATTGTAGAAATATAAGCTAAATACTGCTTGACATTGTTAAAAGTCTAAATACTTTATATGCTGTCATATTACAATTAGATAACAACAATTAAATTGTTTGAATTGGTTAATAATTATTACACCTCGAACAAAAATTGATCATTAGCGAATCTTAAAATACGATAACATACAACCGTAAGTACAATACGTAAGAGGTGGTAATAAATCACAAGCGAGATAAACATAAAATGCACATTATATTCATTCAGCCGCCATTCAAACGATTCTCTGGTCATTTCACGGTCATGAGAAAACCTAGTTCTAAATTCGTGGGAGGTTTCGCTCGTGGCTTACTGCGCTCAGAGGCGGTAAGGTCAGAGTATTATAAGCAATGGGTACGAGGTGTTTGTCGTTTAGGCTTGCTATAAACACACGCAAGTCGGCGTGAATCGGCACAGCTGGGAGGTGAAATTCTATTCTTATTCTTATATTCTTATTGTACATTGTCAAAACATTTACATTGTGCATTATGAAGTACATGTACAAAGGCGAGCTTAACCCTACGAAGAGTTTTCTTCCAACAAACCCTTGAGGAAAGAGAACTGTCACTTGAGCAAATAGGTTTCAGTGTTACGTGTATTTTGATAGATGAATATTTCGTTTTTTTCTCTTTATTGTTTAACAAACCTAATTTCCTGCCAATGCACATACGGTTGTGCTTGGCTTTAGTTATTTTAAGTTGTTGGACGCGAATGGTTATAGAAAAAGTTAAAATTTATTTTCATTTTAAATCTGTAATACCCAAATGCCACATTTTGCGCCGCCTGCATAACGCCGGCTACTTTAGATTAAGACCAAAGTGCATTTACTTTGGCAAATAAATATATTAATGAAACTAACGATGCCAATTAGCAATTAACTTTAAAAAGCGAATTCCTGTACAAAATGTTTTCCCCCTATAAATCTTCTAACAACTTAATTGCAAACCACTATATTAATGTTCTGCGATAGTTCGGTTATAAAATGACGCAACTCATATATTTATTACACAGAAACTAAAAAAATATTTGAAAACTAGTACAAAATTGGCACTTCAATATTAGTTTGGGAAATGCAAATTTGTTACATAAAAACCGATAGGAAAGCAAATCCGGTCATTATACCTGAGCACTTTATGAATGGGCTCGATATCATAAACTTGATCGGATTCTGTGATGTAACAGTCCATCGTCCGCCCATCCGTCTTTGAGATGTACACTACAAAAAATATAGTAGGGCAACTACAGACAAACCACATAAATGTGCTTATAATGCAACCACACCATGCACTTTAAATGGAATTCCCTAAAACATTTGATGTGCAAATAGTTTAAACTAGCGAGTGTGGCTCAGTGGCAGCACGTGCGACTTTCGATCCGACGCATCCGAGTTCGAATCCCGCTGGCCCCGCACCACTGACTTAAGTTATGTGCAGATTTAGCACTCGCTTTTAAAACGGTGAAGGAAAACATCGTGATGAAACCGGCATGTCCAAGAATTTATCACAAAAATTTAAGGACATGTGATATCCACCAACCCGCACTGGATCAGCGTGGTGGACTATGGCCCATACTCTAATAATAATAATAATCTAATGCTATAATCTACAAAAAATGTCAACTACTTATCTAAGTTTGTACTACTTAGACACTGTTCTGATTGTCTGAATTTTGTTGCGAATAACTGAGAGAGTGAAGTCAAAACTATAAAGTTTTGCAACAAACAGCAGTTAATAGTGATCAATGGAAACATTGACGACAGATGACGTAGAATCGTCCCCGTAAGACGATATAAGAAGGATAGAAGAAATTTGGTTGCTCGAGCAGTAGGCTCGGCGTCCCAGTGGTTAAGTCGTCGGGACAGTATTCGGAAGACGCAGGTTCGATCCCTGCCCGAGCAATATCATTTTTCTTCTTCCTAATTATTTAAAATCTTAAAGAGAAGTTATTACGCAATAGTTGTATGTTTAGGAAGTATCAAGTATAAAGTAAACACTCTTTATATCAGCAAGAAACTGTTAACGTCATTTTCTATTGTCTATATTGAATACCCAATCAAGACAATGGAGCTGTAGAAAATACGAGTATCTAATAAAACTAATTTTAACACATACCTGTGTTTTAGTGACAAACATTTTTTTATAGTATTTAGTTGAGACGAGCAAATCGTTCGTCGAACTGAAGCTCACTCCTGTCATAACAATAGCAGTGCCACCCAGAACTTTTAATACCATCAAAAGCACTGCGTAGGACTTCATTGCGCTCGTCACCTCGTGACAACAGTTCAGACTCTCATATGCCCAGTAATTGTGCTGGCTACAATGCCCTTCAACTGCATGCTAATTAAAACAACCTTCGCATGTTTTTTAAACAAAACTTATTTAAGTATTTTTTGGATTCATTAAAGCTCGTCGTTAGAATATTAATGAAATCGAGACATCTGCACCTTCACGCGCCTTTACAAAATAGTATAATATATAATAATAATGTATAAATATGTAATCGGAATAAAATCTCGTTGACATATGTAAGTGGAATGGAGTAGGATAGAATAGTAACTCTTTATTATAACACCACAATACATAAACAATAAAAAAACTGGCAGTAAAGCATTTTTCCGAAGAGCTGGCAGCTACCTCGGACAAAGAATTAATCTAGCTTTTCAAAGGGGGAACGCTGCCAGTATCTTCGGAACCTTGCCTAAAGGGACTCCTTTTAATAATATATTTTAGTTATTATATTATTTATATATTTTTTAAAACTAAAATTACAATTAACTCAATATTAGTGTCACAATTGGCGATCAAAGCGATCTCTTCCAGACAACCCAGTAATGGAGGAATGTAAACAAAAATATATATGGACGGTGTTACTAAGATTTTTTTGTAGATAGGTAGGTATATAATAAACGTATCTATCTACTCTTATCTAATTAATATTATATAAAGTGGGTACCTACATGAATAACTTAAGTTCTCTTTCTGCTAACTTGACCTTCTGTCCGCACGACATATTGAACGGCTACGGTCGTAAAGTATAAATACTGCAGCGAAAGTGTCATTGACGCAAGTGCGAAATAAAAACGAAAGTAAGAGATCTCAGACAGTTTCTTTCAAAAATGTTTTCGCAAACATCATTTTGAAATCATCAATTACATCGTCATGCTCCATTGAGGCATAATTTTATGTAATTTGCAGAAAATGTGCGAGTTTTTGCTAAAGTCATAATGCTGATGCTCAACACGCAAAGCTCATCTCATTTCTTTTTCTCATCATTTTTTTTAGGTATAGGTTTCCAGGTAAAGTAAATTGACAACCTAGATTTTAGATCAAGAAACCAACTAAATTAAAAAGAATACATGGAACATTTTATAATAATATAATTATCATCTATTTGATACATGGAACATAATATTTCAGGTTGAGGAGCGCCGGACTGCAATTCTCAGTAGCACTGCCATAAAAAAGTGTACAACCAACTTCAGGTCCTTTCATTAATCTCATTAGTCTCATCACATAAAAAAATATTAGTTACATAATCAATCTTTTGATTAGTATTTAATAACCTCATCAAACGCTAATATACATATAATGTGATTAAATTTTTGCAATTATACAAATTGGCACAAAAAGTCGTAAATGTAGTAAAACATTTATAATCAGTGATTACACTTAAAATATACTGAAAACATGAGTGAAACAACGTTTCTTGTAGAAGTTGTGATGCGCACGCGCAGACAGCTTAATAAACAAAATTCATTTAGTACCTGCTCTCGACAAATATTACAATACACTCGCGGCCAACAAAAATGCTCCACTTTATTTTACGACACAATAGTATCGAGAGAATTGGCTCACACGATTATCGAGTTTTTGCTGACAGTTTCTCTGTCATTGTACCGTGTTGCAATTAGTTATGTGAAATAATATTATGTGGCGTTCGACGTGACAGACATACACCCGTACCTATTATTTATGTTTTATAAATCGTTGGCAAGGAATTTACTCCCAGCGTACTTAAAGGTTTAGCTGTTAATAATTAGCTACTAATTAAGTATAAAGTAATGTTTTAATTAAACACATGCAAGCGCAATTTCTATATGTCAAATCGTAATGGGTAGTCTAGATACAGGCCTAGCATAGTTTGGGGCCCTCCGATAATCTAATATTTAATCAGTGTATGTGTAAATCTATATGTCATTTAATTGTATAGCTGATTGTGTAAATTTGGAAATAAATCATTTAATAGTTTAATTTTTCTCTTTTTTATAGCCCTACTTGATACCAGGGCCTCCGTCTGCATAGAATTTGGTTTAGAGTTGGAGAAACTGTTCGTTTTTTCGTGATGAAATGTATTCTACGTTTATTCCAGGACTTAAAGTTAAAGTACCTACTCGTATATACCGAATTTTATCAAAATCCGTTTAATCGTTAAGTAACTTATTGGTAACAAACACACACACACACACACTTACACCCTTACGCATTAAACGCAGTGCTTTCATGGTATTAGAAATTCTTGGTGGCACTGCAATTGTTATGAGCATTGGGCAGGCGTGTTGCTTACCATCAGGCGAAATACTTGCTCGTCTCACTGAGACTTAATATCTGATGTCTCGGGATGATGAGGACAGTGCAGTGCTTCACAGTTCTTTTTATGGTATATTAAGTTCTGGATGGCACTGCTTGCTATGGACCGGCGTAACACTTACCATAAGGCTAACGCCTCGCTCTTCTCATCACTCAGTTCCATAAAACATGGTTTGTTCGGTAATCTAAATATAAAAATTTAAAATGGAAAAGAAATCCTCAATTTAAAAGCAATGCAATATATTAAAATAATAATCAGTTACGGCCTATTATTCAAATTAATTACATATTATTATTCAAATTAATATTATTCAAATTAATTCATTACAAATAAAGTCTTAGTAAAATTTTGTATGTTTAGTCAATATTTCAAAAGTCTACTAGAATGCCTAGGTAAAGGTACTACTGGTAGCCTACTGGTGAGCGCCTCGCATTGTTCTCGTAAAGTTACCGACACACGCACTCTTTAAGATCCGATATAAAAAATGAGTTCAATTCTTTTATCCTCAAGTGTACGTTTTCACGCGTGCGCACAGTTCGTAAATCGTTTCAATTAGCAAATATATTTATTAAATTAATAAGCTAAAACAATTAATATATTTATTTTGCTGAAGTTTACCTCATGTTCTTTTTTTAACAGCTTCTTTTATTATTTAATATTTTCTGATTAACAGATTTTTTGTAGGTATCTACTGTTTTTTCACATGTAATTTCAATATATTAGTTCCTAAGTATGAAAGATAATTCATTTTATAACAAAAATAAAACCGATTTCAGTTCTGACTTATATTCGAAGTTCAAGGTCGAATATCCGTGTAATTTATGTGGGACCACCTTGAAGCTATACTGAACTCAATGCAAAAATATTTTTCCAAGTTAGTTATAAATGACGGAGTTCTGAGGCAACAAACAAAAATAAATTAATTCTAGACTTAATATACATGCAAAATTCAGTAGGTATTCCTGGGCCTAAGCTAATAAATAAATAGCTTATAATAATAAATGCTTAATAAAAATTCATTGAGTTTTACTTGATTAAACATCAACTAATAATAAAATTGTACAATAGTTAGGTGTCCTAACAGGTGCTGAATTTCGTATTGACTCTAATTTACTTTCGTAACTGCGTAAAATTGTCGTGCTAAGAAAATTATCTGAACCTGACCCCATCGACAAAAAGCAGGTCGTTCCGATTGCAATGAAGTATTTCTAGATCTGTCAAACGGTCTAAAAAATGTCAGCCTACCACCGTTAGCTTAGTTTATGAAATAGCAGGTTGGAATTTCGAACATATTGTTGAGTGCTGTGCGGCACAGATTACAATTTACGCCCGTATTCATCGTCATTCGTCTAATATGCCCATTAATTTTGCTGGCTACAATGCCCTTCAAACCGGAACACAGTAATGCTTGCGCACTACTGCTTGGAGCAGAATAACTGGCAAAGCGGTGGTACCTACCCAGATGGCCTTCCGCATACGAGAGACCTACCACGAGTATGTCGTCCAACTGTTGCGAAAGCGGAATATTTTCGAAAACAAAGATTTTTATCTGCATAACTTGGCGACGACACACGTGGCCACCCACTCAATATGAAAACTCGGTCGGTTCTGTTACACTCAGTAACCGATAAATATTCATAACGGTTATGTGGAAGCATAGTTGATACCCGCTCGGGTGTGGCGGACTATCGGATGCCGAGAACTGAATTTATCTTTGAAATTGAAGAAAGCGCTGTTTTTGCGTCCCACGCTGGATGTCTAAATGCTTTCAACTGATGATTGTTTGCCGAAACAGAACTATATATTTATACTATATATTAATGTTAAGCGCTGAATAAATTATAATAAATAAATAGGTACGTATGTTAGTTACACTGTTACAAGAAAATAAAAGGCTAGGAAAAGGCAAAGATATTTTATTTAATGAACTTGCATTAAAACAAATCTTTGCTTTCTTTCCTTCGCTTACTTTACGGGAAAGTTAGGAATAGTTGAATGACAACGAAATTACACACTTAACCTTTTGGGTAGTAATAATTACTGACCCATGCATAGAGTTCTCAGTCAACCAACAGACATATAAGTACTCGTATTTATATGCTACTACACTCGGATAAACTGAATATGAACTTTGTGTATAATTATTTCTTTATTTGGACGAAATTAGTGTATCGTCAAATAAGTTATGACATGCAATATCGACGATTTGATAAATGCGCGTTTGCGATCAGTTGCTATTAAAGACCGCTTGCGTTTACGGACCTGTCATACAATCTCGTCGTTTCTAGGGAAAAATTGATATTCTATCGTTAAAAATAGTAAGCATATTATATTAATGTATCATTATCATAATATTACATCATTAAAAACATAGCATTTTGAAATTTTGTGAGAGATTGGCGTGGTATATAGTTTCATTCCAAGTTAGAGTTTATTTTAATATGAAATTTTTCTTGAGTTTTATCCAAATAATATAGAAACTAGGTCGACTAATTCGACAAACTATGTTAGTCCTAGCCGTTTACTAAATATTTAAGATTTATTTACATATTTATTTTACTTTAATTAAAACTGACAATCCAATTACATTAATTAAAGACATTAAAGACACACACATAAACGAGCATTAAATTGTAAAGAGTTTTTGTGATGAATAAATAAAATTCGTTTATTTCAGCCAAAAACCCATATGAAAATTACAATGAAAATGAATAAAAATTAAATAATAATAAAAATAGTCATACTAGGTATTTGAGACGCTTGTATAAGTAGATAAAAATCATTAATAGAATTAGAAGTAATTAACCAATATATGCTATAACTTTTCGCAATAAGTTAGTTTTTTGATGTTTGTTTTGGACTGTAATTATTATCGTAGATATAATCATTAATTATCATTTTAAAGTAATGCAATTCAATAATAACTGAAAACTGGTCATAACATGACTAAGACGGATTTTTCATCATGAAAATGACTGCTACTTGATAGTCACAGCACATAGGACGCATTTTTCCTACTGCTTTGTCATTAGTCTTTTTTCTGTTTTCGGTTTATCGTCACATTCTGGAATATTCCGTACCTATATATACAAAACAACTTTTATGCGTTACATGCTACGACCAATCTATGTTACATGTATCCTGAACATGACCAATGTAACACACATTTTACGGAACTAACCTCGCCCGCTTTACACACATCTCACACATAAGGCATTGAATAACCGAACTCGCATGTTTAGCATACACTAACAGCTTATAATTGCAGTTGTCGTGACGGAAACTACGCGTCGCGTGATGGACAACTCGGTCGGTAGGAAATCGATCGCACCTTTGCATGTATCTACGTGAGGGGATCGAACGACGAAACAATGATAGTAAACTTGGAATTAAATTTCCTATAACCCAATAGTTAGCTGTCAGATGAGCTCTGTCGAGTAAATGAGTATGAAACATTTTCGAGAAAATAATCGTACGTACTGTTATAATTATATGCACTTCTATAATAAAAGAGCGAGTTTGGCTCATTTGGAGCATGCGCGACTTTCGATCCGAAACACCCGAGTTCGAATCCCGCTGGCCTCGTACCACTGACTTTCTTAAGTTATGTGCCGATTTAACACTCGCTCTAAAAACGGTGAAGGAAAACATCATGAGGAAACTGGCATGTTCAAGAATTTATCACATAAATTTATGAAATGCGACATCTACCAACCCGCACTAGGCCCGCGTGGCGGATATACACATACTCTCTATATGAGTAGGCCCGTGTCCCAGCAGTGGGAATGTGATGATGATGACTATAATAAAAATGATATTAAATTCTCCAAGTGTTAAGAGACGGAAATCCTTAGTTGGCGATATAACTTTGATTTTATTTAAGACACTTTAAACTTTGGTAACTCCTTTAAACATCTGAAGAATCGGAGCGATAACGCCGTAATACGCCGATAAGCCGTCGTTCCCGGTTGTTGTCTTAGGACAGCAGTCGTTAGCTCATGTCGGAGGCCTTTTAGTGGTCTAAAACACCAACGCTGGCCACATACACAAACCACACGAGAAAAATACCCGCCATGCGCGTTATCATAAGAAAAAATATTTAGCTATACAAAAGCGTCGTATTGGCATAAGTAATAGACATGAAAAAAAAACCCTTAAATAATTGCAAAATGTGATTAGTGTACAGGAGGTTTCCACGATACAAACAAGTGGTCAGTACCTGCGTGTGTGAATAACGGCCGAAACTTACAACTTTCCTCTTAGCTATGTATCTTTAATATTTTGAAAGTGACGCGATTACGCAAACCATTTCTAAGTATTACAAAATATATGATAATATACGTAAATTGAGTTAATGCCATAGGTACGTTTAAGTATAAGTTATTGTATAGTGCCGCTGTAATTCAGTATCTCATAGTTCACTCGCACATATGAAAATTGGGATTTCATATAGGTAGGCCTACTTTTCAGGACCGCTTTGCTAAATAGGTCTTTTTTTTTTTTTTTATTTAATATGTCGGCAAACAAGCAGACGGCCCGCCTGATGGTAAGCGGTTACCGTCGCCTATGGACAGCAGATGCAGCACCAGAGGCATTGCTGATGCGTTGCCGACCCTTAAGGACTCTATTAATTCCCCTTTTAAAGGACTCCATGTTGTAGCTCAAAGGAAATACCGACGAAGGTAGGTCGTTCCACATCTTACAAGTGCGAGGAAGGAAATTGCGAGTGAAGCGTGTCGTGTGGGAAGTCCAGTTTTGTAAGATGTGGGGGTGAGCTTTTTGACGATGGCGAGATGTGCGGTGGAAAAATTGGGAAGGGCGGAATCAGGTCAAAAAGCTCTTCAGAACATTCCCCATTATAAAGGCGGTAGAACACACAAAGCGAACCGATATCTCTTCGGAGGCTAAGTGGCTCTAATTTTTCAGACACCTTGGGATCATCGACAATCCTAATGGCTCTTCGCTGTAGGGAGTCAAGAGGCTGAAGCAAATACTTGGGTGCGCCGTTCCACAAGTGAGAGCAATACTCCACGTGGTGCCTGACTTGAGCTTTGTAAAGCAGAAGCCGTTGCCCCGGCGTGAAATATCGCCTCGCCTTGTTCAGCACACCCAGCTTTTTTGAAGCAAGTTTCGCTTTAGCCTCCAAGTGACTCCGAAACTGGACCTCACTAGAGATGTCGACACCCAAAATCCCAAGGCTATCTGAGATCTTAAGAGGAACGCCCTGAAATCGTGGAGCTACAAGGAATGGAGTCCTTTTTGCAGTGAATGCGCAAACTTGTGTCTTGGTGGGGTTGAACTTCACCAAATTCTCACCTCCCCATTCGGACACTTTTTCTAGGGAGTCTTCAATGTTTGACACAAGTCTATATCTGCTTTCCTCCACCTCAGCGGTTGAGGCATTAACACGACCAGTATACTGTGAGTCGCCCATGCTATCATCTGCATAACAATGAATGTTGCTTATTTGCAACATATCGTTAATGTGCAGAATGAAAAGCGTAGGCGACAACACAGAACCCTGAGGAACGCCAGCATTTATAGGCATGGAGTCAGAGCAAGAACCATCTACAACCACCTTGATGCTCCGCCCATTAAGGAAGCTGGCAATCCACGTGCATAATCCCTGCGGAAGTCCGTACGCTGAAAGTTTCGATAAAAGTGCCCTATGCCAGACCCGGTCGAATGCCTTTGCAATGTCTAGGCTCACAGCCAAAGCTTCTCCTCTACTCTCAATAGCTGAAGCCCATCGGTGCGTTAAATATACAAGAAGATCACCAGCTGAGCGGCCATGGCGAAATCCATATTGACGGTCGTTAATCAGCAGGTGATCCTCAAGGTATCCCAGAAGCTGGGTATTAACAACACGCTCCATCACTTTGCAGAGTAGGGAGGTAATTGCAATTGGCCGGTAGTTCGATGGGTCTGTGCGGTCACCTTTTTGGGAATTGGGTGGACTAGGGTGACTTTCCAGGAACACGGTACGTATCCTGAGGAGTAAGAAAGCAGAAATAGGCGCTGCAAGACTGGAGTCAACTCGGGAGCACATTTCTTAAGGACGATAGCCGGAATCCCATCTAGCCCACTCGACTTTCGCGCATCAAGGGATACGAGTTCCTTCCGTACCGCTCTCTGGGAGATGCGTACCTCGGGCATGGAACTCTCGCCTTTTCTTAGTAAGTCGATTATTTGGCTTTACATTATTTGAACTAGTACTCCTCCACAAGCACAGCATTGTTCGTGGCGTTGTACAGGTCCTCGCAAAGGTGGCAGGCCACGCAGGGCAAGACAAAAGGTGTGCCAGTCTCAGGTGAAACACTGCACTCGCATACACTATCCGAGCTGTTGCTCCACCTGCACATGGAAGTAGGTACCACATTGGCATTATAGATATTCCACTGGCAACCGTGAAACCGTCCACTGCGTGTAAACAAAACAAAAATAAAAGGTTTATCCATTTCAGCTATTTCCACTGCTCGGACATGGGCCTCCTCTCATAGATTGAGTATGAAGTGAAAAACCATGTATTAACAACAAATTATACAACTGGGAGTACAAGTTGCAGCAACATTAAAAAAAACTTAATTTGTCGCAAACCGGCCGCAACTTAGAGTTATAAAAACACATAGCTTATAATTTATTTTGCTTTAAAAACAATTACATTTGTATTGGTCATAATCCACTACGCTGGCCCAGTACGGGTTAGTGGACTCTTTTCATAATTGAACTCAAATCTAGATTCAACTTTTGCCTATACTGTCACTGCGGTTGAACCGCTATAAAGAGGAGCTATCCAGCATTTTACATATATTTGCAATAACTCTATAGGTAATTCCTAGTTAACTCAATTAAACTCAATTAAATTCTATAATTAAATTTGACGTATGTTAATGTATTTGTTATGCTAACATATCGGAAGTGGGAAAATTAACATATTTATTAACATATGACATAATAAAAATCAGTTTGGCAAGGATTTGAATGGCTTCAATATGTATTAAACTATCAATTTCATAATACTAAATAGCGAAATTATACATAACTTATTATGACTTGGAATTTCCATAACGAGTTTTGTTTACTTTCGTGGAATTACAACATAAAATATAAAAACTTTCTCGTGAAATTAATTTAGATTATTACGTAAAGCTGGTAGCAATGTTTTTTATGGAACTGAGTAATGAGACGAGCAAGTCGTTCGTCTGATGGTAAGCGCCACGCCTGCCCATATCAATTGCAGTGCCACCCAGAACTTTTAATATCATAAAAAGCACTGCGTAGCAATGCATTGCGCTCATCACCCCGAGACATCAGATATTAAGTCTCATACGCCCAGTAATTTTGCTGGCTACAATGCCCTTCAAACTGGAACACATTAATGCTTGCGCACTACTGCTTGACGGCAGAATAACTGGCAAAGTTGTGGACCTACCCAGGCGGCCTCCCGCAAACGAAAGACCTACCACGAGTAAACATCGTTTGCCTTCACTTACCATTAGCTAAAATACAGGTCAAATATTAATTGAATAGTAAATTAAATCTTGTTTAGACTTTTGAGTAAGCTCGCAGAAGGTTGCATATATTAATCATGTACTCACTGCCAGTCACTGCGGTCACTGCCGGAATTTGAGCCAGCAGCGATTGAAGTCATCAAAAACAGACTTTAATATAAAAATTTAATTTTGTTGACTGAAAATTATATTTCAAACTCATTGGATAAAGTTTTTGCTCAGTTATAGGTAGTTGAACTTTTTATAATAATCAATTATTTTTATAATAAACTTGTTCTTTTTATAATATCGCTTTCTATCACTATACAGATGAGTGCTGCATTCATTTGGAAAACCATATAAAATTAAAAGGATTTAGCATCAGCAGCGTTTTTATTCAAGTGAATGAGAAAACCTGTACGTCATTCACCTGGTAGCAAGCACCACGCTTGCCAATAAAAGTTGAAGCCCCACGCATAACTTTACGAGGCACTGCACTGCGCTCGTCACTTTGAGACAATAATACCCAGTAATTTAGCTTGATGATGAACTCTTGTATATTACCTTGCCTGACGTACGGTTGCCAAACATGGACATTTAACAATAAAATAAGAAATAAAATACAAAGATGTCAGCGCGCTATGGAAAGGAGCATTCTTAGCATAAAGCTAAAAGACAGAATAAAAAACACAACCATTCGTAAGAAAACAAAGTTAATAGACGCACTAGAATACTCACAAAGGCCTAAATGGAAATGGGCAGGCCAATAGCGCGCACTACCCATCAAAAATGGACTAAACGCGTAGCGTTGTGGTCGGGTCCAAATGGTAACAGAAGACGAGGCCGACCACAAGAAAGATGGGCAGATGAAATAGACAGAGCGGTGGGCAAAGACTGGCTAACAATGGCACAAGATAGATATAAATGGTTCGACATGGAGGAGGCCTTTACCCTAAGAGGGGTTCTTACTTAAACATATTTTTAAATTTTAATTTAATTGTTTAATTTCTAAGGAATAAATGGGCTTTAATTAATAATAATAATAATAATAATAATTTAGCTTGAAACAGTGCCCTTAAAAGAGAACACACCAATGTTTTCACACTACTGTATGTCGGTTTAATATCTGGCAAGTGCAGTGCCAAACCTATTTCCAAACGGACTCTAGTAGAAGAGGCGTACTACTATAAAATACGTAGGTTTAGGAAAGCCAAATGCCATTTATAATAAAAATATTGATATTACTGTTATGGACAGGCGTATGGTTCACCATCAGGTGAATTAAAATTAAATATAAAATTTAAAAACCCCTGATACGTTTTGATAAAACATGTCCAAGAACCATAGCTAGAAAACCTGCTTTCACATAAAAAATACCGCATCCAAATCGGTTTATCCGTTTGAAAATGACGATGCCATAGACAGACACACATATGGGTCAAACTTATAACACCCCTCCTTTTTGTGTCGGGGGTAAAAAAAGATTTAGTAACCGTACCTGGGCTAGGTTAAGTGGCGGCCGGCCCGGCGGGGTGCTGACTTGCCTCGCCACCAGCGACGCCAGCGCCAGCCGCTGCGACCCCGACATCGCCCTGATGATGGGCAGGATCTGCGCAAACTTCCCCACATGATCCTTCCTCTCCATCGCTCTTAGAACAGCATCCTTCACCATACCCTCCTGAGCCCTTATCTTGCTTGACGACTTGTAATTCTTTTCCACTGTTCTCGAAGTCGGCTCGAAAAAGTCTTCTAAACCATCATTTTCTAAAGAGTCCAGGTTATACTGGGGCCGGTGAGAATTGGTCACTCCAGTTGGCTTCACTATCCGCACGGGAGGTTTCACAATAGTCTGGTAGTGTCTCGACTCTTGCGCTATCATCACTTCATCAGGATCTCTCTCGAAGTCAAAGTCTCTCAAGTCCTCATCAGCTCTCGACACCACTATACAGACAATAAACAAAAGTCTTAAGGTAACACTGGCCATTTTTAAAATATAAAAAAATCAAGTCATTAACATATTTTTCACACACGGCACGTTTAAATTTCAAAATAAAAGCATTTTTTGCGCGCGCTTTGATATCTTTTATAAGGCGCGGCGATGCGCGGGCGCAAGTATGCTCACTCCGACGTCAAATGGCGTGCGAGATTCTGCCAGGTACACACACAAACATGCTCTCTCATCTTGTATTTACAGTGAGATAATTCCGGAACTGGAGACTTTCACCTTTGTAAAGGTCATTTTTAGTCAAAACTGATAAGTCAGCCATCGATGACATGACGTTATGGCTAACAATGGGGTTGCATAAGGTGCTATTTGGGCAAGTGTTGGCCAACTTTACCTTTGCGGTTCTTACAGCTTCACAAACTGCAAAGTATACCTTAAAATGTTAGACCTAAGGCATTACACATTTTTTTACAACAAACTTATGTTTGTTTGATGTAAACAAATGGATGATATTACACTTGTATTGAATGTATTGTATTTTACAGTACCATTATAATCGTATCGTAAAGAAAGCTATCTATCAATTTTGATACGTCGACAATTTTAGTGTTTATCCTGACTTTTATGATTTCGTGTCATTTTGAACTCTATGAACTTAGAAATAAAAGCGTATGAAATGTTTTGGTAATGTTGGTAAAGTTTATTTTTACACACAATAATAGTTACATAATATTACAATACTTGTAATTACCCATTTGGTGCTCAACGAATTGTAAAGTTAGTACTGCATTCATAGTAGCGAAGCGAAACCTGGGTTTTTTTATTGTATCGTGCTTTGATTTGATATTGTTTTGCTTATGGTTATGACATTGTTAAGTCATATATAAATCGGGTGTGTTGAATATTTTGATTTGTTATTCAAACTGCGTTCAAATACACATGAAGAATAATTTAATATTAATATTACGTTTTAAATTGAAATTTTGAGATGATTCATTAAAAAAAATAAAAAAACAAAAAAGATCTTTTTTGTAGTCAAATAAATCTTTTTTGTTTTTTACTTTTTTTAATGAATCATCTCAAAATTTCATAAAAATAGCAAAATAAAGAAAACAGAAATAGAAAAAAATATATATATAAACAATATAAAGAGACAAATAAACTTAAATGACTACTATGCGGTGCCGAATGGGGTTTTCGCTCAGCACAAAATGTCAAGTGTCGTTATTTGACACCCGACGCTGGTTTTCAGCAAAACCCCATGGCGTGCGGATAAAATTGTAAAGTAAATTAATTTAATAATAGTAATTTGTAATCTTTTGTATGCCACTTTCTGATGGAACATGCACAACTATTTTATAAGTGTGACATCATAATATCATAATTATACCATGTTTCAAGCAAATAAATAATATTCATTTTCATTATTTGAAATATAATGAAATGATAATGATGATATTATATAATTATTATCTTATGATGATTATGTGATATATTCATAACATTTCAGATTTGAGATGAAGTTCCGCAACGTCACGCCTGATTCCATTAGATGCATTCAAATTCAATTAAAAATTTAACTATATTATTATCGTGATGCCGCCATCTCCAGACCTATCACTCTAAAAGCGAGCGCGCCCTTGCGCCGCCCTCACTTTGCTCCGAGACTTCACGCCGTTCGCATCGCTCCTCGATTTATTTTGTGTCATAAAATTAATTCTTGATGAAACTATTTTCAATTATTTTGTAAAATTGCTTAATTCAATTAAAATGAAAGTCATGTTGTTTGTTTCGTATTTTTTTTAATAAATTCTGTTTTTAGTTTATAACTTCAGAAGTGGGATAGGCTCCATAGCCTATCACCATCTTCCTGACGATTTTCTTAAATAGCGAAGCGAACGTGGGAAGCAAATTATTTTTGAGTCATGGCCGATCGATCCACCTCTCGTAATAGAGGCCGGACAAGGCGAGACCAAAACATTGACACAGGTATTCTACAAGAACAGCTGGGCGCTATTCTGGCGCGTCTTAACGCGCTGGAAAACCCCAGCCTACCCGCTGCGTGCACCGAGTTGCCATCAGCGGAAGTGCGCGCGCTTGAGGCGCCTAGCGAGGCCATTGTGCCTACGCCACAGCCGCCTGCGCCGCCGGAGTCTAGTGCCAGCACCATCCGGGACTCTGTTGCAAGTACTTCAACATCAATGGACTCCACCGAACGCCTCATTGGGGCGCTCAGTGCACTGACAAAGGTTAGATCCACCCATTATTACATTTCTAACTTCGATCCTAGTTTGCACGATATCGATTCTTGGTGCGAGGAAGTTGAAAAGGCTCGTATTATAAATAATTGGGACGACAACGAGTGTCTAGCTAGAATTGCGAATTGCCTAAAAGGAGACGCACGTAGTTGGCTCAACGATTGGGTAACTAACGACCGCACCTGGTCGAATTTCAAAGTTGAATTTAAGCCGTTGTGTTCGCGAAGAATCGATATCGCAAATATTTTATACGACGTTATGTGCACGAACTCTGATGGGTATCCCACGTATGCGGAATATGCCAGACGCTCTCTGTTGCGCTTAAATATTGTTAGAGGGTTAAGCGATGAGTTGACAACCGCTATTGTCATACGTGGAATAACCGATGCCCAGATTCGCGCAGCAGCGACCAATGCTCGATTATCGGCTAAAGACCTTGTAGATTTCTTGTCTATTTACACAAAGCCTAATCGCAGTACATCGTTTAATCCTACAAGGTCTTACCAAAGTAGGAGCATTGATCAGCGAAAACGTGTTCATAATAACAAAATGCCTACCCGCGACATCAAATGTTTTACGTGCGGGTCCACCGGCCACGTACAGCGCACTTGTCCGAAACGACCTAAGCCTAGTGCGCCGCAGGATACTACTCCCTGCTCATTTTGCAAGAAGCCAGGACACGACATTACTGTTTGTTTCGCCAAGCAAAGATCCGAGCAACGTAATAAAAATAATGTTAACTTTTGTCGTGAGTTAAAAGGTGCCCCAAACGATAATGATATTACCACTGCAGTCATACAAGGGGTACCTATTGATGTATTGATAGATAGTGGCTCACGCGTTTCGCTTATTTCGGACTCGGTTCTTGAACATTTTAACTGTGCTCGACTACCCACATATCAAGTATTACGTGGCATCGGTGAACAAAATGTCGAGTGTGACAGTTACGTCACCTTGATAATAGAATTTTGCGATGTTTCATTGGAGGTAGACTTTTTAGTTGTTCCACAAAAATGCTTGAACGTACCGGTACTGATCGGAACCGACGTGTTAAATCGTGAAGGTGTAGCTTACATTCGCGTGAATAATACACAAAGAATAACACGCATTCCTAATTCCACAAGTAACAAGGGTATCAAGGACGTGTTACTCGTCGAGCCAAGTGAGCAGTTGCCCGTTAATACACCCCTCGAGGGTAGTGACTTGCATAAATTGTTGTCTATTATCAATGAATTTAAGGAGTACATCATTGTAGGTACTGCTTTAAGTACAGTGACGACTGGCAACATGCGCATTGAGTTGACGAGTGATACACCTGTTTGCTATAGACCGTATAGATTATCGATTGATGAGAAATTAAAAGTGCGCGAAATCATACGAGACTTGTTGGAAAAAGGAATCATCCGCGAATCTGAATCTCCGTACGCTAGCCCGATTATCCTCGTTAAAAAACGTGATGGTAATGATCGAATGTGCGTGGACTACCGAGCGTTGAATGCGATCACGGTGAAGGATCGTTATCCAATGCCTCTGATAGAAGACCATATAGACCGCCTTGGAAAGAGTAAATTCTTTAGTTGTTTAGACATGGCCACTGGTTTTTATCAGATTAAATTGGATGACGACTCTGTACCGAAGACGGGATTTGTGACACCCGAAGGGCATTTCGAATATCTGAAAATGCCCTTTGGTTTAGCCAATGCGCCGGTTGTTTACCAACGTATCATTACCAAAACGTTGAAATCGTTGATTGAGTCGGGCAAGGTTCTAGTTTACGTCGATGACGTTTTAGTTCTGGCGTCCTCAATAAACGAAGCAATAGAAAACGTCCGCGAAGTGCTACTTACGTTAACTTCTGCGGGGTTTTCTATAAACATGAAAAAAAGTACGTTTGTGGACACAGAAGTAGAGTACTTGGGTCGCACTATCTCACAAGGTCAGGTAAGACCAAGCGAACGCAAAATTAAAGCTCTTATCGACTCCGCTGTGCCCACGAACGTAAAACAGGTCCGCCAATTACTCGGATTAGCTGGATACTTTCGACGGTACATCCCTAGTTATGCATCCAAAACTGCATGCATAGCTGGGTTGACACGAAATGGCGTTCCATTTTCTTGGGGCGAGGACCAAGAGAATGCACGCAAGTATCTAATTGAGTGTCTTACGAGTGAACCCGTGCTTGCTATTTTCGATCCGTCATTACCAACAGAACTGCACACTGACGCGAGCTCCATCGGTTATGGTGCAGTTCTTATTCAAGTACACGAAAACAACAAAAGACGGGTCGTAGCATACTTCAGCAGAACTACACAAGGCGCTGAACCACGGTATCACTCGTATGAGCTTGAGACGCTCGCGGTTGTCAAGGCCTTACAATACTTCCGTCATTATTTGCTGGGCATTGCCTTCAAAATCATAACTGATTGCAATGCTCTCAAACTGACGGAACGAAAAAAGGACCTTTTGCCGCGCGTCCCACGTTGGTGGATATACATGCAGGATTTTAAATTCACGGTCGAATATCGCAAAGGTGTAATGATGCAACACGCCGACTTTTTGAGTCGAAATCCTGTAGATGTCCGCCAAATCACCCGGCCTAAAAACTGGGCACAAATTGCTCAATCTGCGGACGAGGAAACTCGTACGCTTATTGACAAAGTCAATAACAACGAGCTAGACTCTTCTCGATATGTCGTGCGTAATGACTTGCTCTTTTACAAATATACACCTACTGGTGAAGAGCCGCGGTTGCTCTGCTTTATTCCCAAAGGTCATCGTCTAAGCCTTCTAAGAGTTTTTCATGACCAACACGAGCATATAAACGCCGACAAAACCATTGACCTGATTCTGCGCCATTTTTGGTTCCCCGGTCTTCATACTTTTGTAAAAAAGTACATAGGTCATTGTTTGATCTGTCTATTTTATATTTTTGCGTCGGCATTGAGCTTTTATATACTTACTGCTTATTTGAATTTTTGTGTTAGCATTGAGCGAGCAGCTCTGCTTTGATATGTTAATTTTCTATATGTGTTTGTGAAAGCATTGAGCGTGGCTCTGCTGAGACATGCTAACTGGGCGCCTCTGTCTGTTTGTGAAAGCATTGAGCGTGGCTCTGCTGAGACATGCTAACTGGGCGCCTCTGTCTGTTTTGTGAAAGCATTGAGCGTGGCTCTGCTGAGACACGCTAACTGGGCGCCTCTGTCTGTTTTGTGAAAGCATTGAGCGTGGCTCTGCTGAGACATGCTAACTGGGTGCCTCTGTCTGTGTGTGTGCATTGAGCTTAGCTCTGCTTAGACAAGCTGTTTGCCACTGTTTGTATGTAAAAGCATTGAGTCACGATTCTGTTTAGACATGCAAACTGGGTAGCCTATGTTTTTTTGTATTTCGTTGAGATCCTCCGAGTGAGTTGAGATTCTCCGAGTAACTGACATGCACCATTACAAGAATGATGCTTATAGTTTCCTTGTCTGCTTACAGCGGAAAATGAGTCACTAGCCGAGTCATCTGCGTGCCAGACCAGCAGCGCGAATCCAGCTGAAGCCTTGCCAGATAATGTGGCCGAGGACGACCACACGTCAGGAGAGGCCGTATTATCGTGATGCCGCCATCTCCAGACCTATCACTCTAAAAGCGAGCGCGCCCTTGCGCCGCCCTCACTTTGCTCCGAGACTTCACGCCGTTCGCATCGCTCCTCGATTTATTTTGTGTCATAAAATTAATTCTTGATGAAACTATTTTCAATTATTTTGTAAAATTGCTTAATTCAATTAAAATGAAAGTCATGTTGTTTGTTTCGTATTTTTTTTAATAAATTCTGTTTTTAGTTTATAACTATATATTATTTTTATGACTATAAATACTGTCTGAATATATATTGATGTACATATATCGCATTTCTTTTCTGGGCCCAGACTTCAATCTTAGTATGGGAAAGAAATGAATGTCAAAGTCAAGATATTTAAATTTACAGTTTTTATTGTATTTTAATTGATTTGTGTTATGTGTATATGACGTTTAATAGTGCATTTTTTGTTTGGGTTTATTCCGAACCTGTCCCAAAAACCTAACCCGCGGCCGGGTTAGGTTAGGAACAGCAAAAAGTGATTAATTTCCATTCCGAACCTAATTCCGAAAAGTAAAACCTATTCGTTTATCAATTAGTTTAGACAGCACTAAACAATAATCAAATTGATAAAAATGTGTAAATTAATTATGATGTAATATTTAAGCATATTTGATTATGATAACGAATAATTTAGTACCAATATTAGATCATTTATTTGAGATAGCCTTAGCGATTAGGCATTGTTTACGTTACGTTACGTCAGTCGGTATTTGTTTTTATATGTCAATGATTGTAAAACTTTGCTGTCGAACCAAGTTATAGGTATTTAAGTACCTACTTACGGGGTTCCGAAGCGGCCAACATCTGCCCTTCATCAACATCTTTCTTCAATTTCAATTTCAATTGCTTATTGCGTTCCATAATGCGATAAAAGTACAATGAGTTGTAAATTAAATAATACAGGTCATTATGGACCCGGTCGGGCACAGCAAGTAGGAGAGAGGAGAACTACTGTTATTAATTGTAATCATTATTATTTATATGCTTTATAGTCTAAATGACGTTAATATAATTCATTATCGTCATCATTTAATTATAATTTATTATTTATATGTTTTTATTGCTTGCAAACATCCTTTTTTTTGCATCCTCCCGAAAGATACCTCACACCAAATATGATAACTACGTATACAGGTCTATTATAATAGGGGATTGGAGAACTTTTCAGAAAGTGTTTTAAATTAACTATAATGAATATATATAGCCATGAAAAACAGTATTTTAATTAAATAACGCTCTAAAAGTACCTAAAACTATGTTTAAATATTAAGTTTCAAATATTGCCGCGCAAAAGGTCACCTCAAAATTTGTGACGTCATATGAAGGTAGAAAACGACAAATTCTTCGAAATAAAACTTGCAAAGAGATTTAAATACGTTTTGTGAAGTTTGGGGACTATGTTGTAGTAATGGAACGAAAAAACTAGCAAAAAATCATTTTATGATAACCAAAAACGTTAAATAAACACAAGCTTGACTCACGGCATTTGCCTACAAATGACGTCATGCGCTGTGATTGTTGTTTCGTTAGAGATGAAGAACATTAAAAATGTCAGAATTATTATATATAGCTTTAAAAATATAAATCATTATTATTTCACAAAAATATTGATTGAATGATCTTTCTGGTTCGACGAACATTTGTTCTAACTACATTATTTTAGATGTTTTCTCGATTACTGTCCGATCCCCTATTATGAGATTTACTATCTACACCACTAAAATCCTTGCTTAGTGGCTTTTCGTGTGTTTACAAGTAAAGGTTAACCTAACTACCTAGGTGCATATAAATGTAGGTACCTATAAATAAATATAATAGGTACGTAGAGATGGTATATATAATAAGTACTAAGTATTGAAACATAATAAATGTTTTTCAAAAGTTATAACTTTTCATTAGCTACCTAAATGTGATGTCTAAACTACGTTTAAAACTTAAAAAGTACGAACCTCGTAGAATTTACTAAAGTCTTCGTGAACGAAGTCGCGGGTACAGCTAGTATGTAATAAAGTTTTGGAAATCTTTACGGAATCCTACAAGCACGAGATCCGATTTGCATTTGACCAGTTCATTAAAAGAGAAGGTGTAAACCGTTAAATCCTTATCTAAAAACATAAAATCTTACAAGATTTATAGCTAATATGAATTATATTGATTTTAAATTTGAAATGTATCCTAAAACTTATAAATTTTAATGTAAAACGGCTACTCAACACGTTTGGTCATTCTTCGCTCAGATAGCGCAGCTTCCGAAAGAAAGATCTCTTGTTAGAAACAGAGTAGAGTTATTTCGACACCATTAAAGTATAGTGAATCAAGAACGTAGTTGTTTTATATAATCATATTTATTGATCTTTTAGAACGCTTTTTATATGTATACCACTGCAGACTAGAAACACCTGTTTTCGAAAATATTTTGCCGTATTCCTAGTCTGCGTCACGCTGGCCTAGATTTCATTAGGCTAACACGAATGAATCGATCTTTATTGGTAGGTACATAGCAGCATCTATACGGGTGTAAAGCAGGGTTCACGCGTCTAAGCGTAAGCACCGCGAACAAGAGCATATGTAGACACTGCGAGATTTGGGAGAGGAGGTGCTACATTTTGATAATTATAATATATGTCTGTTTAGTAAAAAGGCTAGGCTGTTGATTGAACGGTTGATTAAGCTAGTTGGCTGCGACATATCCACTGATTTAAAACAACCTTGTTTGTTAATTTTGCTATGTTATCTAAAATAATCATGATAGAAAGTTAAAACACACAACTTTCAAAAACGTCTACCAAAAAAAAATAGTTTTTAATTAACAGTTTGTAATTTAGAAATTAAAGAGAATCGACTAATCTGTAACCTGTGACCTTTTCATCACTTATCATGTATTTATTTATTGATTTGATTCTGCGTAACAATAACATTAAATACAGACAAGATTATTTTTATTTCTTCGCAGATGATAACATTTAAATCACGAGTTATGTTAAAATAAGCTAAGTTAGTAGTTTTATTGTAGGTATTCTACAATTATATTTTTATCATAAAAATCAATTAGTTCGGTCGTCTGAACGCGTCATAAGGAAGCATTTTTCCGCGCCGCGCATTTTTCTTATCTGCTGTTTTTACAGTTTGGGAAGCAGAGCGTGCACGCATCGGATGTCTAATTGTTTTCTCCGAGTAACAAGACGGTGATAAATATTGTTGTTAAAACATAAAACATTTATGATTATTGTTGCTGAGAGAGAAGGCCCATGTCCCAGCAGTCGGAACGTGATGAGCTGATGATGATGTTGCTGATTTTTTATTGAAACCGTAACTGTACGCTGTTAAACTTATCTGCTTAATTGACAGTTATATTTCCTTAAGAGTGCAGAAAAAAACTCTTCTTAGGGTTAGGCTCGCGTTTCCTGTCGCGGGAATTGAACCCGCAACCTCAGTGGTGTATGAGATTTGAGCCAACCTGCCCGACCAACTACCACAAAGGCAGAGAGTATAACTACACTGTAAAGTGAGACAATCGTCAAGTACATTTTCATTTGGTAGCGGCACATACCGTACATTGCACTTACGACACTTTCGATGGCGACCGCAGGAGCTGTTGCAAACGACACTTTGTTTGCTGTTCGATATGCACAGGGTGTTCATTTTCTAATAACTACACTTAAATGTCACTTAAATTCAAGTATTTTTGTCTGATCACATCATTTCAATTTGATTTAGAGGAAAGTGTACCGCGGACCATCTGGACTTTCAAAACTTCAATATTTTGAAACAAGCCCTAATAATTTAAAAAAGCTAAGCTCTTTTAGAAATTTCTAGTGATGGCTTACCATGGGTGTGTGCAAAATATTATATATATAATGACTTTGGCATAAATATCTTAGCACATATTTTGCATAAGAAGGCGTTATTTATTGTTATAGTTATTTTATGGTGATACGTTATTTTGGGTGGAGTTTTTATGTTACATAAATGATCTGATTCACGACTCATATTATTTAGAACAATGAATCTAATACACCTAGTGCAAAACAAACGCAACTACTATATAAATATAAAATAAATACTTCATAGTAGATAACTAAAGTATTGCCTTGCTTTACTTCAACTTTGATAAACGGTTTTTTTTACATTATTTATAGGTAAATAACAATGATAGCGCCTATTTTCTCCTACTTCTTAATTCTTTTGTTTGTGCTATGTAGCTTCAACAGTCACGCGTAGAACATCGTAGTCATCGACTTATTTAATTTCCCACCGCTGGGATTCAAGCTTCTTCTCAAACACAATAACAGAGTTTAGATTATAGGTACCAGATAGGTACCCTCATCTAGCCCCCGACCGACGTTAGGTAAGATATATAATTTCCAAAGAAATTGCTTGTTTTTCCAAAATTAAAAATGTGCGGTGATATTTCTGTTTGTTTTAAATTTCATCCAAGTCCATTTGGCCCTTACAAACATACAAACAAACTTTTGCATTTGTTAATAATATCTATAAGGTAACTATTAGAATAAATTTTAATATTATTGGCGGTTTTGTGCCTGGCGGAGGTTCGTTAATGTAATATGAATGAATCTAGAACTTAGTACATTACTTAGGATCTTTACTTCAAAAACTTCTAAGATATGATAATAATAAGGTTGCCCATTTTTTATATTATATGGATCACATATTTTAATTAAATGCTGAAAAAAATATTATATAACATATTTCATTGTATAACAAGAAAACCGACTTCAATAATTCTGATGTATCTTATTAAAAGTAATGTATCTTTGAAGTTTAAGTATATGGGACCATATTGTAGCTAAATACAAAACCCAACGCAAAATTTTCCAAATCGGTTTATAAATGACGTAGTAGGTCATTCAGTTGGCTCAACTGATACCCGTATGTAGGTACATAGTATTTAATATATTTTTGTTTAGATTTCTTTACTTTTACTTTAGTTTAGAATTAGATTTTTTTAGTTATAACATCTCTGTATATAATTAAATAAACCTTTATGACGGAGCGTAACGAAGGTAAAAAAATACATTCAAATTGGAACTCCTTCTTTGTGAAGCCGGTTAAAAATTAAATAAATAAATTCGAATTTTAAGTACCTTATTTACACATAGTAAAACACTAGATATTTCAGTAGGATTCCCTGTTTAAAATAAATAATTCCAAGTATCTAAAGTTTCTCCACCCGATGTAGCCAAAGTGACACTCGTACAAGAACAATGTTCAATCACAAAGAAAGTAACAAGTCATGCTTCCAAACCGCAGAACTATTACTGATCTAAGCAACATCGTTTCCTTCTCTCCTTTGCAACAAGTAATGATGATATTCAATTTGAAATGGTGCTAGAGGAGTTTGAACTCTATGGTTACGGTGGAAGGTTGATAGGATGATTTAGAGACATTACGTAAAGTGAACAAAGAAAATGTACGTCTTTGTGTTCAATGATAAATAATGTTCTAGCCTTTTGAATTAACTGTTGGAGAATTTGAATAAAATTTCATGTTTCATCTTTGAAATTCTATGTAAAAGTTAAATTATGAATTCTAAAATCACGTATATATTTTTTTATGTTTAAACAACAGTTGCGTTCTTTGTAGGAGATCCGGTCCTACTAACTAGGTAAGGAAGGATGCTCTCTAGGGAATGTCAGTAGTGAAAGCCCTTTTAGGCAAGAGGCTGTGTTTTGAAGTATTACTTTCAGTACCTTTGCCAGATATTCAACCGCCAAGCAGTAGTGTGCAAAAATTATTGTATTCCACTTTGAAGAGTAGTGTTTCAAGAGAAATTGCTGTGCATTATAGTATTTCCAAAAAATTGTTCTGAATTGCGCTTGACGAGCAGGTGACGACCTTCAGATGAAGACCTGTTCGTCTCACTACTTAGTTACGTAAAAAAACGTCGAGAAAGTAAATTAAACATTTCAGATCCGAAGCGGGACTCGAACCTGCATGTTGTTGGCCGACTTGTACGATGACTACAGAGTGAAGTTCCTTGTTAAGTTTACATTAAGGTTCGTCTTTTTTCCTTTTGTTTATTATTTTCCATCAGGAACAATCAACGTGGACATAACCAAGTTTGCTGGTTCGGTTTCAATAACAGCAGGCCTAGCGCACTCCGCACTGTAGATACGAAGCTACAAGTACATAGCCGGACACCGACGGCGGGTCGCGCGTCTTTACACGTGGCGCGTCAGAAGAGATAAGAGCTATGCGATAGAAAGAGAGGCGCTCTGTAGGTTAATATGACTGGTAGGTATGGAGCGCTACGCGAGCTGAATTGAATTTTATTGCGTCAAAGCAAGAGTCGCTATTCGTTTAAATTTATTTGCGAAGTGATGCTTCTGCCCCTTAGTATTCTGTGGTTACAGGACAAACGCTCGTGCGCTGAAAAAAAGCGCATGTGGTTGTTTAGGGTGTTGTGAGACCATAGCGCTCGTAGTTCCTGGTTCTCTAGGTACAGGGAATCCTAGTAGGGGGCCAGGATCTGTGTGTGTTAACGTTATTTATTTATTTTATCCTAACGTTTCCAAATTATTTTTGTTCTTTTAAGCGAATTATTGAGCAAAAAATTTAGAAATCCCCCAACTCTATTTAGGATGCATGGTACCTAATAATAACACAAGTGTCACATTTAATACTTGTTTATATTCATAATAAAATAAATCTTTCAAACTTACAAAATACATCAGATCTTAATACAAACCAATACTATCGTACAATTTATTAGACTAGAGAATAATATCAAACTGAGATACATGAGACAAACAACGCAAAATGGTGAAAATAAATGATTTTACGTAAACGAATGAATAAAATATACGATTTACAATGGAACGTCGGACAGACATAACATAAATAAAATTCGTATAAATATATTTACAGTAACATAACTTTAGTCCGTTAGTTAAAGCACCTTAGTGATCCAACACTTTATCATTGATTTTCGTGCAAGAAAAAACAAATAAACTGACGAGATGATACATGAAATATATAAAATTAAACTGTACCTAAATAAAATATAAAACAACACACAACAATTACACCATGCATAAAACAGTTCTTTGTTACAACATTTATTTACAAAATAATATCTTTTATACGTAACACCTTTAAAATAC
The DNA here is from genome assembly GCA_951640565.1 of Petrophora chlorosata. Taxonomy (NCBI): domain Eukaryota; kingdom Metazoa; phylum Arthropoda; class Insecta; order Lepidoptera; family Geometridae; genus Petrophora; species Petrophora chlorosata. Next base: position 18,956,960 of record OX621192.1, read on the forward strand.
TGTTATAAATTAACAATTTATTTACATTTATATCAATACAAAAGTTTACACTAAATTCAATTTTATGAAATTGAAATGAGAAATTAACATGTCATGAAACAAAACGCACACAGGCAAAGTGTGTATTCATACGTAAATTCCGTGCTAGTGTTGTACACACAAAATATATTTATTAACATAGTATACACAACTTACATCAAAATAAATAACATGTAATTAGGTGAGTGAGAGGCTATATCATAGGAAAAGAACTATACACATCACTTTAGTCATACCTATTCATATAATATGTAACCACGCATGCATTGCAATATAGGTATATCGTCTCTCACTCAAAAGTCTTGTCTAACATAACCTGACCCGTCATCAGATGTCGCATTCAAACTCTGAGACTCTCTTATTCCTGCCATCAGGGCTCATTTGAAAGTGGTTATCCCTCGTGCCTATCCTCGGGAAGCCGTTGAAACTATTTCTGCTGACTATAGGATTCTCTCTCTCCCTCTCTCGTTCCCTGTGGAAGCTAGACGTGGATAGTTTTCCGTCCTTCCGTTCGGTGAAGTTCGTGTCGTTGAAGTTCTTGTCAGTGAAGTTTCGTTCGTTGAACTCGCCGTCGGAGAAGGTCCGGTCGTTGAAAGGCACGTCCCGGATGCCGAAGCCGCCCATCCGTGGAGTTCCGATACCGAATTTGTTTCGAAGTTCTTCGTCTCGAAGGTTGAACGCTCGGTTGTCGAATTTCGATGGACTGGTGGCAAGTCTGAAATAGAGAACAATAAATAGTTATTAAAAAGCCATTGGTATACCAACATAAAGGAATGAAAAAACAATTATTAACGTCGAATGGAGAACCTCCTTCTTGAAGTTCAGCTAAATACAAATAGCACCTATTTTTCTTTATATTTTATTTATTCATTAGCTAAAACCTATATTAAACGGCTATGTCTTTTTGTATTTGTGTGCATTTTTTTATTCAGAAAATTAATTTAAGCGCTCGCTTCGCTCCCATCATGCTTAGGTATTACTCATCGCTCGCCCATGTTACATACATGTTATTTTGCGCTGATTATTTTTCTGAGGCTTACTAGGTATACAATTTTTCAAAAACCTAAAAATGCAGTTTTTATTTTCGCCAAAATTCAACCGATGTTTCCTACGAACAAAACTTCCTCACTGCAAGAGCAAAGATCCTTGAAAGTCCCAAAATTTTGCAACAATCTGTAGATGGGTGTGTTCAAATTAAGAGTGAACAAGTATTTACTGGGTAAGCGTACTAAATCTTCGATCACATCGTCACTTCCCATCAGGTGAGATTGTGGTCAAACGCTGACCCAGTCTGTTGAAAAAAATGGCTTATGGCCCATGCTCTTTCCACGAAGGAAGGCTCGAGTCCCAGTAGTGGGAACGTAATTGGCTAATGATGATGATGATATAGTTTTTTTTACACCCAACGATCACATACATAGTTCCTGGCCACTAACTAGGATTCCTGTATCTAGGGAACCAGGAACTATGAAGTCCGTGGTCCCACAACTCCCAGACACGAAACAAATGTTTGCGCTTTTTTTTTCTCACAAACATTTGTCCTGTTGCGGGAATTGAACTCGCAACCTCAATGATGTGTATGAACCCCAACAGCACAGACGTTGTTTATAGTATACTCACTCTCTGAACACCCTGCGCTCCCTGTCGTACTCCGCCGACAGCCCGTCGTCGTCGTGTATGATGGCGGAGGGGTCGCTGTAGACGGAGGACTCCTGGTAGAACGAGTCCAGGTCCACGTAGTTCCCTTCCGCCGGCTCGTTGTCCAGGAGCTCCGCCAGCTGCGACTGGAAACGGGACCAATTTGCGTTGTGTAAATACATCTTCCTTTTTTATGGTTTTGGGTAAAGAGACGAACAAGTCGTTCGCCTGATAGTCAGCGCCACGCCTGCGACGCGCGACTAACCGTCGGTGTCCGGCTATGTACTTGTAACTTCGTACCTACAGTGCGGAGTGCGCTAGGCCTGCTATAACACTTCTCTTTTTGCTTCGGCTCAAAACTCCAGGTCGCTCGCCAAATCTCTGATGAGTATAAAAGGACGTGAGAGATGCTTGCCTTGAGCGTGGCGAAGGAGGGCCGCTGCGAGGGGTCGGCGTGCCAGCAGGCGTGCATGGCGCGGTACAGCTGCGGCTTGCAGTGCGGCGGCCGCTCCAGCCGGTAGCCCTCCGTCACCGCCGCCAGCACCTCGCGCCCGGACATAGCGGCGTACGGCGTCGAGCCTACACAACATGCACACAATAACTACCGCTTGTTTTGCTAACAACATGAAAAACATGAAAAACATAGAAACAGAAAGAGTGGAAAACAAAACAAAGCCATGCCGTTTAGCGACCTAGTCGTGTTTTGGGATGTTCGGTGAACCATCGAGGAGACGGGTCTGAGCAGCCGCTCAACTGCCGTCTTCTCTAGATCTATGTGCTCCATCATAGGCCGCATCATGAAAGGGGGGGACCCCTTTGTCTGCCACGATCTCTCGCTGCCAAGCATGGCGTTTACCACGATCGGTAGAGAGAGATCCCACCCTATCACCGCTGAAAGCGTGTGCCGCTGCGGACTCCATGCGGCACACACTTCCAGCGTGTAGAACGCCGTATCCTCCGGCGCCCTACATTCGTGGCAGGCCGGTCGCCTTCCGTCTTGCGATCTGGTGCAGGTACTTTCCGAAACATCCGTGTCCGGAAAGTATCTGCACCAACGGTTACCTATCCATGTGGCAACCGCGGCAAACGTTGCTTTACATAGCAGATCTGAACGTTAAGAGCCTGTGATAGACGCACTAAACAGTGCCATCCGTGCAAGATTTTTGCCGTCATCGCAAAGATTTTCGGGAAGAAAAATAAAAGACCACCGGCTGGGACTTGAACCCGTATCACAATCTTCCCTCAGCGCGGGAAGGGCTTTGCTCAATTGACTTACGTTGGTCACCAAGACGAGTATCGAATTTTTTCTTCCGTTATTTAACCGTCTTAAGCGTGAGGTTTACGCCATCTATTGAGTTAAGTGTGAACTTTTTTCTCAACGAGCAAAATCAATATTGTAATTCAATCCTTGTTCTCTGATGTCGCGAACACATTTAAACGCAACGTTGAATTTAATAAAAATTTTTTTTACTATATATAGGTTTGCGTTTGACCACTCCCTTACCTGGTGGTAAGCGATGATGTGATCTAGCCATTCGTTCTACTAAAGATAAAGATGTAACACGCTCGTATAGAAGATACCTGTTCACTCTCGATTTAAAGACTCGAAGATTGTAGTTGTCAGGAAATAAAGACGTTGGCAATGCATTCCACTCCTTGGCTGTTGATCGTATGATGGAAATGGTAGCAAAACGTTTCGTTCGTATAGGAATTCCTTATTTATACTTCATATAAATATTATAAGAAATCACTTCACTGACCAAGTGTAACGATCTCCCACAGCAGGATCCCGAAGGCCCACACGTCGCTGTGATGGCTGTACACGTTGTAGAGCAGAGCCTCGGGTGCCATCCAGCGCACGGGCAGCGCCCCGCGCGGCGCGCGCGCGGCTGCGCCGGCGCACCGCGACATGCCGAAGTCGGCTATCTTGCACAGCTTGTTGTGGTCGACGAGCACGTTGCGTGCCGCCAGGTCGCGGTGGACGATCTGGAAGTTTATTAATGGTGTTGAACTTATTTGAGGATAATTCGAATGTAGTAGGAATAGGAAAGCTTTTCGAGCGCAAATAAGACGATTCGTTTAAACAGTGCCCTTCAAATCGGAACAGTAATGTTCGTACACTACTGCTTGGCTGTTAAATATCTGGCAAAGGTGTTTTTCCTAAAGGTGCTTATCATAGTGCGCAAGATCTTGCTAGTCTTGTTAATTTAGCTCATATACGCACAATAATACGAAGTATGGAAAACGGCATTAAAACTCTATTAACGTAATACGAGTACATCCAGCCATTCGTTCTACTAAATCCAGTATTCCAAATACTCACCCCTTTAGAAGCGATATAGTCCATGCCCCGCGCCACGCAGTAGGCGAAGACGGTCAGGTCTCGCGACGTTAGGGCTCCGCTGCCGCTGAACCGGTCGGGGCGGGAGCGCCGCTCGCGGAGGTACGTCAGCAGCTTGCCGCACATCACGTACTCCATAATGAGGAGGTAGGGCTCTGGAAGGTGGAGCAGGTGGATAAAGATGACTGGGTTTTCCAAGTTCTGACTCAGCCTATCAATCGACCGGCGATGAAGATTTGTCGGGATTTATTCAAGAGTACCCGCCCCGGCATCGCACGGATGCAATTTATTATTGAGGTATCATTTTTGACGATTATGGATAATTAGTATTCTTTGATTGAGGTGTCAAAACAGGTGCAACGAACATCAAAAAGCTGTATTTTCGAAACCATACAAAAACTTAATTAGAATGTATTGTACACAAAAAAAATTTATGACAGTAAAAACCGTATCAAAATCCGTTGCTTGGTTTAGAAGAAGTAAGCGGAGAAACAGGAATGAGGACGAGAGATAATTATGTACGTAAGTATTCGTAAATATGGATGATGAAAGAAAAATAATTATTTATTTTTTGTTTTAATTCGCACTTACAAAATTCTGAAAACTCGTGATTTCATAGGTTTAAATTTGGTCTACAAGATTGAGACAAACTTGGTTCTCCGGTTATGGATCATCCAATGAAAAATCTTTGTTTGAACAATTACCTTGTTCTGTACAGCAGGCGAGCAGCGTCACCACGTTGGGATGGGTGCCGATCTTCTGCATGATGTAGATCTCATGCAGCAATTCTTGTTTCTCCTTCTGCGAGGCCGTCTCTTTGATACTCTTGACTGCCACCAGCCGAGTCAGTCCGTCATGGCCGTTCAGGTCGTCGGCTTCAGCTTTCCATACCTGAAAGGGTGAAATAAAAAATTTTATGTTAGCTATACTTATTATCATAAAGTACGAAACTTGAAAAAAGAAAACTTATTATCGGAAAACCTAAGATCAACAATAAGCATCTACATTACCATGAAAAATATTTGAAATCTATGACAACCTCCACGTAACATCAATGAAATTGCAGTCAAACAAAATGTCTGAACTGTTTGCAGTGTTAAATTAATTGTTGAAATATAATTGAAAATTACCAACCTGTCCAAAATTTCCTTGTCCTAACAATGTCTGTAGCCTCAACTTATTTCTTGGGAACTCCCACTTTTGGTCAGGTTTTGTAGGCGTCGGCAATGGTGGTCGAGCCACTGGAGTTATCGGCGACTCTTTCTTTATCTCCCCTCCATCGTCGAAATACCCTTCATATTCCGTATCTATCTCTTTGGTCTTCTTATTCATAATACTCCTTAAAACGAAAATTATGATTGCCGCTACAGGCAAGAATCCTAATCCAGCTAAGACATACGAAGCTGTATACGTCTTCTCTGCTTCTATTACAACTTCTTCATTAGATGCTGGGCTTTCTTTTCCAACTGTTGTATTTACCTTATTCTCTGTTGTGTTAAGTGGTACAAATAGAGGTTTGGAACTTGATTGAGTAGACGTTCTTGACGTTACCACAAAAGGTTTATACGCTTCAGTAGTTTCTGTTTTTGGTGACGTGGTAAGAATTGGTGTTGGCGAAGAAGAAGCGATAGTTGAAGAATATGTTTGCGCAATAGTAGGTTCTGCAGTAGTTGTCGTTGTGCTAGAAGTCGTGGTCGGTCGTTTTCGTCTCAAAGCATTCTTTGGCCTAATTGTAACGTTAGCTGAATTTGAAATATTATCGTTTGGACGGAACAAACTTGCCAGTCGGTCGGATATTCTTGATACGGTTTCGTTTCTTATCCTACTAGGTTTTGAGGATATCTCACTGGATAAAGCACCTGTTACAGGACTAGAGCCAATGCTGCTTTCAGTTGTTGTGGTCCGTATTCTTATTCTGTGTTTAAATGTTCTAGGAGATACTTGTAAATATATTGGCGTCGTTGATGTTGTTGGTGTTGTTGGTGTTGTTGATGTTGTTGACGTTGTTGATGCTGTTGATGTTGTTGGTATTGTTGATATTGTTGATGTTGAATATACTGGTAAAGCATTAGTGGTTTCAGTATCATTCAATAGCACTGCTTTTGATATGGTCTCGTTTTTTACTTCAGGGATTGCAGTTGCGGTTATATTATCTCCAGTTTCTTTAATTGCTGGATCTGTATTATTTTTACCTTTCATAGATGATGTTATAGAAACGGATGTTACAACTGCCGTGTAAACTGTCGAAGCTTTTTCAGTCGTTGTAGTATTTACAACGACAGTTGGTATTATACTATCAGTAGTAGCAGTGACTCTGGCTGGCCTTCGTCTCAAATTAAAATAGCTTCGTGTAAAATTACGTGGTTGTACACTTGTAAGTGTCCGGTTAGAGATATCTTTCGTAGAATTAATTAAAGAAAACTTGGGAGAAATATCTTTAATTAAAGTAGTATTATTTGTTCTGTTGCTTTCTTTACTTTTATCAATTACTGTGCCAAGAGTAACATTGGACACAATTGGCTCAGTAACATTCAATTGTGCAATATTGAGTGTCTTATTAGTACTTGGAGTAGTGCTCGCATATTTCCTGTAAGCGTTAACGAGCCCAACGGACCTAGCGGGTGCGGGTCCTTTTACAGTATTTCTGATCTTATTTTTCTCTATAATATTTTTAACAACAGATACGTCCATATCTTCGTTAATTTCTTCTTCATCTGCGCTAGTGTTTTTATATTTTTCAGTAGCAGAATACCGCGAATTAAATTTCCTCTTTTCAGGAGGAGCTGCTATAAAGTTGACAGATTTAGTAGACGCTGATAATGATGGAGAATACGTCAAGTTATCGTTGATAACGTGACCACCACCTAGTTTTTGACCAAAATAAATAAAAGGTGCCATTTCTTCTACGGGTAATTCAGTCTCTAATGGCCTGAAGTGATTATAAATCTCTTGAGACATAAACAAAGTTGTATTATCTTTGTCTTTTTCATTTTCAACTTTAATGTTGGTATCAGTACTGTTGGCTATTGTGTTTGTTTCAGGTTTATCTTCGTCAGACCGTTCTTCTGGCTTTACTGTGGTAATTTCTTTGGAATCTTTGCTAGCCACTTCAAGTAAAGCAGTAGTTGTAGTTTCAATTTGACTCGTATTTTCTTTAACTTCGGTACTTGCAGTTGTAGTCATATTTATATCAGGAGCTTGTGTAACATTTTCCGTGTCTGAATAATTGAGTAAATAATAACCGTGGTTAGATTCGTCAACTTGAAATTCTTCATCTGGATCTAATGCTATTTCTTTGTCTAATCCTTCTAATTTATCAGGTGGGACATATACTATAGTAGATTCAGTGCCTTGATCAGGAATAGTCACTGCTTTATTTAACTTTCTATTATTTACAAACCCTGATCTACTTTTTGTATCTGGTAATGATTTTGGGATAAAAAGGTGTCTTATTTCGTGAGGTTTAACTTCTTGGCGAATTTCCTTCATTCCATCTGTGGTGATGAGTTTGAGTGTGGGCGTGGATTCGCTGCTCGTATTGTCGAATGTTAATCTTTTCACTATAGAGCTATTCGAGTCTCTTATCTCTAACTGGGCGAATGTTGTGTTTGTTCTGAAAACATACAAAAAATTTAACCATTAATTTAATTTTTCACTACATTTTCTAACTTTCTTCTTCTATCTTTCTACAATGCGTTCAATATATAATATATATCAATATATATTCAAATTAATATATAAATTTATTTTTTATATTACTGTTTAGTATATATTATTATATGTTCAATATATATTCGCTCCATTGTTTAATTTAAAAAGTTCAAGTAATTTTCCTTTTCTCTCAAGCAATTTTTCATTTTTAACTAAGAGATATAAGAAATAAAAACAATTAAACATGTTATTATAGTTTCTAGTAATCCATTCTCAGACTACGATTCTTTGCCCGTAAGAAGTACTCGACCCAGAATGCTTAGAATGATTACTGCAAAGTATTTGATACCTGGGCCATGAGATGTAATGCATTACACGTGCGGACGCAAACTAAGTTTCTTAACTGATCAGCCTTATAAGGGCTTCTGCTCATTATCGCAATTCAATTAACAATGCTAAGCCGTTTTAATATGCTACAAATTGGAAGTAGGTAAGCTTTGTAATAAGTATGAAAAATTAAGCACTCTATGGGTCAACCTTTTCTAAATACTTCAAGTGTTTCGAACTGTTTAACTGGGTTTGTAATAGATTAGGAAGGATTAACGAAACCTTTAAACACGTTGAAGATGCTTTTTAAAAGGTTATTTTTATTTCTGATATTAACTGCATTAGCGCATGCTAGGCGAAAATATTAAATAATTAGGTAGAAGAAAAAAAATCATTCATTTTTTCTCTTCCTAATTTTTAGAATCTTAAGGTTATTTTAGTAAGTCATAGGTCTTAGGTCTCAGATAAAGTTTTGGCTGTCTACGCGAAGTCTTAGGTAGTACGTGAACCCAGCAAGGGCGTTTGCAGATGAGTGCGAGTTTTATACATTTTTATTCATATTAGTAGTTAAAAAATATTTAAGATGTTTTGTTTTATTTGTAGATGTTTGGTTAATCTATAATTCAACTTACTTGTTAGCTTTCTGTGCTAAATTTGCCAGGGTATTGATGTGTGTCGCCAGCCTTCCGTTGAGGAGCTGTCTCCGCCTTGCAGCGAGGAGTGACAGCAGCTGAGAGTCTCTCGTCGCGTTGGCGCTGCTTTGAGTCGTGGTCCGCCGAGTGGCACCTGAAATAGACAGCAAAATGTTCCGTCACATAAAATAAATAGATTACGGCTGATGATCATATAAAACTGCTAGGTATTATGAGACATACGAGCTATTGACTCAGGGTGACGAGCGTACAGCAGTGCCACGCAGAATTTTGAAAAACAAAGTTCTGGATGGTGCTGTAACCGTTATGGGCAGGCTTTTATATTTACGCTCCATATTTGTAGGTTGTATTTCGCTGTAGAACGCTAGATAAATGTGTCTTGCGATATCTAAGCAACAAAATGATGTATTAATTTAATAATTAATAGCCATATCAACAAAACAGAAGATACAATTTGGAAAAATAAAATGTAGAAAAAATTTTTTGGTAAGAATTTATTATTTTGCCTTATTATGCATTTCAAAATTAGGCTTATTCTATAACTTAATCTAGTACATACAATGAGCGTTCTGCAATTTCTTTATTTCTTCCAGAAAACGAAACAGAAACTTTCAAGACGTAGGATACGGCCAAGTAAGTTAACGGTATTACTTAAAATAGACACACGTATGGTCCTTTTATATACCTGCCACAAACAACATTTACAAAGTGGACAAGGTAGACTACTAGCTTGATGGTCATTGACAGATATGTCGGAAGTAGCTCAATTTGCTTGTCCGGAACTAGTGATGCGAGAGAAAAGACATGTATTTGGTATTGGGAGAAAGGAAGCATAGTCCAAAACAAAAATCGTTTCATTATCGGATATCGGACGGTAGAGATACGACTGGCAGATAATTACCTGTACAATAGAAATACTGGGAAGTTTCTTCCATTCGTTCTGTCTGCAGAACTAGTGTCAAACGCAAGCCAACTAATAAATGAAATCAAAAAAGAAGAAAGAAAAGATTTAGTTTTCAGTCAACAGGACTATTGAAAATTTTGCGGTCCATTTAATAATTATATGATAAACTTTTGCAACAGCTTTAATGTCAGAGACACAGCATAGTAGATAGATAGATAGATAGATAAACACTTTATTGTTAAAAAACCTTAAATATAGGTACATGAAAAACAAGTAAATTTCACAGTAATCAGCATAACAAGAGGCGGTGTTATCGCTCAAAGCGATCTCTTCCAGACAACCTTTGAACAGAAAGGACTAACATAATTTGGAAGGACGGTGGTTTTTTAGTTGGTTAATTATTATTTTTATATTTTTTTATTTTCATATGGGTTTTTTGCCTGATGAACGATTTTCATTTTATTATTATTGTTTATTTATTATCAAACCCGTAACAAACATAAACACTTATACTTATTGATTTTTCTTGTGTTTTATAATAGAAGACAGAACGTAACAAATGCAACAATATATTTACGTACGTAATCACTAGCACCTTTTTAAAATTAATAGTAATAATCACGCGAGCATAGGCACGATAGCTACGATAGCGGCTTCGATTGATTGATTAACTATTGTGTCATATATGTACCTTAAGGGTGCATATTAGCATCGATTACATGCATATAGTACCATGTCTATACAATATGTTTACACAGCTTAATTACGAAGTCCATCACGTGTCGACATATCCGACGATGTCCAACGAGACAATTATCGAATGTCTATAGACTAACCATCACGCTTACCAAGTTCGGCGACAGATACATGACAGTATGAAAACTTCAAACAAAGAAGATAGATCAAGGAGTTTCCTATTATATTAGTTCCTAGTACCTACTTATTAGTACTAATTGTAAGTACCTATACCATAACCTGAGTAATACTGAGTGAGTGTGTAATTTTCATTTTATTTTTTCCAGGCGGGAGAAATCTCATGAACACCCGGTAAGGGAGGGCCCGGGTAGTGCCAGACTTGGCCTAGACCACCTACTGGCTAAAACCCCCGTCTGATCTGCCTGTCCACAGACCAGACTTTCGTGCCGTTTTCGCAACTTCTTATTTTTGCTGGGCATACATCAGCTATGCACTTTTTTTTCTGTAATAAGTCCATTTATTTTAGTTTTTTTTTTTACACAATTGTATTTATTTTTTACACTGAGTGACTGTTTAAACTATCAGATCTTTGTCGGTACCTAACTTTACAAGAAGAAGACTACCAATTTTATTTTTACCAAGTTTGTTGCCTTTGCTTATTAACCCACTAGCACGGGTTAAACGTTAAAGTAGCATCTAGACTGTAAAATAGCGGTAGTGTTAGTACTGTTCCTACTTATACTATTGACCACCGATTACGGTCCGTGAGCGATGGATCGCATGTAACGACAATAGATTTAATTGCTGGTAATCAAGTAGCGGTCCGTCCTAGCCTTAACCCAGAAAGCCACAGAGCAGCAGAGCTCAGTGAGCCATCTTTAATTGAGTCGAGTACTTATTTTTTACTATATAATCGTAATAACATGTCAAAGTTAATTACAAGAAGCGTTTTGAGTCTTTCTCCAATTTAACGATTATCACATACATTTTAGACTGGCATTGACCTTAAAAAGTTAAGAAAAGGCTATAATTTTGTTACATTTTACATTTAACCAATACAATTATTTAAGGATTACCATCATTTAAAAATATCGGTAGTGAAATAAAACACCACATTATTCTAGGATATTAAGCAATACAAAACGACTTCCATTTCTGTAGATTGTCATAATAAAAAAGAACGTGTAATTTTTTGTTATTTTTTTTTTAATATTTTGATTTTTTGTCACTGCCTTTGATAAAAATGACATGCATTAGCGTATATGCTAGGCAAAAACCTTAAGATTTTAAATAATTAGGAAAAAGAACAAGTGGTAATGGCGTCAAGACGGTATTCCAAATACGCAGGTTCGATCCCTGTCCAGAAATACCATTTTTCTTCTTCCTAATTATTGAAAATCTTATGACTTTCGACAAAATCCTTTCTAATATTTTCAGATTAACCTTCTGCTTTCAACTCCACTATGTCTTAGTACGTATTTTTAACTGTAGTTATCAAAGACAAAGCAGTAAGCCTACTCGCCACGCACGGCCTTGGCACGAGAAAGCTGATGACACCTGTAATAGTTATATCGCGATTTGCCAATGTGACATTATTAATGACTTGACGAGTTGCTATACTGGCGCGGATTACACTGTAACGTCATTTTATTACATGGGTTTATGTTTTATTTGTTTTGTTGCTATTATCTCACGCATGGTAAAAAAAGCGATGCTCTAATAATAACTACATGTGTATGATCTGGAAATAGCCAACATTTTAAAATATAAAAGGGACTTTATTTACTTAAAATATATAGAATATAACAATGTAAATAGCCGACATTTCGGCAATTGAATAACACGAACAATTTCTAAACTTAAATGTAGCTTATAACTCCTACTAATACTAATGTATTTTATTTTTATGCAATATGTATGCACTATGAATATAAAATAAAACTCGGTCGATCTAGTATGTATTTATTTTGAGAATTAATTTTGATTTGATAATAAATTAACTACCTATAGAGATATTCATTAGTCGCAGAAATAAAGAGAAATACTTAAATATATTTTTGCTACGTACAATACTAACAGTATCGGCAGATACTAAGTAATAGGTACGCTTGAAGATAAGTCGTGACGCGAACACCTACTAATAACCGAATTCCACGACGCAGATAGCCTAAATCCATACTGCCGATTGAAGTTACGGTATTTTATCTCAATTGATCCTCGGACTAGTCTTGGATAGAACTTTCGATCGGTGGAGAGCATTTTTGGTTCATGAAGCTCGATCCAGTAGTTTGGTCCCGATTCAAGCAGGTGCTCAGCAATCGCTCACTTGTTCGTCTGACGGTTCTTCACAGCTGCAATGTGCTCCTTCACTCCTTTTGCGATAGTTCGCTTCGTCTGTCCGATGTTAAACTAGCACTACACTATACTCGCGAAGTTGCTTCGACGAACTATAGATCGAAGTTGACCGAAGTTCGAAGTACGTAAGACTACACACTTGTGCAACCTCGTGAAGAGCTCAGTCGCCCAGTGCCTGCATGCTATGCATCATGGATATGGATAACGTATGGATAACTTTCAAGCGGCAGCTGCCGTTGCTATGTGCATTTCGCGTATTATAACTACGTGCATATTCTTTACTTAACGAAAATTAAATAAAAATGGAGAAAAAGAAGATGGTGGATGATCGCAATCTGAAGTGAGCCGAGTAGTGTAGTAAGACGCTTCTTGTTCGAACTTCGAATCCTTTGACTCGGGCGCAAAAACCGACAACGATCGGAAGTCGCCCGAAGCGAGCCGAGGTTGCACGAAGCGAACCGAAGTTCCCTTCTACACTCTCGTATTCGCTTAACTTCGATCAACTTCGCGAGTAGTGTAGTGCTAGTTTTAGAGCTACCACAGCTGCAGTCCACCTTACATTATTTTGATTTAAAATTGTGCGCGAATAGACCAGATAATTTCATAAAAATGTGAGTACGATTCGCGATAGGTTAAAAACTACAATTCATTAGATACTTTTTAAATTGCATTAATTCATATCCTTTCTTTTATTCTCGTACTGACTAGGTGACCTTTCTTGTTCATATAAATGTAAAATGCTGCTTTCTTTGCTGCCAATTAAAAGCAAGTTGTCGGTATTTGGGCCAATTCGTTTTGGTCATAATACTGCATCCACATTCTTTGTGGCGTGCAACCGTGTTTCAGTTATTTACATTAACTACAGTTATGTAACATACAATTATGCACCTATACTTTTATGTAGGTATAGGTATACAAAGGTAGGTATGCAATGATAATCATAATAGTTAAAATGTACAATAAAAAACAAAATACCTCACTGAAAAACATTTCTATTTCCATGAATCTAACACAAGAACATAGTGTCTCCGAAAAGTGTACATTATTTATAGTACTTTTTTTTTATAAAACTGAGCAACGAGAGCAGCAATTTTTACCTGATAGTAAGCGCCACGCTTGCCTTTTACAATTGCAGAACCACACAGATCTTGTACTGCTAGGTACTACATTGCACTCGTGACCCCCTTACACAGTATTAAAGGTTCTGGGTGGCACTGCAATAGTTATGGGTAAACGTGGTGCTTACTATCAGGCGAACGAAATGCTCGTACCTTTACTCAGTTCCATAAAAAAAATATGAATTTTTCTTGTATAAATATATTTTTTGTATTTTATATGAAATCCAAAGGTTGTTTTCGAGATTTATTTATTTATTCATACAGCACATGCAACAACACGTTACAAGGCAAAACTAAGATAAGCAAGACGTTTTTCTGACCTGCCTGCCCTATCATTAAAAATATCTAGATCTGGTTGTTAACCTAACATGTCGTTGAATAACTTTATGACCCTGGCAGTAGGGGCGTTATGTGCGAGATGGAGCATCTTCTCCCGTAGCTCTTGAATTTCATAAGAACCCATAAAAAGCGGCGTCGCGCAACGTAACGTCCCACGCAATAGAAAACTCATCACGACACAGACGCTGGTAGAGCATCTCTAGCATTCTACTGATTGGTTATAATTATCGTATATTTTTTTAATGATTATTGCTCTTTAATTAGTTGAACTTAATTCTTATGGAACAACTTTAAGTCGAATTACGTGGATGAAGTTACGTTTATCGGCTAGAATTATATTATCCGAAAGTTTGTTTTTATGTTTTCACCACTCACATATTAGTATTTTTTAAGTTTGTAGTAATATTTGTTACAATTTTAAATAAATAGAAGAAGAAAAGTGACACCGTCCCCGTTCGTCGGTATTCCGAAGAGGCAGGTTCGATCCCTGCCCGAGCAATATAATTTTTCTTCTTTCTATTTTTATTTCCTTTTGAGTTATTTATTTATCAGTAAGCTTCTTCTACTTCTTCTTTGCTTCTTCTAATTATTTAAAATCTTGATATTTTCGCCTAGCATGCGCTAATGCATTCAATATCAAAAAATATTTGTTACAAGTTTGTTACAATTATAATCTTAAGATTTTGACTTCACGTATCAGTGTTGTATTCTCAAGCAAGTTATAAACTCAAAGCGAGTTGTTTTACTCTTACGTTCAACTTATTTTGTACGACGAAGCAATCAACTTATTTTAAACTATTTTTTGAAATAACTAAGACTCTAAAATCGTTGGACAGTGTCACAACTAGTACATATCAAGTCCTTCTTCATTTCATAATTCTTGTGACACCCTCTGTGGTGTAGTGGTTGGGCAGGTTGGTTCAAATATCATACGCCACTGAGGTTGCGGGTTCAATTCCCGTGACGCCCACGAGACAAATGTTTGTGCACAGAAAAAAACCGTAAGCATTTGTTTCGTGTCTGGGTGTTGTGGGACCATGGTCCTCATAGTTTCTGGTCCCAAGATACAAAGAATCCTAATGATCTATGTATGTGATTTTTTTCTGCAATTTTTTATATTTTTTGTTATGAGCTGACATGACTATAACCATCAGAACGACACTAATAACCATCGGCACAGCCTTGCCTGTCTCGTTATCTCTTACATAAACAGGGAACTATAGTTTGACCGAAATCGCTGTACAGCGCCTTTCGTATGCGCGCGGCGAGACTGAGGGAGTATCGGCCGCTCCGTCCCGTCAGCCTGCCGCATGCCGCATGCCGCCGTCAACGCTTACGGCGGCCTCGGCCCCCACCTCGCCGCGCATACCTAAGGCGCGGTACAGCGGTTTCGGTCAAACTATAATCGCCAATGTTTTGTCGCACGCACCGCCAGTACCGTTGCCGCTTGCGACCGGTCGGCGATCGGGACTAGACGAGCTATTAGTTTACGTAATTGCTTACTGTAACGGGAGGAGTGCACTAATGCACAGTAAGTTTGAGTAGCTGTGAGTGGAGAAGGGAGTAGCTAAACAACCGTCTCTGAGTATTGCGTGTCTGAGACAGCCTCTGTGGTGTAGTGGTTGGGCAGGTCAAATCACATACACCATTGGAATTGTGGGTTCGTGTCCGTGTTGTGGGACCATTTTCCGCATACTTCCTGGTTTCCTAGATACAGGGAATCCTAGTTTGGGGCCAGTACCTATCTATGTTTGTGAATGTTGGGCGTATTTTTTTATTATTCTTTATATTATGTTGTAGTAATATTATATTATAATAATGTTATTTTTCAGTATGTTTTTTTTCAGATAAGCAAGCTTAAATTCTTGTCCTGATGCAAATTTCTACTTTGACGAAGGTTTTTTGGACAGGATATTATCGACATGACGACATGAAACTATGACAACTAAGAAATGAAGCGTAAAAGTTACTGTTAAATATTTTCACCCTGTCAACTGCGCATTTATTCTTATTTTATTTATTTTGTCCATTCAATCTTGAAACTTTTACTAGTACAAACTTCGTAAAATAGGTTAACTTCGAGGTTCAAAACTGTATGTACTATTACGACTGATATTTCTCTTAATAATAGCTAGGTGTTAATTTGCTTTTCATTCATCAAAATTTAAATAAAGCTCTGTCAAAGTACAACAGATTATATTGTGATA
Organism: Petrophora chlorosata; assembly: GCA_951640565.1. Taxonomy (NCBI): domain Eukaryota; kingdom Metazoa; phylum Arthropoda; class Insecta; order Lepidoptera; family Geometridae; genus Petrophora; species Petrophora chlorosata. Next base: position 18,973,228 of record OX621192.1, read on the forward strand.
TTGTAATTATAGCCTTTAGACAAGGCTTAGCGCTCGATTACCCGATAATTACTATTAGAGTAATTAATAAAAATTATAATTATGAATGCACGTACAGTAATTAATTAATATTCATTAAAACTGCAATTACTGTCGCTTTGATTTATTCGTGCCAAGGACAATTTCTACAAATGGTTTTGAAATGTCTTTGTTTTAAGTTTCAATAGAAATTGTCTAAGAAATAGATCAAACAAAGGCTCCGGTTTACTATTGAGGTGACGAAAATGTATTGTAGCATTGGTATTATAAGAAACAGGAATTGTTCATTACAGTTATGTAAGTACGACTTTTGAGAACCATTGGATTGAACGAGTTCTTTATTAGTGAACTTAATGACTAAAGACTGTAGTAACGGGTTGCAGATACTTAAAGATCAGAAGAATTCTACAGATTAACTAATTTGACAGATAGTAGGTAATTACTAATTACTAGGTACGCGAGAGGCTGTTTGAGTTGGTATCATCGGTTTGCTAATTATTTTGCCGACAAGCAGTAGTGCGCAAGTATTATTGTATTTAGGCATTTATGTAATTTAATATCCGCATGATGTCTCGGGTGACGTTCGCAATGCAGTGCAAAGAATTAAAAAGCACGGAATGGCACTGCAATTGTTACGGGCAAGCGTGGCGCATAACATTAGGTGAACGACTTACTCGTCTTATTGCTCACTCGCATATAATTCGCTTGATACAGTGCTTTTCAAACCGGAACACATGTTTGTGTACTGCTTTTTGGCAGTCTACGCTTCCGTAAAAAATTTAAAAGTATTACGATATTGTGCGAAGAATCTATAAAGAAAAATGCAAACGATATCCTACCAAACAAGTCAGTATAAATATTGAGGCCGATAAATATATTTCAACCGACGAAATCCTCAAAGAATCTGCTCCAAATACCCCTACATACGGTAAACGGCGTCTCTCCCAGCCATTGGATTCGGATGTTGCAATCTAGAGTTCGTATCTGAGACTCTGCGTTCAACGGTTAGGCAGTAAAGGGCCGAAGGCTGGGAAAATTCTGCATTTCGTAACTCTAGGCAATTGCAAGATGTTACAACCTCTTGTTAGCCCTCGATAAACGTTGCCAGCTAGAAATGAAAATCATATTTTACCACGAGTTATTAGAATTTAGTTTTAGTTATTTCTATGGCAGAACTAGGAATGAAAGTAAGTATTAATATGTTATATGGAGTAAAAATCTATAGATATTGCATATTTGTTTCTGCAAAACGTTCAATCAGCCTCTGTGGTGTAGTGGTTGGGCAGGTTGGCTCAAATCTCATACATCACTGAGGTTGCGGGTTCCATTCCCACGACGGGACAAATGTTTGTGCAAAAAAAAATACGCAAGCATTTGTTTCGTGTCTGGGTGTTGTGAGACCATGGTCCGCATAGTTCCTGGTTCCCTAGATACAGGGAATCCTAGTTAGGGGCCAGGATCAATGTATGTGATCGTTAAGCGTTATTTATTTATTATTTATTTAATCATATTTTGAAATACCACGCATTTTGCTACATTATTGATTGATTTTATTGACATTATTCATTATTGCTTGTTAAAAAAGCCAATTGTACCTTTTATGTTCTGGTTTAAGACGCGATTCAATGCAATAGCACGTTTAAATGACTGTATAACTTTAATTGGAAGGGGATGTTTCACCAACTTACCAGTACATTATTGATAGCTCAACTTAAGCTAAAAAACGGTGAAAAAGCTCACCACCTCACAATAGCACTGAGATGTTTACTTTCTGTTAGGAGTTTTCGCAGAGCTATATTGTTGCAGAGATATATTGTTGAGTCGGTTTGTTTCACCAAAGTTGTGGAAATCCAAATTCTCACATGTAAAGTCTCACACCAAGCTAATAACGGTTGCCTATGTTAATTTTAACACATAATATTGCAATCTGATTAGACAAATTGCCAACGCCCAAGAATTTAGGTTAATTAAGCTTATTTCAATCTTAAACAGTTATTTGGCAAACAGAGAGATAAAACAAGAGATACATAGGTACAATGCGTTATGTTCTGCAATGGTATGTATATGTAGCCAGTTTTTGCCAATCCGCGGAAAACTGTGTAAAGCTACTGTGGGAACTTGCAACTGTCCGCTTACACGGCAGACGTAGACGTGGTGAAATGGAGCAGTAAGAATCTAAAAGATAGGAATCTAATTTATGATTTGAATTACGTTATTTTCATATTTCATATTTTATTTTCATATTACCGAATCCTGCACTTACAACCTCTGGTACGACGTTGAAAGTGCATGACATGAACAAGGTTGACAATGACGGCTTCACTACAGTAGAGAAGAAGAAGCGTCGACCCCGACCGAGCTGCAAACAACGTGGCACCGCCCCGCTCACGGCGTCTACACTACGTGCTGTGGAGCCTACAGTATCCATCTACCTCTCCCGCTTGAACCCCGAAACATTAGGGGATGAAGTGTTGAAGTACATCAAAGAAACGCTTCATGGACGGATCCAGGGACAGATAGCAATGCGACTGTCGAGGCTGGAATCGACTAGGACCACCGAATTCAAGTCCTATAGGCTCCAAGTTCCAGCGGTGCATAAGGAACTGTTCCTGAATTCTGACTTCTGGCCTGTAGGGGTAATATATCGGAGATACAAGGAAGGAGCTAAAGTTTTGAACCCTGTGAAGTAGTGTGTGTGATTTATTTAATATAATGTTATATTTTTGTATGTATGTTGGTCTGTAAGGTATATATTCTATGGGCCTCTGTTAATTTTACTTTGTTGTACTTTAATATTGCCTGAAATAAAGAGTTTAATAATAATAATAATAATATTTGTTTCAACTGAACTTACAGTAACATAATAGGTAACACATATATAGGATCCTTCGTCTTTTTTATATTAACAGAGCAAAGACCGAGGTTCGGCAAAATATTGCAGCTCCATAGTTTATTCTATCTAATCGTATATATTACTGTCTTCTAATCTATACTTTTAAGGAGTGAAATTTCAAATGTTCTACCATACATACGTTTGCGCAGAACGTACGAAAATAAACATACCTTTCAATCGAAATGAAAAAAAGTAATAAATATTTTTTACAGAAACTGCGAAGCTTATTATAAGCTTGCGCTTGACCGCTACCTCACCTGTTGTTAAGTGACGATGCGGTTACTACACTAACTAATACAAGCTAACTGAACTCTTTAAAACGTTTTCCTTTAACACCAATGGTTTAAGTAGCTACACTTCATGCCCCATCTCTAATTTCCACCCTGTGTGCTAAAGAAGATTAATTTTACAAACGGGATGTTTGTTGCTTTACAGATTATTCCTAACTTACCCCAAGTACGCCAAACTTACGAACAAATTGTGTGTGAAATTATCGGTACACTATAATATACATAGCTATTATATAAATGTAGGTACGTATCTACAACTGCAAGTGGCAATTAATCTTGTACCTGTTACTTATCTACTTCTTATGACGTTTCTCAGGGAATAGACCAGTCGTAAAATTTTATTAGTAGGTACTAATTAATTAGACATTTTCATCAAGTCTTGTTCACTTTATTGCAATAGGTACTTACGTTATCACATCAAATGAACTAACAAGGGATTGGAGATTATAGGAAGTTCATACTCCACAATTTGTTTATATTTACAAAATATATTGTGTTTTACAAAGTATATAATGAGTATGATAATTACCAAAACAAAGGTTGCGTTAAGTTTATGATGATAGACGGTAAATATCATCCGTATGTACTTTTGAATTCCATAGGCCTTTGAGGAAAAGAACAAAATATTCACAGCATTGTCGCAGTATCGCTTGCTCTAGATTTATGTGAATAGGCATATATTTATTCAAGATTTACGAGAATACAGGCGTATTTACTCAAGATTTATTCACACATCAATATAATACCTTTCAAACTGGCCACCTGCATCCTCTTCAATAGATGTCGTAGAGATGAATCATATTAAAGACTCACTGGGCAAATAAACATCATCGATGGCGATATGCGCGTGCGCCGCATTTCACTAATAATCACTAGCCAGTAGCCAGGTGGTTAGCGGTGTAAAGTGATAGTGATGCGGTGACAAGCTGACATAAACATCGATTTGTCCTTTAAGGAACAAAGATAAAAAAATATTGAAATTGTGCATACCTGTAATTATCAAAAATGTTTGATAATGATTATGATGACATGAAATGCTAATATAATATGACAAGTATTTTATATAAATGATAACATAATTATAATAAAGATACTAACACTTGACAAGAACAATTAATTATACTATACCAATTTATTTACCAATGAATTGACTGGGTACAATATAAAATAGCATATTTTAAGACCTCTGCTTTAATTTAACTTAAATGTAATGAATGTACAATGAATGCAATAAATAAATGAATAAAGTTTTAGCCGAAAACGTAAAGCATAATGTAACGCCAATTTTAGATTTTTTATATTATTATCAACTGAACTCAAGGGCAATTAATTAAAAAGTTAGCCTGTCACTATTTGTTACACTATTACTTACATAATAAATCTATTATACAAATATACGTGGTCAAATCGCTGGAATTATTTACGGTGCCGTGTTTGTTATGTTGACCGACGTTGAAGTCATGATGTGTGCACTGCATAGCTAATTTTATGCACAACATTACTGCGTGCAAAGACTAGTAAGAGAATTAGATGTCTTCTTGTTGCTCTCCTAAATCACGTCACCTATAAAATAAAATATATGTAGGCAAAATAAATGTTGATTATTAATACAAATAAATTGTGCAATGCGGATGAAACTCCCTTTTAACATTATTCATAATAAACTAGAAAACTAGGTTTACATTTTCTCCTAATAATGTTATTTCTAAAAGATAGTTCTACTCTATAGCAAGAATGAAGGAGTATCTTGCAATCCTACTCCGGAGTGATTTTAAGCGCTCTCTTCTTAATAAACGCCTGGTCTAATTTGAACACAATTATTCCCAATTACACTACTTTCGTACGATCAAGACATTGTAACGGTATTTTCAATTCACATTGAAAACAACGGTCTTTTTAAATCTACATTTTTTGATAGGAACTATCGATAGTCGATAACCGCATGTTACATCACTAAGCAAAGTGTGCAGTCTCTATTCGCGGCGTGCAGTGACCGGCAATGGGGTCATCTGTGCACTGTGTCGCAACACTACGTGTGTTTGTGTGTGTGCGTAACTACACACTGGTAAATCCCTGGTATAAGTGGACTTACAAAATTAGAGGCCACAACCTCTAGAAAGCAATTGGTTTCCTTTGGAAAGTTAAGTTAAAAGGCAGAAAATGGCGGATAAGCCAAAGGCTAAAGGAAATCGTAATAATACTTACAGCAAAATATTTTTGTGTGTCTAGATAAGTTTAGGTCATAGATATAGGTACTATATTGTAAAATATGTAGATACCGATAAGCATACATACTTAATTGTCAACCTTTCCTTTAAATTAAACCCTTAAATGGCTTTCTTTCAATAAGTTTTACCTTAAAAATATGATGTTTGTCTTATTAAGAAATCAACAGGAAAGCGCCATTAGGGTCACGAATCGAACCGGAACCGCATCGATGCAACTCGAAAGCAGTTGCACAATCACAATACAAACCGCATTGATAAAATAAATCGATTCAATAAAATAAATCGAGTTAATAACATAATTAAGCAACTTTCACTGGTATAGCGCCATCGCTTGCCGGAGCGGGGCAGCGCCAATTACAGATGTGGAGTGACCACTTTTCTAATGTCACGGAATGGGTATTTGGCGTAATTGTGTGAATTTATTTAAAACAGTTACATGGATAGTTGCAGTTTCGTAATTTATGTTAAGACTTCATGATTTATCCTACTGACCTCCGTGGTATGGAGGGTTCGATTTCCTTATTTCAAAAATTCGGGCACGAAAAACAGCGCTAGTATTCTGTTCTGTGTGTTGTGGGGCCATGGACCTCTGTCTTTTATTTCAGCGAGACCTTCTATGGGTCTTAAAATATATTTTTTTATTTATTATGTGACTTATTCCCTAACTGAATGGCGGCGCGGGTCGCGTAGTCGCGAACCGGTAGCGACGTGAAAATATAAGTTTGAAAAGCTTGTCGGTAAGATCTGGCTGGCACAGAACAACTCAGTTCAGTGGGCGGAGCTTAGTTGCTGATGACTTTGTTATGTAGCTTTAAGAAATTATTTATTTATTTATTAGACGGCCTACTAGAGATTGTTACCAAAAAATACATTTTAAAAATTTAGGTAAAAGTAAAATATGACAAACAATCATTCCAATAAATACATAAATAAAATTGCATTTATAGATAAATGAGTTATGTCAGCCAAAAGTAATTAAATATTATTTAAGAATGTCAACATATTGTTTAAAAATTATAAATAACATAACACAACTATCGCACATTCATCTCGCAGAACTCCAAGCACTCCGACAGAATCACCTTCCGCAACCAGATAACAATTCGATCTTGCATCCAGGAGGGCATTAATCACAGAAAGTTCCCCGAAAACACCCACGATGTTCCATAAAATTATTTGCACCACCTTTTCGGTGGACTACCCATGGTACAAATTCTGTGGTCCCGAGGCTCAGCAGACTTCTCAACGATACTAGCACTGTAGTTGACGTATTTGCGGACTCATTGCGAGGGTTTCGTAAAAAAACACAAGATTTTTTAATAATTCCAATATCCCGTGAGTATAGTGACAAGAACTCTATCCTATTACCTTTATAAGTACTTTTTATATGTTATTCAATTTATAAATCTAGTTTACTTATGCACGCGGTGTTTACCTGTAAAAGATTATGCGTTTAGCAATTATATTTATTGAATATTTATTAAAGTATGTACTAATGTAATAATTGTTGGTAAACCATAAATAAACAAAAAAAAAGAGAGTTCTGGGTTAGGAGAGCGAGCGCGAGAAACAGTCCAACTAAATGGCACTGAGAACAGTTTGGGCTTCCTAGCGGTATATAATTAGCGCTAGTCTTATGTAACAATAAAATATAAAGATTTTTGACCTCTTCATCTATATTTCGATGTTATTATATAACCTACATACATGTATGAAACTATTTACTAGAACATTTACCTCAAACTGCTATTACCACATCCTAATCCAATAAATATCTAAATATAACGTCCATTACAACATAATGCAGCATTCGAACACAAAGCACAAACGCATAAGAACCGCACGCGGTGCGCATACAAAACGCACGCAGCACGCATACAACACGCAGCCTAGAAGGAGTTATTGCTTCTAAGAATGTTAAATACATTTTAATAAGTCCTATTTTATTAACATGGTTACTATATTTGTCATCTTTTAAGGTTTTGTAGTCGTTTTCCTCATGTGGAAAGTACGGTCGGCATCAATTGTTTTAAAACATTTAGTTTTACAATGTATTAAACTATCATACTCGTATTAAAACCTATTACAACATTTATAATGGACAGCCTCTGTGGTGTAGTGGTGGGGCAAGTTTTCTCAAATCTCATACAGCACTGACCTTGCGGGTTCGATTCCCGCGACGGGACAAATGTTTGTGGACAGCAAAAAGCGCAAGCATTTGTTTCGTGTCTGGTTGTTGTAGGACCATGGTCCTCATAGTTCCTGGTTCCCTAGAAACAGGGAATCTTAGTTAGGAGCCAGGATCTATGTATGTGATCGTTGGGCGTATTTATTTATAATATGCATAATATTTACAATGCATATTTTTTGTGACACTGTCGAAATATTGAGATTTTAAAACAAATAGGTACATGGTAAATGATGATGACGTATTCCCGGCTGATTTTAGCCACAGCAAAGAATACTAACTTTTACTTACGTAGCCACAGCGAATGTATTCATCTCCTTTATTGTTTGCGCTGGTGTGCTCGCATGTGGCTTACAAAGCCAATCTTCTAAGAAAATCTTCGAACATTGCAGCTCAACATTCAATAATTAAGGCAAATATCCTGTTTTTAAAGCATATTTTAAGATAATTTTTTTTATAATCACCTTATATCGAAATTAGTTGTCACGACATTTGCGACTGACATTCCATGTAGAAAATGATCAGAAAATGTTGTCGCTGACTGTACCTACATGAAAGTAGAGAAGCAGGATTTCTATGGTTCCGTGTCAAACGAGTGAGAGCAACAGATGATGTTTGAATCTAATCGTTTAATTAACATGATATCATCAAAAGGCATGTGAGGAGGATGGCCAGACGGAAGATACTTCTTTAGTACATAAGTTTGGTTCATCTATTTAAATAAACTATCAAATAATTATATGAACTGTGAATATGAATCGATATGTTGAAGAATAACGAAGAGTAGTTTTGGCGATCGTACCTATATCATCATCATCATCAGTCCATCACACGCACTGCTGGGACACGGGTATTCTCTCATACAGAGAGTATGGGCCATAATCCACCACACTGGCCCAGTGGTGGTTGGTGGATGTCACATGTCATTGAATTTTTGTTATTAATTCTTGTACATGCCGTTTCCTTAAGATGATTTTCCTTCACCGCTTTTAGAGCGAGTGCTAAATTCACACATAACTTAAGAAAGTCAGTGGTCGCACATGCTCCCACTGAGCCACACTCGCTCTCGATCGTACATGTAGTCTTAATTCTGTTCATAGCATACTATGCTCAAGTTATTATCAAATAGTATTTTTTCAATGCTCTAAGATATATTTGAGGTGTAGTAAAATCGTCCTCCTATTTTAGGAGGACGATTTTACTACACCTCAAATGTTTATGTTTTACATTGCCTTAGTGTTTCGAAACTGTTCGCTTTTCGTAAAAAGATAATTGATATCACAATTTGTACTAAAAAATAAATAATTAGCTTGCTAGACATAGCCAGACAAGGAAAGCAACCTAGCTACTTAGATTGCAACTAAATAAATTTCGACACTAATCTAGGCTTAAATTCATTCACCATGAAATTAAAATTTGCTAAAGGTTAGCAAGCATTCCTCTTTGGACTAGCATTTAAATTGGTCACACTCTGATTCTCTAACCTACACGTGAAGTCTCTGTGGACAAGACAGATATTGAAGACGGGCCAGCCAGACGGGTGCATCCACCATTTTAATTATTATATTAATCAAGTTTTGCGTACATTTCCCTCGAATGTGCTTCCATGTGTGCGCATATGTGTTTAGTTATACACATTTAATGTTGCAAACGTACTAATTACATGGTTCAGCTAGTAGTCTTTATACTATCAATTTTGACCTGATCTACAATTTATTGAGCAAAATAGAAGACAAATACATCTTTTTAGATTCCTTTGTAACCAATTTCACACAATTTCTTCTTCAAGTCGTCCCCGTAAGACAAGAATATAAAGGAATAGAGAAAATTTTGTTACTTGAGCAGACGGCTCGGTGGCCCAGTGGTTTAAGGCGTCAGGATGATATTCCAGAAGTGCGGGCCCGATCTCTCTACACGCAGTTTCACAATTTCATTTAGTCTTTCTAAATATTAAAAAAATCTTTATATTTTTTTTATTTATCACATAATACATTGCGTTATCATCACCGCTTATTGCTATGACCTCAACAAATAGCTATTGCTTTACCCTGTTATTAATGCTAAGTCGTGCTTTATCAGCCACGAACTAACTAGGACGTGGACTGATGACGCTGTCGGCCGAGCCTGATGAATGTACGAGAAATATTGGAATGACTTCACAGACTAAAAAGAGGGTATGAACTCAAACGACAATTAAACCTATTGAAATCCACGTCGTATGCGTTATCGTAAGGAATTCGCAATCGCGATGCCGCTGCCAATGAGTAAAGAAGGGCTATTTTGTTGTGTTTGTCCTCAACGTTAGTCTCATGAATCTGCGCGCAACCAAATCAATGATACGCCATTCTTCCTCCACCCCTTATTTTCCGTCAGTCAAACTCTTTATTCGTAAAGTATATGATAGCGCTACTCATTATATTAATTAATTTTAAGAATTACTTGTGTATTTACTATAAATTTAATATTTAAGTTGATTATTATTAGTAGTTGATTTGACTCGGACTACTCAGGCGACATGTTTACGCCTTGCTATAAAAAGGCTGTTGGCGAGTGGAAAGGGACATTCTGTGTTCAGCTTCCACTGGGCGAACACCTCTTAATTGATACTCTGATACTTTGTTAATTAGTTATTTTAATAGTTGTTGTTAAATTCTAAATGGTGTATCGAATAGACATTATCAAGTTTAATGAAAGCTCTAAAATAATGCCCCTCAGTTTCTTCCCGTGTCTTCTGAGTAGTGGTTCTTCTTCCGATACGGTGGTAGATTCATTGTGACGTTCCTTAAGAGCGTCGACGATAATTAAACTAAATAAAGAGCTTTGAAAGAAACCGGAAGTCTACTTATTGCACACGACCCACTGCGTGAATCCTGATAACTAACGGCAGCGCTAATCTCTTGACTGAGATCCAACCCCAGAAGTCTATCATATCGTAATGCATATACCTATCTAATTTTGAGCTTCGACATTGATTTATATCTTGCACCTACAGTATGAAAATGTAAGCATTTTTAAATGCATCAAGCGAACTTGTTCTTATTTACTAAGTACTTATAGGTACTTTTGTTACATAAACAGAGCGGTCACGGAAAGCAATAAAACGGATGACGTGGAATGCTGATGCGTGAAAACACATAAAAACACCTTATCTTACCTTTTAAAATGTTGGTGTTCTAGTAAAAATAACCACTCATTACTTACGTAGTAGGAAAAGATACGAACGCCCGTGTTCTATCGCCATTTATATTGTCACGCCTCGCGGCGAAGGCGCGCGGCGGCGTGCTACATCCGTCACGCAAATTTATGTTATGTTGTACACAAGCTCACAGCATTCTTATAATATTGTACAATTATGATCAAGGATCTCCCACATCGTCCTGCTTTCAGTCAGAATTCTCCGAAGCTGAAACTAAACATTCTTCTAGAATAAAAGCTACTCCAAGCTCAATCCTTTTACTTACTATAAGTGGTCTAGATGAAGCTAATTCGCATTCCCGAGCTTTCTGTTCAAATACAAATTCAAATTAATTTATTGTGATTATGGGTAAATAGATGAAGTTACATAACTATTAAGTTCGACCATATTCTACCAGGCGGCATGTAAATATTATAAAAGTTACATCAAACAATTCTAATCATTCTTATAATTATAGTACACATCAAATAAAAAAATAATTATTATACATTATTTATCAATTCTTATGTCAAACCATATTAAAATTCAAATAAAAATGTCACTAGATAATTAATTATATTATTCATTGGGAAACTATTTAATTAGGTCAATTATTTAAATCTGTAATTGTGTAAAGCCGATGGTAACTCATCACCAGGCAATGATATACGCAATTATTCGTCGAGAACTCGCGATTACTAAGAATTTGGCATCCTCAATAATTGCTATAATCTCGATTATTCACACACCTAGCTCCGAACATTACAAGCAGGATAATAACAAATAACCTTTGGCCACATAGCGGGTAAAGTGCTTAGGCTGTTATCTCGAAATACTGCATTATGCCCCGCCCCGGCGAGTGTTGATTTCGATATTGAAATACGATCGTTGGGCGGAGAACTCATTTAAAGCTATGATTGGAATACACAAGGAACTAGATTTAGCACAATCTTGTGAAATGCGGAGCTTATGAAAGTTTTAAACTTACAATCATCTTATAAATTGTGAAAGATGTTCACCATATTAAATGACCTTTGCTATTGGTCCTTTTTGTACTACTTAGTGTTTAAAACGTTACAAAGACAGCCAATTATAGGTATCCCTTAACCCTACTTCCAACTAATAATGTAAATGCGAAATTTTGTGAGGATGGATGGATAGATGTTTGTTGCTAAATCACGCAAAAACTAATGGACATTTGGTATGTAGGCTTTCGGTCCTGGAAAAGGACAAACGCTACTTATTATCCCGGGAAACTGCGGGATAATTAGTAATACATAATTTTGTCGGAGTATGCCAGATTCGGGCATAGAAGGCAGCCCATTGGGGAAGCTTACAATTGACAAGTACCATGTAGGTATGCATATTTTATAAATGTTGGACAATCAAACTTCTGACGCAACCAAAGATCTGTTTGTGTGATGACATCACGTCATCAGTTATCAGGTTAACACATACCATATTTAGGTCATATTCCCTACGATTAAGGTTATTCGTAATTTTTATTTAAAATAAAATTTACTACACTGATTAATTTACACTGAGGTTGTGGGTTCGATTCCCGCGACGGGACAAATGTTTGTGAACAGAAAAAAAAGCGCAAGCATTTGTTTCGTGTCTGGGTGTTGTGGGGCCATGGTCCTCATAGTTCCGGGTTCCCTAGATACAGGGAATCCTAGTTAGGGGCCGGATCTATGTATGTGATCGTTGGGCGTTATTTATTTATTATTATTAAGCTATTGCATAGCTTCTACCGCGGGCCTTGAGCGTGGAGACCGAATCCAGAAATTCCGTAACGAAAATAACCTAACACCCCCCACTCCGAATGCTATGCTTTTTTATTATTAATTAAACTTGTTTCCTAGCTTTTGTGTATTTGAATTGAAATATATAGATATATATATATAATATAAAATATAATATAGCCAATGTCACCCGGGATAGTGTAGCTTCCCAACAGTGAATGATTTTTTCAAATCAGTTCAGTAGTTTCGGGGCCTACTCAATGCAAACAAACCTTTCCTCTTTATAATATTAGTTTAATATACATATATGTATATATACATATATATATATATATATATATATATATATGTGTATCACAAAGATCTATGGGTTCAATACGATATTGCGGAATGCTGTGGTATGCGCATGAAATTATTTCAGTAGCTTCACCTAAGCCTGACCTATCGCTGCAAACCAGAAGTGAAGTGATAAGTCATGGCTTTCACATCGCTTGCAAATAACATTCAAGATAAATTTCCTATTTACCAGTTCTCATTTACTACCATCAACGAAGATCATAGAATATACCTGAAGAAAGTGACGAAGAAATCCAAGTCTTACAACTCAAACATTTTTAAGACTGTGAAACTAACCAGCAATCCATCAACAATGACCCCGCGTGAAAGATGCAACAAAAGAAGCCTAAGTTGTAGTATTGGAAATGTATAGCACTGATGATTTAAATTAAAAAAAAATATTTTTTTACATATAAGGTAAACCCTGTACGCAAATTACAATAGAAAATTTGTAATTTTAGTTTGTTTTATTAGTAACTAAATGTTGTCAGAATAAACAAAGTTGAATAATTTAATTTACTAAGCATTAACAATCTAAAATTATAACAATTACTTAGACAGTAATGAGACATTATGCTATCCAAGCTCCACCGACGCTTATTCTAAGCCTAGGCCAAGCATATTGTTCATGACCCTACCTTTTCATAATATATTATTAAATATTTAACATACGTTTGACATACGAGATTTAAGTGCTGAGTCACTTAAATTCAAGGTTTATGTCAACAAAACTAGTTTTATAATTGAAATTAACGGCCTGACCCGAATTAGAATTACTGACATATTATTATTAAAGAATAATATTATAAATAAGAAAGTTTGGATGATTGGATGTTTGTTACTGAATCCTGCAAAAAATATTGATCGGATTTTGATGAAATTTAGTATGTAGGTACTTTAGATCCTGGAAAACGACATAGGCTACTATTTATCCCGAAAAACCACGGGCGAAACCGTGGGGAGTAGCTAGTATACAATAATCATTTTAGCGGCCAAATACCAGTTAGCCGTCTCGGGCTACGATGAGACTGGCAAGAGTTAGCACAAGACGGTTAGAAATCGCGGCTTTTGTTATTAGAGGTCACAACTCCTTTAATTCTCTGGACGATCACATACATAAATATTCAGAATAAATAATAGTACCAAGTACTAGGGTTCACTGTATCTAGGTAACCAACAATTACAAGGACAAGGATTTTTTTACAAGCTTTTATTGTACTTGCAATGTTTGGGTCAAATCTTGCAAGTTGAATCAGAACCACTTCCTCTTATCCTACTGAGTTGAAATTTTGCATACTTGTCAAAGTCCAATAACAAGGCAATATTATAGTTATTATTATATTATATAAATTATAATATAATAATTATAGATAGCTGTTCTGATGATGGAGACGGAGTGTGAACACCTTGACGGATAAAATCGTGAACTACTAGTGTTTGGGCTCATTTTAATCTGCTCGCGGTTCCAATTACGAATTTCGAGAAATATTTTTCATTAAAAGTCTTACTTATTTATCTAGACTGTTGGTAAGTCAAGACATTGAGACGATATCAATGCTGTTTATCTCAGCTATCGGTCCCTGTCACAAAACCCAAAAGGAAAATTATGTTTAACCACACAAAGCCGACAGAAAACCTAGAGACATATCAAACATGTATAGAGGCACGTATGAATGTATTCCGGTACATTTATATTCATTTATCAGTTAATATTTTATTTGTTTAGATCAACAATAAGCAAGCACCATCAGTCATAATAATGTGTTTGATAGTATCTCCATCAGTTCTTACAGTACTACGTGAGGCATTATCAGATAAAATCTACGCAAAGCATGAACATTAAGCATGGTTCTTGCCATCGATTTATAGCATTATATTATCTTAACATGATCTACAAACACATTATTATCCAAAGCCAATAAAAACCATCTTTTTTAGAGATAAAACAGACATGCCTCTTGGCACTTACTTCCGGAAATGTCTAAAAATTATATACTGCTTAGGTTGAGATAAATGCGTAGTCCTTGTTGAGAGCGTTATAGTATTTATAGGTATTATCAGCTCGTTTATATCTATAATTATGAACTACCTAACCAGCAATCAATGAATAATTATTTATGAATTTGTAATTCGTATAGATGTTAAATAGAATATAGCTGATTTTAATTAATGATTTAATTATGCACGCAACAAAACGGAATAAATGCTTGAGGAAAAAAGTGCAAATATTTGTTTCGTATCTGGATGTTACGGGACTACGAGAACCATGAGGTCCTCTTAGTTCCACAACACCTGTCCTCGTTCCCTAGATATATGGAATACGGGCCAGGGGACTAGAGGTATTTGATCATAGAGTGCATTTATTTATTTATACTATGACTAGCTGCACCCCACGGTTCCACCCGCAGATTTCCGGGATAAAAAGTAGCCTATGTATTATATAATATTTCTGGTCCTAAAGTACCTACCTACATACCAAATTTCATCAAAATCGGTTCAGTAGTTTTTGCGTGAAAGGGTGACAAAGATCCGTCCATAGTCATAGTCATTGTCATAGTAGTAGTTTATATTCATCGTAAATCAGTGGAAATCACGTAAAAAATATTAAATATTATTTTAGTTATTTAAATAAAATTGTCAATGATAGTCAATAAATGAGTAGGTATGTAATTGTTTATTTCCGACAACTTCCGGCGGTGGCCAAAAACGAGGTATTAAAGACAACAAGGTTGACGGTAAGTGATGATCGCTGGTCACCATAATTCGTATGCAGTCAAGGTTTTTGTGGGCTTCAGTAAAAAAACGTTGAAGGTAAGTAATGGATAGTGGCATATAGATAATATTACATATTTTGTGTGATATATCACGTTCATATTTATTAACTTTTGGCTGAAAAAAATGTAGAAAAAGGAAATGTGTGCTTTCCTAATTGCAAAAGCAACTTGAATGTTTTTAATAATATCAATCTAAGTATAATAAACAAAACTATATAGTCTAAAATTTTGAACCTTATAAACTATACAATATTATAATCATGATTTATATATAAATTATGATTATAATATGGATTTATCAATATGGATTAATATGGATTTAGATTCTACATTTTATATATAATTAATATATAATAATATATATTAATTAATTATATATAATAATTTATATTTATATTTAATTTATTTAATAATTTCTGGATTTAGATTGGTATGGATTTTGGGAACGTTGCCCACAGGTATTTTTAATTTGTTTTTTAATTATCTGTGTGTTTCAATAAATAATATATTAATTGATTATAATATAATATATATAAATAATATCTAAATCTAATCTTCGCCTTTTCGTCATTCCCTGCTTAAGAACCTAAGCTTTCAAACTTTGAAAACCGATATACAAAACAAATATTACTTGACACCTTCGAAATCGATCCCAAACTTAACACAAGTAAATCCAATAGGTCCAATTTGTCACACTTATTCAAAATTCTTGTAATTAATACGGTTAAGGAAATATATAATTTGTCAAGCAGTTGTCGTTTTGACGCCGGAATTTGATATCCAACGCCGTTTTTCAAAATCTGCTACTTAAACATCGATTGTCATTAAAGTTATGGTTTTGACAAGGACAGGTATGGAGGTTATTTTTTGTCCAGTTAGTCATTTTGCTTAATTGCCTAGCTTCGCAGTAATGATGGTACATACATGTCATTGTACTGGGAACGAATGTGGTCACGATAGAAAAATGACCTTATGACTGGGTGTAAATTTTGCGCTTATGTTTGAAGGTCCATTGCTTTGGTAATATACCACGCGCTGCTTCTTCGTGGAATATAAAATTAAATCTTCTATTTGTGTCTATCATTCAACTTTTCTATCAGGTCGAGCTTGTTATGCACAGTTTTCAAACATAATTATTTTTACTAATATAATTTTAATTTATACTTCATCGTCCATTGTTACATTTTGCGACATTTCATCATCATCAGCCGGAAGACGTCCGCTGCTGAACATAGGCCTCCCCCATAGATCATAGATCGCCACAACGAGCGGTTGCTCGCTGTATAGCGGGCGTATTTCCGAAGCACTGGTAGAGTTAGTTTTCGCATTTCTTTTCTGGTTCCGGACTTCAATTTGAATATGGGACAGAAATAGATAGACATGATTAGCATTTTTTTCAAACTCAAGATATCTTACGTTACAGTTTATAACGTATTTTTTACATTATGATAAAGTTCATGGTAAGTGCTAAAAGAGCGTGTAAAATAATTAGCTCTTCATAATACATTTCACAAATAACACTCATTTTACAAAGCTATCATAAAAGGCATTAATGCCATTCTCAAAAATACCAACTATCACTACTAAGGTCAGAGTCACATTAAAAACTATGTAATTTACTCCAATTTCGTATTAAAATAATGACCACTCAACAAAATCCGGTAATTGGTCCAAGCCTCTAATCTTAACAGCATTAAGTATTATCTCACACCTAATTTAATATTTTTATGATATACTGTAATTTTATTCTAATCTTGGTATGAAATTGCAATACTATGAATTTGTACGTACCTACATACCTAGTAGTTACGTAAAACATTTTCGGAGTAAATTAAGTTAGGTTAGTGAAGAAATCAAATTAATATAGTGCTATAGGTACTCGTATATCTACAAGGTCTCACGATACTTACGAATCTTACGATTTCTATCGATTATAAAGCAACTAATAATATGTAAGAATATATAAGAGGTACTAAAATAATTTCTATATCTATATTTTCTTGAAATTTAACTATCGCTATGAACGGCACATTGAACTGTATTAAATGGTACTGTATTTACTAATAGTAAATGATAACGATTACGCTTTCTTAAATTATCAAAATTTAGAATTTAGTCAAGCTTTCGACTATGTTAAATGACTTTTGCTACAATCTAACCGGAGTTCCTCAAGGAAGCATACTTGGCCCTTATCAATTCCTATCCATCAAGCATTTTTAGACACACCTACAAAAAGTACCAGAAAAACCTGTTAACACTGTAATCTTCAGCCTAATATTAATTCATAGAACAAAAGATAGCCTTGCTGATACATTACATCGTAACTGAACAAAGGCGTGTATAAATAAACATGCAACCGAGTGTACGATTTACATAGCAAGTACACTTCGAGCCGAATTAAAGGTGGAGTATGTTGTTATTATCTAAGGAGCAGTGCACACGTGGGATAAAGTGCAAAGTGATACACCACTGTACTGTATTGACAATATTAGTGACATAGGAACCTGCATTGTCTTAATTATTGAAAACTTTATTATAAAAGAATATTACCTATATTATTAAGATTACTAGATACTTTTAGAGCCGTGTCCTTATCTGGCTTGGCTTGGACAGACAGTTCGATAAAAATAATTTTATTATTAAATTTGGAATAGAATAAACAAACTTATTATGTAAACACTATGAAAGCAATGTTTTTTTACTGACAGCGAAAATTTTAATTCAGCACTAAGTATTTATTTTACTAACAATATTTTAATAGTACAGATTTGCTTTTACGACGACAGCTGATAAATTACATAAATCAAATAAGGAAAAACGAAATGTCAAAATAATATATCATCATAGATCATTGAATTTGAAATGAATGTCAACATCGTAATACCTATACAACACACATATCCGGGATCCATTTAACATAATGATGGACATATGACGACCACAAAGCAGCACTTGGTCAGCATGATGGATTATCACTACGCAGTCTCTCCCCCTCTCTCTATCTCTCTCTCCGTCTATCTCCAGGTGAAAGCCCGTGTGTTGTAAGAACAAAATGGGCTGTTGATGATGATGTGGATGAAACATAATTTTATTCGGACAATAATTTTGCAAATCACTGGTGCATCCCGTTTTAACTTTCACCAAAACACATTTATCATGAAATGCATCTTGTGAAAGGTTCTTTTGAATCATTTTTAATGTCATAGACATTAATTATAATGAGAAAACGACCATTAAGTACAGTAGAATAACTGTCAAAATTATGCAACAGACGCGAATCAAATACTTTGTTAATTTTGAGGACGAACTGCATAATGTGTCAAAAAAACAGGAAATTACGATTTAATTTACAATTCTTTATCACCTATTTTTAAAGACAACGTAACAAAAAATAATCAAACACAAAGTTGAGCAAAATAAGAACTAAAAATAAGAGAGCGATTTGTTTACAAGAGAGGTTCTTTGCAGTTGCATATTTGAACACGTTATTCTCTATTATTAAAATATTTAAAGTAAATTAAAAAAATAATCTAAAGACTACATTTTTATTTAGAATGCATTGTCATCGAGTTGTGAGCTACCCTGAAAGTTTCAGCGGGATAACTAATCGGGAAGTGCTCGAAATACGAGTCCACCATTTAATTGACTGATTGATCCACCCGAAACGACAGACAGACAAACTTGTATACAAACAAGAAATTGGCTTAATAAAAACCGACCAAGTGCGAGTCGGACTCGCGCACAAAGAGTTCCGTACCATTATCTATAAAACGGCAAAAAAATCACGTTTGTTGTATGGGAGCCCCCTTAAATATTTATTTTATTCTGTTTTTTAGTATTTGTTGTTATAGTAGTAACATTAATACATCATCTGTGAAAATTTCAACTGTCTAACTATCACGGTTTATGAGATACAGCGTGGTGACAGACAGACAGACAGACAGACAGACAGACGGACGGACAACGGAGTCTTATTAATAAGGACCCGTTTTACGGTACGGCACCCTAAAAACGTGGTAAAATAATATTATATTTAAAAATATAATAATCCTCTCTTTATACGTGTGAAACGAGCTTTATTCTAAAGAGGCGTAGCCATGCAAAATGTGCGCTGTCATAACCAGATTGAAACGTTGATATTGATCCGAAATGACAGCGGTGGCATTGGCGAAGCCATAATAAAAATATTGTGATGTTGTGCTTATGATTTACACGGACGACTGGTCGAAACTACGCATACCTAAGTCGTGTTGACATGTGCGTGGACGAGGTACGGAAAGGGCTCAGAAATAAATTTAATATTAAGGACTCACCAAATCGCAAAAAAGAACTCTTTCTCGAAAAAATAAAAACATATCAGTTTTAGCTCTACTATACTGTGAAAGACATAATTAGTGTAAAGCTTTATCAGAAGCATTCAGTAAATTATTTATGACAAGATAAGACGGTATTGACTTTGACGTAGACACTTAAAAAAACGTATAAGGGCTTAATTTAGCAAACTTTATCTTACTAAAGTTTTTTAAATATTTGAAAAGCTTTATAGAAACAAAGATACTGGCAACACTTATGTGTTGCTACTAATGACACCGCACCATATCGTGACATACCGCTGCTTTGAAGTTATTCTAGCGCCAAGCAGTAGTGCGCAAGCATTATTGTGTTCCCGTTTGAAGGGCATTTGTAGCCAGCGAAATTACTGGGAATATGAGACTTAATACCATGAAACGCTTACCGACAGGCCAACGATTTCCTTGTCTTATTTTTCATGTCCATAACAAAAATAAATATATTCTTACATAATCTTTCGGTATACTACTAGATCTTTTTAAAACTGCAATATAAATTATTCAAAGCCTTCTTCGACGCTAATGCCAACAATCGAGGGATTAGCAATCCGCACTGCATTCAACTATCTCTCTTACAAAATCGTTAATAATATACTAGCTCTAGATCGGCCATTATTTGTAGAGTCCAAATATCAGCGGGTATGTAAATTATTGAGACTGAGCAAATAATGCGGACGCTAGACTCTACCAATGAGCTGATTAGAGGAGAGATGTTGCTTATTTAGAGTAAGGACTATAAAATTTAATAAAATTGAAAATCAACTTTTTGTTTTTAAATTAATAATCTTTTTAAACATATGTTTATTGGAAAACAGAGATTTTTAGAATTAATTATTTGAAAAACTTACAAATAGTTTCAGTTCTAATTCTGTTTTATAAATAAGCCAGGTTGTTAATATCGCCATATTGTGGCGTTGCTTACCATCATTTGAAATATATAATCATTTGTTTTGTTTTACCACATACACCTACCACCTGCCACCTACCTGCATACTTTTATCACAGGTAATTATAATATTTAATTAAATTATAGCCATCAATATAAAATAACAAGTCAGAAACACAAATCTAAAATATACTGTCAAAATAGATAGGTAAGTGTTAGTAAGTAGTATGATAGGCGTAAAAAGACTAATGATCATAAGCACCTTAATCAGAAAAATGAGAGCTCTTTCACTAAAGCTCTCCAGCCTTGACATAATGAGATTCCCACAGCTTGCTTGACTTGTGACCGGTTCCGTATTCAAATGACCTACATCAAGTGGTATACCGGTAGACGACGTATTTGTGATTTACCCCTTTCTCTCTCTCTGTATATTTCTTTCTCTCTCCTGTAAAAGTGTGGCCAACCCTAGTGTCAGAGTTATAGATCGTCGACATCTTCTGAAACCGACTGTTCATCATCATCAGCCTTTTACGTTCCCACTGCTGGGACTCGGGCCTTCTCTCGTAGAGAGTATGGGCCATAATTCACCACGCTGGCCCAGTGCGGGTTGGTGGATGTCACATGTCCTTGAATTTTTGTGATAAATTCTTGGACATGCCGGTTGCCTAAAGATGATTTTCATCACCGTTATTAGAGCGAGTGTTGAATCTGCACATAACTCAAGAAAGTCAGTGGTCATGGGGCCAGCGGGATTCAAACTCGGGTGCTTCGGCGTCAAATCGAAAGTCGCACGTGCACTCACTGAGCCACACTCACTCGTGTCTTTGTATTCTATCCATAAGACAATTATACTAAAGCCTTCCTACAGGTAGGTGTAGCGTTGCGCCACAACCGATGCAGTTCGTGATCCAAGTAATCGTAATCGATATCTCCTTGAACCGCACTACTCGAAATAATCGACGACATCCTTCTCGACTAGTGTTTGTGTTTTTCAATAGCTAGCTGGATTTTGTTGATGGCCAATTTAACAGGTTTTGATGTTTTGGATTGGATATACCATTTGTGCAGCAAGATACTGCTACCAAATAATTGTTTATGCTCAACGGTCATCTGCTATCTAAATAATTTTGTACTTACAAAGTAAGCTTTCAACTAACTGATCACGTCACTAAGTCATCAACCTCACGTCATGATCATCACGGTACGCTGAATACAAAAACGGATAGGATTCGAACTCGCGAAAAGCCTACGTATATAGCCTGCGGCTGCGATGACCACTACTCCACCAGAGACCTGTCCTTCGCCGAATTTTGCGCTCCCTTTTCTCAAACCAATGTATATACACTCGAGAGCAATGAATCCGGGTCACTTAAAGAATGTTAAAAATCTCGGAAACTAAAAATGATAGGTTAATGCAATAAATTGTATTTAATAGACAATATAATACTCCTTAAATGAAAGTAAAAAAAATATGAGTCACCATACATTTTATTAACACAAAATTACATAAAGAAAAAAACTGCTGATCTCTCCTTAAAACAAAAATAGGAAACATGAAATTTTTGAACTTTATTACAATTTTCTTGAATTTTAATACTTCGTATTGCCTCCTCGTGCTTCCATTACTGCGTTTACGCGGTTTGGCATGCTGTACACCAAGTTCCTTATACGATTTTGGGGAATATTCTCCCATTCCTCTGTGAGAGCAATTTTGAGCTCACGAAGCGTGATTGGGGGAGGGTTTCGTTGTTTTACGCATCTGCCTAGCTCGTCCCAAGCATGCTCGATCGGGTTGATATCCGGGCTGCGCGCTGGCCACTCCATACGAGTAATGTTCATCTCTTGAAGGTAGTCATTCACAATCCTACCTGTATGAGGTCGGGCATTGTCATGCATAAATATAGCATCCTCACCTAAATTGACCATAAATGGACCAACGTGATCATTGAGGATTTCTTCCACATATCTTACGCTAGTTAAAGAGCCGTTTTCTATGATCACCAGCTCTGTGCGACTTTCAGAAGAAATTCCGGCCCACACAAGTACAGACCCACCACCGTAGGCTACTTTTTCTTCTAGTTATGTTCTCCGACGAATCAAAATTTATGCTCTACAAGCACGATGGAAGACACAGAGTGTATCGAAGACCAGGGGAAAGATTCAAGCAAGCATGCATCGAAGAAAAAGTAGCCTACGGTGGTGGGTCTGTACTTGTGTGGGCCGGAATTTCTTCTGAAAGTCGCACAGAGCTGGTGATCATAGAAAACGGCTCTTTAACTAGCGTAAGATATGTGGAAGAAATCCTCAATGATCACGTTGGTCCATTTATGGTCAATTTAGGTGAGGATGCTATATTTATGCATGACAATGCCCGACCTCATACAGGTAGGATTGTGAATGACTACCTTCAAGAGATGAACATTACTCGTATGGAGTGGCCAGCGCGCAGCCCGGATATCAACCCGATCGAGCATGCTTGGGACGAGCTAGGCAGATGCGTAAAACAACGAAACCCTCCCCCAATCACGCTTCGTGAGCTCAAAATTGCTCTCACAGAGGAATGGGAGAATATTCCCCAAAATCGTATAAGGAACTTGGTGTACAGCATGCCAAACCGCGTAAACGCAGTAATGGAAGCACGAGGAGGCAATACGAAGTATTAAAATTCAAGAAAATCGTAATAAAGTTCAAAAATTTCATGTTTCCTTTTTTTGTTTTAAGGAGAGATCAGCAGTTTTTTGTTTATGTAATTTTGTGTTAATAAAATGTATGGTGACTCATATTTTTTTTACTTTCATTTAAGGAGTATTACATTGTCTATTAAATACAATTTATTGCATTAACCTATCATTTTTAGTTTCCGAGATTTTTAACATTCTTTAAGTGACCCGGATTCATTGCTCTCGAGTGTATATGCAATAAATCTCAAAATTTTCCTCCTTTTCCTTTTCCTCCTCGTGACGAATCTCATGCATCAAATTCCATCAAGCAGTACTTAACAAATACACAGAGAACTAAGTAATATTTTTTTATAGAACTGGTTGATGAGACGAGCCAGTCGTTCGCCTGATGGTAAGCACCACGCCTGCCCATAACAATTGCAGTGTCACCCAGAACTTGTTTTTGCTTTAAATAAATTGAATTGAATATGCCCAATAATATCACTGGCTACAATGCCCTTCAAACCGGAACACTGTAATATTTGTGCACTATTGCTTGGCGTCAGAATAACTGGCAAAGCTGTGGTACCTTCCCAGACAGCCTCCTGCATACGAGAGACCTACCCCAAATAACATATTCAGAGATTTCTAATTAAAGTTTTTTATTGACCTGCCAGCTTAGCTCTCAACCTCCATAACAAGCTACCAGGAAGACACCAAACAAATGTAAAGTCAGATAAATAACTGTTCACATTAGCATAGGTCAGACACTGTAGCGGCGGTGGCGGCGGCGGGCCATTAATTTACATATTAATTGCATCAATTCAATTAGAAAACAATCTGCTTGTTGCCGTATAAGGTAACCAAATTCTGCAATAAAAAATATATGGCTAGATACTTAATAGCTTCAGAGACACATAGTAGTAATTTAAGTTTAGTTGTCTCTTTATACTGTTTATATATATTTAGGTTTGGAAACTATAGTGAATCGAAATATTCATTATAAATATATGTAAACGGCTACACTCACGTTATGAGTGTGTCGGAATAACTCCGACCAGGTTTCGGACACTTAGGATGTTTTTCTTCCGCGAGTTTACGCTTTGGATTCGCGATGCAGACCTAGGCCCTAATTCACTATGACAACTTGGCGATTCCTTGCTTCGAGGAAACCTCGATTCCTTCATTAATAAACGACATCTGGGAAATTTGTATTCTCTATGACGAGTCATATACCTATATGAATATATAATAGCGATCTCGTTGTCATAGTGAATTCGGGCCCTGGTCAGAGTTATCCGACACAATCGTAACGTGAGTGTAGCCGTTTATATTTATAATGTTTATATATTTATTTATTTTCTTTTTGTATTTCTGTTTGCTTTTTTTTATTTTGTTAGTTGTATGACTTTGTGGTCGTCCAATGAATGTTTATTTATTCTTTTTATTTCTTTCTTTCTTTGTAGACATGTAGGTATTTAGAAATGCATACAATCGGGAATCGAATGTTTATTAGTATAAAATTCGCATAGCAACGATTGCACATTAGCAGCTTGTCGTAGTTGTTTCTTCACCTCATTAATATATATGCATAACCATCCATTCATCATAACGTCGAACGATAATGAGAGCGAGTGTAGCTCAGCGGAAGCTCGTGCGACTTGCGATCCGACCGGAGTTCGAATCCCGCTGGCCCTGCGCCAATGACTTTCTTAAGTTATGTGCGGATTTAACGCTCGCTATCAAAACGGTGATGGAAAACGTGAGAAAATCGGATGTCAAAGACTTAATCACAAAAAAACAAGGACATCTACCAATCCGCGCTGGGCCAGCGTGGTAGTTTATAGCTCATACTCTCTCTATGAGAGAAAGCCCGTGTCCCAGCTGTGGGAATGTTATGGGATGAAGATGATGAACGATAATTAAACGTATACTTAGAACAATAACATTTAATTTTGATACGTCTAAAATATGTTAGTAAGAGCTATTGTCTCGGGGTGACGAGCGCAGTGCAGTGCCACGGAGGATTTTGCATTGTAATATTCTGAGTTGTGTTGCAATCGATAACAGTCCTATAAGGCAAGTTGTGTTAAGATTATAAGAAAGCATTTCGTAATTTCAGTATCGACTTATATTAAAACTAGCTGCGCTACGCGGTTCCACCCGCGGTTTCCCGGGATAAAAAGTAGCCTATGTGCTATTCCAAGTCCTATAGTACCTAAATACCAAATTTCATCAAAATCGGTTCGGTAATTTTTGCGTGAAAGAGTGACAAACATACATCCATACATTCTTACAAACTTTTGCGTTTATAATATTAGTAGGAAGAAGGATATGTTTATACTAACAATCGTTATAAAGCATTGTAAATTTCACATATATGCTGACGACATACAAGTATATATATCGTTTAAACCTTCAGATATTCACAGTGCGCTTTGTAAAATTAACGACGATCTTACTAGGATAGCCAATTGGTCTACACAAAACTGCTTATTGCTGAACCCCTTAAAGACTAAATACTTAATCTTCGGTAGTAAAAAGCAGCTCGCCAATATCCCTTCATCGGTCAAGATCTTCCTCATGAATGAGGAGATTGATCGTGTATATGAAGCACGTAATCTGGGACTGCATATGGATTGTGACCTACGGTTTGAGAAACATGTAGCAAACGCAATTAAAAATTGTTTTTACAAATTAAAAGTACTATACAGAATGAGACCATTTTTAAACGATGGTTTGCGTATAACACTTGTTGAGTCGTTGGTCCTTTCTAAGCTTAACTATATGGACGTCGTAATTGGTCCACGTCTGCTTGCTAAAACCCATAAGTTAATTCAACGTGTCCAAAATGCGTGTGCTCGTTTTTGCTTCAATATTCCGTTGAGAGCACATGTGACACCCTACTTAAATAAACACTCCATTTTAAAAATGAAGCACCGCCAAAAATTACATCTAGCTTGTCTGCTTTTTGGCGTGATTAAGCACCAAGCCCCTATATTCCTATATGATAAGTTATCTTGGACGCCTAGGCATATAACGCATGAATCACGGCAGAGAGCGGTACAGCTATCAACGCAAAGTCATTGCACAGCCGCTTTCCGTGTTAGTTTCCGCTACTCAGCAACTAAGTGTTGGAATAACATTCCACCCATAAGGAGCCTGCAAAATTTCCTAGGATTTAGAACAAAAATTAAAAAAATTCTTACTGTCCACCAAAAATCGCAGGAAACTTTAAAGCATGATACAAGTGCCATATAATACGAAATATAATTTGCTACACACAAATACGAACATAAAAAACACACGCACACACACCCTCTCACACACACACACACACACCCTCACACGTCCTCGCGACTAAAAAATAGTCACTATTATTAAATGTTTTTGTTGGCGATTTGTTTTTGTTTTTAGTTTAAATGTCAGTAACTCAAACGGCCTCAACGGAAGACCAGCGCTGGTCGCACGACCAGCATAACGCTGAGTTGAGGCCGGTTTGCAACAATTACCTATTTTATTTATTTACTCTGTCAGACTTAATGTTTTTTTTATTTTCTGTTTGTTTTTCATGTCACATGTTCATAGTTTATAAGTTGTTGCAAATAAACGTTTCTTTCTTTCTTTCTAACAAAGAAAACTAACTATTATTTACTAATATCCAGATTTTGAAAGGTAATTCTTTTGGGCATAAAATTAAGAACCAAACCACGACATTAGAGGCGTATTGATTGTTTTTGGCTAGCAAGCGTAGCTTGGAGCTAATCACTACATTTATCTAAATTTATGGCCTAGAGGCCTAGACACAAACCAAAATAGTATATTCTAGGAAAATCTATATGGCAACTTGTGACCCGTGTGCAAAAGATAAAGCTGTCTTTAATGCGCACTGCCCTTTAAAGGAGTTATTTGATATTTTTGGAGTTATTTGGAATTTGATGTTGTGGTATTTATTTAATATTGTTTGAAATTTGACGATATATTTTGAAGTTTTTATGTAACTGAATGACGAGACGAGCTGGTCTGGTTTGCCTGATGATAAGCAATACGCCAGCCCATACAATAACAGCACCACCCAGAACTTTGTTTTGCAAAATCCTGGGCGGCGCTGCACTGCGCTCGTCACCCTGAGACAATTAGCTCTGGAGTCTGATAATGCCCAGTAATTTCGCTGGCTACAATGCCCTTCAAACCGGAACATAGTAATGCTCGCGCAAGTTAGTCAAGAGGAGAGTTTTAAAAGGTGTTTATTTGAAATTGTCGTTAGAATTCAAATAAAAAAATATTGAACAATAATTTCAAATTTCAATTAACAGAATGTACATAATAGATAATTGATACATCGCTATCAAGACGTATAATGCTCCGCAAAATGTTGGAAATGCATTGTGCCAACATACGCAAGCATTTTGATCATCGTTCATCGTTGTCGTCAATTGATCACAAGTTATATTAAACCTATAAACACCTAAGCAGAAAGTTCACACAATAAATTGAATTTTATTGTTTATTTATTTAACAATTTTTCTTGAAACAGCAGCAAAGTAACCTTGTCGAGACCACCCAAACCAAAATAAATCAGGTGTGGGAAAAGCAAGCCTGACGCGACTGCAGAACGAATACTAAATGACATGCGAAGCGCACTGACACTATCGTTCGATAACAGATTTATTACCGAAGTCTTCATAAGCGCAGGCGCCAGGAAAAACAACTTTACGAAAACGACTTGAACTTTCTATAATGGACCTTATTGCTATTACTATAAAAGGTTAGGAGTTTTATAGTTTTATAGGAGTATTATTAGGATACTTGTTGCGCCCCGCGGTTTCGCCTGCGATTTCTCGGGATATAAAGTAGCCAATGTCCTTTTCCAGGACCTAAAGTATCTACAAGTAAAGTAAAGGATCTACGAATGGTATTCGTCAAAATCCATTCAGTAGTTTGTGATTGAGTAACAAACATCCATGCATTCATCCTCACAAACTTTCGCGATTATAATATTAGTACGGTATGAAGATTATAAAATTAGATGTTTCAAAGGCTTAGGAGGTTTATAATGGGAAATTCGAGTGCGTTAGGATTGGTACCGCAATTTGAAAATACGAATAACATTTTACCGCAATAGTACAGCAGCGAATCACGTAACAACGAAATATCAAGGCACGAATCATTTTACAGCGAATGCTTGTTATTGGCTTTGGCCTAATCTTCATTTGGCGCATCGTCGGCCGATGCCGCGGCACGCTCGCTTCGCTCACTCAGCTCGCGCAAGGCAGTGTACCAGTAACCTAACACTCCTCCTCGCTTCGGTCGTCGTGACACCTATGTATGACTTTGCCCTAAAGTTTCGTTGTAGAATTATTCGTGGTCTTGATATTTCGTTGTTACGTGATTCGCTGCTGTAATATTGCGGTGACATGTTATTCGAATTTTCCAATTTCGGTATCAAGTAATGGGAAAATTCATGTGACCCTCAGAAAGTCTGTAATAGTCTTATAAAATATATATTCGACGACGAGAATAAGACTAAAATTAGCAAAGAAAAATCAAACTCACCTTAAATTAATATTATATAGGTGTGCTTGATTTCCAAGAACTTAGAAGGTTGTCCATACACAGTTTGAGGAAAGTTGATAACATCTATTTTGAGAACTGTTAGTTTTATATGACTGTCGGTGGTAGATTTATAGGCTGTGGAAGGCACGGTTGGATGTTTTCCAAGAAAATTTCAAATAATATATCAATGTTAGGAGGAAAAATACAACATTTTTTATGTAAGTTGGCACATTTGTTGCAAATAGATTTATGTATCTTGGAAATAAATTACGTAAAGAGAATTATATATTCTGTACATATAATGTTTTAATTTTTGTATAAAATATAGCGTTGGCGGGACCATTTGGACGCTTTCCGGAGTGACTGGCCTGTGATTGAAATCAAGAGGGATTCATGGAGGGAGATGGAGGAGACCTTCGCCCAGCAATGGGATAAAATAGGGTCAAAAAAAATTGCGTTCAAAGTTTTTGTTTTTTTTAGCGTGGTATTTTATATACTGCCAGTTACTTAGATTGCTACAAAAAGAAATCTTTCCTAATTTGTTGCGAAAAAATGCATTTCCCAGTGTGCATCAGGATGGCGGGTGACGATGCATTCAAAACGCCGCCGTTCAAAAAGGACATGTGTGAAAGTTACTTAGTAAATTAAGATTTTGAAAGGAAATACGTAAATTAAAGTCTCATAATTTACTTAAAATAATTACTTCAAAGTTTTAGTGCATGAAAGGACCATTTGACATTTAAGCAGTGAACATAGTCAAAAAGGCGTTAATGACATAATTGCGCAGGAACTCATTAGACCTTTAAACGGTGGCATGCAGGACATGATTCAGTCTTGAATGGGTTGTGGATATTTTATACTTAGTTTTTGGAATGAAAGTCACGCTTGCTTCAGTGAGAAAGGAATCGAGGTTAAAAGTAGACTTTACCTCAAGGGGACGATTCCATGTACCTACTTCAAAAGACATTTTACTGCCGATAACAGACCAGACCCCTACCTACGGCCCCCGACGCCCCCCAGAAGCGTGCGCTGCCCCGAGACGTTCTGCTACAGCAGATAAGGTGGACCAGGGCGAGGGCAACATTCGACGCCCTAGGACCCCAACCAAAACAGAGCCGATGAGAGGCGCCCCGGCAGTCGGAGCAGTTACCAGCGGCCTGCCAGTTCCCCAGGGGTAGATGCCCCTGTGCGTTTCCGATTGGGCAATGGGGCGGTGGAAGAGCAAATGATGATGATGACTGTCGATGGTATACATTGCCAACTATAGTTGGAAATGAACTCGTCGAAAAACTCGTCTGTTTAACTTCAGCATGTCTATTTTATGTCAGATTATATCACGTTTTTTCCCTTATAATGTCATAGACAACCCGTGCTTTCCTCCAAATCCCTATCGTAGACATAATGTTTGCTGAATAGAATTGCTTACCAGAAGCTGCCTCAACCGAGCCAGCCAAGTCCAACGCTATAAAACCTATAATTACAATGCTCTATTTTTATACAAATATCCTCCCGAATGTTTATTTGATCGACATTGTGCTACAAGTTTGTGGTTAAACCGTTGCCTAGCGTAACTGATGAGTGACATTTGAGAACCGTCTGTAGTTAGTGGGTCGTCAGAGCATTTCATACAACAATCAACATCGAGAGTGGTGTGGGATTGCCGACGGCTTTCCAAAACTACCGCAAATATGGACTTGGACTCATTTATAGGGCGCATTATGCATTATACTGAAACTCTCGAATGTAAATAAGCAAATAATGTTTTAGTTGTATAAATTGTTCTTAACAAAGTAAAACAACAGTAACTGCAATCAGCCGCTTGTTTTGCAAAAATGTTACATATTATTTCGTGCACAGCAAACAAACAAACAGACAAAAACTCTAAAATCGTAGATTTGTGCTCGTGTCCTTTAAATAGTCGATTCCGGTTTTTTTTTAATATCTTCAATGTACAGAAATGGCTCAGTTCCATTTTTATAATCGTATAGAATAGATAAAGTTGGATTTTGTGGTTATGTATTAATGTTATATTGATTTATCCGCCGCAAATAAGTCAATAGGAAAATAGTTCTAAGTTTTCGTAGTTGAATTATACACATGTATTAGATTTCACGGTCCAAATATAAAGAGCTCAATTAAACCGGATGTGACGGATGGATGGATATGGACATACACATACAATGTCATACATGAAAACGTACCTACTGGTTTGTATAACTGAACCGAATTATTATCAGGCCGTTAAAAATATTAAGACGTTTCAAAGTAACAACAATATTTCCTTATATGTTGTGTAGTAGCGTAATAAAATAAGTACTTAGTTATAGGTAGTGTTTTATTTTTGTATACCTATATGTTAGTGTGTAAAGTATATATTCAATGAGCCTCTGTGATTCTTCTTTGTTGTACTTTAATACTGCCTGAAATAAATAAATAAAAATGCATTTTTGTGCCTATTTAATAAATATTTTCTTACTTTAACCAAAGAAAATTAACTATTTGCTCCAACTTTGACTGTCGTAGGTTGATAGTGTATACATGCACAACATTTAAACATCGTGGACACATTAAGCTAGGCTAGGCTTTAGAGTTTTGATGTAGTTTATGCTTAGGTTTATGTAATTTAGTGATAACGTAATTGAATAAATTTAATATTTAAACAGGTAAATAAACAAAGCAACATTAAAAAGTATATAATAAAGTTTTAATTCAAATATTTTTATTGTAGGTACTGTTTTTGAAATTTAGAATGCAATAAAACATCAATGTGAAATTTTTAATACACGCTTTAGAAATTCAAAGACATTTTCAAAACGATATTTGTAATATGTATAGCTTATAAAAATCACAAATCTTTTTGATGCTCGCTCGTATATGAAAAGTTTTTATGACACTCTCAAAAGGAAGCAGGAAAATTAAAAGAAGCTATTTACTTCACAATCAATAATTTCATCAGAAACACAATTATGTCAAATCAATAAACATAATAAGAGTTACTCTATAAATTAAATAATTACGTCGTTTCCGTCCTCTAATGACATTAACTAGTCAGAACACCGGACGTTGCGGCCGCTTGATAACATTTATACTTGTGACCGCAACTTTCTTGCAAAACTTTAATAACTACTAAGTAATCAGTCGGTAAACAGCCTATTAAGCAAATTAAACTACCAGCTTGTTTACGTTCTCTTATTTATAAAAAAATCTCTGTCGACATTTGCAATTTTCAATATACGCGTCTTTCAAAAATGAAATAGGTTTTTATTAAGGGTTGGCCACTCATCTCATCCCTGGGGTTGCAAAGTTCCAGAAGCGTCAACAATTTTATCCAGCAGGCTGTTTGCTTATTGTTTTTTATCAAGCGTGTCTTTCGCATATTAAAATACATGGTGTTCTTATACAGAATGATGCGCAGAGTTAGGTCAGTATAGGGGAAATACAAAACTACTGAAGATCAAAAACTTTGTTCTAAGGAATAATCAAGATGTCGATTCTAGACATAAAAGAATCAACGTTTAAAAGATTTGAAAAAATACTATTTTCTGTAATTTTTTTTATGCAAAAAAGAAAAAAATGCGGTGGGAATTTTATTTATATCATCATCATCATCATCATCATCATCAGCCTGTATTCGCCACTGCTGGACATAGGCCTCTCCCAACGAACGCCACTGAGCCCGGTCTTCGGCTCTTCTCATCCAGTTTCTTCCGGCCGCCTTTCGCAGGTCGTCGCTCCACCTGGCCGGTGGGCGTCCTACACTACGCTTGCCGATTCGCGATTATTTATATAATATATATATTTTTTTTAATTTATTTTACATTTACTATCTACTCCCATAACAACCTTTTTAATATTCAGCGGAATTACACTAGTGTTTTAATTGCGTTTCAGATTATTAAAATGCCGTAATATTTTCTTATTAGGTCCACTAAAGTGACGTAGCACTATTGATAAACTAGTTCAAAACGAAATATTTAGTTACATGATTCAATGTACAACCTTCTAGTATTGAACATTACATGCATACTAGTACATATAGTAAAGTACGCGTTTTAATGTCTTATAGCATAGCCATTCCCATAGTTACTCCAGTTTGCTCACTATACCTACATATAATTTGGTACCTATTCTACTAATACGGATTTCACACGTTTCCCTATATTAGTATTATTTTCTATGCTGCTATAATATCACTAGAAACCACTGATCTAAAGCCTATCTACCTATAGTGATCTAAATAACTATCTACTTGTAAAGCCTCACTTTTATTGTTAGTCATTTTTTTACGATCTTGCGTGGTTTCTCACCGTCCGCGTTAGCTATTGTTATGACAATTTGGTGTTATGGCTACAAGTGTGATAGTGACGCGACTTCCGGTGGTTTCACCGGAACCCTTGGGTTTTACGTAACTGGAGTTCAATTTTGGAAAAATCTTATGCGACAATGTAGGACAGTTCGCTTGATTGTGGGAAACGCGTGGTCGAAATTCGTCGACGTAAAGACAATAGACGTCTACTTTTCTCGTATTTGTCTTCAGTTTTTATTAACGTAACATCACCATCAGCTTGCATTGACCTTGACCTGCCCCCCGATTCAGAACCTCATAATAACAAATACCGAATCTATTCGACTTTTATCGATCTCGTTTTGTATGTTCCTTTTCGAGTTATTCCGCCCCGAAAATTTAATACGGTATCGATTTCAATATCGGTATCGATTAAATGTTGCATTTACGAAATTTGTATTCTCGAATCGATCGACAACGAGTTATGGTGCGGTTCTAAATCGGGGGGCTGGACCGAAACCTGACAGTAAAGCTAGACCAGAGATTAAGTAGACGTAAGATTTTTTGACCATATAACTTAAGTTTGACCATTTCACTACTATCTCGCCAGATAGTACGATGGAGTGACGACGTTATCTAGGATATGGCACTGAAGCTTGCTTAGAAGGTTTAAAATGAAATACCTCTTTTGCTCACCGATGTTTGACCACCAAACTGCAGAATTGCAAATTACCTGAAAAAGAAAAATAAATTAGTATCTTCTAATCAAAACAGCAATAACCTTTTACCGGCATTGCAATTTGCCAGAAGTAACATTGCAATCGGCAATTTTCAATCTTATATTACAACACAGATAACAATAAAAACTGCAAATTACGTCTATAAATGCAATGAACTTTATTTTGACCATCGCAACTACAAGTCGCAACTACAAAGACAAATCAGCCACATATCATCTTTCAAACGAAAATCAAACTGAAATATTTGCACGTTCATAATATCAGAACCTAATATCAGCATATTAACGACTTGCAAATTCCGTCACAAACTGACGTGAAGAACTGAAGTCGTGACGCAAGCGTGCGTGGGCGACGAATGCGGTCCGTCGCAAGCGTGCGGTAAGACTTATTTTATATTGATTAGTTTATGTGGTAAGAGTTGATGAATTATTTATTTTAGTGGGAGTATTGTTTCGGCTGTCGCAAATGGAAACATACGTAGACCAATAATTAACTAAAGGATTTACACTGGACTAATCGCCTCATGCCTAAATCTTAATTACCTAATCGTAATCCTAATTGCCTAATGGGCTATAGTTCGATAGCCTCTGTGGTGTAGTGGTTAGGCCATTCAGACTAAATCTCATATACCGCAGAGGTTGCGGGTTCGATTCCTACGGGACAAATTTTTACACGGAAAAAGTGCAAACATTTTCGTATCTAGGTGTGTTGGTCCTCGTAGTTCCTGTTTCTCTAGATACAAGGGATCGTTGTTAGGAAGCCAGGAATTGTGTATGCTTCATAAAGACTAAATTAAACAATAAAATGATCATTAAAAGTCAAGTCAAAAGACATTTATTAAATAGGCACAAAAAAGCACTTATAAACGTCATATACAAATTAATTTAAATACTAACGTTTAAAAAATGTTACTTAAAATATCATAAGTTTGAAAAAAAAGTAAGCATGTCTTCTAATTTCTTTCCCATACTAAATTGAAGTCCGGCCCAGAAAGGAAATGCGAAAACTGACTCTACCATTGTTCCAGAAATATCTGAAATAATTAAAAATTCGTGGCGCAGTCTCTAGTCTCCACATCGGATATCATTTGCGACAAGGTTTAACAGAGAGATCATTCTAATTAAGCAACCCATTGCACCCGTCTATCAGAACCTGAAGTGATAAGAGCTTTTGATTTAGCATATAATGATGACAGATGATTGATTTCAGCTTTAGCCTTGACTAACTGGCAGCACGTGATTGTTAACATCGTATTGTGAGTACCTACCTACTTCTCTCTAGCAGGTCTTAAGGAATCGCGGAAAGAAGATTTTGTAATTGAAATTCGTTGCAGTACGTTACATTGCAGTGAATTTGCAATAACAGTAACAGCACTTGATTTCCACAAGCGTTTTTACTTCTAATTTATTTAGTACCACAGAATACTAAGGGACAGAAGCATCACTCCGCAAAGAAATTTAAACAAATAGCGACTCTTGCTATGACGCAATAAAATTCAATTCAGCTTGCGTAACGCTGCATACCTACCAGTCATATTAACCTACAGAGCGCCTGTCTTTCTATCGCAGAGCTCTTATCTCTTCTGATGCGGCACGTGTAACGACGCGCGACCCGCCGTCGGTGTCCGCCTATGTACTTGTAGCTTCGTACCTACAGTGCGGAGTGCGCTAGGCCTGTTAGTACCACGATTTAGTAATATAGTAAAATCTATCTACCTATGTAAGGATTGAGTACAAAACTGAAGAAATATGATTTACCTTTTCAATGTGTTTACTCCACAAATCCCATCAATTTTACACAATCACCCTTTTCTACCACATTTTTATTAAGTCACTTTCTTGTTTAGCTGTCTGCCAGTCAACCCGGGTAGAATCTTGCAATTCAAAATTTCGAGCACTTCCCGATGAGCTATCCGGCTCAAACTTTCAGGGTAGCTCACAACTCCATGACAATGCATTCTAAATCCATAAAAACGTGGTTTTTAGATGTAATCTGTTACGGATTCTTCTTTCCACTCCTGAACCCTTGCAACATGCAAGCCCAAAAACCATCTCGTGCCATTTGCTTTTTCCTCCTCTTGACATTTTATTTCATTCGTGTTACCAGCCTTTAATCTTTATTAAATTTTACTATAAATAAGAACAATTTTTTTTAAAACCTCTCAGTAAGTGCACAGCTAGTGGGTGGATATTACTTTCGAAAAACCCTTATATTATTTTAAACTAAATATCCTATCTGTATATACGAGTAGTTATGGTTTTATAATTTTCTTGCTCATGACCAAGTACCGCTTACGCGTGCGTAAACCTTTTTTAGAGTATGCCTAAAAACGTAAACGACGTAAATTGACGTAATGGGTTTCAAGCCCGTTCACAAATTGAGATCACGGCGTACTACATTTTTTGTTAAAATATCTCGTAGAACGAAAAAAAGCATAAAGAAAATATTGTATAGGTTCATGAAGTTATAGAACTTACAAACTGTGTGATAGGTACCTACTCGTATGATAAACATTATTTTTAGACTTGACTGAGTGATGAGATCTAGCAATAAAATTAATAACTGTATTGTTTTAGTTCCTCAATTTGCATGCCCAGTGTAT
Organism: Petrophora chlorosata; assembly: GCA_951640565.1. Lineage (NCBI taxonomy): Eukaryota > Metazoa > Arthropoda > Insecta > Lepidoptera > Geometridae > Petrophora > Petrophora chlorosata. The sequence goes on from OX621192.1 coordinate 19,009,953, forward strand.
AGAATATGAATGTGCGTATTACTTTAGTAACGTAAATCCACGTAATTGTATAGTAATAAAAGCTTACTATTTACAATTTGGTAGCGCTTTTTTATGCATAAAATGTACCGCATGCTTGCGATCTGATGGGAAATATTCACTTTGTAAAAGTCAAAAGATGTTTATTAAATAGGAACAGAAAATACCCGTTAAAACGTCATAATTATACACATAATACAACTCAATTAAAATACGTAAAAATGGTAACTTGAAATATCATGACTTTGAAAAAAAAAGGTATACATGTCTACCCATACTCATACTACTTTTTTAAATTTTGCATGCCAATTTCTGGTAAAACATGCTGAACTATTTTATAAGTGTGACATCATACCTGTACCTACCATGTTTCACGCAAATAAAACAATTTCATTTCATTTCATTACATTTCATTTCATTTCATTTCATACTCAGTAACATGAAAATATGACTAATACATAAATAGGTATAGGTATGTGGACTTATGTGTTACCTCGTATAACCTCTGTGTCGTCGAAGTGAGTGTATTCCTTCGTACTTAATAATAATAATAATAATAACGTTTGTTCGACAACCATCAGATACATACACAAGCGCGAGTGTGGCTCAGCGGGAACTCGTGCGCCTTTCGATCCGACGCACCTGGGTTCGAATCCCGACCCTGCCCCAATGACTTATAGTTAATTGCAAATTTTGCACGCTCGCTCTAAAACGGTGAAGGAAAACATCGTGATGAAACCCGCTTACGCGCTTTGGAGTGGTAGGTTCTGGCCGTGGTTGTAATACCACCCACCGAACAAAGCCATGCCGTCAAGCGACGTAGTCGTGTTTCGGGATGATGTTCGGTGAACCATCGGGGAGACGGGTCTGAGCAGCCGCTCAACTGCCGTCTCTCTCTAGATCTATGTGCTCCATCTTAGGCCACATTATCGCTTCACATCAGGCGAAATAGTAGCCAAACATAGATCTATTAGGCGTAAAAAAAATACATTATGAAATTAGTGATAACAAATTCTTTGTATTAGAAGCTCCACTCTTTACACACGTTTTTACAACTGAGTAACAAAACGAGCAAGTTGTTCACCTTACACGGTGTGTGTTATATGCCACAATGGTTATCATTCGTCAAAAAACAAACATTAAAATTGACAAGTCACTCAATAGGAATAGAGATCACTTTCATTACGAGTATGACTAGGTGTATTACAGCTGCCCTACTTCTGATTAATAGTTTACATACACGCAACACGTGATGAAACAACAGTACATATAGTTGTATTACCATCTTGTCAGTCTGGATGCATTGTGATCGATATTATGCAAATTTGAGAACAATCAGTCTCTACTCAGTGTAATAAGTCATCAGAATTATATACGGTAAGAGCAATTATTATTTCATACAATAGGTACAGCAATGTTTGTAGAGGTGTTGTCTGGGGAGAAAACCTCGCAGTGTTGTTTTCTTATCATTTGGTTCTGAATTCAGAGTTTAAAAGGTTTTAAGTTGAAGAATAAAACTTAATTCAGAGTAAATAATATCGAATCTAATCAAGTTTCAGAGTTAACTGAAAACTTATAAATCTAGTTTCGACTAGATCTAGAAATGACTGATCATCATTCTGGCTCACAAGCTTAAACAGTAAAAGAGTCACTTATATTACATTATTAGGACAACAGTCGTTAGGCCATGTCGGAGGGCTTCGGGTGGTCTAAAAACTCCGACACCAGGGTTAGCCCATACGAGAGAAGAAGTAGAAATATAGGTATAGGTATATGTAATGTCATGATTCTATTCTGCACAAGGCTTGCAAGTATATGATATTTATCGCAGTCAATTAACGCCGTCATAATTATTTAGCCATACCATTACAAAATAACCCTTCAGACCTTGTACCCGTGCAAAATCAATAGACGTCTGACCTGCATCACTCCGATACAAACGAGCAATTAGCACCGAACTCATGCGCACCGCTAAGTGTTACCACAGGACAGTAACATTGAATGCTAATCGCGATGACATAGGCACCTTACGAAACTGACTAAAAGTCCTTTGACTACACTGCAAAATACAAAAGCAAGTTACTTACATGTGTCTCTACAATGAGCGAAATAAAAATGATAGGAAAAGTTTTTGCGCATTCGGCTTTCATCAAACGGTGAAATATTTTCGAAAATAACAGTTTCGCACAACGACTTTCGATTGAACCTAATATAGGATCCCTTCTCTATTCGCTTTTAAACATGATAAAACGCAATGCATTGCTACGCATTACTGCATGGTATTGTAAGTTTTTGGTGGCACAGCCATTAACGTGGCGCTTAGTAAAAGCGCAAAGTAGCAAACTGGTAAGAAACATAACATTGTAGAACACTAAAAAAATGTAACAAAATCTCTAAAAAAATGTCCCTTAGTATCTTGGCGTATTTTCTGAATAGGGAATCTTTTTCCAATTCCATGGCAGAGTCATGATTTGACGTTCACAAATGCGTCTGTGATGCCAAAACTGAATTAAAGAAGTCAATTCAAATCATCATCATCATCCTTATTCAAATCATATCCAATATCTCTTTGATTTTGATTTGATTTGATTTGACTTACCATGAGACTAATCACTTACTCGTCTCAATGCTGTTACATTAAAAAATCAGTCGTTCATCAGTTAACTAATCTAGTAAACCTAGACTGCTGAAATAAGTTATGTGCAGCTAATTGTTACTACCATAGAACAGAAGAACCGGCGCGGCGCGGCATGCTAATCGCGATATGGCATACACCTTGAGAAACGAATCATCCTTGCGACACTGTGACCATAAACACATGCGCACGCGCAGGCATTTGATTCATACGCACTGAAGTTGCAGTTACATTAGCTGTGTGACATTTGGATTAGATCCAGTTGTAAGGCTATTAATGCCCTACTTAGAATAAAATTAAGAAGCAATAGATATGCTATTGTTTTGTTAGCCTGTGGTGTAGCGATTGTACAGGTCGGCTCATAGCATGACGGTCGCAGTTTCGATACCCGCTACAAAATATCTGCTGAAGACATTTTTTTTGTTTACATAAGGTCTAAATCCAAACTAATCCCACTTAGGGCGTCTCTTCATCTCTCCATGACAGATAGCAAACAACAGCATACTTAATAGTACCAAAGTAAACAAAAACAAAAGTACTACCACTGTCTACAACTACAAATTTCAATTAATTAATGGTTATACAACCTATCCATTCAAAGGTTGTCTGTAAGAGATTGTTTTATGTGATAAGACCGCCAATTGTATTACCCTAGTTAAGGTTTCTCTTTTTCATGTAATTACGTATGTGGTATGCAATGAAGTGTTATTGTATGCTATTGCCTTGTTATCAGTTTTCATTGGCCTTCAATAAATCTATTATTTTCGAAAACATTGAATCGCACAGATTTTTTCTTAAAACCTACCAAAACATGTTTATTATTACAATTTAATTTCGAAACGGGATATTTACTATGTGTTTGTTTAGTTTTGAATCCTCGATATTTCAGCACTGTTACAAGCACCATGATCACGACGATACTAAAGTTTTACTTTACTAGCAGTGCCGTAATATCGAGAAATCAAAACAAAACAAATACATGGTAAATATCCCGTTTCTAAATCAAATTATAGTGTCAGTGACCATGTTTATTACGGCTGTAGGGAAATTTTACTACATCCGAAATTGCAAGCAAGTGGTACCTAGCGAAGGTTAACGAACAGTAAAGCGATTGAACACAATAACCGTAGGTTATTATCCTGTTCCAAATAGATATGGCGTTGTAAGGTCGATTTTTGCTATGTTGATGAAATCAGCCTTGGAATTAAATTATAATTAACCACAGCTGAAATCTAATAGTCATAAATGACACCCTGTACCTATTTTTGGGCTATAGTCCTGCACTGAAGAGGAGTTCAAATCTCAGCTGCGGAAAAATATTTTGGGTACTCAAAAAAGTTTATGACGGGCTCCATTTATTTTCAAATACCAATAAAAATTTGGTTTGCTGTGTCACAACAAAATGGCTTAACTAATTAGCATGAAACTTGCTTCGTAATATACTTTTTATTTTAACCGGCTTAAAAAAGGAGGTTCTCAATTCTATTGTTTTTTTATGTTTGTTACCTCCTAACTCGGTCATTTATAAACCGATTTGGAAAATTCATAGCTACAAGGTAGTCCCATATAAATTTCATCGATATTAGACCTTGGTCTTCCAAGATACATCAGAATTGAAGTCGGTTTTTTTAACCGACTTCAAAAAAGGAGGAGGTTCTCTGTTCGATTGTATTTTTTTTTTGTTACCTCAGAACTCCGTCATTTATGAACCGATTTGAAAAATTATTTTTGTGTCGGGTTCAATATAGCTACGAAGTGGTCCCATATAAATTTCATCGATATGTGACCTTGGACTTCGAAGATACATTGAAGTCGGTTTTTGTTTTTTTCTAAAAATTAATTATTGTTATAAAATAAGTTAATAAATTATTTTAAGGGAAATTATAGTGAGATTATTTTAACCATTAATTAAATGAGTTGCGGGCCGAAAAGCGAGCATTTCTCATAAAATTTCCCTTTAAGTCAAACGCAATCGTTCCTAAGAAAAACAATAAGGTCCTTCGTAAATTGTTCTCATTCAACGCATCAAAAGCATTACGCAACTCTTACGTGTATTAAATAACCAAACATTCTCACCAAACCTTTATAACTCTATCCGAGGTCGTGACGTTCAATGTCAAATTATCAGGCAATGTAAAAACAATAGGCTAGTTAGTCTTATCAGTTTTCAGTTGTGCGCTAATTGAAGCATTGTGCTTCAATGAGCAAGGATCGGAATGAATGGATGCTGGGAACAGAGTTCTCTATCAGCATTTCAAACTGTTTTAACCCCCACCGCAAAAAGGAGGGGTGTTATAAGTTTGACCACTATGTGTCTGTCTGTGGCATCGTAGCTCTTAAACGGGTGCGACCTGATTTTGATGCGGTTTTTTTCATTTAAAAGTTGGTTTTGTAGCGGTTCTTCTTAGAAATGTTTTATCAAAATCGGTTCAGCCGTTTTATTACTTTTTATTAGTTTTTTAAATTAGTTTTAAAATGTAATTTTAGTTATTGTCCTAGTAGAGAGCTTTGACTGCTGTGATATTTTTTATCTCTCATAAAAAACTACAGGACACAGGATGTTTTCACAAAAAAGCCAATTGTCTGCTTCTGTGGTGAAGTGCTGCACTAAAAATCAATTTATAATATATATCACATTATAAAACTATAAAATATTATTTATGCAATAAGACTGCCAAAACGAATCGACTGAAATTAATTAAAATTATTATTATGTCATCGTATTTCATCGCCTGATTACCATTTCAAAACCTATGTTTGTCCAGACATATTACTACACGTTCACGACAAACACCGAAACCGGCCATTTTGAAACAATATTAGCAATTGGTGTTAGCTCTGTTACATAAAACTGGAGTGTCCGGGGTCAAGCTTTACTTAACTTAAGCTACTTATTTTTTAAGCGCTGCGCGGCACCGCTCTATAATCCGAAAAAAAAAGCGCGGCGGGGCTCTTTGTACTATTTCTGAAAAGCTCGCTGTGTAACATGTTACATTACTGAGTGCTTAGGTCAGTCTTCACTTTTACGTTTACAACGTTTTATTGTTGTCCGTTTTGAAACCTCTTCTGTTTCAACATTTGAAGAAGATAAGTCCGTTAAGTATATTTGTACCTATTCAATGCTCATTAATATTCATTAGTGCATTTTAGAAAGCTCATTCGCTAATGAGTGCAAACGGTTGTTTAAATTTGGAGATACTTTCGTACCATTCCACAGTAAAAAATGCATTCATCTTTACAGAATTTTTAGTGAAGCTGAGGGATGTTTAATTTGACAAAGTTTAGATTTAATTCTAAGATTTAAGTCGATTTTAATAGTGACAGATATGTCTGTGGCTTTCACACAAATATTAAAAAAGAGGTCGCAAGAATTCTTATAAACGTCACTTACTTGTGCTTATATATTAACCTTGTTGTTATTCATATATAGTTTCATAGTATTGTTCTGTTTTTTTTACATGTATTAAGTTATTGAATTAATAATTAGTTTTTGTGCATAGGTATATATTTTATAAACTCTGAACAAATTAAACTCAGATTAAATCACATCTATGCATAACTTTAAAAAATGGTTGATTTCAAAATATATAATTGACTGTTTCAATGATGTAAACGGTCACCTTATATGGTCAGTAGAAATGTTGCGCAAAATACTAAATTGTAGTAAAATTAAAATATAAACTAGTTTTTTAAACTTCTTCATCTCTATCTTTATATGGTCAGCATTAACATTTCGCAAAAAAACACATTATTGCAAAAAAAGATAATTTTAAAATTTATGTTTTTCTGTACACATATAAAACCATAAAATAAATTTGTTAATAGTATAATAGCTTAATTCAGAATCCCAGATCAAATAGTTCAGTGCACAGGCGCGCCTGCACGTGGGCGGCGTCGGTTGATGCAAGAAAATTACACACCGGCTACTGTGCGAAATAACCAGATCGGTTAGATTCAATCAAGTGGTCAATAAATGATAAACCAGGAATAATAAGGTATTTTTTATTTATTTAACTTTATGATGAGTCGAGCATGTCGTTTGCATGATGGTAAGCGACACGCCTGCCTATAACAATTGCAGTGCCACCCAGAACTTTCAATACCAAACAAAGCAATGCGAAGCACTGCATTGCGCTCATCACCCCGAGACATCAGATATAAGTCTCATATGCCAACTTCGCTGGCTACAATTTTAAACATTTGACTAAAAGTAACGCATGTTCTAAAATAAACTGTCTGCACTAGTAGTATGAGGTACCTACACTTGTTCTGCGAAGGCTGATACAAGCAAATTGATAATGCGGATACTGTGCGAAAGTAAACCAAGTGCTGTCTAATTAGTCAATTTCATCATTATTTCTAGCCCTGGGCTAGCCATAAGCTATTGATGTCTCGAGCGATGAGCGCAATGATATGATATTATTATAGCTACCTAGTGTTAGAAATGGGCCTCTCAGAAATAATTCTACCATCCTCCTGCACTGCCAGCTGCCCTGCGCATAGTGCGCATATCGTACCTTCTAGTAGTAGTACAGTCATTTGGTTCGAAAATTAGTGGTTACCTCGAAAGTTTTCCGGGAGTTTTGAAAATCGTTAATTTTATAGATTTTGATGTGCTCTTTCCGAATTTCAACTTTGCCACCTCGTATTTTTGCCGCTCGCGCCGCCATATTGCAAAAATGGCGCCTTAAAGCAATTTTTTGACAATACAATCTTTCCGACTTACTTTACAATAAAAAATATATATAAAATGAAACTAGTGACAATTACTTACAATTTATGTACACCCCTTTTTTTCATAAAGTCAATAGTTTTGACGTACGAGCGCCGCAAAGTGTACTCCAACACGTGCTAGAAAATTTCCAACAAATCTGTGAAATAGCTAGATCGACCAGATTTCAAACGGTGCCTGATCGACAACTGATAAATTAGAATGATAAATATAAGGTTCCATTATTTCATTCCCAATAATTCGAGCTCACCGAGCTAATTTCAAAAGCGAAGGTAATAAATCAGTAAGTAAGGTGCATAGTTAGACTCGTAGTCTAGCTATGTCCAGCGGAACCTTTATCACAGTAAAGTTGTATGACTTCTTTATTTATCCAACTGAGCAATGAAACGAGCGAGAGTCGTTCATCTGATGGTAAGCGCCACGCTTGCCTACAGCAATTGCAGTGCCACCCAGAACTTTTAAAACAATAAAAAGCACCGCGTAGCGCTGCATCGCGCTCATCACCCCGAGACGTCAGCTATTAAGTCTCATATGCCCAGTTATTTAAAATCGCACAACTCAACCCTCAACCATACGAGCCCAAACTTATCGAATCTTGAATTTACTTCTAGTGTCTAAATCAGGGCGTGGTTCTCAAAGTCAGTCAAGTTAGATTCTTACATATTAAGATAACTGGTCGTACTTGGAAAGGATTGGTGACAGGGTATCGAGGCCACATGTGGTCCAGGCCTTAGATCAAGGGACTGAACACGTTTCATTATTTGAAAGGGACACGAATCACGCCTTGCCTAATGGGTAATAAAACTTATGTGATGAGTGCAGTGCAGTGTCGCACAAGATTATGTAAAACAACTTCTTGATGGTGCTGTAACGTTGCTTATCATCAAGTGCACGACTGCTCGTCTCGTAACTTAGTTATTAGAATTCATATAAATACTTGTCTGTTGGTCTTGTTTTTTGTTTTCTAACCTTTAGCAGCCAAACTATTTGAGTTTGTCGTCTTTTTTATTATCTTTATAATTGTATCTATCACAAGATTTTTTTATACTAATCGCAATTGGCTTTGCCCAATTCCTTACGATAACACTCAGATTTAATTTTATTTAATTTCAAAATTACTGGGCATATATGATGAGACTTGATATCTGATGGTTCGGGGTGATGAATAAAGAGGTGAATAAAAATTCTAGCTCAGCTCTGCCAATGACTAATGTTTATACGAGCACTCTCTCTAATACTAAATGCAAAAGATTTTAAAATAGTTTAAGCTTTTTCTGCCACCAAACAGTAGTGCGCAAGCATTACTGTTCTCGGTTGAAGGGAAATTACTGTATTACGTAGCCAGTGAAATTACTGAGCATAATGTTTCGGGGTGATGGGCGCAATGCAGTGCTACGTAGTGCTTTTTATGGTATTAAAAGTTCTGGGTGGCTACAATCGTTATGGGCAAGCGTGGCGCTTACCATCACGTAAACGACAGGCACGTCTTATCACTCAGTTCCATAAAAAAAAAGAAATCCTAGCCGGTTATTTTGCACGTTTCTCTACAAAGTAGTTTTCCTAAGTTTACAATTTCAACAGAACAGTCATAATTATCAGGAACCTTCAACTAGGTAGAATACTTTAGAACGCTTACCGTTACCGCGGAAAGGTTAGAGTTGCAACATTTTATGATTAGCGACAGAAACACCTAAACACTTTTGGGCTTTGTCACAATAAGGAACGTCTTCTTCTTTAATTGTCATACCACAGCTGATTTACTAGCATGTACTGCAACTGAGTAGTATGTTGGCTGCCCTATTTTTATATTTCACAATTGTTCCCCATACTTTTTTGATAAAGCTTCGTCAAATAGCTTGTCGGTACACGCTGTCAGGCCGCGATCAGGATTGTTTTTTAGTGATTAGAGTTAAAAATAGCTCAAGCGACTTAGACATTTGATTTTGTCATTTCGACAAGGTACATATTAGTTGAGTTATTTATTGTAGTACAGAAGCTTAATCGCTCCCTTCTATTAATTTGACCCGGAGATTTTATGATATTTGGTCTTTTTAAAACGGTGGTAAACTTTAAGCGAAAAGGTGTGTCTGAAGCTGTGTAAAATACGCAATGACCTACAAATGTTTTGGTGAGTTTATCTTATTCAAGGCAATTTCCGTGGTTTTATGACCGATTATATGTGTATAATATGTTGTCACTTTGGCAATGTTATTTCTAGATGTTTCCATATCAAATGTGATATCTCATGCCTTGTCAATAAGGTTCAACGAATTGCCATGTTCAATTCGTTGAAACTTTATTGACAAGTTGAAGACATATTGCAGATATAATGTCCTTCAGAAGGTTCCACAGAAGCCTCTGAATGACCTTATACCACCTTATATTCCTTATTGGACTTATCACTATAAGTCCAATGTCGAAACTGACACTTTAGCCTTTATAAATCGCACTCCAATACAACGAATGAGACAAATTTATATAAAAATATTAAATCTAAATTTGTTATAACGCAGCGTGCTTTAATATTACAGCATTAAAAGAAAAAAATTGAAAATGAAATTAAAATAATTAAAAGAAAAAAATGTGATAACGAGATAATGTTTCAAGTCTAGAAACGTTATTTTTCTGACTCATATGTCAAAGTCAATGAAGTTAGTAATATTACATGTATGGCTAAAACAAAACCACAATTGGTTCAGCAAATCTGTGATACAGTTGAAAGTCGTTGGCCTCTGTCTCGTAATTATGTTTTATTTATATTTTCCGTTGTTTATAAAGCGGAAAATGCATATTAATGCAACGCTGAACGAACGAGCAATCTAGTTTAGGTATAACATAATATTGTATTGTGACGTTCAAACAAAGATTCTACGTTGAATCATTATAAAATAACTAGTGTATAACCTATTCATTAGTTAAATAACCTATATTCTTCTGTTCAAGGAGCTGTCCAGGCCGCTCATAGAAACAACAGGTGAACAACGAGCTGGCGCTTACCTCGGCCAATATTAGTGTGGCCATTCAACGAGGTATTGTCGCCAGCTTTTTGGGTACTTTTCCCGCAGACGGCGACCTAAATTTTGTTTTTTATCTTTATATTTACTCTATAATTTTGTTGTAGGTTAGTTTAATCATTATCGGTGTATATTTGTACCTATTCATATATAAACATTTGACACTTTCATAGCTTCAAATTACACATCTGTTTGAACTTCTTTAATTTAAATAAACTTTATTTTATATTTTTGGAAATTCAATTTTATTGTCATCGATAACATTAAAAATTTTGGTTTGATTTTAAAAAACTTTAAATCGTCGGTCAGATTAAGAATATTAATGTCGTTGTGTCCTAACGAAGTATATTTTGTCTTCAAAATTTATTTTACTAAGGAAACATCTTAATTTATGGTTTCCCATGACCATTCAATTTTACAATTTAATATAAATATTATCCATCCCGCGTAAAATAAGAGTTCCGTTCAGTTTTTTTGCGTTTATCTTTTTGATAATAGTAGTTACAACATATTATAATACTTTCCATCTTCAAATTAAATAAAATTTAGAATCCTTTTCATTTTAAGTAAGAGTTTCCCTAAAATTTATTCAGGAGGTATTTTCACATACGATGAGAGAGTGGGGAACAGAACCAATTTTCTAGGGGTGTGACTAAAATCCATGGGCTCGAAACTCTAACAATCGAAGGTATCGAAATTTTTAAGTAACCTTTTACTAAGGAACCATAAAAATCAAGGAGTGCCTATAGAGGTGAGGCACTAGATCTAGAACTATTAGTAATATAACCTTAAACGGAACGTTATGTTTCTGCTGGGAAATATTATGTCTGAGTATTTATAACAATGACTTGTAGGGGCAGGACTTGCTCTTGGCGAATGCAAGGTTTGGATAAATAGAGCATTAGTCAGAGTCATAACTTGCTTTTTTACAGTCATATATGCAATATGTTCCTAGCACATACCTACATAGTTATACGCGACAAAAGATTGGGTGGTCTCAAATATTTTTGTCGAATAAGAAGCCGACATTACCATGAAATATTTATATTTTTATTGTTCAAAGGTGCATGTAAATGGATTAATTTTTGTTGTAATTTATTGAAATTACATTATTTCAACATTCTTTGCAGCTACTATTATAATTTTTGCCTTATTTGTCTCTCTGTAGCGTTATTTGGTACAATCCTCATCATGTAAGCAAATGTTTGTGCGCCATTACTTAAGGCTCTTATTTGTTTTTACCAAATATGCCAGAACAGGATGCGGGGCTTACCCACAAGTCACATAAAAGCCGATCGCAAATCGTGTACAGCTCAAAAATGTGTACCCTCATTGCAAAGTTGGCTTGTAATGTCATTATGTCTAATGAAAGCATAACATTAACTGATATTATAACTAAAGTTTTTTTTGTTAGTAAATAACGAATTAAAACGATTTATTTGGTAAATTCAGTCAAATTTACCAATAACTTGATCGTACCCCATTAATGGCAGTGAAAGTGCACTTTTTTAAGCTCAATACGATAAACGTACCGATATGCGATCGGCGCTTGTGTGACATAATATAGATAAAAGGGCAGGATCGGTCCGGGGCGTCCGCTGCGTCACATCTCATGTAAGGCGAAACGAGGCACTTGGAATAAACACTTTCACGTTCGGGATCGGTTACATACAAGGACGACCACTTTCTAACTGATACAATTCGATTAATATTATGCTAATTTGAGCTTTAGATAGTGATAATAAGGGTTACTTCTGTTTGTTTTGTCCTGGATGGTGATAAATGAGAGAAATTGTGATGGATTATGATATATTCAGGTCGCGTTAATATGTGGTGAGAGCATGTGGAAGGCCTTGAAGCTTTTAGAAAGGATTGGATGCAGCTGACGAGGAGAGAAAGTTGGGAGTAAATATAAGAGAACTTTACTCAGTTATGGAACAGGATAAAAATTACATAGTGAGGGGCAGTCACGCTACCACTGGCCCTGTGACTCTTTTTTTATAATTTTATTCTAATTACTTGAACTCAGATCACTGATGTCACTCAGAAAGCTGCTAGGTTGAATTGGGTTTGGGCTGTCGGGCCACATGTCAAGCAAACTTTGAGCCAAAATAACAAGCGAACGGGTTCCCAACAATGGACGCAGACAACACGGCTGACCAAGACGGAGATGGCAAGACGAGCTGGATACATTCCTGATTGATTGGCCCATTCTATCTCAAGAACGAAAGAAATGGAAGAAGGGTGGGGAGGCCTTTGCTATGCAATGGAACGACATCGGCTAAATATAATAAAAACTCGCAGATAAGCCATTTGACAAGATTTGTGTCCTGCAGCTATTGAAAGAGTCATTGGTTAAAAACGATGGCGAGCAAATGAAAATACCGAATACTTCTTGCCAGTTGCTTGCTTGCAGTAACAACTAGTTTCCCAAAAACTTTCTACCCTAACAACTACTAATTGAACTTTACTATTCACCATAACCACAGCCGCGACCGTGAGATATGCTATAGCTCCAAATTGCTAGATTGCGCTTTCTCCCGCTTTATTTTATGGCACAATTATGGTACATTTTTAATGAAGTTACGCGTTTAGGTTTGTTAATGGTATTTTATAATTTGTTACGGGAAAGACGAATTTTAATTGTAAATCAGCAGTTACATATTTATATGTACAAGCGTGTTTCATGGATTGTAATTTATTCTAAGATTTGTAAAGATATTGGTACCTCCAATTTTGTAATTTAAACTTTTAGTAAGCAAATGATTATGGAAACTAGCTACTATTCATATTTCGTATTTCTAATATTTTCATTTCAATGTAAAATATTGAAGTGTGTCAAAACTTGGATTAAGTTAACCTTGCTTTTTCTTTTTAACTAATTATGAGCTAGAATTTAAACTTGCGAGCAAAAGTACTTATTAACATTAAACATCGTTTCGATTAAAAAGGTTTCACTGTCGCAAACACATGTTTATTAAGCGACTAATTACCATCTTATCTTTTTTATAAACTATCTCTATTTTAATTTAGGTACATTTTATTTTATTTCAAAAGTTTTTCAGCGCATTGTATTCTATTTTATTTTTACTTAATTTTTCGGGAAAGACGATTATAAATGTGATATTATCAGGGTTGTCTGGAAGAGATCGCTTTGAGCGATAAGATCGCCTATTGTGTCACTAGTATTAAGTTAATTGTTATTTTAGTTTCGTTTCTGTAGTACAGTGCTATAATAAATAGTTATTCTATTATATTACACTCAAATGCTCACACCAGGCGACATACGTATAAAATTATTTGTATTCATAAAATAATTAAAAAACCAAACAGACAGACCAGCTCTAACTTTCGTATCTATACCAGTTCAAAGACCTGTGCGTGTTTATTATTGTTGTTTTTTTTTACTGTATTTTCTCGGATTTTCCACTTCATTGCCTTAGTCAGTGGACAGTGAAATATTTTTTTAAATGACTCAATTATACTTCACTTATATCATAAAAGTTATTCTATATTTAGGTGAACAGGCATTGACTGCTATCGCAGTTATAGAAAGCAAAGATCAGGTACAACTACTGACGTATGGGACGAAGTATTGAATTAGGACTCTCATGTGCAAGTGTAACACAACTTTCAGTATCATACCAATATTATTATTATTATTATTATTTCGAGCCTACAATGTCCCACTGCAGGGCAAATGCCTCCCTTTCATTCTTCCACGTTTCAACTTCCACGTTTCCCCCTTCCAACCATACCAATATACTATATAATAATATAATATCAATGTCACAGAATAGATACACTGGCAATACAATACAATACAAAACTCTTTATTGCATACAGTTAATATAATACACATGTCCAGTCCATCCATCTTCGGCCACATCGTCGCTTAACATCAGGCGAGATGGTGGTCAAACGTAGACCTATCCTTAGTAGTTTAAGGGAGACTATACCCAATGACTATGAATACAGCTATATTAGGTGCTCTACCGTGTTGTTACCTGGAAAAGATCGCTCGGAGCGATAAGACCGCCTCTTTTTTCTACGGTTATTTTTTTGACGGTCACATTGCTTTACATGCCCTGCAGTTGGAAGCACTGCAACTATTGTCCTAGTGGGACATTTTCCATCTACTGCTCGTCTCGTCGTCACTAGATACTGGTACTTACTAAAAAAAGCTTTTAAAAAGCTTTTGTTTGTCCTTGGATATCACACTTTGTTCGATTTGCCCAATGACGTTGTATTTAGAAAGAGGCGTAAAAAATATAAATTATATGTACCTAAACAACGAATCCAATTATACAGAATAAATGTTTATTGTATGGACATTCGTATTTATAATAAGTTACCAGACATATATTATATAAAGAACTGAATTTGAGTAGGTTTAAATGTAAATTGTTTAATTTTTTAATTGATAAATGTTATTATTCAGTCAGTGAGTTTTTGGATGACAAGTTAGAAAATAAAATCTAAATTGTGACTTTTTATAATCTTATTTACTTTTGACATATTTTTAATTTTATTTGACATGACATAGATATTATTAATTTCATTTTATTTACCGAATTCTAATCTAATTTTAAAACCTTGACATCTAATAATGACATTACTAACTTTGGACTAATAATATCTTGACATTTTTAATTAATTAATTTGTATGACATTTGAAGCTTTTTGAAATTAATTTAATAATAATAATAATTTGTTTGTATATGAGATCTGAGAGAATTAATAGGACATGTTATTGCACACCATTGTCATGGTAGAATGTAAGGACTAAGAAAAAAAAACATCCTAAGGCATCCACAGTTCAAGTTCGAGAGACAAACAAATAGTAAAATAGGTTTTAAGTTCTTATATAATTATTAATAATATTGAATAATTTTCTCTGAAAAATAATCTGAGACTGAACCATATTTGGTTTCGGTTACAATTCGACGACGCATGCAGTCAACATTTTGAGTACCTACTGGTAGTGGGTGAAACAAAGCGTCGAGCTACCTTAAACCGGCTTATGATTAAGCATTTAGTTTGAAATACACACTAATTTGTATGAATATTCTGTTTCTTCGTCACCACAAACCAAGAAATGTTATGCAACCGTGCTATGTTCTTATCCAATAGTGTCTGTCCTACATTAGAAAACCGCAGACATATAAAGACGGTGAATTATACCTTCACATATGTATCGTCTGAGTTTATAATTCTGAAACCAAGATATAGATTTTCATGTCATTTAATTCAACGCACTGGCGGGATTATTGACATCGGCATAATGCAGATGTTGATGCGCTTTTGTTTGATTCTCACTACACGACAACTAGGGCAGGTATAATTTTATTATGCACATTAAGAAGAATTTCAATTTTTCTGTGTATGGGCATTGTCCATGTAGTTAAAGTTATCATTATACAGCTTGCAAGATGGTCAACAATAGCCCAACTGCGAGAATCCTGGAAGTCATGGGAGGAGGCTTTGGCTCAACACTTGGATAACACAGGCTGACAGTAACAGACTACCATTTGTTACTGTCAGCCTATGTTGTCCCAGATAGACAATTAATCATAGTTTTAAAAGAAGCTAGCGATGGTAGTGGTAGCAGTGTTCTAAAATTAGTGCCAAATATTTCTTCAGCTACAGTTCGTTGACTCTATATACTTCCACAGTATGATGTCATAGACAGATGTTATGGTTCTTATGAACTCTCGCCAATTCATTTATAATATTTCGCCTATACTCGTATAATGTCTGATTTATGATTTCCTTGGCTTTGGTAGCTTAATTGGAAATGGCAGATAATCTTTATTGTTCAGGTTTTTAACTATTTACGGTGACTTAATGTTAGTTTTATGAAGCGTTTAATTTTTTTCATTGGTTTATAACATGAGTACGTTTTTATTATCAAAACAATAAAATAACATCTTATTAATTGTTTATGAAAGCTAAGTATATTTCAGTGCTAGCCTGCAAATTATAACCACAATGTACAATACCTATAGGTACATATTATGTTTGATATAGAACGGCTAAGACTCACGGTTAAACGTCGAAATTACTCCGACCAGGTTTCGGACATTTTAGAAGTCCTTCATGTAGGTCGCGAGCGTTCGCCAAAACTGATAATATGAATTATGAATGAAACGAAACTTTGCAAAACATATTACTTATATTGTTCAAAATGTACCTCAAGTTTAAGTTTAAAAACCTGTAATGATTCTCTTAATTTTTGTCAGTCAATATTAACCCATTAAGTCCCAAGGGCCAAAGATGTAATTTACTCAAAGAATTCTCTGAATTCTTTCCACACGGACGAAAGGTAGCATCTGTAAATATTTTCTTAAATATAGCCGCCAATACGTAAGAGGTCACGTGAGGTCATCGGGTAAACAGATTCGAGGCCTCGCCGTATATGTCCACCGGAAAGACGATATTTTTATCACCTACATAAATATCGTCCTTAACTACTACATAAAATTTAAAAGAATCTTAAAGTTTTTAGGAAATTGCCATCTAGAATTACATGAATGACTGTGTTTCGTTATCATGGGCAATAAAAATGATAAATTTATTACAAAACTTCATTAATATGTTACTAAATTTTACATAATACATAATAAAAAGATGGTGGATTTGTAACTATTTAGGTTACCCGCCACAAACCCTATTCGAACGCGCACGACTCTTGGAAAAAGATATTAGGCAGGTACATACATAGGTGGTAGGTTTCCCTCGTGAGGTCGCCGTCTTGGTTGGTACCACCGACTTGCCAGTTATTCTATGTATGATTTTTTATTTTTTTAATTGAGTGACGAGTCGTGCAGGACGTTCTCTTGATGCAGCACCACCCAGAACATTGCTATGCAATACCTATCCTCCGCAGCATTGGACTGCACTCGTCACCCTGAGACAGACTTAGCTCAGACTCATAATGCCCAGTTTTGCTTGAAACAGTGCAGTTCAAACCGAAACACAGTAATGTTCAAACACTACTGCTTGGCTTCATGAATCTGAATATCTGGTAAAGAAGTAGGTAGTTACTTTTGGAAGGCGGACTCTTGAGGGTCACATTTGTTTCAGAGCTATTTTGGAGAAGCCAGTTGAAAGTATCTATATGTATAATAATAGCATTAGCAATCCAACGGGGCAATACTGCCAGCATCTTGGGTACGCTGCCGACTGGTAGTGGGTTGGAGCATTTGAGCTATCTATACGCCTTTAATGGTCTATTTGCCTTTAATGGGTTGTCCAATTGCTTTTCCTTGTAAGTAGTTAGTTTTGTTTTAGTAAGTAGAGTGTAGTTTGTTTTCAGAACTAAAGGCATTCGCCCGTTAAAAAAAATTTATTAGTTATACCTATTACTTTAATAACAAATACAATATTATGTGCCATGTAATCTCTTCGCATTGTTAAAAACATTTTTAATAACACTCAGTTATTTGAGGAAGATGGCGCGTTTCCGTTGCCGGCTATTTAAAACAATTGAAACCGTTCCGGGTTTTTTCAATTAACTACCGTGAGTTTACGGTGATCATACATTTATAAACAAACATTTTGACAAGCCCTTTGTTTGGCTAGGAAGATGGAAACGTATTCCGCATTGACGGTAATTATATTTATTCTGATACTGAGTAATACTTATTTGTACTAAATACGAGTACCTATATCGATACCTATTATAAGACTTGCTAATGGAAATGCACAATACACCCCATGCGGGACGTCAGCGCAGGACTTATCGCCCCCTCATCGAATAAGAATAAGAATAGGACTCTTGCTTTCAACAACTCAGATTTCTATGCACTGTACCTAAACTAATATTATAAATGCGAAAGTTTGTAAGGTTTACTTGTGGTAGGTCTCTCGCATGCGGAAGGCCGTCTGGGTGGGTAGCACAGCTTTGCCAGTTATTCTGCCGCCAAACAGTAATGCGGAAGCATTACTGTGTTCTGGTTTGAAGGGCATAGCCAGCGAAATTACTGGGCATATGAGACTTAATATCTGATGCCTCGGGGTATTAAGCGTAATGCAGTGCTATGCAGTGTTTTTTATGGTATTAAAAGTTCTAGGTGGAACTGCAAATGTTATAGGTAGGCGTAGCGCTCACTTTCAGGAAAACGACATCATCGTCTGATCACACAATTCCATAAAAAAATAATGGATGTTTTTTACTTATTCACGCAAAAACTACTGATTGGATTTTGATGGATGAAACCGCGGGGAGCAGCTCTACAGGTATATTATCATTTATTAAACCAGTCATCTTAAATATAAAATTATTTTTGACATAAAATTTATTTAAGACTAATCAATATCTGCTGTGAGCTGCGGGAGACATCGATTAGAACAACAAGGAGTTTTTTATCCATCCTTCGAAGGTATGATACAAAACCTTGATATATGACCATCTATTTCATCATATCATTAAATTTAACAAAAAAAACACAATAGGTCAACAAAGGGCGGTCCATCGA
This sequence comes from Petrophora chlorosata, assembly GCA_951640565.1. Classification (NCBI taxonomy): domain Eukaryota; kingdom Metazoa; phylum Arthropoda; class Insecta; order Lepidoptera; family Geometridae; genus Petrophora; species Petrophora chlorosata. The sequence continues at coordinate 19,028,832 of OX621192.1, forward strand.
AGCCATGGGGTATCGATAGCGGCAGAAAATCGATTAGGCGGAGTGAGGTATCGAATCGATTCGATACGAGTGGTCACGTCGATATCGGATGCAATTACCTTTAAATTGGACTATTGGACTAGTGTTTTTGTAGGTATGTTATTTTGGTACCTACTGACGAACGCCCGTTGACTTGAAGTATCTATAAAGGTACCTCTTGTAATGGCAAAATTTTAATTTGAAGAATTTTAAAACCTGCAATAAAATGAATGGAAAGTCTCCGAGCTGTTCTGCGACCTCTCCAAAGCTTTTGACGTTGCGGATCACAATGCGCTAGAAGTAAAACTCACAAGTTATGACTTAACAGAAGATGCCCTCAACTTGATAGCTAACTTTTTGCGCGCTAGGACACGATACGTTAGTGTGTGACCAGGACCCTAATTCACTATGACCACTTAGCGATTCCTTGCTTCGAAATCACGTAGATTTCTTAATTACTTACACCTGCGAAATTTGTATTCTCTATGACGCGTCATAGAAAGATACGATCCGATGGGTTGACTAATAAAATCGCATTCCCTTGGGTCCATGGGTTGCCTGTAAGAAATTGCGCAGAGCGATACGGCCGCCCATTGTACCCACTGTAAATTGACTTTGTTGACTATTGTTTTTCTTGTTTGTTTGGTATTCAATTAAGTATTATTGTATTGTCATTGGTCTCAAATTTGGCGTTCTTTCCAATGCTCAGCTGCCGAGAGCCACAACAGAGGGCAAGGTTTTTATGAGTAGGTACATAGATGATGTCGCAGCAATCGTTGCCGCTCACAACTAGAGATGAGCTAGAACGACGTCTCAGCACTGTAGCCTCCAAACTGTTTGTGGTTCATACGAGTACATAATGACCGGAAATTTAGTTTTACCAAAACCTAATTCATGGTATTCAACTTTTAAGAAACGTGGCTCATAAAGCAGTAATTTTACGCTTATAAGAAATTTAAAGACATGCGATAATTCTGTATTTTAATTTTGGTATTTATATATTTTGATTTATTAATAAGATATTATAAATGCGAAAGTTTACAAGGACGGATGGATGGATGGATGTTTGTTTCTCAATCACGCAAAACGACCAAATTGTTTTGATGAAATGTCGTATGTAAGTATCCTGAAAAAAGATATAGGATACTTTTTGGACCGGAAAACTTTGGGTGAAACCGCGAGAAACAACTAGTTTAAATACATTTACCTATGACCACAACGTCCATCCACTTCTGATTACACAACAGATTCAGTGGCCATTGAAATCGCACCCGGAATTTTAGTCACGCAATGTTACAATACCAAGCATTACACTGGTACTACAAACTATTCTGTGATAACAGTACGAAACTCTTCTTCGTAATAATACAGTCGTTAAACTTAATAAGAAGAAAGACCATCGTATCGTCACGTAGTATCATTGACAAAAATTACATGCTTAGATGTAATCTTTGGAGGGCACTGCAATTTGTGTTTGAGGTTACGATCAGTGTACATAATGATCTAGAATTAAATATACTCTGCAATCTAAAGTTATTGAAGTAGCGAGCCAAATGTTATAAGAATACTAGCTGACCCGGCAAACGTTTTGCCCTATAAATTAAAAGAATGTTAAGGGTGAACAACCCTTATCACTTAGGGGTATGAAAAATAGATAGTAGCCGATTCTCAGACCTACTGAATATGCATATAAAATTTGGTAAAAATCAGTAAAGCCGTTTCGGAGGATTAAAGTAACTAACATTGTGACACGAGAATTTTATATATGTATATGATGTACCTGTTTATATTATTGAAGTTTTGGAGGTTTTGGTTTGACATTGTTATGTTACCTAATCGTAATTTATACTTCATTGTTTAGTATTATATTTTTAGACATCCTACTAATATTATAAACGCGAAAGTTTGTAAGAATGGATGTATGGATGTATGGATGTACCTTTGTTACTCTTTCACACAAAAACTATTGAATGGATTTTGATGAAACTTTTCAATAATATAGCTTACACATCAGAATAACACATAGGCTACTTTTTATCCCGGGAAACCGCGGGTGAAACCGCAGGGCGCAGCTGGTTTTAAATGATTTAAGAAAGAGACATCCCCGATGAGTTTCTCGGTGCTATCTTCTCTAGCGGGCATATTTCCGAAGCACTGGTAGAGTCAGTTTACTCATTTCTTTTCTGGGCCCGGACTTCAATTTGAGTATGGGAAAGAAATGGGTAGACATGCTTACCTTTTTTCAAAGTCATGATATTTTAAGTCACAGTTTTTAACGTATTTTAATTATTTTGTATTGTGTGTAAATGACGTTGAAAGTGCATTTTTTGGGCCTATTTAATAAATATATTTTTACTTTTGAAGAACAATTCTACGAAAATTATAGACTTGAGAGAGATCTTGGACGATGACTCCACGTACTAAAATTATGCTAATTTAGCATTGGCATAATAATATGAGTCAGTATTCAGTCTTAGTACAAGATGTAGTGAATAATCTATATACATATATGAAGTTGTTTTTGCCTGATTCACTTTTTTTTTCTATTCAAGACATTCACGTCAAATCCAATAAACACAAACAACTGCAATACAAAATACAATACCATAATACTATATTGCACACCAAATAAAACACTAATCTTCCAAAACAATTACAAAATACACATATTATTTCAGGTACAATTAGCACTCTTATAGTTTAAAGCGATTTTTTCCAGGCAACCCTTGAACAACGTTAGTTTATTATATTTGTAATTTTTTACATGAACATGTTTTGTTTAGTGTGTCAAATAATAAACACAAGAATTGCTCTCCAGATATTTCTTCTAAAATGTATACTACAAGCGTACTCCGAGACACATTTTCAGAAAACCATTATCAGTACATAAGTAGGGCACCACATGACCACAACCCGCGTGCCCCACGTTACGTGAGCGATGCTACGTTACATCGCGTGCTCGCGCGGGGAACCCGCTTTCACTCGGTGAAATACGGAGACTTATGGTGCGATATCACGTGGTAGGAAACAGTGCATGCAATATTTGCATAACTAGATGACGCCCGTGACTTTGTAGAATTCAGGTTTGTAGAGATCAGCGGTTTTAAAAAAAAATCCAATGGCTCTATAAAATCATTTATGTTAATACCTCTGGATCGTCCTCTTACAGGATTATTAGCATTACAAGATACATATAAATAATATAGTTTGCCGACGTCTTGTTGAAGCCGCAGGTGATAAGAGGGCTGGCTCGCGTTCTTGGCACTTTGCCTCATGGTCACCACTTGTAAATATTTTTTTGTTGTACCTATATAGTTTAGTATCTTTATAATAGTTTATTTTTTTGTTACAATTATTTTTGCAAATAGCTCTTAAATAAATTATGAAGTTATTAAAAAATATATATAGTTTTGATGATACCGCTTCACATCGCCCTAATAAGGTTGACATGCGGCTCTTAATGTTGACATACCTACTCGTCCCAAATTAAAGTTAGGTTACTTCACCATTTGCGCGTCTTTCACCGAAAAGCTCGTTAAATATAAATTTGTAAAAAAGAATCTGAACACGTACATCTGGATTTCTGGCGGCACTTTAAAGATGGATCATTTTTGACGTTGTGAAAAAATTATGCAACAAAACTTTAAAACTAACTATTCGCTTCGTTTGCATAACTGTTTGGGAACTATCAACTCCTTAAAGATTCATCGCTGATGGGCGTTTATGCAACTTTGAGTTTAACTAGATAACATCTTAAAGTTAAAGTACAGTTTGTAAATAGCCTCCGACATAAACTTCGAATAGGCACATAAACTTTAAATAGGCACTTAAGTTTAAGTTTAACGTTCACGTAGGTAATGAAATGGGTTCTATTTATTTGCTACTTGTTGTGTTTACGACAGGCGGACAGAGCGGCCAGTCTAGTATAATCATTTACTAGACTGTGGTGTGGCTCTGAATTTGGCAATGTGTGCTACTGTTACACTGATAGTATTCTAAAGAAGAATGTCCAGTTACATCTTCGCTTCAAGGCTCGGACAAACAATTGAATAACATTTTTGGCGAACATTTTTGCGTTATTGTAGTGTCAATTTACAAGTATGAATATTTAGTAAGTATTCTAACAAATGCTCTTCGTTTTTCAATTCGTCGTTTTATCATATAGCACAAAGTTAAGCTAAATATTTACCTAATTAAAATTAAAACATTCCTCTGCACACGATTGGAGCAGGTCACCTCAAATTTCTTATATCGTGGATATTGCGGGTTTGATTCCCGCTACGGGATAAATATCTTTACACAGAAAAAATATTTTGTGTCTGGATGTTGTGGGACCATGATTCTAGTAGTTCCTGGTTCCCTATATAAAGGGAATCCTAATTAGGGGTCAGGATCTATGTATATGATCGTTGAGGGCTATTTATTCATTTATTGTTTGTGACAATAATTTAATAAATAGATTTGAATTTGATTACTATAATTTCGCAAATTTCAGAAAGAGTATTCAGACTTACTGACCACAGCTTACGTTCTATCTTTCCACCCTTTAGTTAAGTTTGACGTTTGCTCTATATTGCGACAGAGTTTATAGTTGTTTAACCTACAATGGTAGGCACATCATACATTGTGCAAGATGGACATTATGAGCGAAAGCGCAATTAGCCCACACCAGACACGAGAAAGTTTGTAAAACATCATAGAAATGACCACTTTATAAGTGTGGACAAATTATGCATAAGATAGGTGAGATAAGATATGTAAGTTAGGTAACTTCCTCGCGATCGTAACTTTGATAAGTTATTTTTTGAAAATTAAAACAACAACTAATGTTTCTGTTTAGTTAAATCACGTGGAGATATTAAACTCGTGGTAGGTCTCTCATATGAGGGAGGCCCTCTGAGTAGGTACTACAGCATTGCCAGTTATTGTGCCGCCAAGCAGTAGTGCGCAAGCATTACTGTGTCCCGGTTTGAAGTGCATTGTAGTCAGCGAAACTGGGCATTCTGGGCATATGAGATTTAATGTACGATGTCTCGGGGTGATGAGCGCAGTGCAGTGCTACACAGTGCTTTTTATGGTATGGAAAGTTCTGAGTGGCACTGCAATTGTCCTCACTCATTTACATCTAAAAAAACTACATTAGTGATTCCTTAATATTTTGCTACAGAATATAAAATAGTACGCTATGGCTCGCACAAGTTGAAGAACACAACAAAATAGGCTACTAAATATTGCTATTTTTTTTATTAATATAACTATAGATCACCAATCCAATCAAATATTTAGTCGATTTGTAACTGCAGCGACAAACACCTTTGCTGTTCTCAATCCTGTTAAACAAAACAGTAACTTTGAAATTATTACAAGCCCGGGGTAGCTTACGTCACACTGATCTCGCATACATTACCATCATGTCCATAGCTCCAAGCTATCCATTAAGAGTATTTGCTCAACGTCATTAATTTCTCATCAAGGACCACTTTACGGAGCGAGTTGAGTACTTGCATCTTTATCTTATTTAAAAAGTTCACCGTCCATCAAGATAAGTGCCATTCAACATTTCACTGAGTAACCTCCTTTAATTTTTGAGTGCGTAGTGTGGGTGCCTGAGTTCTTCTTCAAGACGTCTCCTTGGTTAAATTGATAATGAGATATTTTATTAGAGGTATGTCTCTCGTATGCGAGACGCCGTCTGGGTTGGTACCGCTGCTTCGCCAGTTATGATACCGCCAAGCAGTACCGTAAAGTGGGGCTACTTGGACACCCCGGGGCTTCATGAACACAAGGCAAACGTGTTCATTCCTGTGTCACGAAAGTCAGATTAGATTATGCGTTAGTTTATTTGTGTTTTGTTTCTTGTAGTTATTGGTAGTTAGTGATGAAAAATGGCGCGCACGTATCAAAAGACTCCAGGGTCAAAACCCTACATGAATTACAAAGTGGGAGACCTGGAAAAAGCTATGAATGCAGTTTGGAGTGGATGTTAAAGAAATAGGCCTCAGAAACTTTTAAAGTACCTCGGGCAACGTTAGTACGGAAGATGCTTGGAAGGAATACGAGACCCGTAGGACATCCTACTGTTTTATGCAAGTCGGAGGAGCAGTTGATTTCTGAATCCCTGGCTGTTGTTGAAAATTGGGGATTTGGGGAATTAATAGAAGAGTAGTTTTTTTTATTTTATTTTTGTTGTTGGTAAATACGTTAATTATTGGTATTTGAAAATTATTAAAGTAATTTTATGGTTAATTGTAAAAGATCAATGAAACATTTGCAACAAGAAATAAATATTGTTTTTTAAAAGTTACTTCGTATTTTTCAATGTCTAAATTAATAAAAACATAAAGATACATACATTCCTCAATCCTTAATCCACTAGTTACATTTTACGGGGTAAATTGACCATCAAACATGCAACGTACGTGATTTTACCTCAACCAAAATGTAGTGTTCAAGAAGCCCCAACAACGGGGCTATTTGGACACCACTTTTATATGTGTTTTATTTTGTGAGTTTTATATATTTCCAACGTGTTATGATAGCTATGTCATTCTAAAGGTTAGGTCGGTACGATGAACATGTATTTGTTGCTCTAACTCAATTTTTTTACTTATAATCTCGAAAAATGTGCAAAAAACGTATCCAAGTAGCCCCACTTTACGGTAGTGCCTAAGCATTTCTTTGTTCCGGTTTGAAGGGCATTATAGCCAGCGAAATTACTGGGAATATGAGGAATATAGTGATATAGTCCCATTGAAATGTGCAAATTTACCACCCCCTATAAAAACGGTGAATGAAAACATCCATCGTGAGAAAAACCATAAAAGACATGTGACATTCACTAAATCACACCACGTGGTAGAAATGCCTCATATGCCAGCCTTAAGTGTAAAACATAAATAACTCTAAACATAGTCGTTATTAATTTATGACGAGGATATCTCACCTAATATTTCACGTCTGCGGTATTGCCAATTGTAATGTCCGCGGCACTAACACAGTGCAATAGCATCCATTATTGTCTTCTCAAATCTATGTGAACAATAACATTCTAGTCATTGTTCTTGAGCCTATCGATCATACGCTATCGTATCTTGTAATGGAGCCTAATAGTCTAAGTGCTTCGTTGCTTAACACAACGTACAATGTAAGGTGTGATACTTCTTGTAAGTTATCTTCTAAGTGGATATTTCATGATGCATCAACAAAAAACTATTACCTTTCGACGCCCACTTAGTTATTTTTTTGCAGATAATCATAATCATAATTTTATTTCATAAGGTCAATTTACATGTCAATATTCAGATTATTAATCATAATATCTACACATTAATTAAAAAGTAAATAATAAGATGTCACATGTATAAATTGTAAAATAAAAATAAATACAATTATAGTATGCATTAACTCTTATACATTAAGAAGTCTTCGTAACTGTAGAACGTCCGGTGGACAAGCCAGCGTTTCAGACGGGACTTAAAGCAGGGCAAACTTGTGGCGGCGACGACACTATCTGGCAATTTGTTGTATACAGTCGGTCCCATGATATGCGTGAGTTTGGAAGACTTCGTCAGTTTTCGATCAATTCCTACGAGTTTACCTGCATTGCGTGTACAGTAAGAATGTCCGTCACAGTGCCTTACGTAGGAATTTAAATTGGTTCTCATGTATACCGCAACCTGGTATATGACTATACAAGGCAGTGTAAGAATTCCTAGCTTCTTAAAGTGGGGTCGGGCAGTTTCGTCGCTTGGTATACCTACTATTGATCGAATAGCTCGCTTTTGCATCCTGAAGGCACGCAGCCAGTCTGCCGTGCGCCCCCATAGCTCAGCTCCGTATTGCAATAGTGAGTGCACTGTTGAGAAGTAGCATGTTAGAGCTACTTGCACAGATACTACCCGCACCACTCGTCGCAGCGCATGGCACGCACTACCAATTTTGCCACATAGCTTGTGGATGTGATTTTCCCATTTCAGGCTGCTATCCACATCAAAGCCGAGAAAGGTAGTAGTCTCCGTTTGTTCCAATGCTATGTTATTAACAAGTACTTTTAGAGGTCTAGGCTTACGACCAGATAGGTTGAAGTAGACAAAGTGGGTCTTGTTCAAATTAAGTGCAAGCCCATTGACTCGAAACCAGGTTGCTAGTTGGCAGCTTGTGTCGTTTAGACTTAGTTCGAGCTGGTCTATGGAAGGTGCGGTAACGAGCGTCGCTACGTCGTCGGCATACATTAAAATATCCGCTGCGGTTACTGCCTCAGGCAGATCATTCAGCAGCAGCGAAAACATGATATTGGAGACGGACGATCCCTGAGCTACCCCCATTGACGTGCTTTGTGGATCCGATTTCACTCTGCCTCCGTCACCAACTACAACTTGCGATCTTCCGCGCAGTAAGATATTGATACTAAGATGTTTTGGGTATGTGTCTATTTATCTTCGGCCTATTATGTTCTCACTGCGGAGACTCGGGCCTTCTTTCAGAGAGAATGGAGTATGGTCCACCACTTGTACGCGTCTTATATTAAATTGTAAAATCCTATCCTACTATATTATTTTTCTTTATCGTTATGCTACCGCCAAGCAGTAGTGCGCAAGCAACACTGTATTTCGGTTTTAAGGGCATTGTAGGAAATTACTAGGCATATGAGGCTTAATATCTGATGTCTCGGGATGATAAGTGCAATGCAGTGCTACGCATTGATTTTTATGGTATTAAAAAATTCTAGGTGGCACTGCAGTTGTTATGGGTGGTGTGGCGCCATCAGGCGAACGACTTGTTCGTCTCATCACACTGTTTCATATAAGAAAAAAGCTACTTTAATATTAATACGAAAATTTGTGAGAATAGATACCTATATGGATGTTTGTTTCGCAATCACGAAACTACGGACTGAGTTTTGATTCAGTAACTCACATATACACTTTTCTATACACACACATTTGCTTGGACAATTGCTCTGATTCTTCTAAGCTAACAAAAAAATAAAATTGTCATAGCATTGCTTTCGGATTCAGCGGTCTCATAATTTTAGTTGCATCCCAACAGCCTTTAATACCTACATAAATATAATTACTGTTCATTAACCTTAAATAACTTAAATTTATATGTGGCAATGTGTATATATGTGGCTTTAAAATAAATATTTTATTTAATATTTATTATTGTAACTATTTGGTAAAGTTTATATTTATGTGTGTTACTTGTACAGTGAGAATATTAAACGCATAAGCATTTAATTTAAATTTAGGTAAACATACTGCCCATTATTATACCTAAGTTCATTCAATCTATAAACATTATTCCATCCCAAACAAAACAAAGTATCTAATGGTTATCATTTATTTTCCAAAGCCAGTTTTGCCAAAATATCAGATTATAAACCCTAATCTATCTTTCAAACCTTTTCCAAACTGCACAAACAAGTACGAAAAGCGTCTAAAAACATTAAAACGTCTTACATGTTTAACATTACTGGGAATATTTGTGAGATTACTGTCAGTGTTGCATAGGGCTGCTCACCAATACAATACAACACAATTACTCTTAAATGACTCAAAAAAACACGAATCAAAAAAAAGCTTAAATAAATGGTACATCGGTCTTATCGCTAGGAGCGATCTCTTCCAGACAGGTTTTGGATAGACAGATTATAAGCATGGACAGTGGTGCGGTAAATTTTAACATAAACTTAGCGAATCTTTATAATAATAGGTTCGCGTAGAATTCAGTTTATAGTTGTTCTCGGAATGATAAGATCCTTTATTCTAATCCAGGACCTAAAGTACCTGGGTTCACTACGCCACTTCGAAACACGTTTCACCTAATTATATTCTATCTATGACGACTCATCGAATGCTTATTTTATCATTACATCAATTTGCACATTGTTAAGAATACTAAATTTCATGAAAATCCGAACAGCCGTTACAGAGATAAGTAAAGTAGTATAGTATAGTAAGAAGTAGGACTACATTAACTATACACAATTTAATATACTATATAATACACAATAAAATACTTAGACGTATACTTTTGTACACCATAATATATATTATACATTTATAATATACTTTTTTCTTCCTAATTATTTAAAATTAAATTATATTATTGTACACCACCGTCTACTTCTTTTCTTCCATCCAAAGGTTGTCTGGAAGAGATCGCTCTAAGCGATAAGACCGCCCATTGTACTACCCTAGTTATAAGGTTTATCTGTAATCATTTTTTTTATGTTACAGGTATACAATAAAGAGTATTTGTATTGTGTTGTATTGTATTGTAAAATCATAATATATTTGAGTAGGTTGTTTTGTCATTAAAAACTCACAAAGTGCAGGTACCTATTTGAAAAAGCTAAGTTAGCAACCTTAGTATAGCAGGTATATAGGTAAAGGGCAGAATCGTGCGCGGGCGCAGCGGAGGGCGTCTTGCCATAGTATTGTATTGTAGTAATAGCCCGTTAACACCGCTTATTAAATGACTCTGAAGATCCTAGTTTAAAAGGTTGGATGATCAAGAATATGATAAACCAAATAGCCATCATCAAATGTTGTCATTTTGTCTTCATCTGATTTTTTTTATAATCTCTTATCTTGTTTACGCATACGCACGCGAATGCGCTTATTGTCGCCTTGCGCGTGCGCACTCATAATGATGCCATTTGTGATTTTATAAAGACTCATCGTTGATATTACATACTGATGATGTAGCGGAGATCTTGAGATAAGTGTAGAAACCATTAAAGGATCGCACACACTATACACATCAAGCATGTAGTGCGATTAAAGTTAAAACACACATTGTTGATACATAAAAATTGAGTATCACGATATCCGTTTAAGTCAAATTCAAATTACTTTCTTTGTCTTTTCGGGTCTTTTTTTAATCAAGTCATTATAGGTATAAGAAAAAAACCAGCTACTTGGCATACAAAGATAAAAATATGCACCTATTCTAATAATATTCTAAATTATATTTGGGTGCCGTAGAACAATACGATTTAGTCAACGAATTAATATTAAAGCATTAAAGTAAAAATATAAGTAGGTATACCTAGAAGTTCCAGTTTCTTTTTATGGCGAGCCAATAAGAAAGCTTTTATATGATGTTTTTTTTTTTATAAATCCCTTCCTGCATTCTTTATAATTAAACTCATTTCATGCTCGCTGCAAAAAGTCATAACATTTTATAAACACAATATCCGTCAGTCTGACACAAAGGTCTGACTTTTGGATTAACAAGAAACTTTCATAAGAATGCAGTGAAGTTCAAGATCGTGAATTCAAAATGAATCTGCTCGGAATATTTCATCTCCTATTTAGATACCATGAGAAAGTCTTCAGCTACCTCATCATATTCTTCTTAACGCCCGGTTTTTATATATTCGAAATGGCTATCGTCCGACCGAAGGTAGTTGAGATGTTCAACTTTGGAGCTGTCAAACATTTCCTGCACATACTCTGTACAACAATTTGTTTCATAAATGTAGCCGGGAACTTAATCCTGTGTGTCGTGACTGATCCGAGCCTGAAGAAGTCTCAGGAACATGGAATCTACTGCCCCACTTGCAGAATGATACGACCGATGGAAAGCTGGCATTGTGCCACGTGCAATGCTTGCATAGTACGGCGCGACCACCACTGCATTTTCTTATCAAGGTGCATTGGACGTAACAACCGGCGATACTTCATTCTATTCCTCGGGCACATAATGATATCCATGGTCTACGCTTCCTACTACAACTTCTTCTACATATCGTCAAAGTTTGAAGACTTGGGACTGTTAATATCAATGTTTCGCGTATTGAACCCTTGGATGAGATTAATGACACTAATACCTTTAGAGCCGATGGGAGTTAGAGACTTGTTTACTTTGTTTTTTCTCCTCAACGTCACTCTGGTTATCTGGTCAGCATTTATGTTCACGTATCATATCAAGAATGTGCTGAAAGGTGTGACATCTTATGAAAGTAAAGTTTGCTATGCAGACATGTTCAATTGGAGAACAAACTTGGTCAATGTGTTTGGGGAGAGATGGCTGTTAGCAATGATAATGCCTTTTATTTACAGCCCTTTGCCTGAAAACGTGAAAATAAAGTAAACTAGAGCCTTTTACATTGTTTCCTTCTGCAAATCATTTTTCATGGTACTTAGTTATAGCAAGCACAAGTCGTTTACCTGATGGTTAGTGCCATGCCAGCCCATAACAATTACAGTGCCACCCAGAACTTGTAGCACTGCTTGCGCTCATAACCCCGAATCCTCAGATATTAAGTCATATGCCCAGTAATTTCATGTTTCAGTTATCTCAAGGTAAGGCATTTAAGCAACGTTGTTTCTCTGATAATTCCTTACAAATCCATTATTTACAGTTATTTAATACAAACATCATCTAAATGCGGAAACAAGCTTGCTTATTGGCAATGCATCAACTCTCTAATCCTTCAACTGCAATCTTTGATACAATCTCCAATACTGCAGCCTTATTTTTAAGACATAAAGTTCGAAATCGAACGAAAGAGCCTATAACCCTTATACATTGATCAGGAGATAACGGGCAGAAGTTAAACACAATCTTATCACGAACGCCTAAGGTTGAAAATCGCTTGCTTTTTGTGCTATCTATCAGGATCTGTTCCTTATTAGACCGGCTCGAAGGAAGGCTGTAAGGACGAAAGGTAACGTAACGGTTACATAAGGTGATACACGGCGGTGACCACAGAATACGTAAGTGGCAGGAAGTCGGCACGCGACTCTGCCTACTCCGACTGACTTTATAAATGTTGGATTAATTAGCATTCGCAGCATTAATAACCTGCTAACTTTATATTAGCTGCCTACTCCGACTGACTTTATAAATATTGGATTAATTCGCATTCGCAGCATTAATAAGCTGCTAACTTTATATTAGCATTAATCAAATTAATTGTAGTTGCGAAATTCGATGAATGCTAAAATTCATCGTTCAGCACGCGACGTACGGCGTTGCGCGCATCTTCATTCCACATGAATGCGAACTGCAACGGTAATCTAATGCTAATTCTGTTGCGAATGCAAATTAAATTAATGAAATTTCGCAAGAAATTGTGAATTCACAACTGGGAAATTTTGGATTAGCAATTAGCATCGCAATAGCAAGTAGCATTCTAACGAGTAATATTTTACCTGTTAATCTTCGATCATGATCGAAGCTGTTAATGAAAAAAGGCTATAATTTCCATTACTCGACTTTACTATAATGTGCAGCTAGTCTGTGACGTGGAATGTAATGCGCGGAAGAAATATATACTCGCTTTACTTGACTTCTATTGAAAGACAAGAGCAAATCCATACTACGATAACCGCTTACCATCAGGCGGGCCGTCTGCTTGTTTTCCGTTGCCGTTGAGTTTTTAAATAGGTTTTTCTTTTTAGGCGCACGGCGTTGTTATGAAATCGCCGCTATTGATGTTTGCAGCACATGCAGGTGATTTTAATTAGCCTGTTTTATCATACTCGTTTTTTTAGCCGGCCCGTTTTTGCGCAGCACACTCCATACGTAGTATAATATTAAATAAATAAAAAAATACTAACATCAATGCCCGAAGATGCTCACCACCAGGTGAACACCCTGCTCGTCTAGCTAATTACATAAAAAGTAGCTCCATGTTGAAAAAATGCAATGCACCTGCTAGGTGACCTGCGCACGCGCCGCCGCGCCGCCGCCCAAACCGGGCACCGTTACGTACTACGTAAGTACTTACCAAGTACCAACAGAACGCCAGTAAAGCGTACAGGAACCCGTTACTAGTACCGGCGCGCCGTGTTGTTATGAAATCGCCGCTATTGATGTTTGCAGGACATGCTGGTGATTCTAAATAGCCTGTTATATCATACTCGTTTTTTTTAGCGCCTATACTATCTTTACCTATCAATAATCCTTAATTATTTTTTTCTGTTACTGAATGACGAGACGAGCTGGTCGTTTGCCGTTTGTCGTTTTTTATTAGCATTGAAAATGAATTTAATATAGGTATTGGAAATTTAAAATAAATGGAAAGTTAATGGAAGTGGCTCATTCTTACAATTTACTTTATATTTAATATTAAATTAACTAGTATCTGTGTCTCATAGGTTTGAATTTGGTCATACCACCAACACAAAATTCACCCTGTATATTGTCCCCACAAGGAAAAACGTCAGACATGAAAACTAGATATTGTAAAGCAAAATGCGATCAATTCATTGAATTATTTGCCTTTATGATGATCTTTGCCCAGCAGTAACACAGCATAGGTTGAAAAAAATGATAATGGCTATATGAAGTTAATAAATTATTCACTTATTTATTTATAATAGGACCTCCAACAAAGGATACACTTACATGCTAGATTTTAATGCTAATTGAAGTTTTTACAATGTGCTCCTTGAATGACTGGAGACACAGCTTGCTGTACTGACATACTGTATACTGTATCGACAAAACAAACATAATTAAAATCTATATAGAATTGAAATAAGGGACATTTTAACATGAAAATGATAAAAACAGTTAACAGAAAATTAAAACAAACTTATACACTTATCAGATCAGTTAGAGATTTCTCAAAATTAGGAATAAATTTACTTATAACTTTTATTTATTCGTCTTCGAAAGACTGTTGAACTGTCTACTGCGTCTCGGCAACGCAGCATTAAGGCCCAGATTGGTTTTGCAGTGAGGTACATTGAAAAGATTAAAAGCTTTCATTATCGTTAGCTCATGTCAAAAAGTTCTCACAAGCATGTAATAAATATCCAACCTACATAGTTCCTAAGTAACCGTAACTAAAGAGAAAGGATCGTGCTCTGCTCCAAATGTCTTCGAGTGTTCGCGTCGTGACACTCCAATAAAGATGATCGATGGCCTCCCAGCCAGGTGAAACCATAACATCATTCTTGGTTAATGTAGCGTAGGAGTCGGTTATTAAAAATGTCATCCATACCAATGTTACACACTAGACTAGGGGTACAGATGCAAAACTGCTTCAATTTAATAAAAATTTGGTTAACAGTTTAAGTCAAGTTTAAAAAAGGGTTGCTGATGTAAGAATGTAGTCGTATAGTTGGTTGAGCGCTTGTCAGTTTAAAAAAAACACCTTAAAAAAAACATCAATTGAGCTGAAAACATAAGAATACTAGCTGCGCCACGCTGTTTCAACAGCGGTTTCCCAGGATGAAAAAGTAATGTGTTAATCCAGGGTGTAAGCTATCTCCGTTCCAAATTTCACTCAAATCCGTCTAGACGTCGCGGCGTGAAGAGGGACAAACACACTAACATACAAACATTCGCATTTATAATATTAGTGTGATCTCCAATATTTAACTTATGGAATAAAAAACTGACACACACCATATTTGCTTGAGAACACTAAACACGTACGTGTCTGCTGAACAAAATAAATGATTTGAAAACACTAAGAGGTACTTTCTTTATTCCTAAAAGTACTCGGAAATACCCGTGTGAAACTCAAATATAAAACTAATAGCCGGTAATCATTTAGCAATAAGCGGATTTCGGCGATTACCTATCATTTCCTCTTTTTGGATTTCCTTACTAGGTACAACTTTCTACAACATCATTCGAAAGCAAAAACCTACACATACGAGTCTTTAGTTTAAAATGCAATCGCAATGCAAAATCTTTTGACCGGCCATCCCAATATAGAGTTAGGGGTTCCTCCTTCTTGCATTGTTACCTGAATGCTGGTGGTCGTAACCACGTCATGGTATCCGCATAACCTTTATGATGGTCAGTCTTTGTGGTGTAGCGGTTGGGCAGAT
The DNA here is from genome assembly GCA_951640565.1 of Petrophora chlorosata. Taxonomy (NCBI): domain Eukaryota; kingdom Metazoa; phylum Arthropoda; class Insecta; order Lepidoptera; family Geometridae; genus Petrophora; species Petrophora chlorosata. The sequence goes on from OX621192.1 coordinate 19,044,653, forward strand.
TGATTCAAATCTCATACAATACGGAGGTTGCGGGTTCGATTCCCGCGACGGGACAAATGTTTATCCACAGAAAAAGAGAGAGAGAGTATATAATATATACTCTCTATTACATACTCGTCTACATTCTGACATGTAGAATTTGTTGAAGTATATGTACTTCTTATTCCTTACAAGTCTTATAATGAAGTATATAAAGTATAGTATATACTAATTAGAGTAGCAAAAAATTGTGTTAAAGCTAAACAAGCAGTCATTACTTTGATTTACAGTCTCAATTATAAAATTGTAAAGGATAGAAAACGCACGGGACGAGGCTTCATTAACATGCACTTATAATTTTAGCACCTTTTCGCAATAAATAGGTACAACTTAATAGCTTCCGTGATGTATTTTTAAACACATAAAATAAAGATACACCTTTTAGGCGCCTAAACCTTTTGAGTTAGTGTAGTTAAGTGACAGTGTATTGTAGTATAATAGCGCTACCCATAAAGGACACCGAAACATGTGTCTTCGCCTTAATAGATACAGTAAGAAAGGTGTTAATGGACACATTCTTAGTTATACTCTACTTCAAGTAACTCAAATTACTTATTAGCCTTATTAGGCTAGATCGTAATGTTAATGAGGTGTCTCTTACTAAGACACTTCATTAAGAAAAATAAATAAAAAATCCTTTCAGGTGCATAATTTGACTACTAGATAGAGGATCTACTAACTAGTTCTACTAATTTCTTCTAAAATGCCGCAATACTACAAGTGGTCTACTTTCCAAAGGAAACTATCGCTCTACTAATATGCACACCAAATAAAACAACTACCTTTGAAAACATGTCGGATGTCAATTAAACCTAATATCCCAATGCATATAAAATTACCAAAACAACACGAGAAACTAACACTAAACGTGTTAGTTACCTACAAACATAATTACAATTACCTACATTATTACATAGTAGCCGGTAGGTGATAAAACTTTATAGACATAACTTTCCCTTTAGCTCAGTTTTAATTTATATTCAAATATATTGAGTAATTCAATTTTATAGATATTATCGAACATGTGATCAATTGCGTAACATTCAGTAGGTGCGTACTATCAGGTCATGAGACTGGCTCGTCTCGTTTGCTTGCGGAAATAATCTATTAATTTCAACTTTTTCTAAGTAGGAGATCATAATTCTAATTTATCTTACACGAAGCCTAAGTAGCAGGATGAATGACTCGGATACTCGGGTCACTGCCATTCGTTAAAAGACTCGTTGCACAGCTATATTTTTTTTCAAATGTTTTGAATAATACTTTGATATCACCTTTTGCAATCTTTCCCCTTGATTCTAGAGCCTAGAAGGACGCTAACCTGTACCACAAATAATATATATGAATGTGGAGAACGTGTACTACGTTACATCAGACGACATCGTTAGGGTGACAAAGGGAGCATTATAATAATGTCTACAGTGACTAGAGACCTAAACGTCTCCTAGAAGGAAAACTGGATGGTGTCCGAAGACGTGGTCGACCTAAGCTAAGGTGGCTCGATGGCGTAGAACAAGACCTGAAAACGATCGGCGTCAGAGGCTGGCGACAGCAAGCTAAAAACAGACCTGTCTGGAGACAAATTCTCCACCAGGCCAAGACCCATCCGGGCTGTAGCGCCTTAGATGATGATGATGATGACAGTAACTAGAGCCATTCACAAAAACCACGCGATTTTTAGCTTATGACGTAATGTAACCAGCTTGCCCCAAATGTACGTTACCATTAAACGATAGGTTAGTTACAACCTGAAGAAACTCGAGTTAAAAATAAAAGTGTTAAGGAAAAGAAGGCAAAGCTTGCTGTGGTTTATATATACTAGATAAGATAAATGTTCGTATCATTAACGCTTTGATCTTTCGACATGGTCTTCGTGGCTTATTAATGAGTAAAGACCTTATTTATTCCAACTAGCGCAAAGCTTAAGCAACCGAATCAATCAATTCGAATCAATTGCACATGATTTAAACAGTTTAAAGATTAGTCAGTTATTTGTTAATGGACATAGATCCCCTACTTGCTGTACTCGTACTTCCAAACAAATAAAACTATTCAACTATATTTCCTAACAAACAACTACTCAATCCATCAGCCTCGCACCTGTCTCGCACCTATTGTAACTCGACTTTTGAACCGATACCCTATTCGATAACAATGCAGAACAAGTCGATTTCGACAATCATTATGAAACAATCGAATCAATTCCCGATCGATTTATTACGTCACATGATGGCTTCGATTCGATATCGATTAACGGTATCGATGATTGAATAGTTAGGTAATGACAAATTAGGGTATTGTTAAATGTTAAAGTTTATCAGCGTGCATCAAATTGTAGAACGAATGACCGTGTCTAAAGATTTATGGAGAAGATGGCAATTATTTAAAGATTTATATAATCGATTAGCGGCAGAAACCTATTTTGTATTCGATGCAAGAATGTCTTTTGCTTATAAATTAGAGGTAGACGATATTAGATCATTTATTTATACCGTAAACCGTATACCAACAGAAATTACAAGAAAGAAATTAAACTTAAATCTAAAGTATTATAATGGTCGGTCTTATTGCACAAAACGATCTCTTCCAGGCACTTTAAAATAATCAAAAAGGTTATAATATTATAATAAAAAACTAGTGTAATCCAAAGTATAAGCGTAGCGCAGTATATATCACTAATTATTACAAACGCAAGTTATTGATAATTAATTGTTGATTTACACATAAACAATAATGAGATAGGTATCTATATACACACTAGACGTACAATAACACATGACATACTACTAAGAAAACAGCAAAAAATTCCCATAACAAACACATTGTTTACTTATAAGGACAGAAAAACATTAAATTAACAAGAAACAATCTTATGAACAGAAATTCTTTACGTGCAACGAAAGTCGTTCCTGCATTCCACATAATGCAGTAAAATCGTACATAAATAGGTAACTAATTACTAGGCGTAAGCCCTTATAAAGGTTATACAGAAAAACTTAAGTGACAGCAAAAACTAGCAGAATTTGCAACCAGTTGCAACAACTGAACTTTTCGAACTTTTCACAAGAATCGAGTTAAATAATCGCCATCGTGAGTTGTGATTACAACACTTTTACTATATTAGCAACTCTAATTTAAATCGGCGTCTAATTGACTTTAAAATGCACCTACTATTTAGTTGATCGACGAAAATTGTCTTTTGCAACTTACCAACACGTTACATAATAAGATTTGATGATTACCTGTAAAAGAATAAAGAAAAATTAGATTAATTATTAAGTAAATATGTCGTTTCATTTAAATTACTTATAGCTTATATTTTTTTATTAAAGGCAAACATTTAACCGCTGTCTCACCTGATGGAAAGTAATGACGCGGTCGACGATGGATCATGCTTGCCTAGAAGATACCGATTCACTCTGGACTTGAAGACACCTAGATTGTAAGTATTGGGAAACAGAGACGCTGGTAAGGTGTTCCATTCCTTGGCTGTTCGCATTATGAAAGTTGAAGCGAAACGCTTTGTTCTGGCAGGAGGAATGTCAACCATAAAGGTAATAAAAAAGGTTTAAAGGTTATAGGTAATTTATTTATTTGCACAAGTAATTTACAGAAAATATCCAAAACATTTCGTTGCGGAACTTAGATAGGCAAGCGCTAGGATTCTAAATCTACCTGTTTAGTCGTGGAATTATCATGTTCTTTAAATAGGTAAATATCATTTCACTTGACTGAGTGTGACTAAATGATAATACGAGTACGTTCATCCGACAGACGCGCGGACACCCCAGAATTGGAATCTCGAAAGTTATATGCAAATTTATCGTGAGGATATTCTTAGTCATCCAAGTGCAAAAGTCAAGACAATAGAGGACATCGCCAAGCAGCATTAACTACACACCCACAAAAGAAAGAAAGAATCCCTAAGACCGGTAGTCTACTTTAAGAAATGTACCGTACCGAACGAAACAGTGGAAACGTAATGGATACACCTAAGCCATCCCAAATTAATGGACACTAATAGTTTACGTAACTCGCGCAAACAAATGGCGGAATGAATGCAGAAATGCATTGTTCATGCTTTCACTTGGCATGCTCTTGAGTGACACCCATGAGAACTAGGAAGTACTGCTGAGTACTGGCTACTGTTCCGGTAGATTAGCCTTAGTTATATTACCTCTAATATCTAGGTTAGGTAACTAAGCTATTGAGGTACTTGTCCACTTGAACTTTGATCGAAACGGAAACTCTGATCAACACAAATCGTAGATTTGCTTTTGATTTATAGAATGTTTATAGAAGATAAATATAATATGTGTTTACTAAAATATAGAAGAGAAAGATGCCTGAAACATTCCGTTTCTGCCAACAAGCCAAATGACATTCAAAAACAAAACATTGTAAAAAAAACGCAGCAAAAATTTTATAAATTCCCCACACATTGTTGACAATCATAAATACGTATGTTAAAAAAGAGGGATTTTGAGCGATTTTTTTTTGTTTCTCCTAGCTCCGGCCCCCTAAGCTTAGTACCGGTGCGGTGGACAGGCACCCTAAAATAATGGCATGCAATTTGCAAGCGCGCGTTGATGTCTTTTGTATGAAAAATGTGTTGTTTCAATAGCTTAACTGAAGTTTTGCTATTTCCTTAATTATGACAGTCGTTTAGTAAAGTTAAATGACTACATGGCAAAAAATAAATAAAAATAGTTCCTAGAAGCCATAATTGATGGTTATAAGGTAAAAAAAGTTCAATTATTGTAAAAAAAAGATTTCGTATGTGGTTATAAAAATAGCAATATTGGTGTTTTACGATGTAGTATCATCATTTTAATAACTGTTTTTTCTGTATGTCAGTAATTATATACCATAATAAAACATACAAATGTGTGTTAAATTCGAATTAATTTTTTTAGAAAAAAATTATCTAAACATTTTTTATTTCCAGAAGAGGTATTCTTTTTTTGATAATTACGAATATCAAGGTTCCATGTATTGAATTGATGCTTTTTCTTATCACAGCTATAATCGTCTCATTGAACAATGTAGAGACAGACCTCTACCGGGGCCGTACCAACTGACCATTGAAACAGTTTTTACCAACATAAAATAGTTTTTACAAATATAAAATGGTTTTTGCGAACATAATCATAACAATTACGAATTCGCTCGTCTCGCAATGGGCGGGTCACGAACCGCAGTTCTGACATGGTGATTGCGTTCAGTGGCCGGAGTTTTTGTTGCCATGTTGCGAATATTTAGTATTAACTACAGTAATAATAATATAATCATTAATTTGCAACAAAGTTTAAAACAAAACAGGCCTTGACATCTTTTTTTTTAATAATCTTAGATTTTTTTTCATATGTTAAGAAAAAAGAAGGTAAGACCCGATATTTTGAAAATATCGATAATTTCAAATGTGTTCCTAATCTTAAATAGTTAAAAAACTTAACATGGTGATTGATTATTAATTTGATTTAATAACCGGCTACATTCACGGGTATTAGTCGAGACACTCGACCGGTGGCCGAGCGGTACAGACGCTCATCCTCAAGGGCTACTTGCTGTCGCGTAATACTACTCACGTTAGTTTTAATAATAATATAGTGATTGATTAATTGAAAACTGAAATCTTTGTTTTTCACCCATTCCTACTCCCAATAGCAAGAATGTTCTGTACTTACAGGAAGTCACAAACTAAAAGACTTCAACATTTCAAAACATTCCAGATACGGACCATAAGATCACTTGCATTTATATACGGCAATGTCATACTGTCTCACATTAAGAACCAGTTAAAATGTCAGTCGGTACTACTTAATATCCTGTGAAAGTAGCGTTAAATTATAAAATCATTCATCAATTATAAAAGTATGTAAATATTATAAAATCTTGTATAACCCTCACAAGCAATTAGTCCCAAATCAAATTCGTTTTCCTTTCGTTAATGACTAAGAAATTCACACATCACACGTGGGAACGTACGAACATATATATATTTAAAGGAAGTAATGCATGACTAACAAATCATATAAAATTAATGTAGAGAAAGCGCTCTAACGAACGCTAAGAGATTACGCAATAATTAAAGAATAAAATAAGAGGTGTATGAGTGATGACGAATGTAACACAAATATGATATTCGTCTTTCTAAGTGATGTTTTGAATGTGTTGAAAGAGCTTTTGTATGTTTTAAGATTCAATTATGTTTTATAGAGCGTGTTTGTCGAGGTAGAGGCCTTTTGATAGAGGCTTTTTGATGGCTGAATTTCTTTTTGCTCTTCTATTGAATTTAAAAATGAGGTAAGTTGTTATAAATGTGAGAAATTTTAGATTTATTAATTTGTTGTACGTGTGACATGGGATTAGAAATTAAGGTACGTTAGCAGCTTTGGCTTTGTGACGTCACAATGTTTCTGTAAATGTATAGTGCTGTTTTTCTACGTGTATACTTGGTTTGCTATAAGCTCTACTGGATATATCATTATCTGTTATATTATACAAATCATTATTAAAATATACTAGAGGCATGAATTATCGGCCAAATACTAATATTAAAAACACATTTAAATCCTTACATTACAAAAAAGAGTTATAAATATAGGAAAACAGTAGTACAAGTAGTCAGAAATTAAATTTATGATTTATTGATATTATTGCGACGATAATAGGTGCCTACAGATATATTTCCTGTTGTTCGAGTGCCTTACTTATGAGCTAAATTTATGAGCTATTTACATTAGGTTTTATTCATGATAAGTGCTCGAGAGATTTATGATCTGATATCAATTACATATTGTATAACTGAAAGATAGTGCTGAATAATACGCTGATTTTTATTTTTAAATAATAATTTATACATAAATTATGCATATTTTATACATAAAAATGCGCGTAATTTAAATATAAAAACAATGTATAGTCACTATTCAGTGGTTCAGTCAATGCTTCGTTATCTTGTTCAATTAATATTAATAATTATCAGTTATTACCATCATGATTTATTATCTTCATAACATAACACTGTATAGTTAACTTGTAATATTAAATTACAATAACATATTGTGATGTAGCATCCTCATCCATAACCACATTATTAAAACGCAATTATTATAATTATAATCCATGATATGAATATAAATAATAATTACAAGCAGCAGTTCGTACGAATAACGTGATATTTATAGATGGGAAACTCGTGTTAAACCACGTGCGTGTGATGTTATGGGAAAAACTAAATTAGTACCGGTTTTAGATTAATTACTAAGATTAGAAAATAATTATGCAGTTACTTGTACAAACTTATAGGCGACGCTTTAAAAAATACATAATATCGATTCATTTAAATTATTATCATAATGAACACAAATATTGGATTTATCAAAATAATTAACTGAATTAAAAAATACAAATGTTCATGAATCTTTATCTCACTTTATTCAAACTCTTTATCCTACTAATATCATAAATGCAGAAGAGTGTGTTTGATGAAGTTTCTTATAAGTATACGATTAGGTCCTGGAATAGGAAATACTTTTCATCCTGGAAAAAAGATCAATTTCCGAGGAAATAACAATATACCGAATACGCGGGTATCGGTTAGTCTATTCACTGAAAGAAATAAATAGCTGAACTAGTTCAGCTATTTCAAAAATTTACAAATATTAATTAGTAGAAACCAAAGTTTTGCTAAAATAGCTGAACTGCTTTTGCTGCACATCCCAAACTAGTTATGCTATTCAGAGTTCAATTGCTGTTAGTTAAAATGTGAACTAATGCTTAATAAATTATGTCAGCTAAACTTGTTTAGCTACACGGATAAAATGTTTGATTACTATTAAGCAAACTATATAACTATTATTAAGTTGTATGTTTATTATTTTTTTACCAATCGAGTGTCTAAAAATAGTTCAATGTGTTTGTTAAATCTTTACTTTATGTTATGTTTATCGGTAGCATTTTTTTTTTGGCTACTAATTATTAATATTTAAAGCTACATGTAACAGCATCAAATACATGATGAGTCTAAATAAAATTCGACATCTCATTACAAAACTGTTTAGAAATTGTTTATTAAATAATGACCACAAATAACAAAAACAAGCTCGGTAGGTAATAACTAAACGCTCGCTTCCCTCGTCCCTTGCCCAGTGCCCTTGCCCCGCGCTTCACGCCTCGAAGAGATCGCGTTTCACGTCTCGAAAGAGTACGTATACGCAGGAATTTGTGTGCGTTTTACACGCGTTGCAACACGTCTATGTCAATACTTCTAAATACTCGAGACGCCTTTCGACGTCATTGAGAGACTTAGTCTCGAGACTTAGTGAGTGAAACCTAGTTTTAAAACCTATTCCAGTATATACGTTTCATCTCTCACTAGCGATTCGCGAAACTCAATCCAAAAAAACGTGTTCGGTCTTGTTCGTTTTGTGCTGCCGTCGCGCGCGCTGTTGTAATTAATAATAATAAAAATTATATTCGTCGTAGCGCATGGTTTGATGGTTCTATACGTAAAACTATTAAGTGATTTAAGAAGACGAGGGCGAGAACTACCTGGCATGGAGAAGGCGGTGGATCCCATGGCCGATTACTTAAAGTCATGGGGTCTCGAAATGTATGTTCAGAAGTTTGCAGGTATGTACAATATTTTTATCCAATTTAAATATAATTAACAATGTTTTCGTAAGTGCCTACTTAAAAACTTCAAGCCTGACGGTTATATTCTGTTCTGGCCAACTTTGGGTCAGTGGGTCGTCTGATTTTACGCCTTTCAATTCAAGACTATCAGTCAGTTTTGAGTGTCCTTATTACATGTAGATTTTTGATGTAAGTACTTAATTATATTCATGCCAGTTGTCAATACAAACTAAAATGATGGGTCAGTGGGTCGTCTTAGCGGGGCGGAGATGGAATAAAAAAAATATCATGGGTATTATATTTTCTGTACCTACCGTTACATAGATCAAGATAGTTTGTTTATGTAGTTACTACTACATTTTATCAGATTTTGAGGTGATAACTGTCAGTCTTGAGATATCTAAAAGATGGTTGAAGCTAATTATATACTTATTACCTAGGCACTTACTATCTACTACTACTCTTAATAAGAGTGATAGGCAAAATATTCGTAAATTTTTGTCATGTTCCATGTGTCTAAGTTTGCAACAAGACTTGTTAATAATTTCTAACCTTTCTTACACCAGAACATGCAATTGATGGCGAAACACTTCAAATGCTATCGGAGGAAGATATAAAGGAGCTTATACCAGTAATAGGACACAGGGCCAAATTAATAGCACAGTTAAAATTATTAAAGGATATTATGTTAGATGCGCACTCAGTAAGTGCCTAATTATACCTAATTGATTAATTTAATTATCATTGTCTTGGGACTGTTCTAAGTAGGTACCACGACCCTGGAACGTAAAGGGCACACGAAGGAACAGGTTGATTTTAGTCAGTGAAGTCTGACAGTCCCTCCTGCTCCGCCCTGGGCGAGAGGACTCATTTCATGATTTTACAACCCAAAAAAAAAAAAATTAGCCTTCTTATTGTGTTACTTTTAAGTAACTTCATGTTCCCTACCAGCTTACACACATTATATGTATAGGTACCTATCAATGTACATACAAAATAAATAATCTTTCTTTTACAAATGGAATATAACAATACAGCCTAATCTTAAGTAATTTTTTTTTGTTTCTCAATTGAATTTTTTCTGCAGGAAACTCATACTAGAGACAACATGGCATCTACATCCCACACATTTAATATTGAAGAACTGCCAATTCTAACCGATTCAACCTTATTTTCCTTACCTGAATCCACCTTGGAAATTGAAGAAACTACTAATACATGTGTGAGTTATTTTTTGTTGTTGTGTATTTGGGGGGAGGAGAGGTAGCGGGACAGTTTTGAGGAGCAATTCAGATCTATTTAAACCAGATTAATTACCTATGCCTAATATATTTGTAGTACATATTTAAGTATATCTACCACATTATTTAAAACAAGGTTCCAGATTTGGGTTCCTAGGCTTAGGATGACCTAGGTATACATTTTTCTTGACTATGAATCAATTATGTTTTCAGGAACTTTACGGAATTCTGAGTACATGTAACGAAGGGAAGGGCCTTCTTCTACGCTTTCAAGAAAGTGGGTTATTGAATAATGCTGCGAGAAGGAAACTTTGCAGTATAATAATATCGAATGAGTTAAAAGATAACCCAGAAAAACGAGTCACTAGCTCAAGATTTTACCAACTCGCCTTTGAAATAAACAAAGTCTTTAAAAAAGAAAGCTCAGCAGTATATTTCACACCATTTACGTCGTTCAACCCACTTCAGAAGATTTCTGCAAAAGGGAAACTACTAGATTGTTACCGACAAACAAGACGTGATTACATAAAATCTGGTGTCATATCCGGAAAAACATCTCTAAAAATTCAACGTAGCTCCTCAGCACTCTCATCACATTCTAGCGAACCAGGATCACCACTTCCCTGTAGTAGTAGACAAGAAGCAATCGAGCTATTGCAAGACAATAGTGATGATGATATTCAAGAAAAAATGTTATGGTTAAAAAACTGCTTAGATCCTTGGACTACAGTGGAGTTGTATTGGCAAATAACAACTAAAGACAGGCTAAATCTTCTGGCATCAAGTGCTATTTCTATTGATAAGTATTTTGAAGAATTTAAGGCACTGAACCAGCCAGGAGGCATATATCTGGTAAGCAGTTCTGAGATAATATAATTGCTTATTAGTAATAATAATATCATAATTCTGATCTAACACACTATAATCACAATTAATATTATAAATCCGAAATGAGTGTATGTTTAAAACGAGGTATCTCTGTAACCGATGTGCAGATTTAAATCTAAATACCTACGTTTGTTTTTTGCAGCTATTGAAGGACTTCAAGGTGTTGTATCCGGACTCGGATGAGAAATTAAAAAATAATTGGCAATTGATAAAACACAAAGTTATTGAATACGCAAGAAATAAAAGGGATGGAGTTCCAAAAGGCATCATAGACAACATTAACGGTACATTTCCTTTTACTTAGATACGAGTTTATATATTTCTATTAATTTGGTGTAAGTACTGGGTAGTCAATAGACTATAGATATAAGACTTGGGACTCGCTTTATCTTAATTAAATGTTTGTTTTTAATAGGTTTTATCAAATTCAATATTTAGTTAATAATTTGATTGTTAAGTAAGTACCTACATATTTTACTTATATTTGTTTTTCCAGAAAACAATGAAGAGGCAACGGACCTAGCTGCATTTATGGTCATACCATTTTTGATGAGCACTAACACCATAATTAGACCAAAAAAAGGGAAGCGACAACAGTGGCGACCCTCCAAACAGGAAGTACTCGACGCTTTTATCACCCACGTTAAAAGTGCAGCTGAGGTTGAAGAGACCATTACCAGAAGAAGAGACAAACTACAAGAATTAGACCTGCATTTACAGCCATTTATCATGGTTGTTGGATCATCGCTGAAGGAGACTTCTGCTCGATATGTGGTCCTCAACAATATGCGATATGAGGTAACATCCATACTAGACGCAGTTGACGCGTGCTTTAAAATAATATTTGTTTTAAATGCACAATACCCATCGGAATCTAGGCATGTATGGCAATTCATACAAAAAGCTCTGTTTGGTTTAAACACTAAATATGAAAAAATATATACAACTGTGAACGTATTCATAACGGATCTCAACATTGAACAATAGTAATAAGAATTATTACTTCTACAATTATTATTAAAACAAGACACTAACAAAATGCCCAAGTGTTTTCTGTGTTTGAGAGATTTTAATAATATTTCAAATCTCTTTTCCCACTTTGCTATAACCCATGAAAGACATACTTTTTCGGTATACCTTTGCATAGAAAACGGCTGTACACGTTCATTTCACTTGAAAAAGTCCTTTCGCAAGCATTTACTTAAACAACACACTAACAAACCTTCCAATAATGACACTAATTCGAATAATTATATTTTTCCTCATGAAAATATTCAAGATACAAATTCATTTTCTCAACCACCACTGAGTACTATTGAGTTAGTTGATAATAGTTCAAGAAGTTCAGTTTTATGCTCTCGTGTTGCTGAAACTTCACATACTTCTGATTCGGATAATTATTCTCTTCAACTTTTTATATCATCTCTTTATGCAAATCCACTAATACCAAGAAAAGCAGTTCAAGATATTGTGGTGGGGATGAACAAATATATGTGCAACACTTTGACTCCGAATATAGACAAAGTTTTTTCAAATATAGTTAAAAACGTAGAAGAGGGTAATGACATAACACCTCTTAGAGAACAGCTGTTGTCAAACATACGTTCTCCATTTGAACAGTATAATACAGAACATAAGAGATTCCAGGCTTTTCAAAGACAAGGAACTTACATCCCTCCGACAGAAGTAGTAATAGGTCAAAGAATGTCTGCTGTCACTAAGGGTGGTGTTGTTAGATCGGTATCTGTGCAATGTAAAGAGCAAGTTATTCCCCTTCGATTTGTGCTACATAATTATTTTTCACTTAAAGGTGTCATGAAGGAAACATTAGATTACATTAACGGTTTACCAAAGTCAGAAAATTGTATTAGTAATTTTATACAAGGTAGTTTTTGGGTTAACGAACTTAAACGATTTGGAAACAAGGTTGTGTTTCCCCTATTTTTATTTTTCGACGATTACGAAAGTGGCAATGTGCTTGGTAGTCACTCCGGTATACACAAATTAGGAGCTGTATATATATCTGTTGGATGTCTTCCTCCCGATCGTGCTTCTTCGTTAGCAAACATATTTCTAGCTTTACTATTTCACTCGTCTGACCGAACCGCATTTGGAAACAGCGTAATTTTTCAGCCGCTTATTAACGAATTAAATTTTTTGTCTGAAACTGGTATTGAGCTGAATGTTCCCTGCTTTCAAGGTAAATTGTATTTTTCGTTGGCTCTTATACTAGGAGATAACCTTGGCATACACTCGATATTGGGTTTCAACGAAACATTTTCGTCTAACTATCCCTGTCGAGTATGTAATATAACAAAAGAAGCTTTAAAAAAAGAATGTTTCGAAGATTCAGATTTGCTTAGAAATATAGAAAGTTATAATGAACAATTACAATTAAATTGTCCAAGTAGTACAGGAGTAAAGGAGAAATGTGTTTGGTTGTCAGTTAGTAACTTTAATTTATTTGATCAAGTCGGCGTGGATTTAATGCACGACATACTGGAAGGAGTAGCTAAATATATAATGTCGTTTCTTATAGTAAAGTTTACACGAGGCTTAAAATACTTTACTTTAAAAGTTTTAAACGACAGAATAGTCAATTTTGATTATGGCCCAGATAGTGGGAGTAAACCCTGTCCTTTAAGCATAGAGCATGTTTCTAAGTGTAACATTCGCCTTTCAGCTTCGGAAATGCTAACTTTGCTTCGCTATTTTGGCTTGCTTATAGGAGATTTTGTACCCACTGAAGATCATTACTGGCCAATGTACATTACCCTAAGCAAAATTATAGCCATAATGATGAGTCCCATAGTCGTTAAGCATAATAGTGACGTGTTGAAATTTTTGATATCAGAACTAAATGAGCTTTACATAACATTGACTCACGATAACTTGAAGCCTAAATTTCATTTCCTGGTTCACTATCATTCAATGTTGTTAAAATTTGGACCACTCACTAACTTTTGGTCTATGCGATATGAAGCAAAACATAGACTATCGAAAATTGCTGCTCGAGCTTCATTTAATCGTCGCAATCTCACATTGACTCTAGCGACCAAACATCAGCTACAACTGAATGAAATGTTTGTGAAGGGTTACGTGAACGTTTCTGTAAAAACCGGAATTTCAAAAAGACTTTCTAAAGAAATGCGCGATAAAATTGCAAATTTTTTGAATTTGGATTCCAGTCAATCTCTTATAAGTGTTACATGGGCAAAACTAAAATCGACACTGTATAAACCAGGAACAATTCTTGTTTATAATATTGGAAATCTCGACGAAATATTTTTTATGGAAGTTAAAAATATCTTTGCTTACAACGTCGACAGAATTGTATTTGAATGTACATTATTGTCTACAGTAGATTTCAATGACCATTATTATTGCTTTGAGGTTGAAGTTCCAAATAACCAGATAACTATTTACATATTATTGGAAAATTTGATTTCACATGTGCCTAGTCATAAAAATATTGCTTCAAACGGTAAAATCTACGTTACTCAACGAGTGCAGTTGTAATGATTGTAGTGTAAAAGCACTTTGACTAAATGGCTAAAGTCAAAGACTTATGACGAGGTTGAAAATATGTTACAGACGAGGAGAATGTAATTTAAACCTACAGTTAACAAAATAGTGTTACGGAGTTAATGGAAAATGATGTACTACATCATTTTCCGATCCCAAGACCAGTCGTAGGGTTAACTCGTAACACTACACACCCACAACTCCCACAAACACACGCACTCACCCCCACACCCCAACACACACACACACAAACACACACCCCCACACAATTCAGACCCTACCACACATCCCCGATCGATAGCGCACTTAAATGTTAAACTCTGTCATATTACTTTATTTTTGTTACTTTAGATTATTGTAAGATTATCTTACTTGTCAAATTCCTTAAATAACTACTTATGTAACTTGGGAAGGGCGGAGCTCCCTAACACAAGTAAATTAATTGTTTAAAAGGTGGCTCCTCATTGTAACTAGCGTAATGTTATAGCTGATAATAAACACTGATTTTTTTGAATGATTGTTAAATTTCTGTGAATGCAGAAGTGAATAAAACTAGATAATGAATATGGATCTAATATAGTAAATTCATTGAATTTTTGTTATTAGACTAAGAATGGTTTTAAGACTTTATTATTACTATGGAAAATTTCAGATTGTCCTAATTTTTGTAAAGGTATGTCCTGCTCCTGTTAAGTACACGTATGCGTAACCCCAGCAAAATGTTGCGTCTTAGAGAAATGAGAGTATTACAGATAATTTGTTCATAGTTAGTTGCAATTTGTTCAAGTATAGCAAAATTTGTTCAAGTTGTATTTTCAGAGTTATTCCCGTAAAACTGATTTTGCTGGAGTAACGTTACCCCAGCAAAATGTTTTTCAGAACAGGCATATAGCCTGGAACCAAAACCATGAAAAGATAGCTGGTATTTTTTTCTAACTTCTGAGACGAACAGTTTTCGAGATTTTGAAAATTCCAAAACGTTACCCCAGCAAAATCTTGAATGTCTCAAAAACTATAAGATGAACAAATTTTGCTATTGGTGTACATTTACAACTCATCAAAAGTTATCTTTTCATGTTTTTGGTTCCAGGCTAAGCCTTTTTTGAAAAACATTTAGCTGGGGTAACGTTACTCCAGCAAAATCAGTTTTTCTCTAATAACTCCGAAAATACAACTTGAACAAATTTTGCTATACCTACTTGAACAAATTGCAACTAACCTTGAACTAATTATCTGTAATACTCTCATTTCTCTAAGGCGCAACATTTTGCTGGGGTTACGTATACAAGTACACATATTAATATACATTTCAGAGATTGTTATCATTGTCGTTTGTATTGGTTTATCGTGAATAATAAAAATACTAAGTTGAATATGTTAAAGTTATACCTAAATGTATAGGTAGTACCTACTAGATTCTTTTAATTTTTGTTAATGTTATGGTTTGTTAAAGTTAATGAATATGGATCTAATATAGTAAATTCATAGAATTTTTGTTATTAGACTAAGAATGTTTATAAGATTCGATTATTACTGTGAAAATTTTCAGATTGTCCTAATTTTTGTAAAGGTATGTCCTGCTCCTGTTAGTAAGTGCACTTACTTAATAATATTCATTTCAGAGATTGTTATCATATTCGTTTGAATTGGTTTATTGTGAATAATAAAAATACTAAGTTGATTATGTTAAAGTTATATATTATTTTAAACTGAATATACCTAAATGTATACCTACAAGATTCTTTTATTTTTTGTTTACCCCATCAGGGCTTCTGCAGGGGTCGATCGGTATCCATTTCAGCTATTCATTATTAGTCCTTGGTAAAAAAAAATGAGCAACACCAATTCAAGTTTCATGGTTGTGTTAGCAAATATGCTGAGCTGAATACCGATGGACAATCTGCGGGAGCCATAAACCAGCCAGCGAACGCGGTGATTAGGTAGCAAAACAGAACAGCAATAAATAGATAAACAGTTTTGTAACTATTAACTAAATCAGTTGCTTACGAGTAATTAAACTGTTTTCTTACAACTAGATAAACTATTTTCTTACAACTTGATAAACTGTTTTCTTACATCTAGATACACTTTTTTCTTACACCTAGATAAACTGTTTTCTTACAACTAGACAAACTGTTTTCTTACAACTAGATAAACTGTTTTCTTACAACTAGATAAACTGTTTTCTTACAACTAGATAAACTGTTTGTGTGACAATAATATGAAAGCTTAGCTATTTGTAACTGAAACGGTTTAAGTAAACAATAGCTTAACTTAATTTACAAAACTCGTTTTAGCTATTAGTAGCACTCAGTTTGTTAGTCCCCCTTTTCATGCTACTAGCAGCTAAAATTTGTGCTACAGGTAACAAAACTTTTTTTTCAGTGTTCCTAAAGATTTAACAATACGTTTTCATTATTTGTGTAAACATTGAACAAGGAAAGAGCGCACTCTAAGGTTTGAATCATTATATTTAACATAAACCTATGATAAAAGTTAGTTCATGATCATAACTGATAATATCGTTTCCTTTTTTGTTATGATGATGAAAGTTATACAATATTAACATGGGCATTACTGCTTTATTACTATAACAACTACCCAAATAACTAACCTAACCATAAGTTACGGTTAGTCTACAAATTCACATCTCACATTACGTAACAATAGCAAAAAGCATGGTGACACAGTACCTACGTGGTTTGATGTTACGCCAGCCCAATGACCACAATTTTTGGAGAGCATTAAGCTAAATAGTGCATTCACTTCAAAACGCTAGAAGTGGAGAGAAACGAGTAGAAAAGCGGACCTCGGCCGAAGCCAGGTCTAATAACTCACAGCCCATGACGATATAGCGTGCAATGATCCACGTTCAGCAACATTAACTATTAGTCATTCAAGTATGGCTGTGTCTTGTCAAAAGTTTTAAGTGTATTGTTAAAAGTTTTAACTTTTTGTCACTCTGCAGTAAACTTCCATACAAACTGGTTGTTTACACGCAAACACCTACAAACTTACCGTGACTCTTTACTGTTAATCCGAAGTGTTCAATCATACAGCCGGGATAATGTGCCGTGATAATGCTCGGCTTATAATAATATCGTGAACAGGCATGCTAGTCTAACAAAATATTAGGCGAATAAATGTACTGATAGCAACGTATGTGACACGCGCTCCCAATTAGCAAAGTAGCAACAAAAGTATTAGCTTAATCGAGTGCACATGAGTTTGAACCCCTAGTCTGTTTGCCTGGAACGGCGTACACCACTTGGCATTCAAGCCATTTCCATAATCCGGAACAGCGCCGTCGAAATGAAGATTTGCACATAATAGATCCGTAATAAATCATAGAAAATCAGATCGGAATCGGAAACTAATCTGGACAGTTATAATCAGACAATTCCTGTCGCAAACAGTAAAATATGAACTTTTTCACTATAAAACTGGTGGTAGGTTTCTCTATGCGAGAGGACGTCTGGGTGGGTATCACCGCTTTGCCAGTTATTCAGCCACCAAACAGTAGTGCGCAAGCATTACTGTGTTCCGGTACTATAGCCAGCGAAATTGCTAGACATTATGAGACTCAACAGCTATAATACCCAAGAGATTCTTTATCAATAATCGAAATGGTTACTTGGTAAGAGCTCTGTTTCGGCAAATGCTTAATTACTTAGGTCAGGAACCTAATATTTCTATACAATTATCTAAATCATCACCAGCAAATCATTAACCTATTACGTTTCCGCTCCGCTTAGACAGAGACTTTTTCTCACAGGGATTGGAAAGAGAGAGAGTATGGATTAAGAGTTAAACAATAAAAGTCATTGACTGGATTAAAGACATCGCACAAACTATAGCTGAGCCACACGACTCGTTTCCAACATATTATAAGGAAAATTAACTCCATTTATTCGTATAGATATAACATCATTTGACGTACCCACCACATAATCATCCAGTTTAATGCGCAAGCGACGGACGCACGTCATCTTGAAATATACTCTACAAAGAGGGTACTCGTAAGATCTGTCGCTTACATCAAAAAGGCGTTGCATTTGCTTCTAACTCGAGGCGTGTGACCTTTAACACAGCACGTTGCCGTTAACACATTTTGACACTAATCTATCACTAATCTAATGTATCACACGTCGCTGTAGGTAGGATACGAGATCGATCGACCTATCGGACCAGTCACGAACACTAGTCACGACTCTTCCGTGTACCATGCTGTAGCTATTAGTGAAATTCGGACTTGGTTTTAGTGTTGATGGTACTTTCTTATATGAGGTAATGCCAATTTGTGTTAATACCGATGGTTTCGTAATATGCATAAGATTAGGTGCTTTATGGTGATTAGATACAAGTTGTAGCGCTGATTAAATACGCTTGAATAATGATGAATAATACAGCAAATTGATTATGTAAGTAACGAGTTTGGTTCAGTTTTGAATTATTAAATATTTAATTTACCGAATACGGGAATCGGACGCACGCTATATTGCAATTTGTTACTCGTATGTACGGGCAAAACTTCAACGCATTTTGTTTTCAATCGAACTTACAAGTAAGTGGCATTTAACGTTTTCCTATGTAACTATAACCATGTACACAAACTATATTTTATTCAATCAAAGATTGGACATTGGCACATTAAGTGTATCTAATATTTCTTGTAGGTTAGGCTGTAAGGTTCGGCCCCGATTTAGCTTTTGACCACGATTTCGTCTGATGGGAAGTTACAGGTAAGTAATAGTTAGCTTTCTTTGGTAACAGTGTGGTTGAAGATGTAGTACGCTTACCAAGTAAGTAAGTACGTATACTGAGTGTAAGTTAAGGTAACCAGACTACTCTGCCATTCGTTGAAAACCCATGAAGCTCGGTGCTGATTGGCTAAGTTTGAAGGTAAAGAAAAATCAATGTCGAAAACGAGCCCTACAATTAACCTGTGACTTATATAGTTCAATAATAGGTTATTTTCTCATTACATCATGTAGTTCCCTATTACAAATAATAAATATCATAACAGTCATAGATCATCGAACACAAAAAATGAAACAGATCCAATTGGAATCGTTTTCTGCGTGGGTGAACTAATTATTTCTGTTATAATAATGACATAATAATAGGTCTGAAGCTATTGTACTACTACAAGGTTATGACAACCATATTTAGAGCTAAATAAAACCTATCAGTAGCATTTAGCATAAAGCGCTCTGATAAAAACTAAGTGGTAAGTCACGAGGTATCTTTCATACAAACCTCAATTATCGTTTGACGCACCTTTGCTTTTGAATGTACGATTAACAAGATTTTTGTTCAAAAATATATTTTCAAGACAAGTTTTTGACAAATTCATAATCGGAACCACGAGCCCATTAAAATGAGCCCAAACACTAGTAGTAACACGATTATCCGTCAAGGAGTTCCATTGCCCACCTTCCGTCTCCATCAGCAGATCAGCAGCATAATATTAATTGTCATAAAACTTTGACAAGTATGCAAAAATGTAACTCCGTAGATTAAGAGGAAGTGGTTCTGATTCAGCTCGCAACATTCCATTCAAACAAACATAGGTATGTATTAGTTACGAGCATACATTGCAAGTAAATAAGAGCTCATCATATAGTATAGTCATAGAATAGTAGGTATAGATAGTCATAAAATAGTCTCAAACACGTGTTCCTTGAGACGACAAGTCAAATATGTAATAGTTATGTAAATACATACCTATATTATTAAACTCATGACTTTTGAACCACCACCACTACCACTGCACCACTGACTTTCTCACGTTATGTGCGGATTTAACACTCGCTCTTAAAACGGTGAAGGAAAATGTCGTGAAGAATCCGGAATTTCCAAGAATTAATCACAAAAATTCACGGACATGTGACATCGACCATCCCGCACTGGGCCAGCGCGGTAGAATATGGTCCATACTCTCTCTATGAGAGAAGGCCCGTGTCCCAACAGTGGGAACGTGATGGACTGATGATGATGACCTTTGAAACAACAGTCAAACTGAGGTAGGAGTAAAAAGCGATGAATTCTTTTCTTTATAAAGTTCATAACCTTGAGTAAATAAATATCTTTCCCTTTCGAAACCCAAAGCAGGTTTGAGCTGTTAAAACGCTGGTAATAAAAATTCCTAATGCTCAAGGAAAGGACGCCCAAAAAATCGAAAGTGTCAGTAATATTGAGACATAACTTTTCATTAACATAAGCAGGTATGTATGTGTGTATGTAGATATGAATGTAGGTTTTTGATTACTATCATCAGTATGATGACTTTTAACATGGTAGGTGCTACTGAGAAGCACATCATAAAAGTATGAAACTAATGGTGGCATGCTAAGGTGGCGTGTAATAACGCCTTGAATGACTAGGTATACCTACTTTACCTACCGCTAAATATGCATTAGCCTGTACAATATCTAATTATTAAGAGTTCTAAATGTTAATCTTTATTATTTATTACATAGTAATATTTTAAATATATTTTTATATTAGTTTTAGGTTACGGGTTCGATTCCCGCGGCTGGATGTTGTTGACAGATGGCGTCTGGGTGTTGTGGGACCATGGTCCTTGTTTCTGTTCCTGTTTCCTGGTTCCCCAGTTACAGGGAATCCTTGTTAGGAGCCATGATCTTTGTATATGTGACCTTTTTTTATGTGTATGTGACCTTTGGGCGTATTTATATATAAATACAAAATTAACTCCATCTGTTTTCTACCTTTTCACGACTAAACGGCTGAACCGATCTTAATGAAATTTCATTTATTTCTTATTGGTAAGTACAGAGAAAGGCTGTATCTTGGAAAAGAACAAAGGATAATTTATAGCAGCTAGTGAAATTATATTTTTGCTGAAGCTTTGTATAATCCTAAGAAGTAAAGCCACCATCAGTTTCAAAGTCATCATAAGCTACTAATACCAATTCACTTTCCGCTTGAACCTACTTTCTTAAACCGAAGTAAAATAAATAAAATCTGTTAAATGTGCTAAATTATTCATCCACGCACGACCATTTTTAAATTCTTCTTCAAATTACTTTAGGCACAGAAACATTCGGACGAAGACCCCAATGAGGGTACAAAAAACACATAAAAGCATATAATTTGGGCACAAAACATCTCAAGGTTAGAACGGACCTTCCCGGCCGACGGCGATATCTGAGCATGCCATCAATATTTTGTAATCTTTTACGACTCCGGTTTTATTAAACATCTCGTTTTTGTTTCTCAAAATCAAAAATATACTTGCTTAGACATAAAGTTTCGTAATCGTTAAAAAAGGCCGACAAACCAAAGCTATTAAATTTTAAGACACTCATTAACTAGTTTTCAATAAAAAAAATATTCATTGTATCAAAACTAACAAATAATGTATCATATGTCAATATGTAAACATAAATATTATCACTCGGAAGTCATAAGTCACCCAGCTGAATCTCATGTTCAAAAACAGAGAAACCTTACCTTAGATACATCTCGACCGACCGAGAATCTGATCTCAACACGATATACGATTGGCGCTTGAGGGAGATATAGGTACGGGGGCAGTTTCGTCAAACGCACGTTTATTGTAAAGGCATCGAACTCGGTACAATTTATATCAATCATGACTGTCTAACTGTACTCTAATCTGGATTCTAGATCGATATTTAGCTAGACTTTTGTTCTTAAATTTGGCACACGCTGCAACGAATGCTTTGAAAGAAGATGGCCAGCAGTGACTACAGTTAGAATATTATTGTCTAAATAGGAACAAAATGTGTATTCAGTTCAGTATTCCTAAATCCTGTTTTTTTAATCTGCTGACTCTGCCTTATTAAATAGTTAATTTAAAGAGACATAAGGTACTAACTTTTTTGTTTGGCTTACTAGGAAAACCGTCATCAAAATGTCAAGAAAATATGTTCTACTAAAGGGAAAATGACACTCAAGAAGTGAAAAGTAAATTATATGATCTGTGTTCCAATTAAAAGGGCATTGTAGCCAGCGAAATTACTGGGCATTATGAGACTTCTCATGTGGCAGCGCAGTTCAGAGCCGCGAGGTCTTTGCATAACAATGTTCTGGGTGGTGTTGCAACGGTTATAGGCAGGCGTGTTGCTTACCATCAGGTGAACGACCTGCTCGTCTCCTCACTCAATCATTAAAAATATTTGTACAATAAACTAACATGGATATATAAATAAACATTGAACATGAATCAACCAAGGGCAGCTTGTATTCCTCAGATATTTATAACACGAAGCGCCGAATCTTAATTATTTATCTCCACACGAACATCGTTCCGGCTACCTATATATAAATAAGCAAACAATAGCAAACAGAAATATGGACGCACAAAAAACATATCCGCTATAATATATTACCAGCTGTAATGCTCGAACCATTATGCAGTGTAGGTAGCAATAAATCCAAGATGCAATTAAGTTTCAAAGTTTGTAGTCACAGAATACTTTTTGACAGCTTCTATGGTGTAGTGGTTGGGCAGGTGTAGGGTTCAAATCTCATACACCGAGGTTGCGGGTTTGATTCCCGCGATTCAATTCAATTCTGTGCATAGAAAATAAGTATACGTTTTATCAAACAAAAAAACCGATTTCAATGTATCTTCGAAATCCAAGGTCAAATATCGATGAAATTTATATGGGACCATTTCGTATGTATACTGAACCCAACGCAAAAAAAATCCAAATCGGTTCATGAATGACGGAGTTCTGAGGTAACTGTGTAACAAACATAAAAAAATTAAATTAAAAAAAAACAATCGAATAGATAACCTCCTTGTTTGAAGTCATTTAAAAGGATAAATGTTTGTGCATAGAATAAAAGCGCAAGCATTTCTTTCGTGTCTGGGTGTCGTGGGACCATGGTCTCATAGTTCCTGGTTCCCTAGATACAGAGAATCCTAGTTAAGAGCCAGGATCTATGTATGTGATCGTTGGGCGTATTTATTTATACCTAGGTACTAGGTATAGGTATACCTAGTTGGAGCAACAGACTTTGGCAACATTTTTGTTCCCGTAGTCGAGACACCTACGGATTCACCGGTCTATGAAATCACAGCACTTTCATTTCCTTATGCAAAGCTATTAATTTGAACAATAGAGGAACAATAGATAACTCCGTAGTAACTGCTATTAATTGTATACATTTAAATGTGATACATCAAAGGTTAAGTTGGATTGAAGTTTCACTCTGGATTCATAAGGCATTTTTTTATCTTTATTTATTTATAGAGGGTTTGGTCAGGAAAACTATGTCACCCTCATAGGGGCTTTCACATTAAAAAAACTTATCTACGCGTAATACCTAATTTAACAATTTTGTATAACCTCTTGGCTTCCCCGGAATAAGGCATTTTAATGCCTTATACCTTATGCCTTGGGATGTTTACGTATTTGGATGTTTCGTAAGCTAACTAACTAATAACTACAGAATTTCATGGCTGCCACCGTTTACAGGCAGCTTTGGCCACCACTTTTATTTTACCCAAAATGTGTTTAAATGAACCGACTTGATTGTTTTATATATCTAGATGGCAGCATGACTTGTCGGTAGATTAGTTTTCAGTTACTATGTTGCCATAACTATCTCAATTAAAACAGTAATGCGCAACCATTTTTGTATTCCGGTTTGAAGGGCATTGTATATAGCCAGTGAAATTACTGGGTATATGAGACTTAATATCTCGGGGTCATAAGCGCAATGCACTGCCATTGTTATAGGCAGGCGTGGCGCTTACCATCAGGCAAACGGCTTACACATCTCATCACTTAATTCCATAAAAAAAATACATTTCAGAAATATATCGACATGACTTTTTATTCGTCTGTAAACTTAATGCAATAACTAAGGAATAGTTACAGTGTAGCAGTGTGTAGGTATCTAATAATATGATATAGGTATTATTATCTACGTATTCCATGACAGCTTTAAATCATATGTTATCGGTAGAACTCATCACATTCGACGAGACAAAACAGATAATAATTGAATTATTACCGTAATTATACCAATTGTATAACTCAGGAAGCGAGCCTGGACAATGGACGGTCGACAGACCATTTTATATAATTGTTAATTATACTAACGATAACGCTGCCAGTTATATGTTAGACTAGACTGACAAGTTGATGGTGACTTGTGACAAGCCACGAAGGCAGTTGATACAGATGTTCATTTAAATTATTTATAAAATGACGCTGTGTGAGAACACAAAAATTGAGCATCCAGGTCATAAGCCACCGGGCGAGATATTCGACGACTGGTAGTCACTGAGGCTGACCTAGAAAGACCACCGGGTGGATAAGAGAGTTGTAATTAAAAAAAAAGACGTGTGGCACTCGGAGACTGCCGCGGTAAAGCTATTGCATAGCATTCGGAGTGGGGGTGTTAGGTTATTTTCGTTACGGAATTTCTGGATTCGGTCTCCACGCCAAGGCCCGCGATAGAAGCTATGCAATAGCTTAAAAATAAAATAATAATATTTCTTAATGATACAATTACAATTTGTTGCGACTCTAGACACCAACCTAAGTGTACACCTGTATCTTGGCAGTTAGCTTCTTCCCAGTTTTGTTCTGACTCTTGTACATAGGTAAGTTAAGTTGAGAAGATATTTTTTTTGTGCCTATTTAATAATATCTTTTGACTTGATTTTTGACTAAAACACACATTACGATGTAACATATTTCAATGGGTCTGTCAATACACAACCGGACAATTGACATTTTATATGATGATTGATTTTAAATAGAAAGTACTCAGAACTTTCGATCGACGTCATTATGTTCGAGGCGTTGACGAATGTACGGGTGAAATGAAAGTAGTACCTACAAAGACAGATAATAAATCCTAGACATGTATCATGTGTCAGAATTCCAAACGTTGTATTAACACTATGTCATTTCTAAATGCCAATGTGTTAAGTTACATAATTTCTGTGAATAATCATTTTCCTTGGAAATACGCAGGAGACCACCTTTAATATTAATAAAAAAATATGAAATAAAAATACCGCCGTCCGTTTAGGCTACGTTACCTCCATTGAAAGCTTGTTGGAATTGATCGTTTAAACGAAAAGACCGCTTATGGTTTCATCATATTAAATTTTAACTTAACTTTATCTTTAAGAAGCGAATAATAATAATTTATAAATATTAAAACTATTTAAAACTGTTTAATGCCTCTTGCATTGACGACGTTAATGTACCTTAAAATCGAAAATGTCAACTCCATAAACTGTCGAAATTTTAATCCGTCACAGTTATAGATTTTATTATTATTTTTTTTTTATGTAACTGATTGACGACACGAGCTGGTCGTTTGCCTGATGGTAAGCAATACGCTAGCCCATAACAATAACTGCACCACCCAGAACTTTGTTTTGCAAAATCCTGCGCGGCGCTGCACTGCGCTCGTCACCCTGAGACAATTAGCTGTTGAGTCTCATAATGCCCAGTAATTTATCCCATTTTGTTACTTCCCGCTGTAATGGCTCAACGGATCTGAAATTCGGAACGGAGATAGCGTATAACCTGGATTAACACATAGGCTATATCTTGGAAAATATTATCTCGGGAACCCTCGGGGCGTAGCTAGTGTAGCTATAAGCGGGGAAACTTTTAGATTTGGTCAAAGCTTGTCGACGATCAGACTAAATAGAGACTATTCAAAACTGTTAACTTATGTTGAGGTTGCATGCATTGCCACCGAAGTACTCAATGAAAAACGTGGGAACATTCCTCCAGTTTCAATGTACACATTGATTTACTGGAGGCCGCCAGAACAAAGTACCTAGTCGCTTTAAAACAATCGCTAATCTAATACTCGTTGAAGGCTGGCGTTTTACAAAGAGTGGACAAATTAGAGGAGCACAAAAGAAGCAGACCCTGACGTCAATTAAGATTTAAAGAGAATAAATACTATTGACTTGAGGTGTATTGAATGTTAAATTAAATATGATGGCCGCAATATAAAGGACTGTTTAGACATGTTCATCCTCAGTGTTTACCCATTAAATGAAGACTGTAAGGTCCTGCGAATGTATCCGAGATTAAATTAGATTAATTAATTGTTTTTTTATGTAACTGAATGACATTACGGGCTTGCCGTTTGCCTGATGATAAGCAATACGCCAGCCCATAACAATAACAACACCACCCAGAACTTTGTTTTGCAAAATCCTGTGCGGTGCTGCACTGCGCTCGTCACCCTGAAACAATTGTTTGCTGTAGGAACATTTTGGGACCTTCGTGTATGTGTATTTTCGTTTGCAACGAGGAAGTTTTGTTCTTAGGAAGCATGGGGTGAATTTTAGAGAAAATAATAACTACATTTTAAGATTTTTGAAAAAGGTACAGTCAGCCTGAATGATTTCTCAACAGAAAATTCAGAAAAAAAAATTAATTTTTAGATGATTTTCAAAAGTAGATTATTACACTTCTCGAACTAACTCCATTCAAGACCATTCAACCCGTCTCCTACACGCGATAACGGAAACGCAAATCTTGAATAATTTATTCGTTGCTTAATATTCTGTACGGTACAAGAAAATGCTAAAATGTAGACATGACACCTACCAACTGAAGGACCTTGTCGCAATACGTGTTCAAAGGTTGTCTTCAATTCAAGCCAGATTCCCAAAGGAGGAAACTAGTAAAGAAACTTGAGGTACGATGTTTTGCTATTTCGGGAAGGAAGACTTTCATCAAAATTCACAGCTGCCTGTTGTTGCACTACAACCTAGATCTTTAAATACAAAAGACTACGGCATGGCGCTGCATTGCAACTGCCTACTACCCTGAAATACAATTTTTAAGTTTCAATTGCCCAATTATCTGGTACTTTCGTAGGACGAGCTTTTTCAAAACAGCACTCCAATTTCAATTGTATAATTTGCCGGTGAAGAAAGTTTGAAGAAGTATATTTGAAACAAGCAACCATTTCTAATATAAAATAGCTTTAACACTTATTGATTTAGTAACGAAACCCTTACATGTTGTTTTCCACGTGGAGCCACAGTCATTGTGATACGGTAACAAACTATTTGTTCACATGAAGTAATCCGAAATGTCAAAACAAGCGGATTCCACCGCGGCCTCGGCGGCCCGTGCTTCATGCTACCAGCGCTGCGCCGAAATTAGTTTTTACTTAGTAATTACGCTCGTGATGATCATTCTGTCTTTTAAAGAGCCGTTAGTTTTTGTTTAATTATGAAGTAACTAATAGTAGGTTTATTATGTTTACTGTGGGTATGCTCAATATCATATTCATTTTGTATAGATTAAGTCACGTCTTAGCGCGGTGTTAGCGGTCAAATATTTGTACAAGAAACACGTGTCGGTGAGACAATGTGTAAAGTACAATTATTATAGTGTATAATACCTAATAATATACTTTAAGAAAAACGATTGTGTGATTGTATATAATAGTCAAGTGTTATCTTGTAGAACGAATCAGTTCGTTCACTTTATCTCGTGGAGATGCTCTTCTTTCTTTAGCAGTATACAATTACTTGTAACTCTTACCTACCATTATAAAAAAAAACCGTTACAAAATGTAAATGAATGTAGCTATAGGTATCGATTGAAAGTAAATCTTTCAAACTTGTAAGGTAGCTATGATTTGAGAAATGACTTATGATTTAAAAATCTGAAGAGGTTGTCTATTGTTTGAATATTTGTACCTACATTTAAGATATATTCGCATCAGTTCAAATTC
This sequence comes from Petrophora chlorosata, assembly GCA_951640565.1. NCBI lineage: Eukaryota > Metazoa > Arthropoda > Insecta > Lepidoptera > Geometridae > Petrophora > Petrophora chlorosata. The sequence goes on from OX621192.1 coordinate 19,072,723, forward strand.
TGTCCAAATTAGGAATAATGAGCAATCTTGGACCCATTAACTAGAACTTTTATATAGTAAGACTTCTTTCACAAATCTTAGGCTATTTAATCTAAGCCTAGAACCTGAAAATAAACAAATTTTAACGAGATCTGTTCTGCAAGACATCAAGACGATTTTACGCCTCGCTTGGGCAACGTTGGACGTCGTGTTCTTGCCGTGAAACAAGTTGCGTCACTGTTTGCTAAATTAGCAAATGCAGCTTGAATAATTATGTTTTGACGGTTGTCACATCTGTGTTGTTCGAAGACATGTTCTTTCATATAAAAATTTATTTTAAAATGTTAATTCGCAACGACTATTTTTGTCGCCGCAAAAATATTATTACCTACCTACGACTCAGATTTTGTATCAATAAGGAGGTTCATTACACTGAAATACTAGCCGATACCCGCGACTCCATCGCGGTAAATACTAGCCGACACCCGCAGCTCCATCGCGGTAAATACTAGCCGACACCCGCGACTCCATCGCGGTAAATACTAACCGACACCCGCACCTCCATCGCGGTAAATACTAACCGACACCCGCACCTCCATCGCGGTAAATACTAGCCGACACCCGCGACTCCATCGCGGTAAATACTAGCCGACACCCGCGACTCCATCGCGGTAAATACTAACCGACACCCGCACCTCCATCGCGGTAAATACTAACCGACACCCGCAGCTCCATCGCGGTAAATACTAGCCGACACCCGCGACTCCATCGCGGTAAATACTAGCCGACACCCGCAGCTCCATCGCGGTAAATACTAGCCGACACCCGCGACTCCATCGCGGTAAATACTAACCGACACCCGCACCTCCATCGCGGTAAATACTAACCGACACCCGCACCTCCATCGCGGTAAATACTAGCCGACACCCGCGACTCCATCGCGGTAAATACTAGCCGACACCCGCGACTCCATCGCGGTAAATACTAACCGACACCCGCACCTCCATCGCGGTAAATACTAACCGACACCCGCACCTCCATCGCGGTAAATACTAGCCGACACCCGCGACTCCATCGCGGTAAATACTAGCCGACACCCGCGACTCCATCGCGGTAAATACTAACCGACACCCGCACCTCCATCGCGGTAAATACTAGCCGACACCCGCGACTCCATCGCGGTAAATACTAACCGACACCCGCACCTCCATCGCGGTAAATACTAGCCGACACCCGCGACTCCATCGCGGTAAATACTAGCCGACACCCGCGACTCCATCGCGGTAAATACTAGCCGACACCCGCGACTCCATCGCGGTAAATACTAACCGACACCCGCACCTCCATCGCGGTAAATACTAGCCGACACCCGCGACTCCATCGCGGTAAATACTAGCCGACACCCGCGACTCCATCGCGGTAAATACTAACCGACACCCGCACCTCCATCGCGGTAAATACTAGCCGACACCCGCGACTCCATCGCGGTAAATACTAACCGACACCCGCACCTCCATCGCGGTAAATACTAGCCGACACCCGCGACTCCATCGCAGTAAATACTAGCTGACACCCGCGACTTTATCGCGGTAAATACGGTTCGTTTTCCAGAATGAAAAGTATCGAAGTAAATTTAACCTGTACTAAATTTCATTCAAGTCTGTTCAGTAGTTACGACGTGGTCAAGCAGCAAATCAAAACATACAAACTTTGGCATTTATGCTATTTCTAGTTAAGGCCTGCGAAACCGTGTGGGTGATTTCCCGGGATTATACTTCGCGCTTCGTCTGAAGAGATTAGTTATTAATTTGACAACATGTAGTATCGCATCTAGGTACCACCACTCGTTCACTTAGTTGAGGGTATTTGTATTTTTATTTTTTCCCGTCTCGTTCTCCTCTGGAACTACCGGCCTTCATTCGTACTTTAGTGCACCGCCACTCGACACGTTTCAAAATCTATTAAGTTTTCTTTTTAAAAATAAAGTGTTCCTTGTGTTTTATTATCTATTTAGCAAAATGCCAAAAAGTTTCAAGCGGAAAAGAAATGATTCAGACGATTTTGAAACAATCGCAAAGCAATTGAAGCGATTAGAAGAGGAACTGAAACAAACGCGGTCTCGTCACCGATGCCGAATGCGAATTGTCAGCTCATCATCATCTTCATCGCGGGAACTCACATCCTCTCCGGATAACCAACAAGGTAATTTCACTGCCTATAAAGCCTGCGTAAAAAGCAACCATTACCTTCGCACGTAACCTCTTGTCCTTGACCTACTTATTAAATGCAACCTGAGCAGTTTGTGGGACTGTCTCGCCGCATTTCCAAGTAAAAAGGTTAGGCCTGCGCTAAAAGCAACTCTTACGCACGTAATCTTTTGACCTTGACCTACTTATCAAATGCAACCTGAGCAGTTTGTGGGACTGTCTCGCCGCATTTCCAAGTAATAAGGTTAAGACTGCGCTAAAAGCAACTCTTACGCTTGTAATCTTTTGACCTTGACCTACTTATCAAATGCAACCTGAGCAGTTTGTGGGACTGTCTCGCCGCAATTTAAAGTAGGAAGGTTTATGATAATGCAACCTAAACAGTTTGTGGGACTGTTTCTATGCACAATCAAAAATAGATTTGAGTTATATTCTAGGGGGATATAATCTTATCTATACAAAATATAAAGTAATGCAACCTGAGCAGTTTAGGGGGCTGTCTCGACGCAAACTTTACAATAACTTGAGCATACGTTGTATGTTTTTCGCACAGCTGCCGCCTATAACCTCTAAAATGTCATTTTCAGGTGGACAATCCACGAGCTCTCAAGATGGCCAAGCCACTACGCCTACGGAGACGTCGCACGCGCCAGTGCAAGTCGACTCTGCACTGGTCGAGATAGTAGACGCGGGCTCATCTGTAGCCGCGCAGGAAACTTCCCCGGATATACACTTCAGGTCAAGCACTACGGCGGCGGCCGGTGATGAACTGGACGGTGACATTCTAATGATATTAGGCGAAGATCCGACAACGACCGTCGAGTACGGTAAAGACATTCATAAAGAGCTCGCCAGCAGGCTCGAGCATATAGCTACCACGGGACTTAGTAAGGAAGCCCGGAAGGACTTGTGTCAAAGATACCTCGTGCCATCCAACTGCACGCGTATCAGTGCTCCAGAGTTAAACGCCGAGATTAAAGCCGCCCTAAACGAAAGTAACCTTAAACGCGACAAAGCGATTGAAGCCAGGCAGAAGCAGCTGGCTTCGGCTATATCGTGCCTATCCCAAATTACGTCTGATCAACTACTATCAAAAGATACGAACCATGAACTTTTAAAAAAATTAATGGACGCCGGTCGCCTTCTCTGTGATATACAATTCGCAGAATCAGTGACTAGAAGAAATTTTGCTGCTTTCTCTCTCAAGAATTATAATAGTAATAATAATAATAATAAATATAATAATAATAGTATATAATACTGAATACTAAGATTGATAAACTTCTGTTCGGTGACAGCCTTCCTGATGCCCTTAAAACGGCAAAAGCTGTAACCAAATCTGGGACAGATCTTAAATTGGATCGAAAACAAACACTGCGACCGACGACCACAACTCAAAACCCTGTTGCGAAGAATTTAAACTGGAAGCCTCCGGCCCCAGCTCGCAGACAGCCGGAGCCACCGCGGAGCCGCGAGCCTGCTCCCCAGCGCGCTCAACCCGGGACGTCATCGAAACACTTGTCGTACCCGCAGAGGACGACGCGCCGCCGATAATCCCGGTAAAGTTCGCTGGTCAAGTGGTCAGCTTTCCCTTTACTGTTTTTCACACAATGGTCGCTTATCAAGAGCGACCGCTCTGCACTCGCTTGGTGTAAAGGTATATGTTTACATACAACCACGCACCTTGCGTACGAGTAGCAATTTGATTCGTGTCGGATCCAAATAAGTATTGATAACACTAAAAGGTTATAAATTAACTTGGTTTTAAGCAATTTCACTACCTATGTTAGTATATTGCATATATGATTCACTCTTTATCTATTTCAATTTCATTTTCCACTGATATAAAACTTTATACACATATTACAACTCATATGAGTAGAACAGAATAAGCAGTATAAAAAACATTGCTCGACTCATGAACTTTACTGGCAATCGCAGATTGCCTTCAACAGCTTGAAGTCACTTTATAGTCTCGAACAAAACTAAATGAATATTCCAGACTCAGTATTATTATTACTAAATTACTATATGGATACACATATTCTGACGCCTCAACGACGGGATGGGGCGCTGAGATAGTCAACGGGTAGTAGTCCCCACGCAAGACCAGACAACACTTAAACTGCCCCGACCTGCTAAGAGTTATCATTTTCGCAATCATATAAATAATTACCAAGTTTTACTAACGATATATATTACAATAGCTTTGTCTATATTAATCTACATTACCTGTTAATCTCTTGGGAGGAATATATTTTACACACAGGCCATGGTGTACATCCCATACAATTTTCAAACATGTCCCTTTGTTTGAAATTATCCAATAATATAGCCGATTTAAAATCTAGACTTATATATCCAGACTTTGAATAGGAAAACTTACCAGTTTGCCTATTGTGTCACAAATCATTATGATAAAATTAGATCCCTATTAGCATTGTATCATTCTCATTTCAGCCGGTGGAATGTGCAGTGCAGCCATACCCTGGTGGCCGGCATATCGTCCGCGAAGCGCTGATCAGAAGATCGCTTAACTGCTGCAAAGCAGCTTTATCACTGATTCTAGGGTCTTACATTTCGGAGGACGCTACGGTAATGAGATTTTTCAAGGGTGTTTTTAGACTTCGGCCACCGACCCCTAAGTATGACGTTACGTGGGACACCAACTGCGTACTGAATTTCCTTAACAGTTGGTTTCCAAACGAAACTCTACCCCTAGAAAAACTTACCAAAAAATGTATTACCCTACTCGCTCTAGTAACAGGTCACCGAGTGCAAACGCTATCTAAAATTAACATAGATAATATTGAAACGTCTCCCTCCCAGCTGATTATAAAAATTCCCGATTTAATCAAGACATCCCGAATAGGATGTAATCAACCAATTTTGTTCCTACCGTTCTTTAACGAGAAGCCTACAATATGTCCAGCCAAAACATTAACCTGTTATTTAAACAGAACATCATCTTTGCGCAAGTCTAACTGTCTATTTGTCAGTTTTAAAAAACCTCACTCTGGAGTGTCAACACAGACCCTAAGTCGCTGGATTAAATTAACACTTAAAGACAGTGGAATAGACGTCTCGATATTTTCAGCCCACAGCACGCGGCATGCGTCTACGTCGCAGGCACATAAGCAAGGAGTCAATATTGACCTAATTCGTAAGACCGCGGGCTGGAGCGGCACATCTAATACATTCAGTAAATTTTACCACAGAACGATTGTAAGTGCTGATCAGGCTTCTTTGGCGAAAGCTATTATAAATGCTGATTAAAAATTATAATGATTACAATCAGGTTACAATTAAGTATTACGTTATTTTGAGTTCCTTATGTTAAACTCTGGTGTTATGATTATTTAAATTATGTTAAGTTCATATATTTGGAAATTGTTTGTAATTTACTACATAAAGCATATTTGTTTACCAAAATATACTCGATGTTTATAATATTTCCTGAACCTACTCTAAAAGTCTACATGTTGTCAAATTAATAACTAATCTCTTCAGACGAAGCGCGAAGTATAATTAGTGATTAAACGAACTTACCTGTAAGTGAAGTTCTATCATAATTATACGAGCGCCGAGTCTGAAGAGATTAATATCACCCACCCGCCCGGACTCAAATGTGGCCCCGGTGCGGTTCTGGAAATATAATTTATCTCGTGGATATTATTATATTACTAAACTACGAATGAAGGCCGGTAGTTCCAGAGGAGAACGAGACGGGAAAAAATAAAAATACAAATACCCTCAACTAAGTGAACGAGTGGTGGTACCTAGATGCGATACTACATGTTGTCAAATTAATAACTAATCTCTTCAGACTCGGCGCTCGTATAATTATGATAGAACTTCACTTACAGGTAAGTTCGTTTAATCACTAATAAAAGTATCATGTGAGCTATTCCAGAATCTGAAGTAGACATACTACTAGTACTCACAAACTTTCGCATTTATAAGATTAGTATGGTCTAATCACGTACTATATAGCACGTATCATATACGTTTCACATATCATGATTATTTGATACGCAAAATAAATATAATAATGATCTGCGTGCCATATTTATGAAATACTTGGATGAGCAATTCTTGAGAACCGGCGAAGTATCTCCGAACATTACATTACATTACAAAATGCTTTATTGTACACTAAACAAAAGAATAAATAGAAACATGTAAACAACTTACAAACTACAGTACAATGGGCGGACTTATCGCTAAGAGCGATCACTGCCAGTCAACCTTTGGATGGAGTTAATTAACGGAAACACACATTCGTACATTATTACATTTGTTTACTAATACTATTTTTTTATATCAATTCAATAATATTATGAAATTATATAGTTTATCCTCATACTATCTTTAATTTATTTCCATTGCATGGTTGGTTGCACAAACCAAACTAGATATTACAAAATCAACGCAATGCAGTTCAACTTATTTATCTTCATAATTAATCATCGTTATTTTGATCTAGCCCGATCACGCCAAGTGTTGCGCGTTTGCGATCATTTCAAAATAGTCGTAAAATGTATCCAAATATGTATCAACTGAAAGCGCTATTCTGGCGCTCAAACAGACTGTCAAGTATTATACGTCTAGAAGGACGCCGATTTATGCGGCATTTCTCGACCTTTCCAAGGCTTTCGATTTGGTCTGCTACGAAAAGCTGTGGACAAAATTATATAGCCTGAATGTGCCGGGAGAGCTGATAAATATATTGAGATTTTGGTACAGCTCGCAGGAAAATCGTGTCAAGTGGGCTGACACATATTCTGATGCCTACAGATTGGAGTGTGGTGTTAGACAGGGTGGGTTAACATCGCCAGCCCTGTTTAACCTTTACATTAATCAATTGATTGATGAACTCAGCAAAGCTAACGTCGGCTGCTCTATTGACGGAACTTTTGTAAATAATCTGAGCTACGCAGATGACATGGTGTTGCTGAGTCCATCAATTAACGCACTCAGAAAGCTGTTGGGAATGTGTGAGTCATATGCTGTCTCTCACGGGCTCACATATAATGTAAAAAAAAGTGAGCTCCTAGTTTTTAAGGCGAAAGGCATATCAAAAGATAATATCCCTCCCGTGACCTTGAATGGAACTCCCCTTAAAAGGGTTTCGGAGTTTAAATATCTGGGACACCTGGTCACGGAGGACTTATCTGATGATAACGACGTCCAGAGAGAGCGAAGGGCGCTGGCAGTTCGTTGCAATATGCTAGCTCGCAGGTTCGCACGGTGTACAAAGGACGTGAAAGTCACGCTCTTTAAGGCGTACTGCCAAAGCTTTTACACCTGCAGCCTGTGGGTGAGGTATACGCAGCGGGCTTACAACGCTCTTCGCGTACAGTATAATAATGCTTTCAGGGTGCTGATGGGGCTTCCACTATACTGTAGCGCATCACAAATGTTTGCGGAGGCTCGTGTTGATGATTTCTTCGCCATCATCAGAAAAAGAGCCGCATCAATGATGAGCAGGTTGCGTGGAAGCCCCAACAGTATTCTGAAAGTATTATCAGGAAAAATGGATAATCCATTTGTTGAGCACTGGGTACACTTACATCTATCGACCCAGTGCTCAAAACCGCCGGGCTCGCGTACTAATATTCCCCAAAAAAATTATTTTTTGGACTAACATAGCTTTTAAGAATAATTACTAACACTATGAGCAAATGTTCGCAATAAAGTTTTAATAATAATAATAATACCATTACATAGTTAATTTTCTTTGCCATTGCTGAGTAATGTGATTGTCGCTTACGACGATTCGGCGACGTTTTTGCGTTATGTATATAGTTCGTCGATTATTCCGCAATAACTATTTTAAAAATACGATTAGATATTCTTGAATAATTTTAATCTGAAACATTGTAACCATTTATATATATGAATGGTTGGCCATTTATGTATATACATAAATTTAACATTTACCATTTATTGATAACAGACCAATGAAGTCAGCAAGATAGGTAAGTACTCGACGTTAATTCATATTTCAACATTTCACGAAGAAGTAGAAGAGATAATATAATTTATCAAGAAGAAGAATTTCAACAATTCACAAAGAAATAGAAGAGATAAAAATTATCATGAAGAAGAATTTTAACATTTTACAAGGATCTATAGATCTGTAGGTATCATAAGGAAATAGTATTTAACAAAAAAACATCTAAAAAGCCTTCTATTTAAAAAAAATATTTATATTGCAAAGTGTCACCCTAAGTATCCCTAGAAGAATCTCTCTCAATATCTCTCTCTCTCTCTCTCTCTCTCTCTCTCTCTCTCTCTCTCTCTCTCTCTCTCTCTAGATATCGGATGATCGGATAACACCAGTTGCGTTAAACAGCCTACATCGGTTCCAGCGTCAATTCCGCAATCGATTTCATATTTGGAAACTATTTAATTTAATTTTTGAACCGATCCAAATCTTGGTTTATCTGGTGATTATTTATCTTAATTGTATAACTCATTGCTTAAACTCTGCATCTTTCGCAGCCGTTCTTTTATTATTGTAGGAAAGTAAATAAGGTAAGAGCGAACCATTTATCACTAAAAATTTGTTTCAAATTGTTCGGCCAAGCGTTACTTGCAATTATATAGGAGACCATCTCTACATCTGTAGTAATAACCGTCATAAGTTTGGTAATTGATTTGAGCTGTGAACAAAAGGCTTAATGAATAATTGACTGTCACAGGTAATCGCAGATACAAAAAACAACTAGATCAGACGGAAAAGTAAAGTTTCTTGGCCTAATGCGTTTTACATTTTAGTTACAGGACATGTCACCGCTTCTTCTTTTCATGATCAATATTCCAAACCATTACTACCTACTTATAACCAGCGTAGCAGATTATTTGGATCTAAGCATTTCTTCCATTTTTATTATCATCAGGACGTTTGCATGTAAGCTCAAATCTTTGACATCTAAGCAGGATATTGTAGTCAAATCACGAAATCCATTTGCCATGTATGGATATTGAATAGGCTAATAATGGAAACCACCAAAAACTATAGCAAAAACTAACAAAACATAATTAGCGTAATCATACTTGTACAATTTGGTACTTATGTAAAAATATGGTAACTATAAAAACAGTGTTTTTATAAACACTAAACTTGTCAAAGTCGTGACTCGTCCGTCAGTTGCAGTTAAATCAAATCGATAGATGCAAATAATTACAATATAATTTTGCTATTTAATGAATTAATTGGATGGTACAGAACATTTTTTAAAACTTGATTAAAATATAACATTTAAGATTTTCATGAAACTTACAGCTATTTCGATCAATGGCAATGCCAGTTCGTGCCAAAAGAACCTCTATATTTTTTCATTACGTCAATCAATGATTTCCATACAACTTTATATAAGCATCTGGAGTTTCCAGACTCGAAGTTTGATTATATCCGTTTTTTGATATTTCTTGGTTTTTTATGGAAATCAGTAATGAGATAAGCAAGTCGTTCGCCTGACAATACGCGCCACACCTGCCCTGAACAAATGCAGTGCCAAACCTTAAATATTTTTAAGAAATTAATAAATGCAGGTCTATAAATAATGTTATAATCATCCTTAAATAAGAAATTAGAATTATGTTTTCATTAGTTTTTATGTTCCTATAATTTTAAAATAATAATAAATAAATTATAAATGTTAAATATCACTGACTCACTTGTAGTGAAATTTCCAGAACTAAAGAAACTACAAACTTGAAATTAGTCACATTATATAAATTTTCCTCTTAAAAAATGTTTTTACTCAGAAATAAATCTTAACGTGATTTTTGGAGCTTAATAAGTTGATGTTTCATTCCTTTCAAAAAAGCATTTGTTACGTTTTCTTATCGCTCTGTTATCAAAATGCTGAGAAATGTAAAACGGAAAATGACCATTTATACGATCTTACTTTTCATTTTTAAAGATTCCCAAAAAGATTAGCCGCAGCCGCTATGAGCCGTCACCAAACAAAACTATTTCGACATCTATAGGACGACCACGAGCTTGTATAAAACAAAAGTCATATTTTGCATCACACATCGCATTCAGCATCTGACCCTAAAACCTTATTCGTACGAGCGTTCGTCGGAATTACTGTTGCACGCTTACATTCATGTAAACGGAGGTGACCTTACCGTCGCTTGAACTGAGCTCCACTGTGGGTTAAGGTAAGAGAGAATTACCGTACAAAATGGCGAATTATTTGGAAGAGCTACCCAGCAAATTAATCTTCTTCACTTTGATAATTCAGCAACTGAGCGAGTATTTCTATAGGTGTAAGTAATTGGTAACCTAACTTGTCCTCTTGTAGCGCTCATAGTGTAGCTCGCATAGTCGTTCATAACAGATCTGCTGTTTGCTTAACATTCGAAGTTTACCGTTCAAAGCGGTCACAACTTGGATGAGTGACCGTTTGTGTGGTATGAGCGCTACCGTGCTTCGGAGGGCATCCCGTTAAGCCATCGGTCCCGGTTGTTGCCTTATGACACCAGACGTTAGGCCATGTCGTAGTTTCGGGCGGTCCAAAAACTCCGACACCAGGGTAGGCCACGCCCACACGAGAGAAGAAGAACACTTGTCATCCTAAACGATCTGTGTTTTGAAGCCTTCATAAAGGAGTTGAATTTTCGACAAGAAAATAAGCAAAAGATAAAAACAGAAATTTTAAAACATGACTAAGACTACACAATTCATACGCTATATCAAATCGTGTGGTGTGCATTCAGTCATTCCGTGCTGCGACGTAGGTGTGCGTGTCTTTATATATATTACACGATAATATACTGCATATACTTGTATCAGTGCCACAATTTTAACTTATTCAATTATTACGTTTATTTGAGTGATTTATCTACTTTAATCTACTTCTGTCACGATATATTCAGCGTATTAGTTTAACAAACCGATGGCTAGGTAAATTCTAATTTGGAGCTTAAGCTAATAGCAATTGATGTGTTTTTGCAAAATTAGGTAATTAGTATAAACTTCCTGGCATTTTGTATCCTTTCAAGCGATGTTTTATCGTCGTATATTTAAGCTATTCAAGGATGGAAGAAACCGTCTTATGTTTCTTTTATTAGGTACATCATCAGTCATCACATTTCATACATATTCACAGGTTAATAAAAATATCTGACACTATAAATATAATTAACACTTTTCTGACACTCACGAGTAAATTATGGGTGTAGTAGGTACACTATTTACACACCTGTGACATGAAATGTGCTCTTTGATAGGCAGCCGTCATGAACGCAGTCAAATAATCACCTATCAAGCAATCATCAGCTGCGGTTCAAAGTTGATTGCCAGTAACAAATATTTAACACACATTTAATTATCAGATGTCCACCACGCCTTGATATATATACCCATAGACAAATTAATCACTACGTTCTCGTAAAATACGTACAAGGTGATACAAAAAAATATATTTTAGACAGTTAAAATTTTACTTCCTACTAATATTAAAAATGCGAAAGTTTATAAGGATGAATGTTTGTCACTCAATCGCACAAAAAATCTGAACAGATTTTTATATGGGTGTACCCAGGGAAGGCACTTAAGATCCCGGAATAAAACATAGGACACTTTTTATCCCAAAAAAATTACAACGAAGAAACCGCGAGGTGTATTAATTTTTATTAATAAAATAGCGGCTGTACCTAGAGAAGGTAGAGTAGCCTATTTCTCAAAACGAATCGTCACTGACGAACACTTTGTGAGAAACAATAGGTAGGTACGCACATACTAGGTAGACATATAGATGGAATGGAATAGATATGTATACCTAGTAAGTGATACAGGTGTCTTATTTCGTGCTCCATCATCGAATATGTCGTCACTTCGCTACAGACAACGTCTAAAGCAAATATTAATAAAATGATGCTGTCAACTCCTTGATAGGCAGCTATCGTGAAAACAATCAACTAATCAGCAGCCATGCTACAAAGAGATGCATCAGACCCGGGGTCAAGGTCCGCAATTACGGCCCGATTATTAACTACCTACATAATTATATTAATTAAATATCACGTAATATTCATGCGTGGATCTGCTTCCTGATTGGTGTGATTCGGTAGTTTTATGATGTTGAGTCTATTCGATTTTATGCAAATATCTTTTGTTAAATTGTTTATTTTAATAATTTTGATACCTTGGAAGTTAGAAATGTAAATCCTGTAAATCAAGATAATTGAGGTCGTAATACGTATTTAATTGGTAATTGAACCAAAGTTATTAATAATTTGAACTTAATTTTAAGTGTAAACAAGATCATTAAACACATGACCGCACCTCTAATTGATGTGATAATAAGATAGGCCGAGTTTCGGCTCACGCATAGCAATGTAATTACCTAGATATTATGTTTAATACCCTTGCCAGAGAAAATGAATGTCTAAAGTCTCATACAGTATACTCTGTGAACACCGCTTCATAATAATAGTGGTCAAGAACCGCTTCCTTAAGGACCTCAAATATTGATTACCCACTCACTGACTATATTCCAACTTTATACCATGTTTACCTGAAACAAGCCAACACAATCATTATTCAAAAGAAAACATAGAAAAGAAGGAAATAAACATTTATTTAAAAAAGTTATGAAGAGATAAAACCAAAGAAAACTTCACGGAGGCGAATTACTCAAATAAAGGGAAATACAAAAAGATGGCTTTGTGGTACCGAATGTAATGTCTGCTCATCATCGTTCATCCTGTTCATAATCTTCATATCTACCTACAATGACGTCCGCGCGAATTTCTAAGAAAGACAAACAAGTAACGAGCAAGATTTATCTTTTGCACGTTTGTCGAGGAAGGTCAGGACATCCTGGGCCTATCGCGACCTAAATTACCTTCTCAAGTACCTTTAGTTTAGCTTTTATGTACAACCTAGTTAAAGATGTTATTTATGCAATTGAGTGCCAAAATAAGCAGATGGTAAACATCACGCCTGCCCATAACAGTTGCAGTACCACCCTGTTTGTTATCCTAAATCCTCCGTGGCACTGCACTTCGCTCATCAGTCTGAGACATTGCTCTTAAGTCTCATAATGCCCAGTTATTTCGCTAGTTACAATGCCCCTCAGCAGAACAACTATTATCACAGAATACTAAGGGACAGAAGCATCACTCCGTAAAGAAATTTAAACAAATAGCAACTCTTGCTACGGCGCAATAAAATTCAATTTAGCTCGCGTAGCGCTGCATACCTACCAGTCATATTAACCTACAGAGTGCCTCTCTTTCTATCGCATAGCTTTTATCTCTTCTGATGCGGCACGTGTAACGACGCGCGACTCGCCGTCGGTGTCCGGCTATGTACTTGTAGCTTCGTACCTACAGTGCGGAGTGCGCTACGCCTGCTATTATTTGATTGTTTCTGATTTCCATGGATCTGGAAATACTCAATATTATTTTTAAGTTTTTACAACGTACCTACTCTTTTTGCTCAGATAGGTAATAAACTGATGTCAAAAACATTTAATTGGAGTTTCTCAATTCCCCAATTTAACATGAAGACATAGATCAATATGCAAGTTGGTAAGTGTACATAAAATGTAAAAGCAATAATTATGTTTTGCAAACGTGCGTCGCCTCGCAAATGAATGTCATGTTTTAATGAGTATAATTCCGAAGTCTTTACCTCTGCCAAGGTATTCCGTTCGGTTGAAAGTCAAGGGTAGATGTGCAGATTTATATGCGAGAAGAACCGGAAATTTAATTTTGGGTATAAAAAACTTGAATAAGGTTTTACCATTTTTGGTTCCTTATAAAATTGCGGAGCATAAAGTATTTGCACCTTCAATAGCTATGGTTAAAATACTTATGGTTCATAGGCTGATAAGGTTCAAAGTTCAAAAAATCTCCTTTAGTTGACAAGTACAAGATACAAGCATGTTATGTTAGACGAACATAATACGTAAAAAACAGCTGAGCAGTACCTTACCAGAAATATTGATGGTACTTATTGCTATCCAAATAAAATTAGTTCCTCATCATCAGCCCATTGCGTTCCCAATGCTACACGGGCCTACTTTCAGGAGAGAGCATGACGCACTGCGATGGAATATATTCTACCACGCTGGCCCAGTGCGGCATGGAGATTAAAGCTGGTTATTTCACATTAGCTTATCTTACTATTTCCATACAAACAAAGCCCTCAGTATGTAAATAGACGTAATGCCGTGAGGCGGCGGCGATGCCGACCCAAATACGTCTGCCGGCGGCCTCGGCGCAGACCTGCCCACAACCACTTTCCTCTACGCTACTAGTTTTATTACAAGTTTATAAACTGTTGATTTTATGCGTAACGTGTTAGGTTTCCGTGAAGCTAGTTGTGAATTAAAAAAATATAGGTAGGTATGATTGTATGAATGAGGAAGTTTGGCGTGTGAGATTCCTTTGAACGTTGGAGCTTGTGTTTTGCAGTAAGAGTCATCATAATATGGCAAAGATATTCCTTACCCCGGACTTCTGGCTTACAGGGGTAGTCTACCGCCGTTACAGGGAAAGTAGGCAAAAACAATAATTCCTTTTTGTGTCTGAAAATAGTTATTGTGTTATATTTTTGTATATCTGTAAGGTATATATTCTATGGGCCTTTGTTAATTTTACTTTGTTATACTTTAATACTGCCTTAAACAAATTGAAAAAAAAATGTGGGACCTCGCGATTTTGAACCTTATATTCTCTAAAACTCAACAATTCCCGAACCAATTTAACTCATCTTTGTGCAAATTCTATTATTATTAACTCTTTTATGCCAAATTTGTCCTAGTAGACTTGGAGACCTCGCTTGGTTTGGTCAATAACCTCTATACCTGCATCACTTCATCTGACACTCTCATTTGTGGAGGTAGATTTGTGCTCTATGGTGCCACGTACACTATTCTAACCTCAGAGTAAGACTGAGGTTGGAATGGAGTGCGTGGCGCCGTGGAATATGAATTTGCTTTTATAGGTGATGTAACATGTCAGTGTCACCGCCTATGAATAATTATTTTATTTGCTTTATGTATATTTTGTTTACTCTTGTTATATATTTGTTTATATATTTATAATGTATTCGTCTCTTATCTTACTGTTCGTGATGTCACGGTCATAGATTCCGGCTGAAAATCAGTACTAAGGTATTTATTTACCTTAGTTTTTATGCTGATTCGGAACCTTTTCCTGACATCGCGCAACGTTCCATTATACTATAATTATATTATGTATTTATTATATAGGTATGTTATTACATGTGTTATTTTTTTCTGTTGTATGTATAGTATAATATTATTTGTTATGTGTAGTATAGTATTATAGTTTAATGTAATGTTGCGTGTATCTGTCTTGAATAAATGTATTTTCTTTTTTTCTTTCTTTCACACTTCAACATCGTCATAGATATGCTAATCGGGAAATTGGTCGCACAGTACGAGGAGTATTCTTTGGTACGAGTAACCTTATCGTCGTAGGTAATGTCATGGACAAAGCTAATTAATTATCTATATCTAATGTAATTCTAACCAATTGCGACATAATAGAACAAACTAGGACAAGTGTATGTAAATTAAATAAAAAGAACAGAGACAAACTAGAGCAGGTGATAACAATGCTGACGAACAACATATTTGTGTTGAACTTTTAACATAAAAATTACATTTTGGTAATATTTAACGAAGATTTTATACTACGTTTTATTATTTTAATCTATTTATTTATTGTAATAAATAGTATAGTCATCATCATAAATAAATATACATAAGTGGTACAAGTTCAGTAGTATAATGTTTTAATGGCTATGGGTATATATTACACTATAGGGACCTAGGTACTATTTATTTACTATTGTTCACAGTGACTGTACCATCTCGTATTGTACTAGATCATTCAGATAAGGCCTTGCAATTGAGAACCTTGATAACATCTATAAAACCTATTAACACAATAATGTCAACTATCCATTCTGATCTACTTACCGAAGCTACTAATAATTACAGATTTGACGATATCCGACAAAATTAATGTGCTCTAATGTTATCTATTAATTCGATAATCTAAGATAATTGTGTCTTTAAGCACTTTAATTATTTTTTTATTGAGATTAATGATCTGCAATTAAACCAGTGGCAGTGTTTCAAGTTCTCTTACATTGGTGTTTGACAATGAATTAAAAACAGCTACCTAACTACCTACCAGTTATGGAAAATATAAAATAATATTATTATTTTAATTTGATTTATTTAAATTTTCAATTGTAATTCCATTGATGCCAGAAAACGATCAGTTTCCTAAGGAACAACTATACGTAAACCTTATTCTACGCAGACAGGTCACGAGTATCCGCTAGTATTTTAAAGTTGTAAATCTGTCTAATAGGAGTCTATCTAGTATTCATAGTTCAGAGCGGAACAGCAACTATTTTTTTATGCAACTTAGCCATTTACTTAGCCATTAGCAGAAAAGCTTAATTAGCTTAGTTTTTGATAATCGGAAGAAAAGCTTACTCCTATCATTATACAAGTAAGCTTTTCTTCCGATTATCATTCCAAGTTTGCCCATTGCAGTGCACCTATAAAAAACTAAGTAGATACTTGGTAAACTTGATAAAAAACAAACTCAAAACAACAAGACACGACAAATACAGCAATATTGAAACGATAAGCCACAGGCATCCTTCACCGCGCCGCTTTCTCCGAGGCAGCCGGCGGAAAGTAAAAGTAGCCCGACTGGTCGCTGTTCACTTGCTTATGTTAGCCCCTTTCGCTAACTGGATTGGATAATCGTTAGCTAATGTCATCAGTTAGCTAGTGACATTTATTGGGTAATGCCACAGGTCAAAGCTAGAGTTCAAATTCGGAAGCCATTTAAGTCTCATTTCTCTCCATTTGTATTACAAAAGTGATATTATTAGTCGGAGCTTTCTGTTGTTTTAGTTAGTGCTTAGCGCCTCTAAATTAATATTTAGCTTTAGTCCTACAAGAATGTTGCCGAACACGGCCACAATTGGAACTGTCATGGGAAAGCGTGCTGCTTACCACCAGGTCAACGACATGCTCGTCTCGCCACTTAGTTACATAATAAAGTTAGAGACGAATTAAAAAGTCATCTTGTCTCATTTGTCTTTGTTGTTAAACAAATGTGGTCTGACTGGTCCCACTCAGTTCTTGCATGCTAACTGGACTGCTAACTGGATTAGATAATGGTTATCTAATGTCACTTGTGAGACAATGTAAGGTCAACAAGATTGTCCATAAAGCGGTGTCTTATGGTCTTATTTACTACGCGTGAGGTCAGAATGCAAAGGTGCTTGATATTGCCACAGACAAGTTTTAAGATCAAGGTCTTCATTATTCGTAATGCCCTGACACAATCAGGTCAATTTTGAACTCAATCCTAAAATCTTGAAGCGCCTTTGGCTAAACTCTGACCGCAAGACTCGATGATTCTAAATTAATACATATTGAAACAAACCAAAGAATCACAATTCACCCACTCAAAGCAAAGGTAAGGTTATCGAAGTAAAACTGCTCATAAGTTCACATAGTTACGCTAACCAATACTCAAGATTCAAGATCATCCGTCACTTCACCAGCCAATCAACAAACCATTGATACCCATAAAACATACAGTAGACAGCTAAGTCTAGCTTTGCGCAACTTTGTGCCACTATGACTACTACAACATATTCTATGACAACCGGCCTCAATGGACCTCTGTCGTCTTCGTTCTTAATCGAAACCAGAGATCAATGTTCAATGTGTCAGTTATTAACACTAAAAGATTAGAATTAAGTTTAGAAACAGGTTACTTTAAGAACTTCGAGTTATCAACCTGACGTTAGTGACCGCGACAACAGATAGTTTTGAAACTAAGATTAGTTGTCAGAGTTACGGACTACCATAACAAAACAAAACAATAACGTATAAGTATGACTTATTGCGAGTGAGAGCGAGTGTGGCTATAGAGCGAGTGTGGCTTAGTCGGAGCTCGTGCGACTTTCGATCCGACGCACCTGAGTTCGAATCCCGCTGGCCCCGCACCACTGACTTTCTTAAGCTATGTGCGGATTTAACACTCGCTCTAAAACGGTGAAGGAAAACATCGTGAGGAAACCGGCATGTCCAAGAATTTTTCACAAAAAGTCAAGGACATGTGACATTCACCAACCCGCACTGGGCCAGCGTGATGGATTATGGCCCATTCTCTCTCTATGAGAGAAGGCCCGTGTCCCAGCAGTAGGAACGTGATAGGCTGATGATGATGATGATGCCTTATTGCATGAGAGACCCATAGCATTCAAACTTCGGCTACCGTATTACATATTTTCCAATTGCTCACTTTGACTTTGACAGTCCAATAATCTCGCGGTACTCGCTGTCAAATCGCATCGCAATACGAATCAATTTTATTAGTAAATAGAAATCTCTCACTTTTCAGCCACGCAGTCTTCATTAATGCAAGTAATATTACAATGTGTACCTACATTATAGTGGATCATGAACCTAGAATGTGAAAGTTGTAGTTTATAACACAGCACGCAACAGAATGAAGTTATTGAATTATGCCATAAAACGTATACCTTTATTTTAACGATCACAACAAAGCAAAGGACAACCTCGGAATGTCGTCAATGGTAACCAGTCTCCGTTGACAGTTTTACCGTAAATCGGACACCCGGTAGTGTTACCAGTAGCCCATTGGAGGACTCGGAGGTCTGTATTGTGGAAACTAGTCGCTTGCTTATTTATTGGGTTTAAACGACAGTCTGTCAAACTGGTTGTATACGACACGCCTTCTTTTTAACCGACTTCAAAAAGGAGGAGATTCTCAATTCGACTGTATGTTTGTTACGCGATTACTCCATGATTTATAAACTAGACATCTTACGAATTCTTTTTACGCTGGGTTCACTATTGCTTCAAGGTGGTCTCATATAAACATGCATTATTTTATTGCAAAAGTCATTTTATTTTTCTTTGGATTATTTACCTTTTGTTTTTTTTTTAACTTTATAGATCTATGTTTGGCCACTATCTCGCCTGATGTGAAGCGATGATGTGGCCTAAGATGGAGCACATAGCTCTAGAGAGAGACAGACCCGTCTCCCCGATGGTTCACCGAACATCATCCCGAAACACGACTAGGTCGCTTGACGCCATGGCTTTGTTCGGTGGGTGGTATTACAACTGATGAGATGGAGTGACCTGAGAAGGTCGCTGTGATCCTGCTATACAGGCTCTTATGAGACCTAGTGCAGGGAACAGGGATTCACAAAAGGGTACTGTAACACCTGATAATATACGCACCTTACCACTAATGTACCTATTTAATCTAAGTACTTGAACTGTAGATGTTGTATAAATAAAGAATTTTGAAAGAATTTGAATTTTGAACCACGGCCAGAGCCTATCACTCCAAAGCGCGTAAGCGGGTTTCGTCACGATGTTTTCCTTGCGATTGCGATTTGATTTGACCCTTGCGAAAAGTTTTGTGGATGCTACGACTATTGTGAACCGAATTATTTTGTTTTTGACGATTCTTATCGAGCCTTTTCTGCATTGGACCTCGCTGAGCTTACACTGGTCAAGGTGTTAAATGACAAGTGTGGAAATGATCATACGTATAGTGATAGCGATTCATACTCATCACTGTAAATAAATTTAACTGTCAATCCAAATGAGAATCCAAATTAATGTAACGTTTTTATTGACATTGATTTAGGACATGATAAAAAATAAAGCATTTATTTATGACCAACTGTAAGGAACATACATACCTACATGATTTATAAAGTTTGGCCACAAAAAATCAAAACTTTTCTGTGATCCACCGGAATGAACGCAGTTGAAGAACTGACTGCCGTCTTCCTCTAGATCTATGTATACTCTATCTTCGGCCACATAGACCCTACTAATATTATAGATGCGAAATTTTGCGAGGATGCATGGATG
The DNA here is from genome assembly GCA_951640565.1 of Petrophora chlorosata. Taxonomy (NCBI): domain Eukaryota; kingdom Metazoa; phylum Arthropoda; class Insecta; order Lepidoptera; family Geometridae; genus Petrophora; species Petrophora chlorosata. The sequence continues at coordinate 19,092,863 of OX621192.1, forward strand.
GATGGATGTTAGGTACCTACCTAATCACGCAAAAACTACTGAACAGATTTTGATAAAATTTGTTATTTACGTACTTTAGATTAGATTAGATAACTCTTTATTGTTTCACCACCAGAAAACATAATAACAAAAAGAAAAATAACAAACTTAAAAACTAAAGTGTTACAATGGGACGGTCTTATCGCTCAAAGCGATCTCTTCCAGGCACTTTAGGTCCTGGAGGAAAAGGACATAGACTACTTTATATCTCGGGAAACTACAGGTGAAACCGCGGGGCGCAGCTAGTTTATAATAGGCTATAAAAATATGACTAAGTCTTCCTTTCTGAGAGTAAGCTGTAAGAGGAAACATTATTGTCTGATAATTTTGTTTAACAACCGCGCTTAACGCGTTTATCTCTGCGGCTATAAGGGAAGTAGAGAATCAGCAAAGAACAAAAACGCCTGTTAGTTTAAAAAATGGCTACGTAAAATAAAAACGGCAATTAGTTTTAAAATAAACAATTAGCGCGTATTCCATTAATCAAATATGCAAAAACGGCTAGACCTGAAAACGTGATGGCTCTAATGAGTTTTTTTATTCGCAGTCACGACAATCACGAGCCGTATTATTTTAATGAATCAGCTGATTGTGGAAATCAATATTATTATTGTTATTGCAATTCAGTAGAAAAAATACATAAGTGCAATAATTAATTATTATAATTAATTATTATAATAATAAATTGATAATAATAATAATTATATACATAATAATAATTAATTATTATATATATATATTGAATGAAATACATGAATGAGGCAAGATACTAGGTTTAGGTAACTACATATGTATTTCCTACTAGCTGCGCCCCGCGGTTTCACCCGCGGTTTCTCGGGACAAAAAGTAAGCCTATGTCCTTTTCAAGGACCTAAAGTACCTACATACCAAATTTCATCAAAACCCGTTCAGTAGTTCTTGTATGATTGAGTAACAAACATCCATCAATCCATCCTCACAAACATTCGCATTTATAATATTAGGAGGTTATCAGTAGTAGCACAGTCTAGTGAAACAAGTAATACTGGAAAGTGTTAACAATAACTTACTTTCATAGCACATCATTACTATAACAAGCCATCAAAAGACAGGCAAAGGGTGAAACAAGATAGGGCTATACATCGAAAAGAGACAGGTATAAGTTTCATGCTTCCGCCACGCCACATGTGAAAGCCGTGGAAAAGTGCGTGTGCCTTCAAGTAGAAGGACAATTGACACGAACGGTCGTGCTGCGAGGGTTTGGTAGCTGAATGCCAACTTTCTGCAAATTGCACACTATTATAACTTTTCATACACATATTATGATCGCACTATGCCCAACTTTTTCAATTTAAGAACGTAAATCATAGTAAGTCGTTGTAAATAATAAGGTAGGGTTAGGGTTATAAATAAGGAGGTTCTTTTCAAAACTTGGCTATTCCACTCTTTGTGTTTTTTCACAATCTGAAAAAATATTTTTTTAGGTATGCAGCTTTAACGTGGAAAATGTAATCTTTTTTTCTGGTGTAATTATCAAGTTTTGACCCAATTATATTTTCGCGGAGTGTAAATAAATTTGAATGTTACGAAACAAAAAAAAACAGTTTTTTCCAAAGTGGAATAGTCAAGTTTTGAAGAGAAGCTCCTCAAATGTTTATTAAAATAAATAGGAATTGATTGATTAATTAATAACACTATTGTACTCCAAAACATAATACATAAAGAAAAATAAAAACAAATATAAATAAAAAATTCAAAATTCTAATTCTACAATGGGCGGTCTTATAATAAGCTATCTCTTCCAGACAACGATTTCAACCTATCTATTTTTATACAAATAGAGAGTGAAATTCTATTTGTCTCTTATTGTAAAATAATATAAATTTACTGTTGTAAAAAAAAAGCTGATTTTGGGAAGACGCTGCCTTTTGTACCACAGTTTTAATAACTAAAACAAAGGGCATAACAACAACAACATAAAACACATATTTTTTGCAAAAAAAAAATAATATTTGTAAATTATATCTTATTCTAAAATCTATCTTACTGTCATATAGGTACCTACCCCAGAAACAGATACCAGTAGGTACCTACATAAGTTAGGGGAAATGCAACATTCCCGCTAATAATGTAAGCAATTAGAATTTGAAAAAGAAACGCTATTCACTAGTTAGCATACCTACAGAGATTATATAAAACGCGTTAAATAATTTTCCAATTAATCAATTAGCAGCGCTTGTTCATTAATCACCTGCAAGTTGGCGCAGTTAAATGGAGGTCATTTCATTTGTATGTTGTATGCTCTTGCTTTATTTTTATTTGTTAACAAATTGTGTACTACAGTTAATTTTAACAATGGAAGAACACTATAACATTGACACCCCGGGGTGATATCCATAAATAACAGCTTTTGTTGCAATACCGCTTTGGACTTGCATCATTATAAACTTGAAACCTTTACAGCGTGTATTTCACCCCCCGGAGAGTCCATTTAAATCTGCACTTGTCTACTTGTCTGTCAGTCTGTCTATCATAATCAGAAACACCTAGACCAAAATAGATGCAATTTGGCAATGAACATCTGCTTGTGTTTGATCATGAAAATCAATTTATAATTGGCGGAGTAATAGCGTAACACAAACATACAAAAAAAACACAGTCGAATTGAGAACCTCCTTCATTTTAGAAGTCGGTTAAAAGAAAATGACGTGTAATGTAAAGTTGACACTAGCGGAACACCAAACACTTTTCTGTACCTTATGTTTAAACTACAATCAGAACTAAAAGTCATCAAACACACACACAACATACTATATTTAAACGTAATTCGTTGCAAATGCCTCTTCATTTTCCGCAACACAGCCTCGTTGATAAAATCTACCATTAACAAACTTCTGCTATTACGACCGCTTCTAATTCCTGGGTTGTAAGAGTCATTTTGTTGTAATTGAATGCAAATGATAAGTCGGTAGAGATTCGCAGACGCGCAACAAAATGCTAGATTTTACTTCTCTCCGTGTGTTTAGGAATGCTTTAATGATTGAAGTCTGCAATCAAAGTCAGTGATAAACAAAACCAGACCTTAGTCGTGTCAAAATAAAACTGAAAACGTAATGATGCATTTGTGAGTGGTGTATTCTCGCAAATATTTGAGTAGGTGGGATCGTTGGGTTAGGAACTTGCGACTTCTGAACTCTTCAAATTATGGCTTCGCTGTAGTTCTAATGTATTCACAATTCGTATTTTGTTTTTTTTTTTACAAAAGATATGCTTACGTTTGACCACCATCTCGCCTGATGTTAAGCGACGATTATAAGTATTTCACTAGAACCAAAGCATCCACTAGCTTTATCAAGCTAAATACTGGCAAGATCGAGTATGAGAATCATGAACTTTCAAAATTTAGTAATATTTACTATTTCATTGAATTCTCGCAATAATTAATTATATTCAGCAGAAATAGACTGCTAATCAACCGCGCGCAAAGTAACATAAGCTTCGTATGACATAAAAAACACGTGATTTAAAAATAGCCTTTAATGGCCAAGAGCTACTATCAAGCATGATTCAGGAACTTCATAAAACCTGACCCACTAAAAAGTAGGTGAATCAGGTTCAAAGATCGATCAAGGTCAGGCCAAGGCGACCACTGTGTTCGCCATTGAAAAAACTATTGTTTACAATTTACTTCAGTTACTGTTTTAGAACACAATGAACCATTCAACTTGTGATAAGGATAGGAATCTGAGGTAACTAATTATTGTTTTATTGTGGTTTTACGAATATGCAAGGTATGCAAGGGTAGAGCGCCGGCGTTGCCTTCTCTGACTACTTTGTAAGGACTTTATCGTATTCTACTTTCAATATCCACGAAGTAATAAATATTGTTCTTGTATCATTTCACTTTCTTTTTTACCTTTCCTTATTGTTGAAATTTACAAAAGCTTGAACGAATAAAAAAAGGCTGACGGAATCTCGTTAAACAACAACTGAAGCATAGCAATGGCGGCTGGTGTAAGTTTGATTGAGTGAACGGAGCGCCGATCGGCATAGCATGATGTAAATGTGTGCGTCAGGCTTGTGTACCTACGAACAGGCGGACCGGCATATTTTGAGTGCTTCACTTCTGAAGTTGGCGATGAGGCGTCCGCCTTTTGTTAGATGTTTTTTTTCTATGTTGAACTTTTCTTTCTCTCTTTCAAACCGCGAGCACGCTTCATATACCTACTTTCAAACCATCATATACCTACCAATAAAAGTATAAGGTAGATTCCAGTTTGGTAAGCAAATTCTATGCCAAAGAAACCAGCCTGTTAAGTAAACAAGACACATAACAATTCGACGATCTACTCTACATTTGGTTAGCACTAACCGATGAATAAACAACAAAACTTGTGGTAGGTATCCACTAAACCTAGCCTTGCAGCCGGGTTTCGCAAGCTGCGAGCGAACTAGAGCGAATTATTTTACGCACTCATGTCTGATAGGCTCTTACTGCTTTTTTCTAATTAACAACGTTCTTATGTAACAAAGACTTATGTAAAATCAGACATTAGATAGTTTCGAAAATGTAGATTCGTGAGGAAATTGGCTGAACGGAACGATGAACATTAATATGAAATAAATCTGTTTGGTAACATAATTATACAATACTTTGTTTTGATAATAAATATAACTTTCTTTCCTTGAAGGCGAGGAACTGGTAACCTCTGCTAATATCGCAATAGCTGAAACTGCAGCGCTTACCAATATTTATATCGTGAAACATAAACACTAAACGATGTGGTAAAATATACATAAGCAAACGTGTGGTGTAATAAAATAATGTGTCATTTTTGAACCTACATTAATGATTATATTTTATTTAAACGAGTGATGAGACGAGCAAGTCGGTTGCCTGATGGTAAGCGCCACGCCACAGTGCCACAGTACTGCATCAGTTGCATCGCGCTCATCACCCTGAGACATCAGGTATTAAGTCTTTTAAACCCCATTAATTTCACTGGCTACAATGCCCATTATTAATACCAACACAAAAGGAAAACTATATTGGGAAAATTAAAAAGAACTAAGGGAATGCAATAGCATTAAATAGAAAAGCAAATTCATTATGTAAAATCCATCGGTTTAACCAGCTTAGACAGCCAGTGCTCAAGTTTAATCTTTCTTACGCGTAGGTACTATGTAAAGCGAAATTGTACTTCCACAATTCCGACTAAGGGATAGAAAAGATGTCATGGAAAATCTAGTTTCCTTCGATACAAAACAGAAAAGATAGAGATATTTTTACTGAATTATCCAAGAAGATTAAACACTCCTGAGTATAAGAAGAATAAGTACTTACTAAACCTGCGTACAATGATAATAATTATCCTACTAATATTATAAATGCGAAAGTTTGTGAGGATGGATGGATGGACGGATGTTTGTTACCCAATAACGCAAAAACTACTGAACGAATTTAGTTGAGATGTTGTATGTGGGTACTTTAGATCCTGAAGGACATATCCTGGAAAATCGCGGGTGAAACCGCGGGGCGCAACTAGTTATCACATATTTGCAACGTAAGTATTTAAAAATATGGTCAATACCATTGATTAAGACCTCAAACCGGTTCTTCCTAGTCCTTCTGAGAAAAAATTGTTTATAAAACTACTGCGCAGTCCAAAACAAACTTGAAAATAGATTTATAATAGCAGGCAGGATGATCGTTATTGACAAAATGATGTTCATCAATTTTAATATTACGTATTTAGGAAATAATACGTTATAAGATAATTTAAACCTCATCTGAAACAAATCCTTGACCTAATCGATACTTACTATTTACGTTTACGTTTACGTTAATGTTATTAGGAGATCGAAACACATAATGAAGCATTTTGCAATCTCCTGTAAGGAGCTTAAAACTTGAAGCTGGAAGGCAGGACTCAGCTATATAGTATGACGTCATGCGCAGTCTTCAAAATCTCGCAAATGTATGTAGACTTTATATATCTGCCTATATTTTCCTGTTATAATATATAATAAAATTGAATAAGGTCGGATTACCTGGAACTCAAACAATTTAATTTTACCTATACCTACCAGATTTACCTACACCTGATACAACCTACGTCATTTCTAAGTGAGAAACGCTATGCGATCAACATTTTTCGTAGCATTTGTTTTTCATCGTATTTTTTTACGTTTAAGTTCATGCCAGGTTAAATGAAAAAATACCATCACATTTTTTATCATCTCAGGTACATACTTATAAGGATAACTTAACCTTACATAGTATTATAAAATTTTTAACCTTGAGTGCTATAATAACACTAAGTATTACCAGTATTACAACGAGTTACATTGGCGAGCGCTAATGAATACCGATTGTTCAAATAAAATCTGGTTCTTTAGGAAAATGACAAATTAACACATCTGCGTTGAAGACCCTCGCCCACTAAGTTTTTATACAATAATACGATAAACAGAGACCATGAATGACATGTGTGTGGGAGGCACAGAGGTAGAGTTTGGTAGAATAAAGCTGGTAAATACCATTATATCAACCTACTGATGTTTAGCCTCTAAAATTTACCGAAGTAGAGGTTCCAGGGGTGTGATTTTTTTATTAATTTTGAGTGATACGAGTATGACAAAGAATCCTGTGAAATAAAATATTTAATGTCATATTAACAATTTGTTCATGTAGGTACTTGCCATTTGAGAATTTTCCGGGACAAAATAGTAGTCGGTGATTTCGAATAAGAGTGAAGGGAGCACTAGTAATTGAAATCATCGGTGACTGTTATTGTCACTGGTTCAAGAATCGCACCCCTCCTGGTAGAGTGAAGCCGATAAGTGCCATCTCCGTAACTACTGATATTTAGCCCATAAGTGCTCTTTATATTTTCCCAGCCTTATCGACATCTATTGGATTTAAATAGCTACCTAAGAACTTAAAAAATAAATAAATACGCCCGAAGCCCTAAGTGGTGTATGAGATTTGAACCGACCTGCCCAACCACTACACCACACAGGCTGTCGATAATCTTCTACTATACTTGCTCTATAATTTCTATCGGTATCACTACTAATGACCTTCTTCAGTGTTTTCATTTGGTAAGCGCGGTGTATAATCTGTGTTGTGGTTAAGGCGGCTAACTTTCTTGAATGTATGAGTGAAGTTGACACGCTTGAATACATTAGTGGAGCAACTGTCAATCAAAGAAGCGTTTTCTTACTCTCTCTTTGTCTTGGTCTCTATGTGTTTAATATGTTGCAGAGATAGCGTGATTTTTAACCTTGAGTGCTACCACAATAGTCTTTATACTATGGTGCTACTTACAAATAATATGTTATTCTTCAAGCGAAATTGCTGGACATTTTGTATCAGGGTGATGAGCGCAGTTCAGTGCCGCGCAAATTTCTGAGTGCTGCTGCAACGGTTATGTGCAGGTGAGGTGCTTACCAGGTGAACGAACTGCTCGGTTTGTAAGTCAGATGTGTATAAAAGACAAACGTGCAGCGCTATGAGCTAGGTAGTTGTAGCCAGTTCTCAACTGAAGTGGTTTGTAAAAGTTACACTAATTTAGAAATGATTTCTTTGTGTGATCCTACTAATAAGAATTTTGGGAATTTAAAACAGTAGATCAATAATTATTATTTGTTAAATTGTTAATTATTGTTGTTGGATTAACTTTTTTTAAATATTGCAATTGTATGACATGTGTATATAATATAATATTATTTAATTAAAAACAAATGACATGACACGTTCAATACAATTTATTTTGACATTATTGCGAATAGACATTATGAATAATTTAATTTCAATAGTGAGTAATAAATTGAAATGTTTCAAGTCATTAATATCATAATTATTGTAAACTTGTATGAATTCAATTAATAATAATATATACTATTTTAAATTTTGCATGCCAATTTCTGGTGAAACATGCTGAACTATTTTATAAGTGTGACATCATACCTGTACCTACCATGTTTCACGCAAATAAACAATTTCATTTCATTTCAATAAATGCTAATATTATAAATGCGAAAGTTTGTATGTTAGTGTGTGTGTTTGTTACCTCTTCACGCCGCAACGGCTGAACATATTTGGATGAATATAGAATGGGTCATACTGCATTAACACATAGGCTACTTTTTATCCCGGGCGCAGCTAGTTAATTATAATTATTTACTGATTATCTTTATCCTTACAACTACAACAAAAATAAATATGGCTATCATAAAATTAGCTTCAAATAGCTACATGATTGTTATGAGCTCTTACCTTCGAGTAGACTTTATCTGAGGCTCTTATTTGCACCTAAAACAGAGTTTTCTTCAAACACAAATCATCAAACCACAGGCCGTCTCCACCAATTAATGACAGAGCATGAAACCAGCAGTAACACGAACCAGCGGCACTGCAGCCCGCACAAGAATGTTGTTATCCAAACAGTCACTGGACGCTTGAGTGCACTCACTCTCGCTAGTAAAGCAAAATACCTGACATTATATCGCAAATTAATATCAACATGAAATGTGGTCTTGAACGAAGAGAGTGCGGTGTAAATGGCTCTTGAAGATATACCTATTATGAGAAGACGACTATGTCTCGCTTTCGTTTTAACTGCTATGGTCTTGAAAGGGACCAATTTATGGTCGGACCTTCTATGATAAATGAATGGTTAATAAGAATGGTGAATATATTCTAAGATTGTATTCACTGTCACCATTGAGAAAGAGATGAACAGTTCAGAAACAGAAGCTTCGTTTTAAGGGTACATCCATCTACACATCTCTAGCCCCCATACTTATAAGACCTTCGACCTTTAGGTTCATGCATAAGACAATAGGAGTTCATAGGTCCTAATGGAGTACATTCACAAAACAAACATGTGCGATAAAATTTAGAAACGATTAAATAAGCATTGAATTATTGATGGCAATTATTAAAATGGGAGAAAAAGCTAGCAATGTTAGATTTCACAAATCACTGAGAATGTAAGACGACAATTTTCAAATTCTAGTCCAGACAACCATGATAGCCAGTCATGCAACACCGGCAACTAAATGCATATCCCTTTCCTCTTAAATCCCTTGCTGGAACCTTTGACAATGGTGACAATTACACAATACCAAGTAGGTACCTTGGTACCATAGTATATGTAACAGTTGCCAAGTTCATACAAACATACAATCGAAACGGATGGGCGGATCGGAATGCTACAGTGATTTCGTATAATGAATTCATCAGGGCATTGTAGGCTTTAGGCGTGCCAGTCATTGTAAAGTGTAATGTTTTGTTACGTTTATATATAGATCTACTTATATCATATTAATTACGTTTTATATATTCGTATTTCTGCATCTAGGTACTGCTGCTAGAACTAGGTATCCAAGCCGTGTCTGACGCAGCAAACGGGCGACAGAGATGGCGGAACGCGCTTGACACTTTTAACAACCGCAATTTCGAGACGCGTGATCATGAAAGTAATTAGTAATACGAATAATAATAGCCATTATTCAATTAAACTTAATTTTTAAGGCAATTGAAAATGTTTCTTCAGAATGTTATGTGTAGGTAAGTGAGTAGGGGATGTCGCAAGTGAAAATACAAATTATTTTATTGATCCCTGCAAGAAATAGAAAAGAAAATGAATAAATGAATATGAATATGAATATGAAATATAGATAAAGATTCGAAAAAAATAAAATTAGATCGGTAGTCAAATCGCGGTAAATCTATTTATCCGGCAGATATTGACAACCCTTGAAGACCATAATGTTAAATAGCCACATATAATGATGAAGAAACAAAGTAAATGCTTTATTATCACTAGAGAGTATAGTCACTAATTAAGAAATACGTACATAATAACAAAAATAATAACGTTTATTGAAAAAAATAACTAAATAAATTAGGTACAAAACATAGTCTATTGGTCCCCAAACTAGGTTAACCTGTATCTTTGGGACCTCTTTCCTAGATGATACAAATTGTTTTTAGAGAAAAAAAGTCAAGTTTCTAATACATATATATTATGTTTACAAAATATCTTATAAATAATATACCTATTACCTACTTACTTAGTATAGCATATCGTGACGTTGTGGAAAACACTTACCTTTTTTGTTTTTCTTTTTGCCGAAATACAAATAATGTTACCACATCATTTGGTATTATCGAGATCAGAAATTAGCGAGGTGAGGAGGAACTTTTTCTTTACGCTTAATAAATCTATGCTTGGCCACTATCTCGCCTGATGTGAAGCGATGATGTGGCCTAAGATGGAGCAGAGACATCTAGAGAGAGACGGCAGTTGAGCGGCTGCTCAGACCCGTCTCCCCGATGGTTCACCAAACATCATCCGAACATCATATTTGCACCAACTGTGGTTGGTCTTCCTTTGACCTTCTTAATGCAGACGGTAAAAAAAAATAACTTACATAAATAGGTAATTTTTTTATTTAAATAAATAAAAATAACTTCATGGACAATCTTAAAAAACATCTTACCTACGTCTTGATCGTCCGAACTTTCATTGCCACGTGCTTTCAAATCTAAAGATGTCCTTACTTTCAACGCCTTTCATGCGACCGTTACCACATACAGTTTAGGGTAATTACTACCATTCCGGTCCACCGTCGGAGTGGCAGGATATTTCCAAATAACAATACGGAGTGTAATCGAAACCGGCGCCGCACCGTTACGTTGCAACAGCAGCTGTGCCGACAGTTAGTTTTACACCTTACCATTAGGACGAATAAAGAAACGGCTACAAAAAATATTAATAAGAACGACTACAAATTGCTTTTTACAGCAACGACTGTTCAGTTAGCTTGCACGACTTCGTTGATCAACAAAAACTTTTAGAGAGCACATAAGCATGCTCATTGCTCTGCTCTCGCAAAACACCTACCATGCAGGGAAGTCTTATCTCGCAGTCTTATACGTTTCAAATAGATTTTAATACTAATTCTTGAGACAAAAGTTGGCTGAAGCTTAAGCCAAAAGCGTAAGAAAATATATTAAGGTACGGAACTGTTCTTATTTGAGAAAACCTAACAAAATCCTAAGCCCTTATACCTAACTCTTACACAATAATTGCTTAAGATATGAAATAAAAATCAATGATGCAAAAACGTCGCATACCTATGAGTGACATCTCACACGCTGTGTCTCACATCATTATGGAAAGTATTAAAGCAATCGAGAGCAAACCGCTTTCTTTCGGTACTCTCGACGAAGTCGAGAGTTTGCGATGACAATAACTCGCATTGCATAGTAGGTTCATTGTTCATAGCTTTACAAATCTCTCCAAGTTAAAACTCAAGACATGACTGCGTGTCAACAAGCATTCCTACTAAATCCAAAGGAAATTGACCCTTATCCCGAACATTTAAGGTTTTAACACATGAGGTTGCAGTTTGCGTAACACGAGTCCATAAACGCAATGCGTACAGCGGAACGCATTACCATTACGTTTACGTTACAGTAATTTTAACGTTCTTATTCCATCGAAACAAGGTTGATAATCCAGTTGTAACTGTAAACGATAGCACTCAACTGTCAATTAGCAAAGCAATAGTAAGTTACGGATTGCTGGGACTATGTTACGTAATCCTAGTGTAGATTTGATTTATATGGTTAGTAATTAATGTAAAGGCACGTCAGTCTGTATGGCAAATACAATTGCGAAGGTGTGAAATGAATCCGTTGAAATGTTTGGTAATTGTAATTGGTCTATGAAAACTGATGAGCATGTATGATTTATCGATTTAACTGCAATTCATTTGGATTGTATTCATAAACTTAATTGTGATTTACGACTTCTCGTCACGACCCTCGTAGAGCTATGTACAAGTTGGATGGAAGGTCGTAAGAAAAGGTATAGTGTATCTATTGAAAGATTCACTTATATGTATAATATATAGGCTTAGTTTATCTTATATATTTAAATAGTTATTATAATACATAGCACAGTTATTATATTACATAGCAGATAATACCCTATAGTGGTCACTTGCAATACTTGCATGCATTGGTTAGATCAAGTAAGTAAAATACCTTTACCATGAAGGCATTCGTAATATTTTTTCAATTAAAAGGTCTTACCCACTTCAGTACAGTTTTTGATACATAGTATCGTAGATCTACAAAATCTACATTCGATATTTGAGTTATAAACAATTTACCGCAGTCTCAGCTGATGGAAAGTGATGACGCGTTTAACGATGGATCATGCTTTCCTTGATGGTTCCTATTCACTCTAGACTTGAAGACCCTCCGAACAAATTAAACATACCTAACCTAACCCAATTAAAATTTATTTTTTTACAATAAAGCAATTAAATGCAATCTAATTAATATAATTAAGCTTTAAAAACATAAAACAATGATAAGGCATAGTAGCGGAATCTTGATAAACAATACAAAAAACGTAAAGCCGACGTAATGCCAACATTACCGCACTTAACAATGAGCGTGTTTGTATTATAATAGTGGCAAATTGCGAACCGCTCAGCGTCATCGGAATTCCGTATAATAAAGGTGGGTAGAGACAGATTATAAAACTGGTAGAGGTCAGCTTAGACGTCTGGCACAGCATTCTTCTTACCTTACTCTACAATGACAATGACGATTACATAGTAGTCAAGTAAAGAGAGCAGAATGAGCGATATGCTGCGGCTAGAGAGCCCTAGAGAAATTGTATAAGACAACACTTAGCTCTTAAGTCTCATAACTGTAATTTCGCTTAAAATAGTGCCCTTCAAACCAGTACATTGTAATGTTTGCAAACTACTGCTTGACGGTTAAATATCTTGAAGAGGTATGACTAACTGTACAGTTCTGATCGCTCTCCCACAGAACCCTAACCGGCGTACAAAGGCCAGTGAAAACGCTCCCATGCGCACGCACAGCGTTCCGTATTGTTCTGCAAAGGAAATTCCGTTTCTATTGTCTTGTCCGTGTGTCTGTCGGTGCACTGGCCGTAGGAAGATGCAGTTTTACACTTTGTTAGTAGATAATGTTAGAATGTCTACTGTAATAAGCTTCTTTTTTCAGCTTCTTTTACAATAATTGTAATGTCTATTGTACCTAGAACCGAAATAGGTATCTGTTTTCACTGGTTAGGTTTTTTTTTGGTATTGTTCTAATCTCACTCCACTGTTCCACTTTGTTCGGACGTACGAATGGGGATGCTGGGACTGTTCATTTATTTTTTTGTCAATACATAATAGTATACGAACGCTGCTTGTCAAATAGGTAAGCAGGCAATATAAGCAGGTCTTTTTCAGGTGATCGATGCATTATGCATGAATCAAGCTATACATAAAACTCTTTAGTGAACTCCACTTTGTCAATGTTTCATTTGATGTTCTACCATCACTCCTTATCACGTGTTGTGACTCCTGTACAAATTCATAGGTTAGTCAGCATTAAATGATGTAAAGGCAATAAATATAAAGACAAGTATGTTGGTTCGCAATTTTACTTCGTCTTCGAATTAAATGCGGTCCTTCAGTTAAACACAGAAGTTTTATTTTATTATGACTTCAACGACATGTTAATATTGAAATAAAAGTGTAAACAAAGTCTTCATGACCGTCAAGTCATTTGAAAAGACGGAAGTCGGTGACAAGACAGTGGCTATAAAATAAAAAAGTACACCTGAACAAATAATTTGCAATTCGAAATTCATTGATGTTTACATAAAAACGGAGACCAGCATTTCGCGTATAAACCACCTTCGAGTTTATTGCATTACACTAAGCTGAGATTGGATTTACAAAACCAATAATCATTTAAACAAATAGAAACTCGAGTGGTTATGGCAAAACAAACGAAACAAACATAAAACAGAAATAACGTTCTCGTAAATTTAACACAAAATGGAACCTTGAGGCATCCTCTCGACTTTACACTAAGCATAAGGTTAGAATATAAATTAACCGTCACAAAATAAAAACTACAAGAACTATTCGACGAAACGTTGCATAAATAAAACATGAAGGTAAAGTATCGAAAAGAATTCGATAGTTAGACTATGAATAGGATGATGAACAGTATCAATGGCCTGTGAAAAGTCACAAAGGAGAATGTTGCAACTACTAATGTTACTTTTGTGAAAATATAGACACGGTTTCCGACGTGATGGGTGGAGGTCATTTTTCCTATTGGCGATACGTTGCGTAGCTTTCAATTGATTGATTGGACAGAGCTGTTGCAACTCCCCATTGTAGTAACGATGGTTTTGACAGACCATTGTGATGGGAGAAAATGTATGACGATTACAAGGCTACTTATCTTCGTAAATCGATTGCGATAGGTATTAGCAGCTTCACATGATCATCAAGATCATTATACGTTATCTTGAAAAAAAAGTGAAACCACAAAACCACAAACCAATTCTAATAAAGGTTTTGAAATGTATAAGAATGGAATGGAAGAATAACATATAACAATGGATTTCTTATAGAGTCCGTTTAAATAATTGCGAAGGTAGAATGTTTTATATTTACGTACTTTGCAAGGCGATCTGGGCATGCATCACAATGTCATCGTAAATAAGACATGTAATAAACTTACTCATAACATTCATGTTCATGACTTTAGGAAGCATTTACTGTGATTAAGCTGTCATGAATACAAGGTTAATATGTAGGTAGCGACATTTTGCATAATTTTAGATACTTACCTATAAATATTACTTAATAATTGGGTATTCTTAGTGTTATGATATATTAATCAGCTAAATACTCGTATATGTGTTAAAATTTATAGTTAAATTGGGTCATATAAATATTGATGAAATATCCAGCAATATGATTGTCCAAACATAATAACATTCTTAATATAAGGCTTAATATTAAATGGAAGTAAATAATTAAATAGTTAACTCAAGGTTTGATAAGTTTTTCTGAACCAAAATAAAGAGAACGTAATGATATAGAAGAATTAATTAATACAATATTCGGTATAGGTATGCAGTAGTATGCACTATGCAAAGTAGATAAGATGTAATTTTAATATAGGTTTAGATATAAGTAAAAAATTGCGCAGCAAGTAATAATGCAAATGATTTATACGTGTTAATTTTTGACAAATAAATAACTTGGTAATGTTTCCGCACTTCTTTCAGTGCATTCTAAAATCCTAAATACTTACTAACTTATTTAGCTACGCAAGAAAAAAACCTGAGAGCGATATCGATAGATAGGAAAATAAATATAATTAAATTTTAGAAAAACACAAGAACCGACTTCAAGACTAAACTTATATTTTATGTTCTTGGTCTTTTTTTAAAGTGCTAAATCAATTTCGATAAAATTTATATGGGACCACCTCTGAAGTATGACCTACCAAACAATAAAATAATCATCAAAATCAATTCATAATTGGCGGAGTAATCGCGTAACGAACATACAAAAAAAACATACCGTCGAATTGAGAACCTCCTCCTATTTTGAAGTCGGTTGAAAAGTGGAAAAATATTAAAAGCTATATACCTAGACAAAGTTAAGACCTCAATTTCTCTCTAGAGTTCAATATAAATAAATACAAGACTCATGACTTCCATCATCTGATAACTGGGTATTTCGTCTCTCCGGAGCTCTCAATCAGCGAATCCGGAACACGGAACAAAAACCTACACTCTTTCGTTCTTACGTAAGCCTGTAAGATAAAAAGCAGTTTTAATTTACAGACCTATCACAACCACGTATTTATACTTCAGAGATTTGAGCACAGCAATAATTCTCATAGTTCGCAAGTTTTTATCGCAGTCTTCACGGCACATCAGCCACGTAACTTGCGGTCCTATTCTCACGTTCTACCCTGTTTCCATATTTCCATCGTGTTACATGGTGTAGCTAACGTGTGCGTTACCTCAATGGTGGTTGCGTAAGGACGGCTTCGTTGGTCTTCGGACACGCACAGTCCATTTGCAGCTTCGACAAATAAATATCGTTCACAATATTCATAATTATGAACTCGTTCTTCAGAACGAGTGTGGCTCAGCCCATCACGTTCCCACTGCTGGGACACGGGCCTTCTCTCATAGAGAGAGTAGGGGCCATAATCCACCACGCTGGCCTTGTGCGGGTTGGTGGATGTCACATGTCCTTGAATTTTTATGATTTATTTTTGGACATGCCGGTTTCCTTACGATGTTAGTACCTATCCTTCACCGTTTTTAGAGCGAATGTTAAATCCGCACATACACTTACGCACTTAAGAAAGTCAGTGGTGGGGCCAGCGGGACTCGAACACGGGTGCGTCGGATCGAAATCGCACATGCTCCCACTAAACAAGGCAGCATATTTTTTTTTGTTTAATCAAGATAAGCTCGTATATTAGGCACTGCTTCAGATACTACCTACCTACTTCACAAAAACTAAGTAGTGTACGCCTTCTAATTCTCACGTTCCACCTGGTTTCTGTTACATTACTGTAACAAACGCGGCGTGCGTTACCGCAGTTGTAATGTAAATCGCACGTTGCGCAAGCGCAAGACTCAGTGTTGTTGAACTGATGTTTGTGAATAGGCTGCTTTGAGCAAAGGCTGGAGGATTGCGATGTGGAAGTATTTCTTTTATAAGATCGGTATATTATTGGCTTAAGGCTGGCTGAGTGCGAAACATAAGACTTTCCTATAAAAGGAAAGTTTCGCGACAATGCAATGGTTGCTTTTTTAAAGTAACTAGCGAGACGAGCAGGTTGTGCACCTGATGATAAACAACACGCCTATCTATAACAGTTGCTGCACCCAATATCTTGTTTTGCAAACATCGCGGCACTGCGCTTGAGACAATAGCTTTTAAATCTCATAATGCCCAGTATTTTAGCTTGTAATATTGCCCTTCAAACCAGAACACAGTAATGTTTGCACACTACTACTTGGCAGTTGAATATCAGACAAAGGTATGGTTTTTCCTGAGATTTGACTAATGTCGTTGTTTCTGAAATCCTTTTAACTCTAACGGCAAGGTTATCAACCTTTGATGACCCATAATTGAGCGCCATCCTATAAACGACGCAGTAAGACTAGAGTTCAATGAATTCTTGGTAATTAATAATTTAATTACTTAATCACTATTGAGCAAGTGGAAATGTTTAAATCTATTGCTATTAGTTTAGCGTCATTTAGAAACGAAATAGCACTTTGATTACATCAATTATAAAACAACGAGTAATAATAAGATTTTTCTTTGAAAAATAGATGTTTGTGGTAGGTCTCTCGTATGCGGGAGGTCGTCTGGGTAGGTACCACAGCTTTGCCAGTTATTCTGCCGCCAAGCAGTAGTGCGCAAGCATTAATGTGTTCCGGTTTGAAGGGCATTGTAGCCAGCGAAATTACTGGCCATATGTATAAGACTTAAGATCTGATGTCTCGGGGTGATGAGTGCGATGCAGTGCTACGCATTGCTTTTTATGGTATTAAGTCCTGGGTGGCACTGCCAATTATTATGGGTAGGTGTGGCGGTTATCACCAGGCGAACGACTTGCTCGTCTCATCGCTCAGTTCCATAAAAAAATATATATATTTTTCAAGATAAGCTTTTAACAAATTCGTAATCCAAACTGCGAGCAGATTAAAATGAGTAACCAAAACTACTAGTTAACATTATCCATCAAGGAGTTCCATTTCCAACCTTCCGTCTCCATCATCAGATCAGCTGGCTGTCACCATAATATTGTATCGGACTTTGACAAAGCCGCGATCGTGGCCGAAACATACGTCGATCTATAGGCGATAAAAATATGATAGGAATAATAAATGCAGATTACGCAGTAGATTATATACCCTATCATTCATATTCAATAGTTTTAAAAAATCAGACGCAAATGAACGTGTTATTTAAACAAGTGCCTCATCATTTTGCTAATGAAGATCAAAATATACAATATTAAAGATGTCGGATTTATACAGGGTGGGCCAATAATTTTTGCAAATAGCAACACTAAATTTCTCGAATACCGTTGGAAGGAGGGGTGCGCGGGTGGCGGGAAACTATGCGTCGCTACATGCAATTTTAGTCACGATGGAGCGCTTCACGGGACAACAGCGTGCTTTTTGTGTTAAACAATTTTACAAAAACAACGATTCCTACGTTACTGTACGACGCCTGTTTCGAATTGAATATGGATTACGCCGTGTAAGCGAGTGTCCAAGTGTGAATTTAATCAAAGCTTGGGTCGTGAAGTTCGAGCAAACGGGATCGACAACGAATATTAAACAAACAGGCCGGCCACGTTCAAGAAGAAGCGATGAGAACATTCGAGAGGTTGAAATTTCCGTTCGGAACGATCCAGAATTATCTACGCGTAAGCGTTCGGCGGTTCTGGCATTACCGAGAACCAGTCTACGGCGGATTTTGCATCTAGACCTCAAACTGCACCCGTATAAGCTTCAAATTGTGCAGGAGATGAAACCAAATGATTACATTCAACGTAAGTTATTGGCTGACACAATGCTGGAGCAATTCTCTAGCCTGGAGAATGTATTCTTTACGGACGAGGCCCACTTTCACATCAACGGGCACGTGAATAAGCACAATTGTCGATATTGGAGCAGGGAAAACCCTCGCCTTAAACACCAAAAGCCACTTCATTCACCTAAAACGACAGTATGGGCTGCCATATCAGCAAAGGGCATAATTGGTCCGTATTTCTTTGAAAATAATCAAGGAGATAATGTAACTGTGAATTCAGCGGAATATGTCAAGATGTTGCGAGAGTTTTTGACGCCGCAGTTGCATGAATTTCAAGGATACAACAGCAGGACCTGGATGCAACAAGATGGAGCAACATGCCACACGTCAAATGTGACTTTACCGGTAGTCAAAGAAATGTTTCCCAATAAATTGATTTCTCGCAGAGGTGATATTCCATGGCCTCCGAGAAGCCCGGATCTTACACCATGCGATTTTTTCTTATGGGGATACCTGAAAAGTCGAGTCTACCTTAATAAACCGACGAATATATCCCAATTAAAACAAAACATCCACGACGAGATAGCCGCGATCCCCCGCAGCATGTGTCAGCGAGTTTTCCAAAGTTTGCGTAGTCGATTGCTAGAGTGCCAACGACGAGACGGTGCACATCTCGACGATGTCATTTTTAAAAAATAAATTTCATTAACTTTTCAAAACGTTAAATATATAATCAACAAAATAACAGTTGTAGTTTTATTTCTATTCATGTTTTAAAAGTGCAAAAATTATTGGCCCACCCTGTACAACACTTGTTAAAATTAAAATATCGCAAATGCTTCGGTGTCTATTGACCTTACAAATAATAGGGTAATAAATTCACGAAGATACAGGAACATGTTGACAAGCTTTGTTAGGTCGACTCAAGCGCAGGTTATATAATAACTACAGCACGCACGTACCAAACTAAGGGGTGCGGGTTCCATTCCTAAAGTGAGACAAAGTGTTTTTAGCATATTATTTACCTGAAAAATATCCAAACATTAAATGAAGTATGAAATGCAAATGAAATAACTCTGTAAATATTCAGTACTACATATTTAAATATCACTAAATATTTTTATTGCGTTTCAGTTTTGAGATGAATTTCCTCAACGTCACGCCTGATTCCATTAGATTAAATAACTCTTTATTGAGACACACAGATAATTGATTTACTGACATTAAAAGTCAATTTAACATATGTGTAACAATTGGCAGTCTTATCGCTAAAAGCGATCTCTTCCAGACAACCATGCAGGGAGTGGAATAACGCAAAACTACTTAATATATCTGGGTCGGGATTCTTCTAACACTTCTCCATCCAAAGGTTAATTAGAAAAGTTATTTTTGAATAATAAAACCGCTCAATGAACACGACAGTTTTAAAATTTGTTATTCTTTTGTTGTTTGTTTCTGGTAGTGTAACAATATAGTTGATCTAATGTAGAACCCTGCCATCATCTCCTATGGATGTGTTCAATTAAAGAGTGAATATACATTTACAAGGCAAGCCTGCTTCATCTTCGACCACATTGTCGCTTCCCATCAGATCGTGGTCAAACGTTGACCTAGTCAGACGTAAAAAAATAAAAAAGTAGTAGTACCTACTTTTTTATTTTTCGTCCTAGAACCATTCTGGTACTATAATACTGTCTCTGTAGGCGTTGTTCAACTATTTATTTAACTAGCGTATAACAACTTAAAATTACAACATTAGGTAGTGGTTTTGCATATATTAAACAGCCTATAGTCCCAGCGTGGGTGTCATAGATTAGACACCAGTTAGTATGGTATTACGAAATTGTTTTGGAAACCACCTGGCTGTTAGGCGGCCGTACACGAAACTATTTGAATGGCATTTGAGCTGCGTAACTTTAGTGCAGGTGACGAGACGGTGTTAGCAATTGTTTCCTTTTGTTTACGTTTTATGACTGTGATCATGCAATTCGGCATTGCACATGCAAAGCGATTTTTTAACGCACAACGATCATACATGCATCCTGGTTCCTAACTAGCACTCCCTGTATCTAGGGAACTAGGAACTACGAGGGCCATGGTCCGCAACAGACACAAAACAAACATTTCCGCTATTTTGTTCTGTGTAACGGTCTCGTCGCGGTAATTGAACTTGCAACATCGCTGGTGTATGATATTTGAGCCAGCCTAGCCAATCACTACATAACAGAGGCTGTCATTGAAAGATTGGTTGAGAGACCAAAGACTAAAAACTACTAGACTGCGTATACCGGGCCCGTCATCCAGGGAACAGTGAAGGTTTTTAATAGGTCCCCGCATTTCCCATAAAGTTACGCAATATCTACTGCTTATAAAACTGCAGTGTTTTCCTCCGCCCCAGACTGGTAGCGGTGAGAGTACCTATATCATAAAGAAATAGGCAAACTAACTTTCCTTTCCATTGATTAAATGCTCCATTGAAGGGACAATACGGATCGCACTCTACCTGGGCACTATCTTTTGCCGTGCTCGTATAGTATAACGATTGAGAGCCTGTGGCGAAGTGGCTGGTTAGTAGGTCATCTTATCTTAAAACAAGGAGGTTGCCGGTTCGAGTCTCGCTACGAAACAAATAGTTTGCACTGAAAAATAGTATACCTAAGCATTTTGTTCGTGTCTCGGTATTGTTGGACCATCGTCTTCATCGTCTGCCTAGAGATTCATTAGGAAATATACCAAACCTGTTCTATGTGATAAACATTATCAATATCTAGAATCGTGACGAAATGAAAATGTACAGTGACACTAAATGCAAGAAAACATTCGAATGAATAACCCCATCGATTTCTTATCCATTTTCCACGATAAGAAAGTCGGAGAAATTGAATATTAACGACAGCGGTCGTATTCGAATGAATAAACTATCGAGTAGGTATAATAACATTGTATTCGAATACTATAGCACTAGCTTTTAATATCAATACCTGATACAGTTTACAATTATTACTAGAATTTTATAGTAGCCGTGAATAATATTGTTATTGTTATAAAGTATCCAAGCCATTATTTTAATAGTACCTACCTACATAGTGCATTTTACGGCATATAAAACATTTCAGTTATATACCTTATTAGTGCCTCGTGGGGTAATGAGACTGGCAAAATTACCGTAAGCGGTTACCATAGCATATGAACAGCAACACCAGAGGAATTGCTGATGCGTTGCCGACCCTGAAGGAATCTATTAATACCTCTTTTAAAGGACTCCATGTTGAAGCTCAAATAAGGAAATACCGAAGAAGGTAGGTCGTTCCACATCTTACAAGTGCGAGGAAGGAAAGTGCGACTGAAGCAAGTGGTGTAGGAAGTCCAGTTTTGTAAGATGTGGGGGTGAGCTTTTTCACGATGATGGCAAGATTTGCGGTGGTCAAATTGGGAAGGCGGAAGCAAAAGTAGATCTAGAAGATGGCAGTTGAATGACTACTCATATCCTTCTCTCTGATGGTTCACCAACGAACGTTATCCCAAAACACAAATAAGTCATTGGCTTTGTTCGCCATTCTGCGATGGAAGCGAAAACTTGTAAAAATTAATACCTAACTATGAAGACCCGAGTTAACAAATATTTAATTTAAATCAGTCTTTAACCAACAGTTAACTAATTGACCGGTTGACCGTGACTTTGTCAGTTACTGTGCTCTGTAAATATGTTTACCTTAAACCTACTAAATTGACATATTTGCACGAACAAAAGATGTTTAAGATAAAGCTCGAAAGAATCTTGACAAACAATCTTTACAATGAAGACGCCAATGTACACATTGTGCCAATACTTTTGTTCTGTTCATTGTACAATGTTGGCTGTACAAGACTACCAACCAACATTCTTAAGAAGAAACGCTCATTAGAGCTGCTTCAGCCGTAATATAAACAAAGCGATGCGTCATCCGATTCACATTGGTCTACATCGCGAGCTTATAATGTCAACACTGCAATAAATAAATAACTATAGTTACATAAAATACAAACAAATGTCAAAAGGCAAATACCTGGCAGGTGACCGGCTTTGGCATCCTTCCTATCGTTTTCTCCATCCTCTGTGTCCTCACATCTCACTATCACAAACACAAATACACACACAAAAGTGATCCTCATCAACACCCGCATTTTCATTTTAATACGCAATCGGAACGTCACTAAAACCCATTTTATATGAAATAAAAATCACAGTCACATTTTCGCCGATTGCAACGGACCGTACAGTGACACGCATGCACAAGATTGTTTGGGAAACATATCACGTTCGTTTGTTTTTAATCACATTATTCGTTTCGGAACGATTCCAACACTAGCCTCAAACAATAATTAAAAGAAGAAATTTTCGTATCGTTTTTTCGAACGTGGCGTTTGAATTTGGAACACGCGCGCCGCTCTCTAGGTAGCGAAGGTACTGGCTGGTTTCGTTTTGGTGGGAGTCGCCCCCACTGCGCGCGCGCAGGCTTCAGTGGCCGCGTCGCGGTGCACTATCGGACGGACAGGTTTCTAATGCGTTGATAAGATATCAGAGAAACTAAGGTTTTATTGCTATTGGAATGGTCAGCACAGATGTCTGAAAATTGGTGGTTATTCTTTATAGGATTGTGTGATCCTTATTAGCTGGCCATGTAATAGGGTAAGGTTGCTTAAGTCGTACCACAGCCTAAGTCGTACCCCGGCAATATCTCGTCTGATACTTATAAATAGCGCCATTTAGTATTGTCAACATGAACTTTTCAGTCGAGTGAGCAAACGTAAACAAATAGACCGCTGGCTGTCTTCGTGAAGTAAAAATATTTAAAAAGTAAGTTTTTTATATAGGTTTCAATAAAAAAATTGATTCATTTGTAAGCTTTTTATGGCAGGATTGTGATATTGATCTTTTTTATTTATTTACATCAATTTGTAACACTTATTTGGCAATCGTTTAGGCGTATTCAAATGGTCGAACTTTTTCAGGTTACGTCAGTGTTTTAGTTTTAAACTTACAAGTCCCCGTTGCCTAAGTCGTACCTGTACAAAATTCCTTAGTCGTACCTACCTAAACTACTACTACTCTCGTATATACTACTCGTACATAACCTGCACCCTGTACAAAATGTAAAGGTTCGGTACATGACCTATGTGCTGGCCGTGAAAGCAAAATAAAAAAATATATTTGTGATATCTGTTTTTAAGAAATTTCATAATTTGACCTTTTTTATTTTCTGTTTATAATTTAGTAATTCTAGCTTCGATTTTATACCTAACATAAAAAAAAATGATCTCAGACTAAATTGTTTGTAGTTTTTAGTTGTTCATGTGATCTCTAAAATCTTCCAAGAAAAGGGATAGTAAAACTAACAACTCTTATTAATGCTGCACTAAGATTAAAATATGTACCAGACTTATGGAAAGTTGCTGAGGTAATAATGATAGCAAAGCCAGGAAAACCGCCTCATGAAACAATTTCGTACAGGCCAATCTCCTTGCTACCCATAATGTCAAAACTATTTGAAAAGATATTGCTTAAAAGACTAAAACCAATTATTGACAGCACAAACCTCATTCCAGAGCACCAATTCGGTTTTCGGGAGAAGCACTCAACCATAGATCAAGTGCACCGAATAACAAGTATTATAGAAACAACTTTAGAAAATAAGCAAGTATGCTCTACTATATTCCTAGATGTAGCACAAGCTTTTGATAAGGTGTGGCATGAAGGCCTAGTTCACAAGCTAAGAATGCACCTACCGAAAAAATTTGCTAATATTCTGGAATCTTATATTTCAAACCGATTATTTAGAGTAAAACAAGAAGATGCCTACTCAAAATTGAAAGTAATAAAAGCTGGAGTACCACAAGGAAGTGTATTAGGTCCGGTCCTGTACCTACTATACACCTGTGATATTCCTGAATTAGAAGATAACACCATCGCAACCTTTGCTGACGACACTGCTATAATGGCTGTAGCAAACACCCATAGAGAAGCAGCAGAAAAGGTTCAAAAGGCTGTTAACAAAGTTTATGACTGGACGAAAAAATGGAAAATTAAACTAAATGAATCCAAATCAATCCACATAGACTTCAGCAACAAGATACAACAATATTGCCCAGTCTACATTAACAGCAAACAAATCCCGTATGAAAATACAGCGAAGTACCTAGGAATGACACTTGATGCAAAGCTCCGCTGGAAAGCGCACGTCAAGAAGAAAAAAGAAGAATTAGATTTACGCTTTAAAAGAATGTATTGGCTGCTTGGAAGGCACTCCACGCTGTCAACATACAACAAATTGATACTATACAAACAAGTCCTAATGCCAGTTTGGACTTATGGTATACAGCTGTGGGGCTGCACCAAACAGAGCAATATATTAATCATACAACGCTTCCAGAATAAAGTATTAAGGGAAATTGTGAACGCACCCTGGTACATTAGAAACGACGATCTCCATCGGGATCTTAAAGTAGAGTTCGTCGATAAAGTTATTAAAAAATATGCCGAAGCCCACGAACATAGGCTTCATCATCATGTGAACGTCGAGGCAATCCAGCTCCTCGACCACACGGATATAGTGAGAAGACTTAAAAGAACAAAACCGTTTGAGTTAGTGTAATGTCTAGTGATAGTGAATTAGTGTAATGTAGTACGAGTGCTACCCATACAGAACACAAGAACAAAGTGTCTTCCCCTTAATATAGAGACAATAGGAATAGTGTTAATGGACACATTCTTAGTATTAGTTTATCTATCAGTTTAAGTTAAATGTAAATTGCTTATTAGCCTAATTAATTGGCTAGATTGTAATAAAAATGGGGATCATAATGACTATGAAACCATATGAAGGGAAAAAAAAAATAAAAAAAAATGTGGTCTCTGATTATAAAGTATTTTTCTTTATAGTTTTTAATATATTTACTAACATTTGTTTTCTAGGTACGACTAAGGCTATAGGTGGAACGAATTAGGCGACTAGGTGCCTTAATCGTACCGAAGGTATGTTTTTGAAAAACGTTAGAATACCTATTTTCATTAAAGATATTCAAGTTTCTATGATTGTTAATTAATGGCCAATTAAATAAAGATTCAGTAGATGTAAAAGATTTTGTTTTATTTCAAATGCAGTGAATATTACAGTGGAATTTCCTTAGGGGGTACGACTTAAGCAACCTTACCCTAAGTGTCCCATTGATTTAATACTATACCTACTAGATGCCCAAAATTTGGTTTATAGTTGTTCCCTCGGAAGCTGTTCATTTTCCGGGGTGAAAAGTATCCCTATTCCATGTTCTGGACCTAAAGTACCGAATATCATCAAAATCCGTTTAGCCTTTATGGATTAGTATTAGTATATAAGTGAACAAAACTTCCTCACTGCAAGAGAAAGGTACCTGAAATTTTGCCACACCCTGTATAATAGGATTTTTTATAGAATACTGAGTAAGGCATCTAAATATTTAATTAAAAAAATATGTTTTAGGAATAATATGATATACAGGGAATAACATTAATGTGTAGTAATACTGAAAGGTGTGTATGGGTATCTAGTCATGAATCATTGGGCAGAATATACAACCAAAAAAACACTATTATATTTTCCATACAAAGTTTAAAAATTATTTATTTGAATTATTTTGGACAATCCTAACAAGCTGTGGCCTAGTCGCGGTAGTACGGGTCATTGACCGAGCTACTTTGTGCCTAGGCACAAAACAGATTAGTACAGAAATCTACATACATACAAAGTGCGCTCGAGCAACGCACACATAGACACCGCTCACAGACACGATATCTGCGCACAGTTGGGATGCGAGTGCCATCCGCTTGAGACACGCGTCTGTGAACGTCTTTGTGCAAAAATGGAGCAACGAAAAATAGGTTATTATAACTGTTTGGTGGACGGTTGTTTAAATTCAACATTAAACGGTGAATTGTCGTTTTTTAAGCTACCAGTTGTTTCAGAGAGGTAAGTAGGTATTTGCTTGTATTTTGATGGTTTGTTTTCACGTAACACAAAATAGTTAGGTAGGTAGGTAAGCGCCCCAGCCCCCGGCCCTGCGCCGAACAAGCGAACATAAGTTTGTAGCCTTGTCATATTTTTACAATTTAAAATTAGATATTTATTGTAGTATAAGCTGTGTTAGCCTTGTGTTCAATAATCTAATGAGGAAGATGTTAATGTAAACTAATCGCATTTGTTTTGTCTTCAAAAAAACTTTATTCAGTTATAATAGTAACTGCGAAAAAATTATGTCGATATCGTGTACAGTTATATTTTTAAATCAATCAATTTTCCTCCCAAAAACTTCCTGCGCCGTCCGGTATGAAATGTATGAAAAGTACATACATGAGATTAACTTCTGTATTTATCTGTTTTGTGGCCTAGGCGCTCTGTCTTTGAAAACGCCGAACATTTTACAAGGGCTTGATTTCGAGTCTCAAATACCGGAATTTCATACTGAACGGATCTTCGGACTCGGTCGTTTCCGTTCCGGAACCCACTCGTAAAAAAGGGTATTTCCACATTTTTACACGACTGCCCAAAAAGGAGTATTTCAGGGTTTACGTATGTATGTATTTATTTATTCCACCATTACTTCTTATTGCCTGGACAGATTTGAATGCATTAAAACCATAATAAAAACATAGGTTTAAGTTTTTTTTACCATAGTTTTTTGCATGTTCCGGAACCGGTATACAAAAAAATCTCCGCGAACGTACCCGACTTAGCCTTGCCTTGATTAGTTTCAAATTTTTATCCAACTTGACGTCTTAGAATTCATATTCAGAAATAACCTAAAAAGAATTTCCGAAACGAAAACGGTCCTTTTCGGTGGAGTTTTATGGGGCGGCGTTAGAAGGTAACTTTGTTTGTGCCGCTCGACCAATGAGGAGCAGCGGCTATTATTTATTAGGATTACATCTTTATGATTGGTGCAATACGAAACAAGGCTAGCGAATCATGAAGCGGCGGCGAATGTTTGATAGCTTTAGTGTTTGCCGCGTTTTGTCAAAGATTAAACAGGTTTATTTCTGAAAACTGACTAAGTAAAGACGCTTTATTGATTACTGACTTACGAACACTCTTTTACTATGCAATGAAATCAAATGTTGGAAATGTCTTAATCATCATTATCAGCCTATTACATTCCTACTGTTGAAATTCATGCATGATGTTTTTTACATCCTATTCCTACGGTGGTTGGTGACCTCACGTATTTTTTAAGAACATCAGCCATGCTCGCTCTTATTAGGCGTTTACACTGATTAGATCCTTATTCCTGAATGTTAATTGGAGCGATGATGTTTAATGCTGTAATTAATAAGTAAGCATTAATAAAAATAAAAAAATACCCTGCCAAAAACATTATCACTTGGGATGATTTAAGGATTCCGAGGATACCCCATACATCCAAATCTGTTGAGGCATTTTGTAATAAAAAAACGCACATACATTAACCCCGAAAACATTATATTCCTTTTTTGGGGAGTCGCGTAAAAAGCAGTTTGCTTGAAAGTTAGTTGTAAAGTAAGGTTGGTAGGACAGCTGGCTTTGCTAACTGAAGATAAAATTTGTTTGTCAGATCTGTACACGCGGCGCACTAATATTCTTTGTCACAAGTTCATTGCTCTTTATCAGCTGATTGTTAGGGTTGAAATGAACTTGATTACCAGAAATGTTTAAATTATCATATCTTGTGATTTTAAAAAGTTTCTGGTGATTTGCACTTGGACTTGAATTATTAATAAGCTTCTATATGCGTGGTTTAATTATTACTACACATTTATGTTACACGTTGTATAATAATTTTGTAAAAAAACAGAAATATTTATCTAATATTTTCTTAATTAAAAAAAATCATACAATATAATATTGGTAAAAAATAAATATGATCTATATTTGATCAATATCTGGTGACTTCTAAGTATTACTCATAGGTTTTACTTAACATTAAATAAATTATGTAAAAATAAAATCACATATTATTAGTTATTACAATAAGTTACAAATATGACAAGAATTCGTAAAAATTATGACACATGAAATCTTATAATAAATATTATAAAAATACCTACTCTTATCAAACTATCTTAGAACAAGTGAATCACATTTTTAAATCTGGAAATTCTGGAATAATGAAGCGCGGGGTGAATATTTAATGTGGGTTGGAAGAAGGAACCACATTGATAAACTACTAAACAAAATAGAAAAGTATTTCTTTTTATTGAACTGAGTTAGGATGAGCATATCCTTCGCCTGATGGTAAGCGCCACGCCTGCCGATAGCAATTGCAGTACCACCCAGAGCTTTAATACCATAAAAAGCACTGCTTAGGACCGCATTGTGCTCATCACTCTGAGACATCAGATATGAAGTCTCATATAAGCCCAGTGATTTCGCTGGCTAAAATGTCCTTCAAACTGGAACACAGTAATGTTTGCGCACTACTACTTGGCAGAATAACTGGCAAAGCTGTGCTACCCAGACGGCCTCCCATATACAAGAGACCTACCAACAGTAGTGTTACTTACATAAATAACAACAGTCTTGTTTGAATTTAACCTTTCATCATTAAGTATTTCGTTCCTTATTCTGTACCAAATGCTCGATCATGCACTTCATCCTATTTAGTTTCCTCTCCATCCGTTTCTTGCCTTGCCACATGAGATTGATCTGCTTCTTACGGTTAGCTGCAATTACTTCTAGACGTCGAACTTTGTACTTGAGTTGTATAACCTCTTTGGAATCTGTGGGCTTTATGTCTACGTGTTCTGTGTCCGATATTGTTGGCTGTTGCTCTTCACAGGGCTGGAATAGAATAATTATATATTATATATGATTCAATGAAACTATAGCTTAAAATTACTTTTATTTATAGTAGTCTGGCTGCTAGCCAAGTAATAGTTCATTTTGTAACAAACAAAACCAACTTCAATTTTGATGTATCTTCGAAGTCCATGGTTGAATTTCGGAATTTATATGATTTATTAATTTATGAAATTTGTATGGGACAACCTTGATTGAAACTAAGTATACTGAATCCAACGCAAAAAGAATTTTCCAAATTAGTTTATAAATGATGGAGTTTTGAGGTAACAAACATTTCAGAAATATATGCAATTTGCAATCACATTGAGAACCTCTTCCTTTTTTTAGTCTGTTATAAAGAAAAAAAGACAATATGGCACTTCCAATTAATTTTAAAGAATGCTGTTTAAACACGTTTGTCTAGACCCATTAGTCTGTAACATGGTTTGAAATTAGATATAAATACATATACATTTAGATATATAGACACATGTTTAAAGAAAGTAGTGCAAGTTAGAAGAAACCTGTTCACTCTTGTCTTAAAGACACCCAGATGGACCTAATTAGACTTATTTAGCAATTAGATGCTATTCACAAACAAGTGTGTTTAAATTGTCTTAAAGTACATCTTTGTCTGTAGATTATAAAAAAAAAAGATTAGAAAATAAGTAGATTTAAAAAAAGCAATGCAAACTCAGACACAATTATTTATTTATTGCTGCAGTAATAATGCCTTGTAAAACTACGCTAATATTATAAACAGGAACAGTTTGTAAGTTAATAAGTTTGTAGGAGGTAATCTCTGGAACTACTGATCCAATTCTGGTAATTCTTTCTCTGATAGATAGCAACACCATCTTCAAAATAATATACCGCATACATACAGCTAAATTACTGGGCATATGAGTCTTAATAATTTACACAAATAAATTCTATTCTAATATCTGATGTCTCGGGGGGATGAGCCCAATGCAGTGCTTTTTATGGTATAAAAAGTTCTGGGTGGCTCTGCATTGTTATGGGCAGGTGTGGCGCTTAATTACCATCAGGCGAACAAGTAGCTCGTCTCATCAGTCAGTTCCATATAAAAGCCTATGGGTCACTATAATATTAAAGTCAGTTCTAATTTTTTTTTTTACAATAGATAGGTCTACGTTTGACCACCATCTCGCCTGATGTTAAGCGATGATGTGGCTGAAGATGGAGCACATAGATCTAGTAGATACCTATTCACTCTGACCTTGATAATATAATAATATTGGTAGTTAGAACTTAGTAACACATTCATACTTACAGATATGTTAATAGCAGGTACAGCCTCAGTCGATAGGCGTCGCAAGCCACTTTCAGTCAAGTAGAAGTCTTTAGCTTCAAAATGTTCAGAGCAGACTGCGCTAGAATCTGTTGAAGTCCATTCAGCTTCTCTGTTCACTGCTATCTCCCACATGTTACGCCTATGCTCATCTTGGGGGAATCTGGAAACGAAATACATTAAACTTTGTTACTATATTCATGAGGGGCCGGTCCCAAGACTATTTCAATCATATAATAATAATACTTACATCTTGTGTAATTATTTTTATTAACCCTAGAAAGATAGTCTGCGTAAAATTGACGCATGCGTGTTCGAAATATTGCTTTATCTTTTTAAATAGTGCGAATCCGTTGCTGTGCGTTTAGGACATCTCACTCATCGCTTAGTACTTCCATAAGGCGCACGTGTAACTGAGGTAAGTGTTACCGATTCTGTAATATAACGACCGTGTGAGTCAAAATGACGCATGATTATCTTTTGTGTGACTTTTAAGATTTTAGCCGAAATGAATAATTGCGCATTAATATATCTAGAATGTTACCAAAAGATGTCTCTAATTCATCAGAAGACAATACCTAGTGGAGTCAGTATAGAAGAAACATACTTACTGTCTAAAATCAGGCAAAAGAGCAATGCATCATTCAGCAAATGCAAGCAATTTATTTGCCACGAGCATAATATTGACATGTGTCAAAGCTGTATCTATATATTTGTTTACAGCTATAATATGTTTCTATTATATTTTACATATTCCAAATAATTAGTGTATAAGTAAAAAAGCCTGATTTTATTTAAAAAAAAGTGTTATTTAGAATATAATAAAAAATATTCCTAAGTTTTGAAAATTATAGAAGAGATTCGAAAGTTTGTTATTTTTCTATATAAATAAATATATACAAAAACACAAAATGGTATTTATTATTTCAAAGATATGTTTAAATATATTAACGATTAGTTTATTAAAATCAAAGAGTAACACTTGATACTACAGCTAATTAAAACTCATGCGTCAATTTTGATGAGGTTATAAGTTTTATCTATGAATACCATAGTTTAGGCCTGATATGGCAGCTGGTAACCATGGTTTGTTAATTGTCAGTTTTGAGAAATACACAGAATTTGGTGAACGTACATTATTATTGGTTTTATTAAATATATATAGGAATATGGTGACTTCCACGTGCAATTAGTATTTTATCAGGTTATGGGCCGCCCCATATATCTTATTTTCAGTGTTTCGGGCAAAATAAGAATGTAAAATATTTACTCGAAATTTTTATTCGAATTTGACAGCCTTCGAGTATATAAAATTAATATTCATAATTCAATAAAAGGCTGAAGCAAAAATAGCAAAGCTTGTTATCGAAGCAGCTTTTATAAAGAGTTAAACATGTCTCAGATTAAAACGCAAGATGTAATTCGACGGTTAGAAGACGGGAATAATTTTCATAATTGGAAATTTAGACTGGAGGTATTAATGGAGGAGAAGGGTCTCGGTGACATAGTGAAGTCTGGTACTATTAAAGGTGAAAATAAAAATAGAGATGCAGAAGCTAGATCGCTAATCGTGCAATGCATAGGGGATGATTTTTTGGAAATTGTTAGAGATTGCAAAAGTGCAAACGAAATGATGAATACTTTAGAAAAGAATTTTATAAGAAAGAGTGTTATGAATAAATATAATATAAAGAAAAAGTTGATAGAGTTGAAATGTGACAGCAACGAGAAACTACAAGAGTTCTTTTTAAAATTTGACAAGCTAATTCGTGATAATGAATCTATGTCAAAAATGGATGAGTCGGACAAAGTGGTGTATTTGTTACTAGCTCTACCGGAGAAATTTAATGATGTTACAACAGCTCTAGAAGCAATGAACGAAGGACTAACTTTGGAGAAGACAAAAAGTACTTTGTTAGATGCAGAAATAAGATTGACTAACAAGATAATACCAAACCTAGACAATGCTTTCATTATAGAATGCTGGAATTGCAATGAAAGAGGGCACAAAGCAATATATTGCCGCAAGGGTGTACAGAACAGACAATCTTATACTCCCCAACGAGGAGTTTCCTTCGGAAATGGTGAATTTTATAGACGTGGTCGTGGAAGAATGCAGAGCCGCGGTCGAAACGTTACCAATTATAGAGCAAGTACATCGAGAGACGATGCAATATTGGGCAATGAAGAGAGCGATGAAATGGGTTGTATTATTGATGGAGAATTCAATTTAAATTGTAAGGTTGATGAATTAGTTTCTTTTGTTATAGACTCTGGTGCATCGCAAAATTTTATATCTGATCATTATATACAATACATGACTAATATAAAACAGTTAGAGCATCCAATAAAAATTAACACAGCGAATGGCGAAAAATTGACTGCTTATCAAAGTGGCAATTTACTAATAAAATGTAACAATGTTAGAATTACAATTAAAGGACTTATAGTAGCAAATTTAGCCTATAATTTGTTATCTGTGAGAAAACTATTAGAAAACCCGAACGAAATCATATTTAAAAGCGAATACGCAAAAATTATTTTTTTTAATGGTTCCATATTATGGGCATATAATAATGGAAAACTTTATCTATTACAGGGTGAAATTGTAACAGAGAATGGAGTCGCAGCTATACAATCAGCGAATGGTATGTTGTGGCACAGACGTTTAGGTCATACCAGTTCTAAAACTTTACAAAGGTTACAACTACCACTTAACAACAACGTATGTAGTGCTTGTATGAAAGGTAAGGCAACAAGGTTACCATTCAAAAGATTAGAGCGACCAAGATCGCTTCAGGTTTTGGAACTAATACACAGTGATATAGCGGGCCCTTCCAACATACCAACTATACAGGGTGAAATTTATTTTCAAACTATTATTGATGATTACTCACATTTCTGTGTAGTATTCTTGTTGAAGAGAAAAGCTGAAGCTGCTGAAAATATTATTAATTATATCCACCGATATGAGAATGAATTTGAAAAATCCGTAAAAAGGATAAGATGTGACAATGGAGGTGAATACACTTGCAACAAATTGCGTCAATTTTGTAATGAGAAAGGAATAGCGTTGGAATATACTTTACCATACTCGCCAGCTAGCAATGGCGTTGCAGAAAGGATGAATAGGAGTT
Source organism: Petrophora chlorosata (assembly GCA_951640565.1). Lineage (NCBI taxonomy): Eukaryota > Metazoa > Arthropoda > Insecta > Lepidoptera > Geometridae > Petrophora > Petrophora chlorosata. The sequence continues at coordinate 19,126,588 of OX621192.1, forward strand.
TATACAATAAAGCAAGGACTATGCTCATTGAAACCAAACTACCAAAACATTTGTGGGGTGAAGCTGTAAAATGTGCGGCATATCAGTTAAACCGATGTACCTCTATGGCCATTAATTTTAAAACTCCCTGTGAAATACTATATGGAACAAGAGACTTGAATAAACTTCGTGCGTTTGGTGCCAAAGCGTGGGCATTTATATTACCAAAACCGGATAAATTTTCCGAAAGAGCATGTGAAAGCAGAATGGTTGGATATAGCAGGACAGGTTATAATTTATGGGACCCTAAAGAAAATAGATTTATAGTATCACGAGATGTGAGATTCGATGAAGATGATATTGTTTACAATGAAAACGATCAAGTAATAAAAGAAAATGAATGGCAAAGAATTAGAGTTTCTGATGTGAATCGAGAAGATAGTAACCCGATTTCTGAACCAGAACATAATAATGAAAATAACAGACAAGAGGTTATAGTTGATAATACAGATGTGCAAGATGGAATTATTGAACCAGAGGAAAAATTTGAGGATTGTGCTGAAGAAAATATAATTGAGAGTGACGATACTTTACATGAACATATAGTAAAAACAAGAAGTGGCAGAATAGTTAAGCCTCCGAAAAGGTTAGAAGATTATGAAACACATATGGCCTACTGTTTGTGTACGGGTGATCCAAGTTCTTACAAAGATGCAGTCGATAGAGGTCAAGAGTGGCAAGATGCTATTAATAAAGAGTTAAATTCCCTTAAAGATTTGGAAACCTGGGAAGAATCAGAATTGCCTAAAGATAAAAGAGCCATAGATACAAAATGGGTTTTCACTACTAAAAAGGATGGTACAAAAAAGGCTAGATTAGTGGCAAAAGGATTTCAAGAGGAAACATTATTTAATGTATACTCACCAGTCGCTCGTATGCCTACAATCCGCATGATGTTGAGCCAAGCTGTACAAAATGATATGTATATGAAACAACTAGATGTACCAACTGCTTTTTTGAATGGATTTTTAAAAGAAGATGTTTATATTAAACCACCATTAGGAATCAAAGTTAGAAAAGGTGTATTTTTGAAACTAAAAAGGTCGCTATATGGATTAAAACAAGCACCCAAGTGCTGGAATGAAAGATTTCATAGTTTTTTAGTTGATAAGGGATTTGTTCAATCGAAATATGACTTCTGTTTCTATGTTATGGAAGATGTCTTTTTGTTAGTGTATGTGGATGACATTATTATAATGTCAAAAAGTGAGATTAACTTGAATAAAGTACATAATTTTTTACAAATTGAATTTAATGTAAAGGACCTTGGAGAAGTAAGAACTTATTTGGGACTGGATATAGTAAGAACGCCAGAACAGATTTCAATTTGTCAAGAATCTGCAATAGACAGACTACTAGAAAAATTTAATATGACTGATTGCAAAGGAGCAGATACGCCAATGGAAGTAAATTTCGCAACAGATGACAATGAACCTATTACTTTGGATCTACCGTTTCGTGAGCTTATAGGTTGTCTTTTATATTTAGCTACTTCAAGTAGACCTGATATTTGTTTTGCAGTGTCGTTTCTGAGTAGATTTTTGGATAAGCCCACTATATCCCTGTGGAAAGCAGCTAAGCGTGTATTGCGTTACCTAAAACAAACTAAATCAAAAGCATTAATTTATAAACGGGCTAGCAGTAGTCACTTAGTTGGCTTTACCGATGCTGACTGGGCTGGAGACAAAACTGATAGGAAAAGCGTAAGTGGATCTGTAGTCTACAGTGGTAATCATTTATTGGCATGGTTCTGTAAAAAACAAAACGTTGTCGCATTGTCAACTGCCGAAGCTGAATATATAGCTGCTGCTCTTGCGTCTGTGGAGTTAATTTATTTAAAGGGCTTATTAAAAGATTTTAAATGTCAGTCAGATACAATTTTACGAGTTGATAATCAAAGTGCTATTAAATTAATGGAGTCAAATGAAAATAGTAAGAGGGCAAAGCATATAGATATTAAATATCACTTTATTAAAGATTTAATTAATAAACGAGAAATAATAGTAAAATATGTGAGTACGAATGAAAATGTCGCTGATATTTTGACCAAGGCTTTAGGAAAAATAAAACATGATTATTTTGTACAAAAAATGGGTTTTGGTTAAATGGTTTATAAGTTACGGTTATTTTATATATAGTATTCATTTGTCATGATAACTTTATTGTGAGATTCAATTTTTTTTAAATGTGTGTATATCTAATTTATAGTGTATTAAGGTTCTTAAAATTGCGTGGGGGAAAGGTATTAGTTAGTTTAATTAATTAATTAGGTATATTATATTTATTTTTTTATTTAGAGTATGAGTAGTAGGTTGGATTTCATGTGATTATTGTTATTTATGGTAACAAATTGTTACTAAATTTATCATAATATTTGTTTGTGTGTTTGAAATGACTCGCTTATTAGTATAACATGTTATTTGTTTCTTTTAAAAAAAAATATGTATAATAAATAATTTCAATTCTTATTTGATATGAAATTAGAATTGAGGGGGGATGATGAGGTTATAAGTTTTATCTATGAATACCATAGTTTAGGCCTGATATGGCAGCTGGTAACCATGGTTTGTTAATTGTCAGTTTTGAGAAATACACAGAATTTGGTGAACGTACATTATTATTGGTTTTATTAAATATATATAGGAATATGGTGACTTCCACGTGCAATTAGTATTTTATCAAATTTTACGTACATCACAATATGATTATCTTTCTAGGGTTAAATACCTACGTATAATTTTTGTCGTAACCAAAACGTATATGTTTCTACTTTATGTTAGTCAACTATGTTTATTTTTTACTGCAAACCAAAGCCCAATTTGTTTTCTGTGATCTTACCTATGAAATGTAATTCCGTTTTTACATTTAGATGTCTTGGCTGAAGAGTTTTTGCAACGACCCACGGCACAGCTCACCATTTTGCCACAAACATATAATATATCATTATTATTTACCTTTATATTGTTATGTACTCAAAATCCAAAACAAACAGAAGCAAACCAAAAACAAAACTACTCGAACCTTGGACAGGGTTGTCACGTGAAATAAAGTCTAAATCGTAGAGCAGCTTGAAAATATCGTACGAAGTGGGAATTTTTGACAAAAATATCGGACCTTTATAAAACTACTTATTCTAAGGTTTTTCATTACAACCGAGTGAAGTTTTTTATTACTGATGGTATTCACCATTCACCTGATGGTAAACAAAATCTTCCCTCTCAGACTCTTTCACTTTGGGACGGTAGAAAAAATATGAATATTTTCTTTTCATTGCACAAAGTGTTTTGTGTACGATTGCGATGATTAGGTTGTAAGGAAACAAACCCATCAAAAAATCGTACAAATACGACAAATGACAGCCCTGGATAGGAAATTGGACAGGAGCGAAGTTGTCAGTCAGAGACAGCTGTGATTTGACAATTGTTTTTTTTCTAATTTCACCCATTAGGGCAGGCTAAAGTCTCTAGGACCATACCGCCATGTCTTACGTAGTTTTTATCTGTTAATTTAATATTCCATTTATTATACTTTTGTTTAGAATAAGGGTCATCAGCTACAAGCCGGACCCTCTCCTAGTGCTTCAATAAAGTGGTGGATCTTTATTCAAGCTTTCATTGACTTTTTGGGAGAACATAAAAATCAATGTTTTTCCCTATTTTATTTCATTTATCTACATTTGTGCACGTTTACGAACATATAATGGTTAATATCCCACCGATATTACACATGATCACTCGAAATAACCCTTGTTTGGAAAATAAAACAAAATCGAACTATATCACTTTTCACTTCCCGCCAAAAGGTCTGACAATGATGTGATAATAGTGTTGTTTAGTTGTCGTCTTGAAAAACCGAAGTTTCCGTCTTATTTAAACAATACCCAATAATACATTTAGTAGTGTTAGGCCTTTCTCTTAAGAAGTAACACATTACTAATATCTGGTTTGTATTGTTTCAAGCGCTGTTATCTCAGGGTGGCGAGTGCAATGCTATGCTGCACAGCTTTTCGCAAAACAAAATTTGAAAAAATCGTATATATATTATAGACATGGTAGATATGTATATTTTTCCTAATATTGTAATTTTTAATTAATGTTAATTTTTAAATATACTTACACGTGAATTTTTGAACATGGTTCCTTACGGAGATTTTAGTTTTATAAAGAATATCGATTTTGCTGCTAAAATTTTTATCACCACATTCCACTTCATTGCTGATAAGGAACAAAACATTATGTGACCACATTTTTACATCGCTACAACTTTATGAAAATTGATATTATAATTTTCATACAATTGATTATAAAATGTCATTAAAATTAAATTTGCTATTGGGATGAAAAATTGTATGAGCAAAAAGTGCTTCTGTAACGACAAAATTGAAATAAAGAACTTTTGAATTAAATTGATGAAAATGGACACTTATATAAAAAAAATTGGTGTAAGTATATTTTTTAACAAAATTAGGAAAATTAAGATTTTTTTCATAATTCAAAAGCTTTTATAGATTTTAAAGAAGTTCAGGTTAAAGCTATAGATGTATTAACAAAAAAAATTTTTTATCTCTAACGGTTAGGGTAGTTTCCATGGGAATCAGTGTTCATACCTTATACCTAGGGTTGCCAACCATACTGTTAAACAGTAACTATTTTCGCTCATTATTACCTACTATTTACTGTTCATCAAAAATAAAGAATTTTGTTTCATCACCAGTGTGTTTTTATTAAAATGTTTTTTCGGTCAGTCAATTTAGCGCCGATTGTTCGAAGCCCTAGTTGGAGAAAAAAAAAACAACTGTAAGTGAGGATTTTTTGTAATGAATCCTAAATGGCAGGATGACAAAAATAAGGCAAGAATAAATTTAATAAAAAATGAACTTATTTATTTTAATTTTGACTTAAAATTTAGTGAACCTTTCGAAACCTTAAAAATGACATAAATTTGTTAAACTATGCGAAGAGCTCATACAAACATTAATTAAAACTTATGAAAATATAAATTATTGTTCAATATGTTCAAATACCTACTGTCCATTTAATTTCATACACCTAAACACTGTTTTGTTCAAAAATTTAGCAACCCTACTTATGGTAGATATATTTTTTGGTACTTTAAAGAAATGTCTGTGATGATTACAGTAGTTATGCATTGCTAAAAAATATATTTTTGTGACAACAACAATTTATATAACTGAAAATATAAAGGTAATGGGTAAAGAAGGTAAGAATTAAAATAAGTTTATCAAATATACTGCCCATCAAATATTTTTAAAATTATCAATAAATAGCAATAGCCCGCGACTTCGTTCGCGTAGACATACAAAAATATATCCTATGTCATACAGGAATAGTGTAACTTTCTAACAGTGAAACAATTATCAAAATTGGATCAGTAGTTCCAGAGATTGCCTCCTAGGTACCTCCTACAAACATACTTAAATTTTTTGTTACTTTTTATAATACCTAATAATTATTAGTATAGGCATGGACCAAATATACATGTACATGTACATATATAAAATATACATGTACCTATATATAAATATACTTGTATATTTAGTCCATGGTATAGGTTATCTCAATGCTTATTAGAAATACAATTCAAATTATGCTTTTTATTAGCGTGTCATTCCTGCTATGTAATTTAAAAGGTAATTGTTGGTTCCACAATCCACTAAGTATACCCTGTAACTGTTTGATAGCTTCATTATTTTTTCAATACGAGGAACGTCGCCGAGTGACTGCTCCGCCCCCATTTCACGCCGTAATAGAGACGTTTAAATTAGGGTTTGAATGTAATAAGGTCTGTTCTATCGAACTGGTAGTGATGTGGCTTATAACAGTATGTCGATGAAGATTATAGAATTTTACAACTGCATGGATAACACAACTGTATGACTAAATCTATTTCAATTTCAAAGTTTTCAAATACATAAATGACAACAGCGATGCACCCTAAAGTGACAGACAATATAATAATATTATAAATTTACTGTTATATTTTTGTAACAGTTTATGTTTATACAGCTTTATACAAAGTCAAAGATGAAACACGATCATCTCGAAAGATTTATTTCACTTTGGCTTTACCTATTGTAAAGTTCAGAGCTACGATTTTCATTATGTAAATTTACTATTTGTAAAATATCACACGTCATTTTCTTTTTATAAATTCATATTTATTATAATTAATAACAAACATTAATTTATAAAAAAAAATATTGCCTCTTAAAAACAACACTTGAAACTAAATGTACCTAAAGTATAAAAATTACAAAACTAAAATCAGACTAAAAACATTCTGCATTGGAAAAGATTCAAAAACGGTAAAAACCGTTATCAAAAAATACTAAAATGACTGTACTTACCCAAAGAACTCAATCATATGTGTTGAAATTATAGTAGGTGTAGCCTGAAATATCACGATGAGTTTAAAAATGGATAGGAAAAAGTGACACATCAGCCGGCTGTCGACAGTGATTTCCTTGACAGGGTGGGGTTAGCGGGGGTTGGTATAAAAATGTCATACAAGATACTCTTTTACCGCATTTTCCATTAAATTATCAACATGATACAACAATTTTTCAAAAGCCTTGAGGATCCAGAGAGGCCGCTCATGGCTCCAAATTATTGGATTCTAAAGAGAATCGGCTTTATATTACCAAAAAATAAATTAGGAAAGATATTATACATTATAATACATGAGTTCGTTGTGCTTTATGTAATTTCACAATTCGTAGAACTATACATAATCCGATCCAACTTAGATCTTGTGTTAACAAACCTTAAAATTACGATGCTTAGCCTCATTTGCATTATCAAATCGAACTCATTTATTTTTTGGCAAAAAAGCTGGAGAGAAGTCCTCGATTACATAAATGACACAGATAAATTCGAAAGAGAAAATCACGATGTGGTGAAAGCACGAATCATAGATTCCTATACGAAATATTGCAGACGGATAACCTATTCCTACTGGATTCTCGTGTTCATCACATTTATAAGTACAGCTGGGCAGCCTATGATAATATTCTTATCGTCCTCTGCATTTAGAGAAAGTTTTCGGAATGGTCAGGAAGAATTTCCGCACATCTTTAGTTCCTGGATTCCGTTTGATAAGAACCGTGCTCCTGGTTGTTGGATCACCGTCGTATATCATGCACTTTTAAGCGCTTACGGTGCGTTTACCTTGGCATCCTACGACACCAGTGTTGTTGTTATAATGGTGTTTTTCGGAGGAAAGATAGATCTCTTGCGAGAGAGGTGCAAACAAATGCTGGGAGTTGAAGGCGCCACAATCAGTGACGATAAAGCTGCAGAAGTTGTTCGTGAGCTGCATAACATCCACGTGATGCTGATCAAGTAAGTACATAAATACTTAAGTAGGTACCTGCCTGGTAGGCATTTCGTCTGATTCAGACAACCTGTATTAAACACAATCATAGTTTATCAATCTAGCAAAGAAGCTGGTTGGGGGTGATGACAACATTATCACATTGATGTTTAGGTCACTGACATATTCACACTTCACACTAATCACACTAATGAAACTAATATTATAAATACGAAAGTATGTATGAGTGTGTTAGTGTGTTTGTTACTTCTTCACACTGTAACTACGGATTCGAGTGGAATTTGGAATGGAAATAGGATTAACACATATGTTACTTTTTACACAACTAGTATACATAGGTAAAAACTAAACTAGTATAATCCCGAGATTACACTATATATTTTGTGCTTACAATGCTTACATTTACAGATAACATTCTCTTGTATAAAGAGGCTGTCAAATTAATAAATTTACTTTATAAAATAAAAATATTATATAAGTCAAATAAGTACACAACCTTTTGTTAGATTTATTTATTTATTCAAATTCAAATACAACTATCATTACAGGAATTTCCCAATTCAATAGTGTATGTAAACATTACAATTCATTTACATCTAAAATATAGTCATCAATTATATAATTCATTTACATCTACATTAGTCAAAATTATTTTCCATTATAATTCATTTATATTTACAATAGTCATTAATTATTTTTTATTATAATTCATTTACATATACAAAAATTAATTAATTTTACCATAACATATTTCAAATAGTATTGCTGTTTTAAATTCAGCAACTGCACATATAAATATGACTATTTGAACGCATGCTGTGTTCACACCTAGAAGGGTGTACCTACACGTACGCACGTTGTATATGCCTTAAACTCTTTATATGTTGAGTGTATACCCAGTAGGTACTATGCACCAAATTAAAAAGAAATACTCTACCTAAGTCAAATTTAATATGTATTACATATTTAATTTTTACGTAATGTACAATAGCTGCACCCACGATTCAAAAATTTTCGGGGCTTAAAGTGCTCTACTATGTCCTATGCTCTTGTATAGGACTCGAAGATTATATATACACATTGAATTTCATCAAAATTCATTCAGTTGTTTTTGAGTGATCAAGTAACAAACATACATTCATCCTCAGAAATTTTCGTATAAAATATACTTATATAATATTAGCGAAATTGGTGAGAACTGAGATGACATGACCCATTTTTACCTAAGTGAAAATTTTAATATATACATTGTAACATTTTCGCTTTCATTTATATACACTTTCACATAAAAATTAAGTACAACAAATTAGGGGTTCGTAGTAAATTGGGTAGCAAGTGGGGGTTTCCTTAAAGTCATTGCACTAAAACATCTAACTATGATTAACTAGCTCCGCCCTGCCGTTTCACCCGCGGTTTTCCGGGATAAAAAGTAGCCTATGTGTTATTCTGATGTGTAAGCTATATTATTGTAAAGTTTCATCAAAATCCGTTCAGCAGTTTTTGCGTGAAAGATTAACAAAGGTACATCCATACATCCATTCTTACAAACTTTCGCGTTTATAATATTAGTAGGATATATTGTTCACAATCACATAGGTCTGTACTAGTAAGTTGATAGGCACCATCGTCTTGAATTCAATAGGGAATACAGACATAATTCTCAGTACCTATGTATCTCACTTTGCAAATCCCCTAATAAACAAATATTTTTCATCCCCCCATCTTGGTAAGAGTATTTTTGCTCTTCGATATCTGAGTGCAAAAGTCGTTTTTATCCGCTAGAGGATTTTTTTTTTTTACCCTTAATAGATCTATGTTTGGCCACTATCTCGCCTGATGTGAAGCGACGATGTGGCCTAAGATGGAGCACATAGATCTAGAGAGAGACTGCAGTTGAGCGGCTGCTCAGACTCGTCTCCCTGATGGTTCACCGAACATCATCCCGAAACACGACTAGGTCGCTTGACGGCATGGCTTTGTTCGGTGGGTGGTATTACAACCACGGCCAGAGCCTACCACTCCAAAGCGCATAAGCGGGTTTCATCACGATGTTTTCCTTCACCGTTTTAGAGCGAGCGTGCAAAATCTGCACTTAACTATAAGTCATTGGTGCAGGGCCGAGTCGGGATTCGAACCCAGGTGCGTCTGATCGAAAGGCGCATGAGTTCCCGCTGAGCCACACTCGCTCTAGAGGATGAAGTAAATTTGAATTCAGAACATCGTGTGCACTAAGTTTGTGAATTCGAAACATCATTAAACCTATTTACTTCTACCTCCATGGTGCCCAATTCATCATACAACTTTTTTTAATTTGTTAAAAACTCAGACTCGCAACCTCCTTGGTGTACATTTTTTTAATTTGCTTTGCGCGCGAAAAGTATCTTGTGATTGTACATATTTTTTTTGCATTCAGTCATTTCCTTGCTGAGGTGGGATGAAAAGTTACGTGTTGCACTCGAGTGCAAAGATTTTTTACCTCGTGCTCTTTTGATTCCCTCGCTAACGCTCAGGATTCTAAAATTGAATCAATTTTAGAATCCTTCGCTTGCGCGGTCATCAAAATTGAATTGCTTCTTTTTCCGAGGCTGTTGTAGAGTTGTTGTGATAGGTAAATTGAAGTTTCTATGTGCTAGACGCACATGCCTAATCGAAATTGAAAAAAAAAGAACCAAAGACCTTTAAATTTTGTCATCGGTGAGACGGGTCTGAGCAGCCGCTTAACTGCCGTCTCTCTCTAGATTTATGTGCTCCATCTTAGGCCACATCATCGCTTCACATCAGGCGAGATAGTGGCCAAACATAGATCTATTAAGTGTAAAAAAAAAAATATTTTTTTGATTACATATTTGGTAGTATTTATAGGTATAGGTACGTAGTTTGGGTTGGGAGTTGGGGCGTAGTTATGCCACACACACACTTTCATGCATGGAACTCCATGCTGGAGTTAGTTTTTCCCGATAGTTACAATCTAGGAGTATTCAAGTCACGAGTGAACAAAGACTATCTTGGCAATCATGCTACATCGTCGACCCCATTGTCACTTACCATCAGGTGAGATAGTGGTCAAACGCAAGTGATAATAAAAATATAAAAATAAAAAACAAACTCAATCCTGTTGGAAATAAGACAACTTAGCAAGTAGTGTTATGTTTTTTGACCGGAAAAATGATAGTCACGTACATACTAGGTAAAAATGATAAAACATTTGGCATAAGTGAGATTAAAGCTTTAAGAGTAAGAATTAATGGTATGAAGTATCTCATCATCATCATCAGCCCATTACGTTCCCACTGCTGGGACTCAGGCTTTCCCTCGTAGAGAGAGAAAGTATCTCATATATTCAAACAATTATATTCTTACCTACATATTATTGACAACGCAATAATTACTACTCTTATTTAATTATATAGACATTTTCTTTAAGTCCAAATTCTATTCTCTACATAAATAATGTTCATATTATTGTTAGTTATTGTTTTATAAGTTTCTATATTAGTCAATAATTTATATCAATATATTAATAATCTTATCCTGTCTGTTTATTGATCGTTCGCTGACCAATAACTTTGATACATTATATTATGTACTTATTATGTTCCACTTATGTATCATAGTATCTATTCAATATAACACTCAATTTTTTACATTTAATTAATCATTTATTTATTACTTATTAACAAATTGCACGTTTTCAAGTGCAGTAGCTAGCCCTAACTGAATTTAAAAAGAAATATACAAAAACCTAAACAAATTAACCTGTTCCTTTCAAAGCACTATCGATATTTTATCATCGTCGTGGCACAACCAACACTACATAGTTAAAAGCTACCCAAAAAAGAAAACAATAATCACTTTAGTTAGTGAACCAAACATGTAATTTGGAAATTTTATGTTTCAGGCACTCCAAGCTGTTTAACTCTTTGCTCTCTCCTGTAATGTTCATATACGTGGTGATATGTTCAATAGCGCTTTGCGCTAGTGCTTATCAACTTACTGTAAGTATCTTTTTGAGGATATTTAGAATGGACTTAGCTAAGTTTTTGTTGCCTTGTAGAGTCGAACTTGGTACATTAGAATTTGATTTAGAAACGGAACGGTTGGTAGGTACATTTATTTTTGTTTATGTAATGTCCACCCATAATCTAGTTGTAGGTATGAACTGGCACTAATATCTTGCTGAAGTAGTTTTTATTTGCTGTATATATAATTGATAATACTTAATTTGCTTTACATACATTTATTATGTCACTCATGAAAATGGGAAAACTTAGGACAACTAACTTGGGACATATACTGGACAAACATTAGATGAATGAGATGAACTTAACATGATCTGGTCTATAAATTGCTTACTATAACGGCTGTTATATGTATACAGCCCCCGTACCCATATGTCCGTCAAGCGCCAATCGTATATCGTGTTGAGCTCAGTTTAGGGTATAGATTCTCTGCGGCAATATTTTAGGATGCATTTTATTGTCCCATTAAGTTTATCCAACTTGTAGTTAACATATTTTGGTATCAATGAATGAGATTAATTCGATTTCTTGCCTGAATCGACAATAATTAGTCGGTATATCATTAGTCGCAGTAAAGCTATACTTTAATTTGAGCTCAACACGATATACGATTGGCGCTTGAGGGACATATGGGTACGGGGGCTGGTCCGAGGTATTTTAGTTTTAAGTAATCAAACTAAGTGTCTTACAAACTTATTTATACTTTGTTAAACTTGAGACATTCAGGGTAACTTGAGATCGTTGTTCCAAGTTAACCATGCGGTCAAGCTTGTAGTCACACCGCACCGGTACATCCTATCCTATTTTTCATGTTTTGTCTGTAAAATTTGCTATAAAAGCCACCGTAACGTCCTAGTCTCAAATTCCCACATTCAACGATATTCATAAATTTTAAAGCGATAAATAAGAAGTAGTTATTTCATAAGGTAACCCTTCTTTATTTTGGCAGTCCGCAACAGATGCAACACAGAAACTTTTGATGGCAGAATATCTGATATTTGGAATAGCACAACTATTTATATATTGTTGGCATAGCAATGACGTGCTAATAAAGGTATTAAAAATAAATATCTAGATTATTATATCATCAATTTATTTTATATATCAATACCTATATAAGTATTTCTAATTTCTTATCAATGTTAGCTAAACTCAAATACATCGCTTTAGCTTTATTAATGTTATTTGTTTACTTACTGTCTTCTAGAATGAAAACGTTTCGTATGGCCCTTACGAAAGTCAATGGTGGAATGCAAGCCTCCAGCAGAGGAAGCACGTCGCGATTCTGTCTGCACAGCTTCGGATTAACAATACATTCTCTGCTGGTCCTTTTGCCAATCTTACTTTGGCTACTTTTGTTACGGTAATTGCGAAATCACAAGTAAATTTAACAATAATAGGTACACCAAACTATTTAGTAGTAGGTATATAAATCAATTTTGACTTGAACTAACCAACAAATGACATAATAGTCAGTCCCAATTCACAATTAAAGCGAGTGTGGCTCAGTGGGAGAACGCGTGACTTTAGATCCGACGCACCCGAGTTTGAATCCCGCTGGCTTTCCACTGACTTTCTTAAGATATGTGCGGATTTAACACTAACTCTAAAAACGGTAAAGGAAGACATCGTGAGGAAACCGGCATATCCAAGAATTTATTACATTAATTCAAGGACATATACATCTACCAACCCGCACTGGGTCAGCGTGGTGGATTATGGCCCATACTCTCTCTATAAGAGAAGGCCCGTGTCCCAGCAATGGGAACGTGATGGTGATGATGATGAACTCACAATTTAGTCTATAAAGATAGCAAAACCGTACACTCAATTCGGTGCAATGGGACACCATCACGCCAACCAACACAATATGCGTCATATTCATGGCACCTCCACTATACCTAAGCGTTGAGAATTGAAAAAAAATATTATCCATTTTAGCATGTAATTACCTAGTCATCATATAGTGGGCGTGGGCGTGGCAATGACGTCAAAGAGGGGCGCCAAGATGCAACGCGACGTCTGAAATACAATTAATAATGGCTTTTCTTTGTACCTATCTAAGTAGGTACTATGGTATCTACATTCTATAAATAATAATATGTATATTGGGTTAGCTCTAGTACTTAGTAGAGATCCGTCTTATTAGTTCCACACATTCGGATCTTTCGCAGTAGTAGGTCATTATAGTATCATTGTCTAGTTCCATAATAGACACGTGGCTGACCTATTTCGTCCTCTAATAGCCGATACCCACTCGGTTCCGTCCGCGTACAAGTAGGTTTAGGTAGTTGTTATGGTATGTCATCCAGAGCGTTAAAGGTTCACACACACATTTTTAATGATAAGTAGGATTTAAATTATTTAACTACCTCTATTAAAAAAGATCCAACCTGAATTGTTATTTTCTGTTTCAGATTCTGAAAGGGGCTTACAGCTATTACACTCTACTTAGAAAATAAAGAAGCACTGGGTACCTAATGAAGATAATTATTGATGTAGCACTTTTGTTGATGTAGATTGGTTAATTGTCATTTAGAATGTGTAGTAATTGTAACCAGTAAATGCTTTGTAATAAAGTGAAAATATGTAGTATGATTATGGTTTTTAATTACAGTCATCGATATTAGACAAAGTATCGTCAAGCTAAGTTTATATTATTGCTGGAATATAGACTCCATCTTTCACATCTTATCAATGGCGTCGACATATTATGGGGACTGGCAGCGGAATGAGATAGGCCATTCAGGCTGCAGCAGCGCGCCGTACGCATCCTGTGCAATGTCAAGTGGGATCACCGTGCGCGAGAACTGCTTAAAAAACAAAAACTCCTCATACTACTAATCCTAGTCATCTATGAAGTCGCTAAGTACCTACGTGGGAAGGAAAATTGGGCAGTTCTTGACGTGGGCTGAATCCTATGAATGCTGCACAAAAAAACGCAATCGCTTAAAACTCCCAAAGGGCTCAAAGGACTCTCAAAAGGCTCATTAACGACGACAAGTTGGTGGAATCCAAAGTCCAAAGCCTTGTTCATCGACGTGAGGTCGCCAGCTTATCGGTATTCTACAGAATATACTACGGAGAGTGTGCTCAAGAACTGCACAATCTGATTCCCCCATCACCTTTTTACCATCGGACAACCAGACGATCGGCACAACGTCACCCCTATATGGTGGACATTCCGCCTATCCGTACTAAACGTTTCGAATCTTCCTTTTTGGTGCGAACGTCGAAGGAGTGGAACGCCTTGCCGTCGTCTGTGTTTCCATATAAATACAATCTGGGTGTGTTCAAATCAAGAGTGAACAAGTACTTACTGGGTAAGCGTGCTACATCTTCGACCACATCGTCGCTTCCCATCAGGTGAGATCGTGGTCAAACGCTGACCCAGTCAGATGTAAAAAATAAAAACTCCCACAAAATCGTTTGACCAAGTCGATTAACAAATAGACAAAGTCTATTTGATAGGTGTAAAGCTATATAACACATTGCCTGAAAATATAATAAGTGCCACAAGCGACAACATATTTTTAGAGAAGCTTAAATCGCGATTTATCAAGACTTTTTATTCTCTGGCTGAGTTTCTTACAGACAAATCCCTCGCTTATCCAAGTCCTAATAATAATAAACTTAATTAATAATAATAAACTTAATTGATAATAATAAAATAATCTACAAACATAATAATATTAATTAAAATAATTAACATTATAAATACAATTGGCGTTCGTGCACCACGCCATCACAAGTTATCACCAATCCTCCACTAGTTGTGGTCAAGAAAGTAAAATGTATTATATATATACATTTTACTTTAATTAATATAATATAAAACTGGAAGACCACTGACTGACTGACTGACTGACTGACTGACTGACATATTGACAGAATTGATCTCCGACTTGCCGTTATGGTGGGGGGGAGTGTTTGGTACGGTTGTATAGAGGGTGTTTTGAAACCAACCAGAAAAATCCGAAATCACCAGAAAGTGGTTTCCTCGATGGAACTGCTCAGGGGATCTCGGAAACTATAAATCGGATGGGGGTACCGCTCGAACTAAATATGCTCAAAACCCTGGGCCATTTTTGAAAATTTGAAAAAAAAGATGGCCGCCATACAAAAAAACATGGCCGCCATACAAAATAAAAATGTAAATAACTTTTGAATTATTAGAGATAGGTATAGGGTGCTCGACCAAATGTCATAGAGGGCGATGGGGGAAATTTGAAAAAGTTTGAAAAATTGAAAAAAAAGAAAAAAAAATGGCGGCCATTTTGAAAGTTGCTCCGATCCGACTGAAATTTTGCATCGGGGGGTTTTCTGGGTCGTAGATTACGATTATGAAAAAAAATTTTGGAATCCGCCATTTTTCAAGATGGCTGCCATACAAAAGTTTTTTTTCCGGAAAAATAAGCCAAACAAAACTTTTGAACCGTGGTCGATAGGAAGCGTCTATTAAAAAAAAAAAGCAACACCCCCCACGCGAGCTGCTTTAGCAGCTCGCGCACGCCACAAAATCACTTGGATTCCGCCATTTTTCAAGATGGCCGCCATACAAAAGTCATTTTTTCAGAACAACTGAACTTAAATTACTTTAGAACCGTAATCGATAGGGAGCTTTTATAAAAAAAAGTAAAACCCCCCCACGCGAGCTGCTTTAGCAGCTCGCGCACGCCACACAATCACTTGAAATCCAGCTTTTTTTCAATATGGCCGCCATACAAAAGTTTGATTTAAAAACAAAAAGGGTAAACAAAACTTTAGAACCGTAATCGATAGGAAGCTTTTAAAAAAAAACAGCAGCCACCCCCCCACGCGAGCTGCTTTAGCAGCTCGCGCACGCGGCGAAATACTAGTTAATATAATATAAAACTGGAAGACCACTCACTGACTGACTGACTGACATATTGACAGAATTGATCTCCGACTTGCCGTTATGGTGGGGGGGAGTGTTTGGTACCGTTGGATAGAGGATGTTTTGAAACCAACCAGAAAAATCCGAAATCCATGGAAAGGTGTCTCCGAGATGGAACTGCTCAAGGGATCTCGGAAACTATAAATCGGATGGGGGTACCGCTTGAACTAAATATGCCCCAAAACCTGGGCCATTTTTGAAAATTTGAAAAAAAAGATGGCCGCCATACAAAAAAACATGGCCGCCATACAAAATAAAAATGCAAATTACTTTTAAACGGTAAGAGATAGATATAGAGTGCTCGACCAAATGTCATAGAGGACGATGGGGGAAATTTGGAAAAGTTGGAAAAATTAAAAAAAAAGAAAAAAAAATGGCGGCCATTTTGAAAGTTGCTCCGATCCGACTGAAATTTTGCATCGGGGGGTTTTCTGGGTCGATGATTACAATTTTGAAAAAAAATTTTGGATTCCGCCATTTTTCAAGATGGCTGCCATACAAAAGTTTTTTTCCGGAAAAATAAGCCAAACAAAACTTTTGAACCGTAGTCGATAGGAAGCGTCTATAAAAAAAAGCAACACCCCCCCACGCGAGCTGCTTTAGCAGCTCGCGCACGCCACAAAATCACTTGGATTCCGCCATTTTTCAAGATGGCCGCCATACAAAAGCCTTTTTTTCAGAACAACTGAACTTAAATAACTTTAGAACCGTAATCGATAGGGAGCTTTTATTAAAAAGCATAACACCCCCCCACGCGAGCTGCTTTAGCAGCTCGCGCACGCCACAAAATCACTTGAAATCCAGCTTTTTTTCAAGATGGCCGCCATACAAAAGTTTGTTTTCAGAACAAAAAGGGTAAACAAAACTTTAGAACCGTAATCGATAGGAAGCTTTTTAAAAAAAACAGCAGCCACCCCCCCACGCGAGCTGCTTTAGCAGCTCGCGCACGCGGCGAAATACTAGTTATATTATATAAAAGTGAAAGACCACTCACTGACTGACTGACTGACTGACTGACTGACTGACTGACTGACATATTGACAGAATTGATCTCCGACTTGCCGTTATGGTGGGGGGGAGTGTTTGGTACGGTTGTATAGAGGGTGTTTTGAAACCAACCAGAAAAATCCGAAATCACCAGAAAGTGGTTTCCTCGATGGAACTGCTCAGGGGATCTCGGAAACTATAAATCGGATGGGGGTACCGCTTGAACTAAATATGCCCCAAACCTTGGGCCAATTTTGAAAATTTGAAAAAAAAGATGGCCGCCATACAAAAAAACATGGCCGCCATAAAAAATAAAAATGTAAATAACTTTTGAATGGTTAGAGATAGATATAGGGTGCTCGACCAAATGTCATAGAGGACGACGGGGGAAATTTGGAAAAGTGGGAAAAATTAAAAAAAAAGAAAAAAAAATGGCGGCCATTTTGAAAGTTGCTCCGATCCGACTGAAATTTTGTATCGGGGGGTTTTCTGGGTCGTAGATTACGATTATGAAAAAAAAATTTCGATTCCGCCATTTTTCAAGATGGCCGCCATACAAGAGTTATTTTTCATGACAAAATAGGTGAAAATAATATGCAAATAACTTTTTAACGGTTACAGATAGGTATAGGGTACTCGACCAAATATCATAGAGGACTATAGGGGAAATTTGGAAAAGCTGGAAAAATTAAAAAAAAAGAAAGAAAAATAGCGGCCATTTTGAAAAATGCGCCGATTCGACTGAAATTTTGCATGGGGGGGTTTGTTAGGTCGTAGATTACGATTATGAAAAAATTATTTGGATTCCGCCATTTTTCAAGATGGCCGCCATACAAAAGATTTTTTTCCGAACAAAGAGAATAACTTTAAAACCGTAATCAATAGGGAGCTTCTATAAAAAAAAAACAACACCACCCCACGCGAGCTGCTTAAGCAGCTCGCGCACGCCACAAAATCACTTGGATTGCGCCATTTTCCAATATGGCCGCCATACAAAACTTTGTTTTTAGAACATAAAGGCTTAGATAACTTTAGAACCGTAATCGATAGGAAGTTTCTATAAAAAAAAATAACACCACCACCACGCGAGCTGCTTTAGCAGCTCGCGCACGCGGCGAAATACTAGTTAATTAATATAATATAAAACTGGAAGACCACTCACTGACTGACTGACTGACATATTGACAGAATTGATCTCCCACTTGCCGTTATGGTGGGGGGTAGTGTTTGGTACCGTTGGATAGAGAATGTTTTGAAACTAACCAGAAAAATCCGAAATCCATGGAAAGGTGTCTCCGAGATGGAACTGCTCAAGGGATCTCAGAAACTATAAATCGGACGGGGGTACCGCTTGAACTAAATATGCCCCAAAACCTGGGCCATTTTTGAAAATTTGAAAAAAAAGATGGCCGCCATACAAAAAAACATGGCCGCCATACAAAATAAAAAAGTAAATAACTTTTGATTGGTTAGAGATACATACAGGGTGCTCGACCAAATGTCATAGAGGACGACGGGGGAAATTTGGAAAAGTTGGAAAAATTAAAAAAAAAGAAAAAAAAATGGCGGCCATTTTGAAAGTTGCTCCGATCCGACTGAAATTTTGCATCGGGGGGTTTTCTGGGTCGAAGATTACAATTATGAAAAAAATTTTGGATTCCGCCATTTTTCAAGATGGCTGCCATACAAAAGTTTTTTTTCCGGAAAAATAAGCCAAACAAAACTTTTGAACCGTAGTCGATAGGAAGCGTCTATAAAAAAAATGCAACACCCCCCCACGCGAGCTGCTTTAGCAGCTCGCGCACGCCACAAAATCACTTGGATTTCGCCATTTTTCAAGATGGCCGCCATACAAAAGTCTTTTTGTCAGAACAACTGAACTTAAATAACTTTAGAACCGTAATCGATAGGGAGCTTTTATAAAAAAAAGCAAAACCCCCCCACGCGAGCTGCTTTAGCAGCTCGCGCACGCCACACAATCACTTGAAATCCAGCTTTTTTTCAATATGGCCGCCATACAAAAGTTTGTTTTCAGAACAAAAAGGGTAAACAAAACTTTAGAACCGTAATCGATAGGAAGCTTTTAAAAAAAAACAGCAGCCACCCCCCACGCGAGCTGCTTTAGCAGCTCGCGCACGCGGCGAAATACTAGTTATATTATATAAAACTGGATGGGCATTGACTGACAATTGACAGAAATAGAAGTGCTACTTGCCGATATGGTGGGGGGTAGTGTTTGGTACCGTTGGATAGAGGGTGTTTTGAAACCAACCAGAAAAATCCGAAATCACCAGAAAGTGGTTTCCTCGATGGAACTGCTCAGGGGATCTCGGAAACTATAAATCGGATGGGGGTACCGCTTGAACTAAATATGCCCCAAAACCTGGGCCATTTTTGAAAATTTGAAAAAAAAGATGGCCGCCATACAAAAAAACATGGCCGCCATACAAAATAAAAATGTTAATAACTTTTGAATGGTTAGAGATAGGTATAGGGTGCTCGACCAAATGTCATAGAGGACGATGGGGGAAATTTGGAAAAGTTGGAAAAATTTAAAAAAAAGAAAAAAAAATGGCGGCCATTTTGAAAGTTGCTCCGATCCGACTGAAATTTTGCATCGGGGGGTTTTCTGGGTCGAAGATTACAATTATGAAAAAAAATTTTGGATTCCGCCATTTTTCAAGATGGCTGCCATACAAAAGTTTTTTTTCCGGAAAAATAAGCCAAACAAAACTTTTGAACCGTAGTCGATAGGAAGCGTCTATAAAAAAAAAGCAACACCCCCCCACGCGAGCTGCTTTAGCAGCTCGCGCACGCCACAAAATCACTTGGATTTCGCCATTTTTCAAGATGGCCGCCATACAAAAGTCTTTTTTTCAGAACAACTGAACTTAAATAACTTTAGAACCGTAATCGAAAGGGAGCTTTTATAAAAAAAGCAAAACCCCCCCCACGCGAGCTGCTTTAGCAGCTCGCGCACGCCACACAATCACTTGAAATCCAGCTTTTTTTCAAGATGGCCGCCATACAAAAGTTTGATTTCAAAACAAAAAGGGTAAACAAAACTTTAGAGCCGTAATCGATAGGAAGCTTTTAAAAAAAACAGCAGCCACCCCCCCACGCGAGCTGCTTTAGCAGCTCGCGCACGCGGCGAAATACTAGTCCGATCCCTTATATATAAAGCTCAATTACCACCACAAAACGAACACATTGACAGAAATTCTAAGCATGAAGGAGAAGAGGTGCGATATAGTGTTATATATATTCGTATAGAGAATCAAAATCGACCCGACAGAAAAATCGAAAATTTCCAAAAAATCAAAATGGCGGCCGACACCATGGTGGTATCTCAAAAAAAATGTATCAAAAGTGGCAATATGGGGGTCGTTTTCGAGTAAACCGTCTACGCTCATTTCGATTTTTTAACTTTTTTTTTCAAAAAAACCAAGATGGCTGCCGAATATTTCAACTCGAAAAACGGGCACCACGAGACCCTACTTTGAAAAATTAGTTTGTTCAAGCGATTTCGCGATTCTGATACGTTTTTGATACAGAAACGTCAGTCATGTCCTGGCGTGTGTAAAAAAAAATATATGAAAAAATAAAAACAACATGGCGGACGCCGCGGGGGCCATTTTGGAAAACGATTGAAATTTGCACATTTTCAAACCTATTTTCGAGGCAGAAGCTCACATCGGAGCTGCTCGACTTGTATGAGACAGTCGTGGAAGACGGCGAGAGGTATTGCCCTTTTCAAAAATTTTCCCCATTTTTAGGCTAATTTTGGAGATTTACCCCGAAAACATGAAAAGTAGAAATAATAGTATTTTGAATAGAAATTTCACACTACCGGGTAGTTGACATTAGTGAAAATGACATTTGATCATTTTCATCTCTGTCGGCCGGCTACTTTGCGAGATATCGATTTTTGAAAATAGGGGCCTAACGTTAAGTATTTCTATGAAGGAGTACCGGTGGGATAACGTTTTATACGTATTCGTATAGAAAATGTCCTTTTTCTCAGCAATAAAATCGAAAATGTTAAAAAAACAAAATGGCGGCCATCATGGCGGTCGTATCTTCGAAAATGTCCATGTCACGTGACAATATGGGGTTCATTTTCGAGTAAAACGGGGGCGCCGATTACGATTTTTGAAAAAAAAATGGCATAAAATTCAAGATGGCCGCCGCAAATTACAACACAAAATTTTGAAATTGTCGGACCCGAATTTGGACGATCGGTTTGTTCGAGCGATTTTGCCGTACCCGTCTTTTTGCAGTACAAAAATTTTTTCAGTATCCTGCAGTGTATAAAAAAAAATAAAAACATAAAAAAAACAAAAATTTGAACGCCCCGGGGGCGTTTCGGTAAAATATTGTGTTTTTTGCCACACTTTCAAATCGAGTTTTCAGCCATTCGTCGACGCTCTAGCGGGTCGGCGTGTATGAGTCGATCACGGGTAATCACAAGTGCTACTCGATACTAGATATAGAGTTAATACTTTTCTTTGAAAAAACATGAAAATTTCATATATTTAACCTTCGAACCCCCGTTTCACCACCTCGATCCGGCCCTGTGAATTTGTCCTTTCTCGGCGCATACGGACACCCTACCGGGAACCTCCTCTGAAAATTTCAGCTTCATAAGTTGTGTAGTTTACGAGATTTGGTTAAAATACATAGAAAACCGGCAAACGGTTACAGCTTCATACAAACTATTAAATAAACTGTGCCGTTACTATAGATAGGCATTCATTCATTTCACGTTATCTCCTAAACTATAGTTTCGATTTATATGGTTCAAAGGACAAACTTCATCTATACAAAATTTCCTTTACGATTAACGTATTTAATTTAATAAGGATTAATATGTTGTATCTAATAATGACATCGAAAAAGACGGCTTTGAATTTCTTCTTTTCTTTAAACATAAATACCTTTATTCTTGCTCAAATATGTTAGATAGATATATCGTGTCGCGGACTTTTTTATAGAGCACTTTAAAACAAATAATTTGCTACACATTATAAACATGAATTTTAAGGCGTTTTGGCAGCGCACGCCGATATATATAAAATATGCTTATTTGAAATTCATAGATACGGTCATTTCGTGTTTAATTACAATTATATTTATTACTATAAATAATATTTATTTATCAAGGATAAACTAGCTTTTTATTACTTCAAGAATTTTGCAAATCGAACCAGTAATTTCCGAGATTTACTTAATAAATGAACGGTTTTCGAGACTATAATTATATATAGACAATTTTCGACAGTTTCTTTAACAGTCAGTTGGCCTAGCGGTTTGAAACACGGTTACGAAGGACGATATAGCCGGGTTCGAATTCACCTGAGCGAGAATCTCTTTTTGGACTTTTTATAAGTGGAATTATTTTGATTGCATTTTAGTTACACAGAAGAAGTAATGGTAATTAATTAATACATAGGTTTACGGAAGCAAACGTATGATGTGACATATACAAATGTATATTTGTATATATATGGTGTATCTTCTTAGGTAATTTATATCATTAGATAAATGATGCAGTACCTACATAAGTAGGTACTGCATCATTATTCGGTTAATTAGTCGGTTAAAAATTAGTTTTCGATGTTTAATAGACTAGAATAGGTAGGTATCTACTAATCTACTGTAAGTTCGCTGGCTGCAATGTCCTTCAAAATGGAATGTAACTATTTATTAATCTGTACCGGAACCTCAGAATAAATCCGGAACCATAATGTATACTACTAGATTATTGAATTATAGATTACTTACTGTGTTAGACTGAACTGTACTGCAATCCGTACACCCTACATGTGTGGCTTCGACATTCACAGTGTTTACGCGTACGGAGTGTCGCGCCATCTACGGGATCGAGCAAGCGTTAATATCGACCGTAGCTTGGCGCCTTGAATCGACGTGGAAGACTGGCGGACCAGGAAGTTCGTCGAGAAACAGCGAGAGGGCGCTTTTTTACGCTATAAAAGCCGATGCAGAGTTTTTCTCCAACATACCTCAAATCTTTAAACTTCACAATATATATCACTTTGCAAGTTTGCTCTCGTAGAGCTTGTCGTTTCGTTCGCCTGCGTGTGACGTCATACGACTGAGGTGACCTTTTGCGCGGCAATATTTGAAACAAAATATTTGAACATAGGTACCTACTTTTAAGACTTTATTTAATTAAATTATTAATTTTATACATTATGGCTAATTTTAAACACTTACTGTCCGATCCCCTATTGCACATTATTGCGTCGCTATTTATTTAACTGTTTTAGAGACACTCACATATGAGCCTTCTGTACTTGTATAAGTAATTAATTATTCTATGCTATTACTCCGGCTGTGCTGACGACGGATAACGGAAAATGAGTAGTCAATATATACAACTTTATAACCACATTTATAGAAATATTGTCATTAAAGATTAAAGTTAATGTGTCTATAATTTTTGTTATATTTTTAAAATATTTCGTGAGGTCACATACAATTTTCAGCATTTGCTTTCAATTTTAAGTAGGTAAACGTTAGATGCTTATGTATTAGAGCAAGCAAAAAAGCAAAGGTGTCGTCCGGCTCGCGTGTACAAAATTCATTTTGTTACAATATAGGAGTGGTAGTTTAGTAAACTTATAGAGTGTTTTTGGAGTCGAGGCGATAAGATTTAGAAAAGTGATCTTTATCCAAAACTTATTCCCAGTAAGCTAATTTTACATAAGTTGCATAAGCGACCATATTCGACGTTTAAGAAAAAATTATGTACCTAGGTATTTATGATGTAGATCCTCGGCTGAGAACTGAACTCGTGGTATTAAATATTACATGTCGTTAATCATAGTCCCCAAAATTCGTACGTGATTCAGGTAGGTAAGTTATAGACAATTTTAATGTATGAATCATATTCAAATATTAAGTAGGTACCTAGATAGGTATATATTCTCCTAGGTAACGACATAAGACACTTCTTGTCATCTAATAACATAGATATTATATTCTAGGCGCATCGATTACATTCATTGCCTTTGATTATTATTTAAGTAGGTACTTATGTATGTATGTCATAAATAGCATTCGATTCTTGGGTGGGCGTCGATCGAGTTGACTTAGGTTGGTGAATTAGGTTTATAGTAAGTAGGTATATTAAAGAACTGAAACAAAAACCTATTTAGGTACCTATGTATACATTCATATATACTATAGTAATTATATGAGTGTAATGATTTGTCCTGTAAGTCATCATAAATCATAATTTTATAATGTAGAGTTTTAACTAAAGCTATGTGTCAGTTTCATGTTGTTATCTACTTAAACATGCTAAATTAGTGTCATGGTATGTGATAATTCCATGTCATGAGGTACTGACATGGAACTAAATCAAAAGTCAGAGTCCCTGTGAGCATCTGAAAACAGTTTAGCTAATAAATTAGAGAGATTCTGCAAGAGGAGACCGGCATATCCAAGAACTCGTCGGTTAAAAAAAAAACAAGAACCAACTTGAAGATTAAACTTATATTTTTTGCTTTTGCTATTTTTTCAAAAAGTGCTGAATGAATTTCGATAAAATTTATATGGGACCACCGCTGAAATCGTGGGTTGCACAGTCTTAGACATCTGAAGGGTTAGTCACAAAACAGATTACTTATCTGTTTTGTGCCTTAGTGTTGCACATGTAGGTACAAAATACACGGTTTTTATAATTGGTAGGTATTTTATTTAGTGCAGTTGCGGCGCGTGGGCGGCGACATCAAAAGAAAGGGGTGCACGTGGTGGCGCGGGGATGGGTGCGTTTTGATAGGATTGACTGGCACGTGTTTTGACGCGTAGGTACCTTTTCCTCTTGTGCGCTTAGTGTCCATGTCAAATGTATTTTATTAGATTATTACGTTAAAAAGCAAGAGTTCTGGCGAGAGCCCATTTATTAAAACTGTACGTCGGCGTCGTATCCGTAGGGATTTTGTAAAATTCCTGGTATCCCCATTTTCTGGCGACAGGTATTTGTTAAATCACTAGATGTTGTTTAGGGAAATGATAAAACCATGTTGTTATTTTAACATCGTCCGTGATATATGCTCTGTCTGTCTGTGGCACACACTTTAACAAATATAATTATAACGCCTATCCAAAGTGCGAAAGCAAGAAACTTCAAGTTTTCCTATTTAGACCTATTTAGATTTAGGTACCTAATTGTATTGTATTTTAAGTAGGCACCTAGGTATAAATGTTTTTTTACACAAACTTGATAAAAGGATTAAACGATAAGACCTCAAATTTTACAGTAGTACCTATATTTAAGTAGGTACTGTGTTTTTTTAATTGGTCATAAATAAATGGTTATAAAGGTAAATGTTAATAATACCGCTTTTAATTTATTTGGCGGTGTTATCACATAAAGCGATCTCTTCCAGAAAACCTTTGGATGGAGTACATAGGTACATAAACATATAGTATAGGTACAACCGGTCAGTGTTTCTGGCGCCAAGCAGTAGTGCGCAAGCATACTACAATCCTTCTAGGTACTGCATAATTATATCTCGCGATGATTGGCATTTTTTCTAATAAAACAGGTTTACCTAAAGATATATAACCGACATGTCCAAGAATTTATCACAAAAATTCAAGGACATACATCTACCAAGCCGCACTGGGCCAGCGTGGTGGATTTTTATATACTCTCTGTATGAGAGAAAGGCCCGTGTCCCAGCAGTGGAAACGGGATGGGCTAAAGATGAAAGATGCTCTATCAGGAAAACTTAGTTCTGCTGCATACGCGGTTAGTAAAATTAGGCAATTAACGGATATATGTAGCTACGGCTCGGTTAGTTTACTTTGCATACTTCCACAGCTTAATTTATTTTATTTATTTATTATTTATTATTACTTCTTTATTTCAGGTAACTTAAGAAAACAATAGTTACATAAGTGACTAAAGTAATTCTAAGACCCATATTATATATACCTTACAGACTAACATACATATTATAATATTAAAAACTATTTTTATGAAGCTACAACAGGGAATTGTTTTCGCCTACTTTCCCTGTACCGGCGGTAGACTACCCCTGCAGGCCAGAAGTCCGGGGCGAGGAACATCTTCGCGTGTTCCGCTGGAACCTGGAGCGCGTAGGACTTGAAGTCAGTGGTCCTAATCTGCTCCAGCCGCGACAAACTCAGGTTGATGGACTCCTCACGCGAATTCCGGTACATGCTTATTCTCTCCCGGACGTATCGAAGGACTTCTTCACCTTTCGTCTCTTTGTCCAGGCGGGAGAGGTATATCTTGATGGTCGGGGTTACAACACGCAACGTTGAAGTTGTAACCGTGGCGGTGCCACGATGATTACGGCTAATCTGTCGAAGCCGGCGCTTTTTCTCCACGAGCGTGAAGCCGTCGTTGGTCAGGCTACGGGCAGCTGCAGAAGTAGTTCGTAACACAGCTGATGTTGCTGGCTGCGAGGCTCGGGATACCTGGGCGTAAGACTGCTTCTGACGCCGGGATGGAGGTGGCGGTGCAGCAGCAGCTGACGTCACAGGCTGAGGTATGACGACGGGTGACGGAGGGGTCACTCGGTCAACAACCTGCAGTGACTCGGTAGGCGAAGCGATGACCCGCGGTGTATCGGTTTCATATGTCACCACCGCGGGAGTGCTGAGTCGCGTTTTAGTTTTGTTGGTTTGTTGTTAATGTCATATGGCATTTTGCTGTGGGGGTCTGCCGCGGATATAGAAGCAATTTTTATTTTACAAAAGCGGGCGGTTCGCGCTATTTATGAGTTAGGTCCTCGCGAATCATTAAGAGAAGTCTTTAAACAAATTAATGTATTAACTTTACCTTCTCTGTATATTTATGAAAATATAATGTATGTTCGTAAAAATCTGCACAAATTCAAGGTGAATAGTGACCACCACAACATAAACACTAGAAATAAAGATAGAATTGCAGTACCTAGGTTTAGACTGAGTAAAACGAATAAGTCCTTCATGGTCAATTGTGTACGTTTTTACAATAAAATTCCAAAATGTATAACGGAGCTCACAGAAAGTAGATTCAAATTTAGGGTGAAACATATTCTAATAAAAAAAGCATACTATAAAGTTAGTAATAACATAGAAGACAAAGATGCATGGAACATTCCGCTTCTGCCAAGTAGCCAACTGGCACATAAGAAAAATAATATTTTCAAAAACAAACATAAAATATTGTAACAAAAGTTCTAAAAAAATATGCCCCTCAGTTTCTTGCCGTATCTTCTGAGTAGTGGTTTTTTTTCCGATACGGTGGTAGAGTCATTGTAATAATTGACGTTCATAAGTGCGTCTGTGACGACAAAATTGAATAAAGAACTTTTGATTGATTGATTGATTGATTGAGTGAGATGTCTTAAACGCACAGCAACGGATTCGCACTATTTAAAAAGATAAAGCAATATTTCGAACGTGCATGCGAAAATTTTACACATACCTACTATCTTTCTAGGGTTAAGTAGGTAAGTACCTAGATATAAATGTTTTTTATACACAAACATGATTTAGCGATAAGACCTCAAATTGTACAGTAGGTACCTATATTTAAGTAGGTATTGTGTTATGAATAGGTACTTATTTTCCTTGGTCACGGCATCATGCGGTCACATGCGTGAACGGCTGGACCAATTTCGCCAATTTTTTTTTTGTTGTGTTTGTTATTGTCCGGAAAAGGTTCTTATGAAGTAAGAGACGAAATAATTAAGAAAGTAACGTGGAACGTTAGAATAGGTATTTAAGAAAGTTAGCAGCAGCGCCGACGGATTAGCGGTGAAGCTACTTATTTAGTAACAATCTAAATTCAACCTAAAATGCTTCAAACTACGGTTGTAATTGGTACAACAAAATAATATACCCCCCGGGGGTTCAAATTGAATTTTATTGCGTCATAGCAAGAGTCGCTATTTGTTTAAATTTCTTTGCGGAGTGATGCTTATGTTTCTTAGTGTTCTGTGATTAAACTTTATTTAGAAACCTCAAGCATTAATTATTATTACTTAGACTAATAAGAGTTTAATATAACATACGTAAGCGAACGAATAGGAATTGGGAATGAATCAAAATGATCGAAGGCGTAAAAAATATACAGCCGGAGATACTCAAACTTATAATAACCCTTATTGGCTAGGTCATAAGGGTCATGTTTTTTTTACGCTTCATAGATCTATGTTTGGCCACTATCTCGCCTGATGTGGCCTAAGATGGAGCACATAGATCTAGAGAGAGACGGCAGATGAGCGGCTGCTCAGACCCGTCTCCCCGATGGTTCACCGAACATCATCCCGAAACACGACTAGGTCGCTTGACGGTATGGTTTTGTTCGGTGGGTGGTATTACAACCACGGCCAGAGCCTACCACTCCAAAGCGCGTAAGCGGGTTTCATCACGATGTTTTCCTTCACTGTTTCAGAGCGAGCGTGCAAAATCTGCACTTAACTATAAGTCATTGGAGCAGGGTCACGCTATAAAATTCAATTTAGCTTGCGTAGCGCTGCATACCTACCAGTCATATTAACCTACAGAGCGCCTCTCTTTCAATCGCATAGCTCTTATCTCTTCTGACGCGGCACGTGTAACGACGCGCGACCCGCCGTCGGTGTCCGGCTATGTACTTGTAGCTTCGTACCTACAGTGCGGAGTGCGCTAGGCCTGTAGGTTTTGAACTAAAAGTACATGTAGTTAGGTACATAGGCTATGTTAGGATAAAATTAAAAAGACAAAATTAACAATATAAGTGTCGCAAAGGGCGGAGCGAGTGTGGTTCAGAGGGAGCACGTGCGACATTCGATCCGACGCACCCGAGTTCTACTGACTTAAGTTGTGTGTGGATTTTAACGCTCGCTCTAAAAACGGTGAAGGAAAACATCATGAGGAAACCGACATGTCCAAGACTTTATCACAAAAATTCAAGGAAATGTGACATCCACCAACCCGCACTGGGCCATCGTGGTGGATTATGGCCCATACTCTCTGTATGAGAGAAGGCCCGTGTCCCAGCAGTGGAAACGTGATGGGCTGATGATGAAAGGGCGGTCTTATCGCTTAAAGCTATATCTTCCGGGTAGGTAAATGTTTAGTGTTGTATATGTTTACACTTCTTACCTAAATACCTACTATCCTAAGTAGGATATAATAGATAGGATATCTTCTTGCAACTACTATTAATTATTCTGTGACGCAATTGACAACTGCACCTTTGTCACCATCATCAGCCTATTGCAATCCAATGCTGGACATATGCTATTCATAAAGGGGCGAGTTTACACTGCCAGTGCGAGATCGCGGCGACCACTGGACGCACATAGAGTAAATTTGTATAAAATCACACCACCCCCAGTCCCACAATACCCAGACACGAAACTAATGCTAGCGCTTTTTTTTTCTGTGCACAAACATTTTTCCTGTCGTGGGAATCAACCCGCAACCTGCCCAATACTGGTAGGTATGCAGCGTTACGCGAGCTGAATTGAACTTTATTGCGTCGTAGCAAAAGTCGCTAATTGATTAAATTTCTTTACGGAGTCATATCGCACCTTCATATTCTGTCATTATAATACATAAAATAGATAAATGATTTATTGTAGGTACGTAAAACATTAAACTAAAAGTGCATGTCCTCAGGTACATATATATATATATATATATATATATATATATATATCGTTGATTGCGCTGGCAAGCCTTAAAACACGCACACGATATATATATTCGAGGCTGCGCGGGAGCTTAGCCTAGGTTTGGAATGTAAAGACCCATTTGTATACCTGATATCTTGTTTGATTTCGGAGGGTTTTTGGGACTTTTGTACATTGATTGTAAACATCAGATTACAAATTACAAGACATTACTAGGGATATGGTATCGAAACAAAAATATCGATACTGTACTCAATAAAAAGGGCGGGAAATGTGTATTCTTTGTTTGTAATTCTGTGTGTGTCCGTGCGTAAAATTAGTTTAGGGACAGTTGGCAGTCTGAGTGGGCTAATTTTTATTTTAGATGATGAAGAGCAGTGTTGCCAATATAACTAATTTCCCCATTTTTAGGATAATTTTGTTATAATGGCTTGCAGCTCGCTTACGCCATAAAAATCCAAGATTGTTATAAAAGTCCAAAAACAAAAAATATAAGTTTAATCTTCAAGTCGGTTCTTGTTTTGTTTGTAACCGACTTTCTAAAGGTGGAGGTTTGTATTCGACTGCTTCACTTGCTTCACCCAGGGTTGACTTCCGGCGAGGGAACTCCTCAACGGTGAATGTACTATTCACAGACACAACATTTTGTAAATAAATTTAACCATAATAGCCTGTTCTAAATGGCTGATACACCCAGGATTGACTTCCGGCGAGGGAACTCCTCAACAGAGAATAGGACAGACATGACATTCGTACATACATTGAATTGTGATAGCCCGTTGTAAACTTCGTCATGATGTGGCTGCTAGATCATAAAAGCTTGTTATAAAAACTTTTTAAATTAATTTAATTAAAACTTGTTTTGCAAGAAGAAACTTCTTGTACTACGTACAAAGAGTTTCGTCTTCCGTCCTTGTTGGAGTGCGCGAGCTGCTTAAGCAGCTTGCACTCCATAAATTCCGCCATTTTTCAAGATGGCCGCCATACTAAAAAATGGCAAACAAAACTTTAAAATCGTAGTCTAGGGGAAAAAAGCAGCCGCCTCCCCCCACACTGCTCACACCACAAAATCACTTGGATTCCACCATTTTTCAAGATGGCCGCCATACAAAAGTTTGTTTTCAGAACAAACTGACGCGAGCTGCTTTAGCAGCTCGCGCACGCGGCGAAATACTAGTTATATTATATAAAATTAAAAGACCACTCACTGACTGACATATTGACAGAATTGATCTCCGACTTGCCGTTATGGTGGGGGGGAGTGTTTGGTACCGTTGGATAGAGGATGTTTTGAAACCAACCAGAAAAATCCGAAATCCATGGAAAGGTGTCTCCGAGATAGAACTGCTCAAGGGATCTCGGAAACTATAAATCGGATGGGGGTACCGCTTGAACTAAATATGCCCCGAAACCTGGGCCATTTTTGAAAATTTGAAAAAAAAGATGGCCGCCATACAAAAAAACATGGCCGCCATACAAAATAAAAATGCAAATAACTTTTAAACGGTAAGAGATAGATATAGAGTGCTCGACCAAATGTCATAGAGGGCGATGGGGGAAATTTGGAAAAGTTGGAAAAATTAAAAAAAAAGAAAAAAAAATGGCGGCCATTTTGAAAGTTGCTCCGATCCGACTGAAATTTTGCATAGGGGGGTTTTCTGGGTCGTAGATTACGATTATGAAAAACAAATTTGGATTCCGCCATTTTTCAAGATGGCTGCCATACAAAGGTTTTTTTTTCAGGACAAAATTGGGGGAAATAATATGCAAATAACTTTTAAACGGTTACAGATAGGTATAGGGTGCTCGACCAAATATCAAAGAGGACCATAGGGGAAATTTGGAAAAGTTGGAAAAATTAAAAAAAAGAAAGAAAAATTGCGGCCATTTTGAAAAATGCTCCGATTCGACTGAAATTTTGCATCGGGGGGTTTTCTTGGTCGTAGATTACGATAATGAAAAACAATTTAGGATCCCGCCATTTTTCAAGATGGCTGCCATACAAAAGTTTTTTTCCGGAAAAATAAGCCAAACAAAACTTTTGAACCGTAGTCGATAGGAAGCGTCTATAAAAAAAAAGCAACACCCTCCCACGCGAGCTGCTTTAGCAGCTCCCGCACGCCACAAAATCACTTGGATTCCGCCATTTTTCAAGATGGCCGCCATACAAAAGTCTTTTTTTCAGAACAACTGAACTTAAATAACTTTAGAACCGTAATCGATAGGGAGCTTTTATAAAAAAAAGCAAAACCCCCCACGCGAGCTGCTTTAGCAGCTCGCGCACGCCACACAATCACTTGAAATCCAGCTTATTTTCAATATGGCCGCCATACAAAAGTTTGATTTCAAAACAAAAAGGGTAAACAAAACTTTAGAACCGTAATCGATAGGAAGCTTTTAAAAAAAAACAGCAGCCACCCCCCCACGCGAGCTGCTTTAGCAGCTCGCGCACGCGGCGAAATACTAGTCCGATCCCTTATATATAAAGCTCAATTACCACCACAAAACGAACACATTGACAGAAATTCTAAGCATGAAGGAGAAGAGGTGCGATATAGTGTTATATATATTCGTATAGAGAATCAAAATCGACCCGACAGAAAAATCGAAAATTTCCAAAAAATCAAAATGGCGGCCGACACCATGGTGGTATCTCAAAAAAAATGTATCAAAAGTGGCAATATGGGGGTCGTTTTCGAGTAAACCGTCTACGCTCATTTCGATTTTTTAACTTTTTTTTTCAAAAAAACCAAGATGGCTGCCGAATATTTCAACTCGAAAAACGGGCACCACGAGACCCTACTTTGAAAAATTAGTTTGTTCAAGCGATTTCGCGATTCTGATACGTTTTTGATACAGAAACGTCAGTCATGTCCTGGCGTGTGTAAAAAAAAATATATGAAAAAATAAAAACAACATGGCGGACGCCGCGGGGGCCATTTTGGAAAACGATTGAAATTTGCACATTTTCAAACCTATTTTCGAGGCAGAAGCTCACATCGGAGCTGCTCGACTTGTATGAGACAGTCGTGGAAGACGGCGAGAGGTATTGCCCTTTTCAAAAATTTTCCCCATTTTTAGGCTAATTTTGGAGATTTACCCCGAAAACATGAAAAGTAGAAATAATAGTATTTTGAATAGAAATTTCACACTACCGGGTAGTTGACATTAGTGAAAATGACATTTGATCATTTTCATCTCTGTCGGCCGGCTACTTTGCGAGATATCGATTTTTGAAAATAGGGGCCTAACGTTAAGTATTTCTATGAAGGAGTACCGGTGGGATAACGTTTTATACGTATTCGTATAGAAAATGTCCTTTTTCTCAGCAATAAAATCGAAAATGTTAAAAAAACAAAATGGCGGCCATCATGGCGGTCGTATCTTCGAAAATGTCCATGTCACGTGACAATATGGGGTTCATTTTCGAGTAAAACGGGGGCGCCGATTACGATTTTTGAAAAAAAAATGGCATAAAATTCAAGATGGCCGCCGCAAATTACAACACAAAATTTTGAAATTGTCGGACCCGAATTTGGACGATCGGTTTGTTCGAGCGATTTTGCCGTACCCGTCTTTTTGCAGTACAAAAATTTTTTCAGTATCCTGCAGTGTATAAAAAAAAATAAAAACATAAAAAAAACAAAAATTTGAACGCCCCGGGGGCGTTTCGGTAAAATATTGTGTTTTTTGCCACACTTTCAAATCGAGTTTTCAGCCATTCGTCGACGCTCTAGCGGGTCGGCGTGTATGAGTCGATCACGGGTAATCACAAGTGCTACTCGATACTAGATATAGAGTTAATACTTTTCTTTGAAAAAACATGAAAATTTCATATATTTAACCTTCGAACCCCCGTTTCACCACCTCGATCCGGCCCTGTGAATTTGTCCTTTCTCGGCGCATACGGACACCCTACCGGGAACCTCCTCTGAAAATTTCAGCTTCATAAGTTGTGTAGTTTACGAGATTTGGTTAAAATACATAGAAAACCGGCAAACGGTTACAGCTTCATACAAACTATTAAATAAACTGTGCCGTTACTATAGATAGGCATTCATTCATTTCACGTTATCTCCTAAACTATAGTTTCGATTTATATGGTTCAAAGGACAAACTTCATCTATACAAAATTTCCTTTACGATTAACGTATTTAATTTAATAAGGATTAATATGTTGTATCTAATAATGACATCGAAAAAGACGGCTTTGAATTTCTTCTTTTCTTTAAACATAAATACCTTTATTCTTGCTCAAATATGTTAGATAGATATATCGTGTCGCGGACTTTTTTATAGAGCACTTTAAAACAAATAATTTGCTACACATTATAAACATGAATTTTAAGGCGTTTTGGCAGCGCACGCCGATATATATAAAATATGCTTATTTGAAATTCATAGATACGGTCATTTCGTGTTTAATTACAATTATATTTATTACTATAAATAATATTTATTTATCAAGGATAAACTAGCTTTTTATTACTTCAAGAATTTTGCAAATCGAACCAGTAATTTCCGAGATTTACTTAATAAATGAACGGTTTTCGAGACTATAATTATATATAGACAATTTTCGACAGTTTCTTTAACAGTCAGTTGGCCTAGCGGTTTGAAACACGGTTACGAAGGACGATATAGCCGGGTTCGAATTCACCTGAGCGAGAATCTCTTTTTGGACTTTTTATAAGTGGAATTATTTTGATTGCATTTTAGTTACACAGAAGAAGTAATGGTAATTAATTAATACATAGGTTTACGGAAGCAAACGTATGATGTGACATATACAAATGTATATTTGTATATATATGGTGTATCTTCTTAGGTAATTTATATCATTAGATAAATGATGCAGTACCTACATAAGTAGGTACTGCATCATTATTCGGTTAATTAGTCGGTTAAAAATTAGTTTTCGATGTTTAATAGACTAGAATAGGTAGGTATCTACTAATCTACTGTAAGTTCGCTGGCTGCAATGTCCTTCAAAATGGAATGTAACTATTTATTAATCTGTACCGGAACCTCAGAATAAATCCGGAACCATAATGTATACTACTAGATTATTGAATTATAGATTACTTACTGTGTTAGACTGAACTGTACTGCAATCCGTACACCCTACATGTGTGGCTTCGACATTCACAGTGTTTACGCGTACGGAGTGTCGCGCCATCTACGGGATCGAGCAAGCGTTAATATCGACCGTAGCTTGGCGCCTTGAATCGACGTGGAAGACTGGCGGACCAGGAAGTTCGTCGAGAAACAGCGAGAGGGCGCTTTTTTACGCTATAAAAGCCGATGCAGAGTTTTTCTCCAACATACCTCAAATCTTTAAACTTCACAATATATATCACTTTGCAAGTTTGCTCTCGTAGAGCTTGTCGTTTCGTTCGCCTGCGTGTGACGTCATACGACTGAGGTGACCTTTTGCGCGGCAATATTTGAAACAAAATATTTGAACATAGGTACCTACTTTTAAGACTTTATTTAATTAAATTATTAATTTTATACATTATGGCTAATTTTAAACACTTACTGTCCGATCCCCTATTGCACATTATTGCGTCGCTATTTATTTAACTGTTTTAGAGACACTCACATATGAGCCTTCTGTACTTGTATAAGTAATTAATTATTCTATGCTATTACTCCGGCTGTGCTGACGACGGATAACGGAAAATGAGTAGTCAATATATACAACTTTATAACCACATTTATAGAAATATTGTCATTAAAGATTAAAGTTAATGTGTCTATAATTTTTGTTATATTTTTAAAATATTTCGTGAGGTCACATACAATTTTCAGCATTTGCTTTCAATTTTAAGTAGGTAAACGTTAGATGCTTATGTATTAGAGCAAGCAAAAAAGCAAAGGTGTCGTCCGGCTCGCGTGTACAAAATTCATTTTGTTACAATATAGGAGTGGTAGTTTAGTAAACTTATAGAGTGTTTTTGGAGTCGAGGCGATAAGATTTAGAAAAGTGATCTTTATCCAAAACTTATTCCCAGTAAGCTAATTTTACATAAGTTGCATAAGCGACCATATTCGACGTTTAAGAAAAAATTATGTACCTAGGTATTTATGATGTAGATCCTCGGCTGAGAACTGAACTCGTGGTATTAAATATTACATGTCGTTAATCATAGTCCCCAAAATTCGTACGTGATTCAGGTAGGTAAGTTATAGACAATTTTAATGTATGAATCATATTCAAATATTAAGTAGGTACCTAGATAGGTATATATTCTCCTAGGTAACGACATAAGACACTTCTTGTCATCTAATAACATAGATATTATATTCTAGGCGCATCGATTACATTCATTGCCTTTGATTATTATTTAAGTAGGTACTTATGTATGTATGTCATAAATAGCATTCGATTCTTGGGTGGGCGTCGATCGAGTTGACTTAGGTTGGTGAATTAGGTTTATAGTAAGTAGGTATATTAAAGAACTGAAACAAAAACCTATTTAGGTACCTATGTATACATTCATATATACTATAGTAATTATATGAGTGTAATGATTTGTCCTGTAAGTCATCATAAATCATAATTTTATAATGTAGAGTTTTAACTAAAGCTATGTGTCAGTTTCATGTTGTTATCTACTTAAACATGCTAAATTAGTGTCATGGTATGTGATAATTCCATGTCATGAGGTACTGACATGGAACTAAATCAAAAGTCAGAGTCCCTGTGAGCATCTGAAAACAGTTTAGCTAATAAATTAGAGAGATTCTGCAAGAGGAGACCGGCATATCCAAGAACTCGTCGGTTAAAAAAAAAACAAGAACCAACTTGAAGATTAAACTTATATTTTTTGCTTTTGCTATTTTTTCAAAAAGTGCTGAATGAATTTCGATAAAATTTATATGGGACCACCGCTGAAATCGTGGGTTGCACAGTCTTAGACATCTGAAGGGTTAGTCACAAAACAGATTACTTATCTGTTTTGTGCCTTAGTGTTGCACATGTAGGTACAAAATACACGGTTTTTATAATTGGTAGGTATTTTATTTAGTGCAGTTGCGGCGCGTGGGCGGCGACATCAAAAGAAAGGGGTGCACGTGGTGGCGCGGGGATGGGTGCGTTTTGATAGGATTGACTGGCACGTGTTTTGACGCGTAGGTACCTTTTCCTCTTGTGCGCTTAGTGTCCATGTCAAATGTATTTTATTAGATTATTACGTTAAAAAGCAAGAGTTCTGGCGAGAGCCCATTTATTAAAACTGTACGTCGGCGTCGTATCCGTAGGGATTTTGTAAAATTCCTGGTATCCCCATTTTCTGGCGACAGGTATTTGTTAAATCACTAGATGTTGTTTAGGGAAATGATAAAACCATGTTGTTATTTTAACATCGTCCGTGATATATGCTCTGTCTGTCTGTGGCACACACTTTAACAAATATAATTATAACGCCTATCCAAAGTGCGAAAGCAAGAAACTTCAAGTTTTCCTATTTAGACCTATTTAGATTTAGGTACCTAATTGTATTGTATTTTAAGTAGGCACCTAGGTATAAATGTTTTTTTACACAAACTTGATAAAAGGATTAAACGATAAGACCTCAAATTTTACAGTAGTACCTATATTTAAGTAGGTACTGTGTTTTTTTAATTGGTCATAAATAAATGGTTATAAAGGTAAATGTTAATAATACCGCTTTTAATTTATTTGGCGGTGTTATCACATAAAGCGATCTCTTCCAGAAAACCTTTGGATGGAGTACATAGGTACATAAACATATAGTATAGGTACAACCGGTCAGTGTTTCTGGCGCCAAGCAGTAGTGCGCAAGCATACTACAATCCTTCTAGGTACTGCATAATTATATCTCGCGATGATTGGCATTTTTTCTAATAAAACAGGTTTACCTAAAGATATATAACCGACATGTCCAAGAATTTATCACAAAAATTCAAGGACATACATCTACCAAGCCGCACTGGGCCAGCGTGGTGGATTTTTATATACTCTCTGTATGAGAGAAAGGCCCGTGTCCCAGCAGTGGAAACGGGATGGGCTAAAGATGAAAGATGCTCTATCAGGAAAACTTAGTTCTGCTGCATACGCGGTTAGTAAAATTAGGCAATTAACGGATATATGTAGCTACGGCTCGGTTAGTTTACTTTGCATACTTCCACAGCTTAATTTATTTTATTTATTTATTATTTATTATTACTTCTTTATTTCAGGTAACTTAAGAAAACAATAGTTACATAAGTGACTAAAGTAATTCTAAGACCCATATTATATATACCTTACAGACTAACATACATATTATAATATTAAAAACTATTTTTATGAAGCTACAACAGGGAATTGTTTTCGCCTACTTTCCCTGTACCGGCGGTAGACTACCCCTGCAGGCCAGAAGTCCGGGGCGAGGAACATCTTCGCGTGTTCCGCTGGAACCTGGAGCGCGTAGGACTTGAAGTCAGTGGTCCTAATCTGCTCCAGCCGCGACAAACTCAGGTTGATGGACTCCTCACGCGAATTCCGGTACATGCTTATTCTCTCCCGGACGTATCGAAGGACTTCTTCACCTTTCGTCTCTTTGTCCAGGCGGGAGAGGTATATCTTGATGGTCGGGGTTACAACACGCAACGTTGAAGTTGTAACCGTGGCGGTGCCACGATGATTACGGCTAATCTGTCGAAGCCGGCGCTTTTTCTCCACGAGCGTGAAGCCGTCGTTGGTCAGGCTACGGGCAGCTGCAGAAGTAGTTCGTAACACAGCTGATGTTGCTGGCTGCGAGGCTCGGGATACCTGGGCGTAAGACTGCTTCTGACGCCGGGATGGAGGTGGCGGTGCAGCAGCAGCTGACGTCACAGGCTGAGGTATGACGACGGGTGACGGAGGGGTCACTCGGTCAACAACCTGCAGTGACTCGGTAGGCGAAGCGATGACCCGCGGTGTATCGGTTTCATATGTCACCACCGCGGGAGTGCTGAGTCGCGTTTTAGTTTTGTTGGTTTGTTGTTAATGTCATATGGCATTTTGCTGTGGGGGTCTGCCGCGGATATAGAAGCAATTTTTATTTTACAAAAGCGGGCGGTTCGCGCTATTTATGAGTTAGGTCCTCGCGAATCATTAAGAGAAGTCTTTAAACAAATTAATGTATTAACTTTACCTTCTCTGTATATTTATGAAAATATAATGTATGTTCGTAAAAATCTGCACAAATTCAAGGTGAATAGTGACCACCACAACATAAACACTAGAAATAAAGATAGAATTGCAGTACCTAGGTTTAGACTGAGTAAAACGAATAAGTCCTTCATGGTCAATTGTGTACGTTTTTACAATAAAATTCCAAAATGTATAACGGAGCTCACAGAAAGTAGATTCAAATTTAGGGTGAAACATATTCTAATAAAAAAAGCATACTATAAAGTTAGTAATAACATAGAAGACAAAGATGCATGGAACATTCCGCTTCTGCCAAGTAGCCAACTGGCACATAAGAAAAATAATATTTTCAAAAACAAACATAAAATATTGTAACAAAAGTTCTAAAAAAATATGCCCCTCAGTTTCTTGCCGTATCTTCTGAGTAGTGGTTTTTTTTCCGATACGGTGGTAGAGTCATTGTAATAATTGACGTTCATAAGTGCGTCTGTGACGACAAAATTGAATAAAGAACTTTTGATTGATTGATTGATTGATTGAGTGAGATGTCTTAAACGCACAGCAACGGATTCGCACTATTTAAAAAGATAAAGCAATATTTCGAACGTGCATGCGAAAATTTTACACATACCTACTATCTTTCTAGGGTTAAGTAGGTAAGTACCTAGATATAAATGTTTTTTATACACAAACATGATTTAGCGATAAGACCTCAAATTGTACAGTAGGTACCTATATTTAAGTAGGTATTGTGTTATGAATAGGTACTTATTTTCCTTGGTCACGGCATCATGCGGTCACATGCGTGAACGGCTGGACCAATTTCGCCAATTTTTTTTTTGTTGTGTTTGTTATTGTCCGGAAAAGGTTCTTATGAAGTAAGAGACGAAATAATTAAGAAAGTAACGTGGAACGTTAGAATAGGTATTTAAGAAAGTTAGCAGCAGCGCCGACGGATTAGCGGTGAAGCTACTTATTTAGTAACAATCTAAATTCAACCTAAAATGCTTCAAACTACGGTTGTAATTGGTACAACAAAATAATATACCCCCCGGGGGTTCAAATTGAATTTTATTGCGTCATAGCAAGAGTCGCTATTTGTTTAAATTTCTTTGCGGAGTGATGCTTATGTTTCTTAGTGTTCTGTGATTAAACTTTATTTAGAAACCTCAAGCATTAATTATTATTACTTAGACTAATAAGAGTTTAATATAACATACGTAAGCGAACGAATAGGAATTGGGAATGAATCAAAATGATCGAAGGCGTAAAAAATATACAGCCGGAGATACTCAAACTTATAATAACCCTTATTGGCTAGGTCATAAGGGTCATGTTTTTTTTACGCTTCATAGATCTATGTTTGGCCACTATCTCGCCTGATGTGGCCTAAGATGGAGCACATAGATCTAGAGAGAGACGGCAGATGAGCGGCTGCTCAGACCCGTCTCCCCGATGGTTCACCGAACATCATCCCGAAACACGACTAGGTCGCTTGACGGTATGGTTTTGTTCGGTGGGTGGTATTACAACCACGGCCAGAGCCTACCACTCCAAAGCGCGTAAGCGGGTTTCATCACGATGTTTTCCTTCACTGTTTCAGAGCGAGCGTGCAAAATCTGCACTTAACTATAAGTCATTGGAGCAGGGTCACGCTATAAAATTCAATTTAGCTTGCGTAGCGCTGCATACCTACCAGTCATATTAACCTACAGAGCGCCTCTCTTTCAATCGCATAGCTCTTATCTCTTCTGACGCGGCACGTGTAACGACGCGCGACCCGCCGTCGGTGTCCGGCTATGTACTTGTAGCTTCGTACCTACAGTGCGGAGTGCGCTAGGCCTGTAGGTTTTGAACTAAAAGTACATGTAGTTAGGTACATAGGCTATGTTAGGATAAAATTAAAAAGACAAAATTAACAATATAAGTGTCGCAAAGGGCGGAGCGAGTGTGGTTCAGAGGGAGCACGTGCGACATTCGATCCGACGCACCCGAGTTCTACTGACTTAAGTTGTGTGTGGATTTTAACGCTCGCTCTAAAAACGGTGAAGGAAAACATCATGAGGAAACCGACATGTCCAAGACTTTATCACAAAAATTCAAGGAAATGTGACATCCACCAACCCGCACTGGGCCATCGTGGTGGATTATGGCCCATACTCTCTGTATGAGAGAAGGCCCGTGTCCCAGCAGTGGAAACGTGATGGGCTGATGATGAAAGGGCGGTCTTATCGCTTAAAGCTATATCTTCCGGGTAGGTAAATGTTTAGTGTTGTATATGTTTACACTTCTTACCTAAATACCTACTATCCTAAGTAGGATATAATAGATAGGATATCTTCTTGCAACTACTATTAATTATTCTGTGACGCAATTGACAACTGCACCTTTGTCACCATCATCAGCCTATTGCAATCCAATGCTGGACATATGCTATTCATAAAGGGGCGAGTTTACACTGCCAGTGCGAGATCGCGGCGACCACTGGACGCACATAGAGTAAATTTGTATAAAATCACACCACCCCCAGTCCCACAATACCCAGACACGAAACTAATGCTAGCGCTTTTTTTTTCTGTGCACAAACATTTTTCCTGTCGTGGGAATCAACCCGCAACCTGCCCAATACTGGTAGGTATGCAGCGTTACGCGAGCTGAATTGAACTTTATTGCGTCGTAGCAAAAGTCGCTAATTGATTAAATTTCTTTACGGAGTCATATCGCACCTTCATATTCTGTCATTATAATACATAAAATAGATAAATGATTTATTGTAGGTACGTAAAACATTAAACTAAAAGTGCATGTCCTCAGGTACATATATATATATATATATATATATATATATCGTTGATTGCGCTGGCAAGCCTTAAAACACGCACACGATATATATATTCGAGGCTGCGCGGGAGCTTAGCCTAGGTTTGGAATGTAAAGACCCATTTGTATACCTGATATCTTGTTTGATTTCGGAGGGTTTTTGGGACTTTTGTACATTGATTGTAAACATCAGATTACAAATTACAAGACATTACTAGGGATATGGTATCGAAACAAAAATATCGATACTGTACTCAATAAAAAGGGCGGGAAATGTGTATTCTTTGTTTGTAATTCTGTGTGTGTCCGTGCGTAAAATTAGTTTAGGGACAGTTGGCAGTCTGAGTGGGCTAATTTTTATTTTAGATGATGAAGAGCAGTGTTGCCAATATAACTAATTTCCCCATTTTTAGGATAATTTTGTTATAATGGCTTGCAGCTCGCTTACGCCATAAAAATCCAAGATTGTTATAAAAGTCCAAAAACAAAAAATATAAGTTTAATCTTCAAGTCGGTTCTTGTTTTGTTTGTAACCGACTTTCTAAAGGTGGAGGTTTGTATTCGACTGCTTCACTTGCTTCACCCAGGGTTGACTTCCGGCGAGGGAACTCCTCAACGGTGAATGTACTATTCACAGACACAACATTTTGTAAATAAATTTAACCATAATAGCCTGTTCTAAATGGCTGATACACCCAGGATTGACTTCCGGCGAGGGAACTCCTCAACAGAGAATAGGACAGACATGACATTCGTACATACATTGAATTGTGATAGCCCGTTGTAAACTTCGTCATGATGTGGCTGCTAGATCATAAAAGCTTGTTATAAAAACTTTTTAAATTAATTTAATTAAAACTTGTTTTGCAAGAAGAAACTTCTTGTACTACGTACAAAGAGTTTCGTCTTCCGTCCTTGTTGGAGTGCGCGAGCTGCTTAAGCAGCTTGCACTCCATAAATTCCGCCATTTTTCAAGATGGCCGCCATACTAAAAAATGGCAAACAAAACTTTAAAATCGTAGTCTAGGGGAAAAAAGCAGCCGCCTCCCCCCACACTGCTCACACCACAAAATCACTTGGATTCCACCATTTTTCAAGATGGCCGCCATACAAAAGTTTGTTTTCAGAACAAACTGACGCGAGCTGCTTTAGCAGCTCGCGCACGCGGCGAAATACTAGTTATATTATATAAAATTAAAAGACCACTCACTGACTGACATATTGACAGAATTGATCTCCGACTTGCCGTTATGGTGGGGGGGAGTGTTTGGTACCGTTGGATAGAGGATGTTTTGAAACCAACCAGAAAAATCCGAAATCCATGGAAAGGTGTCTCCGAGATGGAACTGCTCAAGGGATCTCGGAAACTATAAATCGGATGGGGGTACCGCTTGAACTAAATATGCCCCAAAACCTGGGCCATTTTTGAAAATTTGAAAAAAAAGATGGCCGCCATACAAAAAAACATGGCCGCCATACAAAATAAAAATGCAAATAACTTTTAAACGGTAAGAGATAGATATAGAGTGCTCGACCAAATGTCATAGAGGACGATGGGGGAAATTTTGAAAAGTTGGAAAAATTAAAAAAAAAGAAA
This sequence comes from Petrophora chlorosata, assembly GCA_951640565.1. Lineage (NCBI taxonomy): Eukaryota > Metazoa > Arthropoda > Insecta > Lepidoptera > Geometridae > Petrophora > Petrophora chlorosata. Next base: position 19,170,134 of record OX621192.1, read on the forward strand.
AAAAAATGGCGGCCATTTTGAAAGTTCCTCCGATCCGACTGAAATTTTGCATCGGGGGGTTTTCTGGGTCGAAGATTACAATTATGAAAAAAAATTTTGGATTCCGCCATTTTTCAAGATGGCTGCCATACAAAAGTTTTATTTCCGGAAAAATAAGCCAAACAAAACTTTTGAACCGTAGTCGATAGGAAGCGTCTATAAAAAAAAAGCAACACCCCCCCACGCGAGCTGCTTTAGCAGCTCGCGCACGCCACAAAATCACTTGGATTTCGCCATTTTTCAAGATGGCCGCCATACAAAAGTCTTTTTTTCAGAACAACTGAACTTAAATAACTTTAGAACCGTAATCGATAGGGAGCTTTTATAAAAAAAAGCAAAACCCCCTCCACGCGAGCTGCTTTAGCAGCTCGCGCACGCCACACAATCACTTGAAATCCAGCTTTTTTTCAAGATGGCCGCCATACAAAAGTTTGATTTCAAAACAAAAAGGGTAAACAAAACTTTAGAACCGTAATCGATAGGAAGCTTTTAAAAAAAAACAGCAGCCACCCCCCCACGCGAGCTGCTTTAGCAGCTCGCGCACGCGGCGAAATACTAGTTCTTATATATAGATAGGGTATTTCTATTACAAAAAAATGCATACGTGCTTTATGTGGTGCGGGATTCCTTGACAGTTGTAGGCCACTCTTCAAAAAACTAAAAATATTACCTTTTCCTACACTCTGCATCTATGAAATTTGCATCTACGTCAAGAAACATCCTATTATAATAAATAAAATAGTGACGTTATTAAAAGAAGCTGCAGAAACAATAACAGACTATATTTTATGTCCCTCATCAACGTCTACAACTGAATAGTCAGAATGTTTATTGCATGGCAATTAGAGTTTATAACAATCTACCTGACATATTTAAAAACGACAGTCTAAATTTTATTAAAAAAGGTATTTAATTTCCTACTTAATAAATGTTATTATTCAGTTAAAGACTTTCTCAATGTGAATAATTTAATTACTTGATTTCTAATTTAATGACAATTCTAATAATTATACTCTGTGACATTTTTATGCATATTTGTAATTTTTATTTTTAAGCTATTGCATAGCTTCCATCGCGGGCCTTGGCGTGGAGATCGAATCCAGAAATTCCGTAACGAAAATAACCTAACACTCCCCACTCCGAATGCTATGCAATAGCTTTACCGCGGCAGTCTCCGAGTGCCACACGTCTTTTTTCTTACTATGACTTAATTTAATTAATAAAGTATTGACATTTTATAAGAAATAAATAAACAAATTATGTTTTAATAAAACTGTTAAATAACTGTACGCCTACGAAGGCGGGATTCCGTTGGGAAAAATATTGCTTTGTCACCTTGCTATGTAACCGAAATTCTGATAAATAAATTTATTTCATTTCTTTAAATTTTTTTCAACATGTGATGTGCTGCCATCTGTATGTTATAAAAGTTTTATAGATTTCCGATTCGTGAAAACCGAAACTTTATCGATAGTCGCAGCACTAGTGAATCAACATTCACCATTCTAATGTTGCCACTGCAGAAAGTTTTCCAGGAAAATTGGCAGTTTATAGACGAAATGACCTGTGTGGACCGGACAAAATATGTGCAAATTATCGTCAGAATCTGTGAAAGAAATCTTTGGATCAAGGTATTGTTATGGTTTTATTTTGGTCATAATAAATTTTAGGTTAGCTTTTTTTTCTGACTTAGTATATAATATGAAAGTTTGTGAAGATGGATGAATGGATATTTGTCTGTTATTCAATCATGCAAAAACTACTCAACCGATTTTAATGTGATATGCAAGTGTTTTAGGTCCTGAAATAGGCTACTTTTATCCCGGGGAACCGCGGATAATACCGTGGGGTGCAGCTAGTTATGATCTTAAAATAAGTGGCACTATTAATTTTAATGAGTATATTTATTATTTAATTTTATAGTTCGAATGATAAAGGTCAAGACGGAATCTCAAAACGTCAATTTTATCGTTGTGAAACTTTACTTTTGTTTCTCAAGAAAGATTCTGCGTTCGTAAGTGATAGCGAGTAACACGTGAGAGAGAATTGTGTTTAAAATTCATTAATTTGTCAACATTTTGATTGATCTATATTTGTGTTGTCCACCAGGTGTTGGTAAGATTTAAGTCAGTAGTTAGTTTTAGTGTTTTTACGTTCAACCGTGGTTGGGGTTAATCTAACCTCAACCATGGCTTTGGACCCGGCCCCGCCGGATCCACCGGACCCCATGGAGATCATGGAGGTATCAAATCCCCCGTCCGCATCTAAGCGTCGTTTGGAGTCTGAGGTACAACCTCCGGCCAAGAAACCTATAACCTCCCCGGAGTTATTTGTTCCTTCGATCGAGATGGTTTACACTGACGCGTCATTAGTCGTCGGCTCGTTGTCATACACCAACCTTGACAAAGGTCCATATGTGGTCCATGTGTCCCGCGTAGAACCAGACCAATCTGTCGGCACTACCATAAGACCTATTAAGTTTGGCCAATTCCTGAAAAATCACAAAGTATCCAATGTATGTATGGAAGGAGTAAAGAGGGTAGGAAGAAATAAAATTTCGGTTGAGTTTACCTCTGCTGAGGATGCAAATAAGTTCCTAGTTTTCCCAGTTTTGTCTATGTGCAAATATACAGCTGTCATACCAACGTACAATATCACTCGTATGGGTCTCATTCGCAGAGTTCCCACAGACATGTCCATGACAGATTTTGTAGAATCACTGGAGCTCCCCGCAGGATGTGGTAAGGTACTCAAAGCAAGACGTCTGAGCAGGAAAAATATTGAAGAAGGTAAAACAACTTGGATTCCTACCCAAACTGTTGTTGTGACATTCCAAGGCCAAGTTCTTCCCTCAAGGGTCTATTCATTTTACACCTCCCTACCAGTGGAATTATATCAGTATCCCACCATCCAATGCTTCTCATGCTGTAGATATGGACATACCAAAGCTCAATGCCGATCTAAGCCCAGGTGTTTCCGCTGCACCAAGGAACACACAGGTGACACATGTGAAGTCTCAGAAAAGGATTCTGTCTGTCTGAACTGTTCGGGACAGCACTTTGCTACTAGCAGAAGCTGCCCGGAACAGGCCAGACAAAAATCAATCAAAGCTGTTATGGCTCAAGACAGTATCTCTTATGAGGAGGCTGCTGCTCAGTTCCCCAAAGTGTCTCGCACCTATGCAGAAATTTCACAGGACATGCCCCCTCCTAGCTCATCCACCTCTACTTATACCTTTTTCCCTTCCACAGCCTCTCGCTCCCATCCCGGTCGTTCATATGCCAAAACTGTATATGCCAAACCCCATGCTAAAACCCCACTAGGGAAATCATATGACAAAACCGCACACCAAAAAATTGTTTCTACCCCTGCATCAACTTTACCAAATGGTTGTGCGATTGGCACAATCCAACCCATGGAGGTATCCCCACAAAACGAAAATATGATAGAAACTTTATTAACCCTAATCATCAACATCATCCTAATGAACCCCCACCCATTACCGTCCAACGTTGCCTCCAAACTCACTCAGTTAGTCGCATTATCATCTCATCATGGATCCATTAATCGTTCTCCAGTGGAACACCCAGAGCATGCGTCGAAAGAAGCATGAGCTGGTCCACTTGATTACGAAATTCCACCCGTCAGTCATTGCTGTCTCGGAGACATGGTTGGTTCCCGGAACCCAATTTCGGGTTCCTGGTTACTCCTGTCTTCGGGACGACAGGGCTGACGGGTATGCAGGAAGTGCTTTACTAATAAAGCGCTCCCTGACCTTCTCCCAAATCTCCTTCCCCCCCTACCCTTCTGATATCAACATAGTTGGTATCAGATCCTTAGATATCTCCTTTGTTTCAATCTATATCCCTCATCCTAATTCTTCTCTTATTCCCGACATACTCCTTCTCCTTACATCTATTCCTTCACCTGTGATACTCATGGGTGATTTCAACGCTCACCACACTTTGTGGGGATCTAGTCACTCAGATTTATTTGGCCACTCTCTTCTGGATGTCTTTAACGACGTTGATCTTTGTGTGCTCAATGATGGTTCGCCTACACGTAGAGTACGACCATCCCAAGACCCAAGAAGTGTAGTTGATCTTTCTCTCGTGTCTCCCTCACTTTCTTCCCTTTTAACTTGGAAAGTTCTACCCCTCACATATGGCAGCGACCATTTCCCTATCATTCTTTCTATTCCTAATAAAGTATCCCCTTACTGCAATCCCTCTCCTTCTTTAAAATACAAACTTTCTTCTGCTAACTGGTCTTCCTACTCAACTTCTTTGGATATGAAACTTGATTGCTCCTCTATATTTCCACTGGATATTGACCCTCTTGTGTCATATAATTTGTTTGTAGAGAACATCTTATCCGCAGCGGACCTCCACATACCTATTAAAAAACCCACTAGAAAATGTATCATATCAACTCCATGGTGGAACTCTGATTGTACGAAGGCGGCTGTGGAACGGAAGGAAGCAGAAAAACAATATAACAATGCTATGACTGAAGGGAATTTTTTGATATTTCAAAGAGCATCGGCTAGGTTTAGAAAGCTTACCTCAAAAAGGAAAAAACATGGCTGGATAAGTTTTTGTGAAAATTTATCTCCAAAAACCCCTTCTTCGTTAGTCTGGAAACAGATTAGGCGTTTTAGGGGCTCCTGTAATATTCAGAATATTTCAGCAAATGACCCCACATCTTGGTTAGAACCCTTCTCAGACAAACTGGCCTCCCCATTTGTCCCTACAGTAGATTCCTTTCCCTCTCCTCCATCTCTTCTTCCATTCCATAATTCTTTTGACTGTCCTTTTTCTTTTAATGAATTGGCGCTTGCACTTGATGGACTTACAGACTCATCTCCAGGTATAGATGGAATTCCATATTCCTTTATTATTAAGGCCTCTGACAAATGTAAGCAAGTTTTCTTAAACCTTATCAATTATTTCTTTGATTATGGCATTATACCTGACCAGTGGAAAACACAAATAATAATACCACTGCTAAAACCAGGGAAGGATCCTTCAGATCCAAGTAGCCGGAGACCAATAGCACTATCATCTGTGTTAGCTAAAATCACTGAACACCTTATTAAACAACGTTTGGAATGGTTTGTTGAAAACAAGTCCATTCTTGCCAAGTCTCAGTTTGGATTTAGAAAAGGTTCAAGCACCATGGATAGCCTAAGTCTTTTAACCACTGACATCCATATCTCTTTTAGGGAGAAAAAGTCTCTTGTAGCTGTATTCCTTGATATTGCATCAGCATATGACTGTGTCTTACTTCCAGTGCTCAGGAATAAACTGATTCAGCTGAGTGTACCTGTGAAGCTAGTTCGATTTGTATGCAATATGTTGATGGAACGATGTGTAATTATAAAATCTAGCCCTCATTTTCTTTCCCCAAAAACCGTTTGGAGAGGCTTGCCGCAAGGCTCGGTTCTGAGTCCACTGCTGTATAGCCTATACACATATGATTTAGAACTTTCAGTTAACTCTTTTTGCGAAGTCTTACAATATGCCGACGATTTAGCCTTATATGTTAAAGTGAAGACAATAGAGGAGGCTGGTAACCGGTTGAACCCAGCTCTATCATACCTTGGTGATTGGTTGCACTCCCATGGACTATCCTTATCAGCAAGTAAAAGTTCAGTGGTAGTATTTACTAAAAAACGAATGATTCCTCAGATTGAACTGTTTATTGGTGAAGAAGTTATCCCGCAAGTAAACCACACCAAATTTCTAGGCATAATGCTAGATTCTAGGATGTCGGGTACTCCTCATTTCGATTACATCGCGGCAAAATCAGAGAAAAGCATCAATATCCTCAGGTGTCTTTCTGGTGTCTGGTGGGGATCTCACCCTTACTCCCAAAAACTGCTATATAATGCCATAGTTCGTAGCCATTTTGATTATGGATCGTTTCTTTTGAATCTCTGCAACAAATCGGGACAAGACAAAATTTTTAAAATCCAGTCGAAGTGCTTGCGTATTATCATCGGGGCCATGAAATCGACGCCTATAAATGCTCTGCAGATTGAGTGCGGTGAACCTCCGCTTAACTTGCGTAGACAGTTCCTTTCTGATAGATTCATGTTTAAATTAATACAGAACTCTAACCACCCCATTCTCCCAAAATTGAACTTTCTTTTACACCTTTGCGACTTACGTGATTCTGAAAACATTCCTTGTCTTCTACAAAGTTATATTAAATTTACCAAACTTCCTGTTCCTGTCTTCCAGTTCCCAAAGAATCCATTGTATTTAACTCCTTATGAGTGTCTTATTTTCCAACCCAACATTGTGTTAGATTTTGGCATAGATAAAGTTTCTGCCGACGCAAGAACTACGTTTAATGACCGTATTAATACCCAATTTAAGGACTGGCACTACATATTTACAGACGCATCCAAGTTGTCTACCGACAGTGTTGTTGGTGCAGCTGTATGGTTGCCTTCCTCCAGAATATGCTTGAGCTTTAAATGTCCTCCTTTGTCTTCGATCTTTACTGGAGAAGCTCTCGCCCTCTTGGAAGCCATTATCTACGCCAAATCGCATAATTTAAACAATTCTATCATTTTTTCAGACTCAAAAAGTTGTTTGCAATCTATCCTTTCGAACCCATTCCGTAATATTTCCCGTTTTCCTCTGATTCTTAAAATCAGGCAATCTCTTTTTGATTGTCATAATGCTGGAGTCGGCATTGTCCTTGCCTGGATTCCAGGACACTCTGGTATCCCTGGTAACGAATCTGCCGATTCCTGCGCAAAAATCGCTGCTCAGACCGGCTCTTTGGAACATTATAAAGTGTATTCACATGATCTCTGCCTACTCCCTAAGAACTACCTCCACGATGCTTGGTCGAATTATTGGAATGCGTCTAAAAAGCTTAAGGGTAAATATTATGCAGACATTCAACCCAACATTCCGAAAGTTCCTTGGTTTTTTAAATTCCATAAATCTAGTAAAAAGACCACCTCTACTATCTGTCGTTTACGCTTAGGTCATGCATGTACTCCAGTGCACCTAGCCAAAATAAGGATCAGGGATCATTCATTGTGTGAATGTGGTCTGGACGAGGGACACGTAGATCACATATTTTTTAACTGCCCCAAACTGCGCCCCTCTCTCTATGACATCCTCCCTCCCGACATCCCACGTCCTACGTCTTTTAAAACTCTTCTGTCCCTTACATTTTCCCCTCTCATTAACTATATTTTGTGTAAATTTATTGATACCCATAAAATTAAATTATAAACTTTATTATATACTTTTTCACTATATATTCATAATTGTTTTTTATTAATTATTTATTAATCATATTATTTATTCAATTATGTAGATACTAACATTGTGTTTTGTCTTAGTTGTGTTGTCTCTATTGTTTTAGGTAAATCAATGTGGATTTGTAAATTCGGACAGATTCTCCCTCAGACAATCACCGGCCAAATTCTTAATAGACAAACAACAACTCCATAACGTTTATGAAACTAGCATGGAACGGACATTGGCAGAATTGTGTCATTAAGACACAGAAGCCATAAAACAAGAAGTCAAGTCAAGTTTCTCAAGAAAAGAGAAGACTTGGTTGCTATTATTAGAATATCAGGAAATTTGAATATTAGCACTCCCAACACCGTGTGTCACCCGCCCGGCAAAATAAAAAAAGTAAAAAGCTGTCTTTCTCTTTCGAGGAAGCTCTTTCTTTTGGTTTTTCATTATAGTAGAGCTTTGAGTTAAAATATTTACGTAGAAGCTTTATAAAAATAAACAGACTTGATTAAATGCCGTATTGAGTGACGACAACGTTTGGTTTTAGTGAAAAATCAGTTTGAGGCAACACGGGTTCAATAAACTTCGTGATTCGGCTAGCCTTTCAGTGTTTGGAAATGTCATCGATGGTTATTGGTTTTCGGTTAGCGCGTTTACCGTGAAGAGATCGTTGAAAAGTTTTGTAATGGAAAATCAAAATCCCCCGGAGAGGACGTTGCCGGTGCAGTATGCTCGCTCGCGGGCTTTCCGCCAGTTCAAGAACCCACCTCAGCCACACATGTGTATTCAGGACTCGATAAAAGATACGGCAGAGAAACTTTACATAAATGTTCTGGGATGGCAGAAGATTGCGAATCCGAAGCAGTTCTCGGATCCTATACCGCTGTATGGCGGAATGCAGGTGGGCGGATGTTATATTTACCTGATTTTAACTACAACTTTTACCACTGGAACCTAACTTGAAGGTTCTGAGATAAAAACGTATAGTAAGATAAGTAGCTCATTAGTATTCATACCTTCCTGGTATTTGATTTGTGTAATCAATACTGTTTCCTTCACAACACTTGGTTTTGTTGATTGTTTTCACTAAATTACACATTGACACTACAAGTACCTACTAGAGTAGTATATTGCAGTTAAGCCTAGTTTCATTTAGATAGGACTTTATCAGTTCTGTCTTATCATTAGTAATCAGCAATTCATCATTGTCATTTGTATATAGTTACAAATCTAAGGAGCAATGGAAGTTCATTAACCTTTTCAAGTTGAATTTGAAACGGTAGTTTTTTAACATCACTATGATTGCCATTTTATGTATTTTTTGTCTTGTTTTGTATTATAGTGCTTTATAATCTAAACAGTATGTTGTAAAAATCTGTCTATATATATATGTTTTTATATATTTTTAGTCTTGTGTTTGACCGCTATCTCACCTGTTGTTAAGTGACGATGCGGTCGAAGATGTAGCACGCTCACCTAGAAGAAATCCAGATTATAGGAAACACAGATGCCGTCAGAGAGTTCCACTCCTTGGCCGTTGGCATTATGAAGGTCGAAGCAAAGCTCTTGGTGCTATATGTTTCTGTACATTGTGCAGGAACAATCCCAGTTTTGTACCAAATATTTTAAATGGTTGATATGCACCAATTCCTTTCCTTTTAAAACACTACTTTCATTGGAAACAGTGAGATATTAGCTATTTGTTTATGCATTGTTATTAACCAAATACCAGGCCTTCACTCCTTTGTTTTAAGTTTGAATACTTTGGAGTTCTGCAAGCTAGATTGTGCTTTATTGCTGGGTGGAAGAATAGCTATTTATAATGGGGTGTATTGGTGGAGACATGTGAGCTAGATTGTGCCTTATCGGAGTGTTGCGAGAGTAGCTTTTTATTGGAGTGTCTTGACAGAGTGACTATTATCTATTCTGTGCTAATACACCAGGTGTTAATCTTGACTAAGGAAAAATATACCTTTCTAGGTTTCAGGATGTTAAGGCTACCATGCTAAACTTTTTAATAAGGTGATTACATCTTGTTGTAAATATATTTTCAGGTACCACAAGGATGTGGGCCCAACAGCAACAGGCCACCGATCCTAGTGTTTGCTGTGATGGTCAACCCTGATATACTAAAGGCTAATGGAAAGAATGCTGCCAGTCCCACTGTGAGGCATCTTTGCTATATAAGTTACAAGTTGTGCCCTGTTTTACCTATATACTATACAATTTTCTGAAATATAAAAGTATCAAATCTGTTAATTCAGCGTTTATGCTATCTTTATTCATTCTCTCATTCCAAATTTAATCAAAATCAGTTAAGCCTTTGAAGCATGAAGAGAGAACAAACAAACACAAACTTTTGCATATATAATGTTAGTATTATAATAGCCAATGATGATGATATGCCCAAAACGCCTAACCCACTGGTGGTCGGGTTCTCTTGCGATATGTTCGAGTGATCTATGCGAGAGGCCGTCTGGGTGGATACCACCGCTTTGCCAGTTATTCAGCCGCCAAGCAGTAATGCGCAAGCATTACTGTGTTCCGGCTTGAAGGGCATTGTAGCCAGCGAAATTACTGGGCCTTATGAGACTCAACAGCTAATTGTCTCAAGGTGACGAGCGCAGTACAGCGCCACGCCGGATTTTACAAAACAAAGTTCTGGGTGATTCTTTTATTGTTACGGGCTGGCGTATTGCTTACCATCAGGCAAACGACCAGCTTGTCTCGTCATTCAGATACATAAAAAAAAAAAATAGTTTACCATATTCCCTTCGGACTGGTTAGTTTTGATACATAATGTTTACATTCATATATTCTAAATTTCAGGACAGAGAAGCACTAGTGAGCCTTCTCTGCGACTTCGTGGAGGCAATGAATCCTGGTCTGGTCCTGGCGCGCTGTCCGATCATACTGAAAGATAGGGATCTTGCCGGAGAGCTCAAAGATGTTTGGCTCGCTGTTCAGACTAAGAGAGAACGGGAGAAAGGAATGAGCCAGGATGTTATGTATAAGGTATGTATATTGATAAACTTATTTTTAAAAAGGGAAATGCCTTTATTGCCTTTTATACCACAAACTACTTACTTACTAAAACTAAGTTGGCCAGTTAAGTTAAAGGTGCAACAAATAGTGACTTGGCTGAATACTGAATATTTAATCACGCTTTCGGCCGAAGCGCCGATTAAGTTGGGTACACTGCCAACTGATAGTGGGCTGGAGCTTTTGGGCTATCTATACCATAGTATCTTACACCCTGACATAAGACTGATGGTAAACTATAGTTATATCTCTCCCAAACTTCTGATATCTTACGAGCACAGTTACTTTTTATTTTATTTAGACCCAAATCTGGGTTAGTTTATTGTGTATCAGACCAACATATTTTGTTTTATTATTTACATAGAACATGCAGGATGAACCAATGGAATACAAGCATATAACATATAATAACTGTCACATTTCCTCCCATTTATGTGTGCCAGTCAATCAGTATGTATTCACTTATTCAGTTCAAAATTCTTGGTAGTGCTGCAACTGTTATGAACATCTTGTTGCGTACCATCAGGCGAACGACCCGTTCGTTTCGACACTCATCATCATCATCATTCATCATCAGCCCATTACGTTCCCACTGCTGGGACTCGGGCCTTCCCTCGTAGAGAGAGTATGGGCCATAATCCACCACGCTGGCCCAGTGCGGGTTGGTGGATGTCACATGTCCTTGAATTTTTGTGATAAATTCTTGAACATGCCGGTTTCCTCACGATGTTTTCCTTCACCGTTTTTAGAGCGAGTGCTAATTTCGCACATAACTTAAGAAAGTCAGTGGTGCGGGGCCAGCGGGGTTAGAACTCAGGTGCGTCTGATCGAAAGTCACACGTGCTCCCACTGAGCCACACTCGCTCCAAGCCACACTCGCTCCAGCTCCTCGCTCCTTCGACACTCAATTGTATGAAATAAAAAAATCTTCATTTGATGTTTCCAGGTGTATGATATAGATGGCATCGGCGGCGAAGAACAAGAAGACGATAAAACATATGCAAGAAACAAACAGAACGAAGGAGGCTCTCCCAACAAGGCAGACAAAAAGCCTGTCAAATCTTCCAAGCAAATACTCCTTAACGCTGGACAGAAGTCCGAATTCGATTCGGGCATGAACAATAGCCAACTGAGCCAAAACAATTCAAACAGAGACAATAGGTGCGGGAACACTAATGCAGACACCACTTACTGCACACCGGTGTACGGACAGATCGTCTCGTCCAGAGAAAACCACAATCAAATCAATGAGATACAACAAAAATTCGCATCGAACGAAACCAAGCCTTCCAGCTCGTTCCGGACAGACTGGGCTCCGCCGGCCGCCCGGCTGGCCGACGGCTGGGACGACTTCTCCAAACGTGACATGGCCACTATCAAAAACGAAGAAATGAAGAAGCAGAGGTGTTTCAAAACTGAGAAGACGAAGCAGCAGATGAGTAACGGTAAACATAATTACGATTTCTTCCCATATTTCGATAACAAATCTAACGACAGTGAGGATTCTGGGGAACCGAAGACTACGATCAAAGAGAACGAATTGAGAAACGAAGACAATTCTAAAATAATTATAGACCCAATGCAGAAGTTAGTGCTGCATTCGACTGATAACAAACTATGTGATAATAAAGCGAGTGCTCTCAGCTCAATAGGATCGTAACGCTTTTTACAAATGATATTTGTACTGCAGTTGATGTTTGAACGTTGTATTTGCTTATGACCTTATATGGAATGTGTTTAACGGTAATGTAACATAGCAATCTAGGTGGAGCTATATTTTATATTCATTTTATTTATAACAAAATATAGAACAGAAATTAATAGATTTGTTACCGAGTTTGTATTGAGAGCTAACACTTCGATGCATTATGTGTCTCGTTGTCTAAACCTTAGGACATTGATATAATAATAGATTGATGAGTCGTTAATCACGGAAGCCCCTGCACTACTAATTAAATTATAGCTTATTTGATACTGAGTATTTAATACCTATATTTTACTTGATAACGCTTTTGATGTTAGTTGCGAGGTAATTACAACAGATTTTTAAATATTCTTTAAACTGTATCAATCAATTGATAAATCATTTCCTAATGTTTATTCTAGACTGCATACCTTACATCACCATTGGACTTTATTATATCAATTGAGAACTTTCTTGTTTTCATAGTTTGCACAATGATTCTGAACAAATATTCTGCTGCATTTTTTTAACTATGTAACTTACAAGGTTATTTAAGGTTCCAATTTTTTGACAATATAGAAATAGGCCAATGTTAAAATGTGTGTGCATGAGTGCTTTATGATTGTACTGACTTTAAATTAGTTGTTTGCCAAATTGTCGAATGCAGATGAATAGAAATGCAGTCAGGACCTTTCTGATATTCAATAATTTAATAGTTCTAGGACATGGTATTTGAGTATATCATACTATTGAATTGGAAAATGGTCTACTGCATTTCTTAAGCTGTATTTGTTTGGAACATTACGATGTTGGAACATAATTGGACGTTGTTTTAGTATAAAGTTGATATTTGCATGTGTGTTTCTCTATACAGCAATATTTTCATTGTTGCCAATTTTACGATAAATATTTTAAAGATTAGATTCTTGAGCTTAATAAATAGATCTGCCAACATATCAGTGAAGTGAACGAAGGAACTGAGATGAAATTGCACACACATTGAGCGTTGATTACTTCCAGTAACAACACATCACGGATATTTTGGTAGGCCTATGAATTGTATATTCTTAGCAAAAGACGTTTGCAAGACAGCCTTCGAGGCTATCAAATGCCAAATGATTATATAAACAATCAGTCTGTCTCTACGACTCAAAATTTAATAAAAATGTTTTCTAATTCTAAATTTATTGCTCATTGTAAAAATACATTTGAATGTTGACCAATTGTTCATAATGTTATTGACTGTTTCTCAAAAACTTTGAACTTTGATCTCAAAATTGCGTAAAACCAATTCCTTTGTATGTTTTGCTGTCATGTTACCTACATTGAACACTGCCAAAATGATGCTTGATCCTGTCACTAATATCTACAATTTGATAATGTAAGTTACAGTCAAGGGCTTGTTAAAACTGATGAAATAAAACAAACATTTCTGATAATATGATATTTGACGTAATGGAATTACGTGGATACACTAAACGTCATCGTCAGTACCAAACACACTATTTGTAAGTATGTATCTCCAATTACTGAAACTTACATTATTTATTTACTTGATCTTATCGACGACTGTTCTCAATTTTGAAACTAATAAACTAGAACAATATTATAGGTAATGTAGATTTTATATGGTTGGTGATTAGCTATAGTGTAATATCCAGTCGAATATGTATAGTGCTGGCGGGAAATATGGCACATTTTAATTAGATACACATCTAAAGGCATAATAGGGGATCGGACAACTTTTCAGAAAGTGTTTTAAATTAAGTACAATGAATATATACAGCCATGAAAAATACTATCTTATTTAAATAACGCTCTAAAAGTACCTAAAACTAACTATGTTTAAATATTATGTTTCAAATATTGCCGCGTAAAAGGTCACCTCAAAATTTGTGACGTCATATGTAGGTAGAAAACGACAAACTCTACGAAATAAAACTTGCAAAGAGATTCTAAAACGTTTTGTGAAGTTTACGGACTATATTGTAGTAATGGAACGAAAAAAATAGCAAAAATACATTTTATGAAAACCAAAAACGTAAAATAAACACAAGCTTGACTCACGGCATTTGCCTACAAATGACGTCATGCGCTGTGATTGTTGTTTCGTTTGCGATGAAGTACAGATTAAAAATGTCAGAATTATTTATTGATTTAAAAATATAAATCATTATTATTTCAAATTATTGATTGATAATAAAACTATTGATTGAATTATCTTTCTGGTTCGACGAACATTCGTTCTAACTACATTTTAGATTTTTCTCGATTACTGTCCGATCCCCTATTGGAAGATACACTAACAAAAAGGAAAAAGAGTCAAAGAGTTGTGGCAAGAATCAAGTCTTCTATTTGTTTTCCATGTGCCATGTTCCCCGCCGGGCCGTGTTTTATACCTTTGTGCAATCCTTGGTTCTTAAATAGTCATTTTGATTTCTATTTTATTGTGTTATGTTTATCCCAGTTACAGATCTCATGTAAAGAACAAGTTTATGGAGTTTTATATGATAGTTTTCACTATTTTCAGGCAGCTTTTCTTTTGTGTTGCATTATCTTGATATTTTATAAAGAAGTTAATCTTGTTTAGGTAATCATTATGAAATTAGTAAATATATATTTTACGATTTTTTTTGCCAACAATTCGCCCGACGACGCGGTCAAATAAGTTTGCGCGATTTTAGTAAAGATTTATTACCTGCTTACTAATATACATTTTGTAAGTTCTTCCTTGAGTTCTAGCTACTCTAATAACCATTTGCATTTATTGAAATAATGTTTGTGTATATTTTTCGAAGTGCTACATTTTATATTTTGTTTAGTTGTGTATTCTCGAAGTATTCCTTTTTAATCATTAGTTTAAAGTTTTAGATAGCTTTTTGCGTGTTTAACCACTGATTTTATTGAAATTATGTGTTCAATGTCGATTTAGTATTGAACAAAATTTATTACAGGTATTGTGAAACCTCATAATGATGGAGTCATTTGTAAGTATTAATCTATAACTACCTACTAACTTATAGCAAGCTTTTTATTAGTCTTGGAACAAAAGTTGAGCACATTATTTCTATGAATGTGGTGGTTACATTTATACTGTAATATTTTTTCTGTATGCTAATATAATTATGCTGCACACCATGTTCCTTTGCATATCTTTAGTTATTTTATTGTATTATTGTAAAAAAGATTTTGCATTGTATAATATTTTGTTTTAAGATTCGTTTTAATTTGTATTATGTACTCATACTTATTATGTTTTATTTGAATTATAGCTCTTTCTAATACCAAGAAAAGACATGACACAATGTTTTCTTATACATTGTATGCCCCTGCTTTTGAATTGCTTCCAGAAATTTAAATTAACTTGTGGTCGCGTCTATTCCACTCATTTTGAATATGAAATCTCAAATTAATTTGTACGCATTGATTTAATTTGATTAATAAATACATCGTCTTATAAAGACTGCACAGACGACGGATCTTACTGTAACTGAAAAAATACCTCATCAGTTATTTTTTCAAGGACTTTTTTGTAGAAAGCGTTCTTACCGCGGCGACCTGTACGGCCTGTGGGTAAGTAGTACGTTGTCTGTGCAGGCTACAGGGTTATGATTTTCTAAATTAATTACTGTTACTTACATTGTTGTCCCTAATGTAATTGAATAATAACAGATCTCTTGTTTACAGTATTTAAATTACATGTCATTTACAAGACTGGTTTATGTGGTTTTATTATTCTTCTCAATGAGCATCAGAGCGAGCTACACCCGCGCACCCTCCTTTCTATTAAGCCTATAGCACAGAACCTACAGCCAAAATAATCTGCGTATGGCATTACGAACGGAGATGCAAGGCCGATACTATTTATATGTATTTAAGTTCATTAAAATCAGTTCAGCAGCTTTTACGGAATCGGAATGATATTTTAATAGTTAAAAATCACTAATATATCAATCATATCATTGAATATACTTCCTAAATATATAGTATCTTTGTCTGTGTCATTGACTTTGCAAATGCATTTTATTTTATGTATCGCTAGAGTATATGTTCCTTGGGCTCAATGCACAATACAGATAAGTGCCTACTGTTTTGCTACTGTGCTCAATGCTCTGAGGCTCAATTGTATCTTTAACTTCGAATCTTCGAGTAGACAACCGTTACCTATCTGCTTCGAGTAGACAGCCAAACGGAGTCGACACGACAGGCCTACCCCTCTCGCCAATTTTGCCAAACGTCAAGGACAAAAAAATCCACGACGTTATATAAAACTAGTTGACGCGCATCACGCGCCATTCACCAATAGACATGCGCAAAACAGTGCATTGAAAAGTAATGTGATATGGCATCACATTTCGTACCGAGTAATATTTAATTACTTCATCACCCCAAACATCACCTGAGATGGTCGCGTCGGACACACTATCTATCACTTGTGTGATATTGTAATGGAATGCTCGAATGCAATAGCAAGTGATAGTTATAGCGCATATACATGAGATAGCGAGTTACTTATTTTTTTGTGACTGGAGCGAGTACATCAAATCAAAATAACAATATCGTTTTGAGCGAGAGGTTCAAAACATTCAAATATTACGGGCGGGGGCGGTGCCAAAACAACCTATTGTCGCCTTAATTTTCTAGTAATACGGTTTTAAATGGAAGTTCAATCAAGTGGCAGGCAGGGCGCACGTGCGATGAAGCTCGCTTCCTCTCTCTCAGACGCGCGCGCGAATAGTGTCAGTGAGGCATAGACTCGATAGACATAATGCAATGAACAGAACAGTGCGTGCACTGTGTGATGCTATGGTGTGATGTGTAATGTTTAATTTAGTCGAGTAATATGTAATGCTACAGTACTCGATCGGGTAATATTACGCGTAATGCATCAATCGCATTACTTACACATGTCTATTCACCAACTGTCGTAGCGGGCGAAAGAGCTCATAAAAAAATGCCGAGTTGCAGCATATATTGATGCAAAGAAATTTCAAGAACATCAAACTACACCAAGGATAACGTAACTTTTCATCTGTATGTATTTTTATATCTAATAATGCACTAAAATAGCGAAACTTTGAAAATTATTGTCAGTCACATAAACTCACATAGTGTTGCAACTAAATCGAAAAAGTTATATTTCGGATAAAATTTTTAGCTTATTTTCATGTATCTAGGCGGCCAAAGCTCTGTTTTCCTGCACGTTATATGAAAGTCAAATAAAACTGAAACTATTAATAAATATTGTTTTACATTACGATGTTATATACCTACATGTTATTATATTGAATAATTGTTGACTCGAAAACTGCAGAATGGATTTTAATTTGGTTTTCAGCGTTTAGTATTAAGTATAGGGTATACAGGTATGGCAAAAATTTGGGACCTCCAGGGTAGGTACCTTTTCTCTTGCATTGAGAAAGTTTTGTCCTTAGAGTAGAGAAAATATAAACAGCATTTTTGGTAATTTAAAAATTTTGCTGCACTTGTATACATCAAAACCGGCTGGGTTGGTGGTTGGCGCTCTCATATGGGAGGTCTTGCGAAAATGGTCTTTGAAAAAAGAAGACTATATTGTCTGTCATCTACGCAGGCGAAGTCGCAGGAAAAATTTACTGTAATGAGTAACTAATGAGAATGACCTAATCGAAAATAGGCACTTATATTATTTGAACGTTAGCGACACAGTCAAGAAACCGGAGTGAAATTAGTGCTGGGACAGAACCAATTTAGATATCGATAAAATCAATATGTTTTAAATATGTCGATAAAAATACAGTTGTTGTATTACACTTTTATTTGGCAGATTTCCAAAAGTCCTGGTAGTCGGGCTGCCTAGATTCAAGCTTGTGGAAATGATGTAACGTGGGTTCCTAAGCGTACCAGCACAATTTGTTCAGAACCTTTAAAAATAATTGCTTAATACCACGGTCTAACAACACAAGGAAATTAAAACAGGGTTCCGTACCAACATTAAAATTATCTAAAGTAAGTTTTAAAAAACTGTTCTTTATTTCCCCAAAACTAGGTCTAAACTGGTTAATGTAAATGGTAATGATTGAGCCCACGCGGAATGAATGGTGTCCGATCGTGAACTGATGACGCGATACATGAAATGTGGCATGCAGGCGTAAACTGCTGACCGCGCGCAATGTGCGATGCTTCCATCGTACATACAACAATAGTTCTTGCAACGTTATTTCACGTTATTGCAAGTTTAATTTTAAATCATCGCCTATAGTAATTACATAGACTATCATTATCGTTAGTAATCACATAAAAGACAAATATGCATGGAACATTCCGCTTCTGCCAAGTAGCCATCTGGCACATACAAAAACATAACATTGTCAAAAACAAACATAAAATATACTATATTTAAAATATAAAAAAAAAAAAATATGCTATATTTTATGTTTGTTTAGTCATTGTAATAATTAACGTTCATAAGTGCGTTTGTGACGCCAAAAAATAATAAAGAACTTTCGAACTAACTTTGATAGTTATTACTTTGATTCTCTTGAGCAACAGAATATGTCATTGAAGAATTCTGTTTTATTTTATTTTTATGTGTCTTCCATGCTTTAGCAGAGTTTATCGATAACACAATATCGATAGTATCAAGCATGAAGTTGTTTACGTGATTGACGTTTAAATATCGTGTACCGATAGAACGTCTCTGTGTGTGAATGTGATTGTGTGTGTAAAGTTTAAGCTAGTGTCAACTTCTTTTGTTGTGTGCGTGCATAGCGACGTGATTGAAAAATGCGTTAGTGGTGATCATTTATTTGTGTGCGTTTCCTCGTCCCCCACCGAAAATGACAGATTTTTGTAATGGGAATGAGTGCGCGTCACCAATCCAGGCTGGATACTTTATCTGAGCCTATCTGATTTTATTATTTATCTTTGATCTGAGATCTATGAT
The DNA here is from genome assembly GCA_951640565.1 of Petrophora chlorosata. Classification (NCBI taxonomy): domain Eukaryota; kingdom Metazoa; phylum Arthropoda; class Insecta; order Lepidoptera; family Geometridae; genus Petrophora; species Petrophora chlorosata. The sequence continues at coordinate 19,189,098 of OX621192.1, forward strand.
CTCTTAATTTTAACTGTCAATTATGTCAAAGTCAAATGTCAGTACAACGACAGATGTCACATTTTCCCAGAGTTTAGAATATTAAAGGAGATATAACAATGTACACTCAATGCGTCTATACATTTGGTGTGTTATAAATATTATGTGCAATTCGACACTGAACAACCAAAGTACGGTCTCTTTAATAGTAAGATAAGATAAGAAATTATTTATTGCAACTACAAACAACAGATACACAGCTTCTTCGAGTACTTAATATCTAATTAACTACACATAAGCAATGTACCTACAGTCGGAGTGCAAACGGAGTAAATTCAGCATGTGCTGTGATCACATCGTAGATGAGAATGCAGCGCTGATTTTCAAGTAAAAACTTGTAAAAAGTATAATTCAATCATGAATGAAATAGGTAGTAAAACTTAAAAGTTACTTCGTTTATGGGTCACATTTTTGTGATAACTTCACGTAGCCTGTTGATCGGGTCTGCCATTTTATGAGACGGCAGGCCTGTTTCACTTCACAAAGTAGGTACATACCAAGCTTGCGCCACGTGGCCCCGAATGCGGTGAGGGTGGCCGTGGAGCCCGTGCGCTGGCACTTTGTAGGAGGCACGCAGCGCTGTGTGAGCTAAATTGCACTTTATTGCATCGAAGCGAGAACTGCTATTTATTTAACTGTCTTAAGGGAGCGAGCCCTTTGTACTAACTTGTACTTATAATTTTATTCTATGGAGATAGTGACAGAACGTTTTTGGGTGACGATTTACGGTTAACTTTCGACTCGTAGTAGTATCTCTGGGGATTGTTTAAATAATTTGTGAATTCATGATATAATGACTAGGTGTATAAAATTTCATTAATGCAAATACTAATAAGTGGGCGGATTTTACTCCATTTTGTGTAATGATCCAACACGTGTGATGTCCTCTTTAGTTTTATGGTCAAAGCGTTTTTCATTAGGTATTGTGATATTATTGTGATTTTTGTAATTTTGTGGCATAGATCGTGTCGCTTGGTGGTTATATATTTTTTATTATAAATTCCATAAAAGTTAAGTATATTTTGTAATTTCAATACTAGATAAAAACGTTTCAAGTAATACTCTGCCTATTTTCTTTCATAATATCGTGAAGAATAAAATTAAAAAAAGCGGTAGAGGTTATCATTGCTTAGAAAATATGGGTAAAGATCGCTGGATAGGTAGAGGAAATAGGCGAGGCGGGTTCATGCGAGGTGGTTTTGGCCGCGGCAGGGTCGGAGGCGGGTCAAGAGGCCGCTTTGGCGGAAATCGTGGTGGGAACCGGTACAATACCAACAACCAGTGGCAAAACAAACCTAAGAGAGAGTTGCCGGGAAAAAGATTGTCAGAGGAGCAGATCGGAGTGACTCAGTACATGAGTGAACATGAAGGTTTCAATGGAATCATCAAATCAAGGTATGAAACTTGAAATCTTACTATCTATGACACACAATTAAGTATCCAGCACGGCTTCCTCTCTGATAATACGCGCAGCGCGCTTCCTACAACAGTTGCTGTGTTCAGCTTTCTGCCTTATTTATTATGTTACATCTAGATAAGTTCTTGCATTTGGCAATAGCTCTTACCAATAAAATACTATTTAATCATTGTTATACAGATACTCTGACTTCCAAGTGTCCGAAATCAACGAGCAAGGCGAGGTGGCCAAGTTGACCACCTTGTCACCTCCAGAGCCTCCCACTGAAGATGAAGTGGAGGAAGATGAAGAGTTGCTACTGTCTAAGTACAATGTCGAGATACTGCCCATGGAGACCTGGGACCAGATCAATAAGGTTGCTGTTGGTACCACATCCGAATTTGAAGTGAGTTGAAATAGTTACGGTGTTGAATTTTCCAGGATGATACCTGCACACCACTATAAATTAATCATTTAAATCGGAGTGCATATGATGGAGAAATCAGATACTAAAAATACAAATAGTAATATATTTTACCTTTTTAAAATAACCGCATACAGCTCTAAAATATAAACCATTCCATCTAATTAATCGACTTGAAAAAAGGAGAATGTTCTCTGTTCAACTGTATTTTTTTATTTTTTTAAATATATTTTGTTTTTCTTATGTTTGTTACCTCAGAACTCCGTCATTTATGAATTTGCGTTGGGTTCAGTATAGCTACGAAGTGGTCCCATATAAATTTCATTGATATTTGACCGTGGACTTCAAAGATACATTGAAGTCGGTTTTTGTTTATTTCTAAAAATGAAACAATAGGATACAACTTGGTTCTCTTTAAGACGAGAGTGAATAGGCACCTCATGGGCAAACATGCTCCACCTTAGACTGCAACTACGCTTACCATCAACGTATAGGTACAATTGTCTGCTTCATCATGTGTAAATACTAATAATCTTCATCTTTTCAGATAGATGTGACCACATCAACAAAAGAAGAAAGAACCAAGATACATGACGCTGTCAAAAAAGCTTTTGGTGAAAGCATAGTCGGCAGCACAGTCAATGTTGATGATAAGAAAACTATGCGTTTTGTGAAATATAAGAAAGGAGGTAATACAACATTAAATATGCATATGTCGCAGCCAACTAGCTTAATTCGCCGTTCAATTTACAGCTTAGCCTCTTAACTAAATGCCGCCATTCAACTAGTGGCCTGAATGATATTCAGCCATTTTATCAAACAGCTAGGCAAATGACTTGGATTGATGACGTTTAATTACTTGCCTAGGCTGTTTATTTATAAAGCCTGTTTTCCAAAGTTTAATGAAAAATAGCACAATGGAAGAGTGTAGCCACTAGTTGAATGGCGGTGTTTAGTTAAGAGGCTAGGCTGTTAATTGAATGGCGAATTAAGCTTGTTGGCTGCGACACATACATAGATTGTTATTTGTAACATATACTAGTGAACACATTTAAAACATGAAAAGCAAGTACATTTATCATTTTTTTACACATGGTAAGTCTTTGTATGCGGCCGTCTGGGGAAATACCACAGCTTTGCCAGTTTTTTCTGCCGCCAAGCAGTAGTGCGCAAGCATTTCTGTGTTCCGGTTTAAAGGGCATTGCAGCCAGCGAAATTACTGGGCATATGGGACTTATATCTGATGTCTCTGGGTGATATATGATTTACTGTTTATAATGTTCTGGGTGGCACTGCAATTGTTATGGGCAGGCGTGGCGCTTACCATCAGGCAAACGACATGGTCGTCTCATTACTCAGTTCCATTAAGAAAAATAAATCATTTCACAGTACACAGCATAGGTATACAGCCTAATCATAGAGAGCAATTACTTCCCAGACCCCCTTTACGATATATGATGTGCCATTTTATAGTGTCATAAACCAACACACCAGTCTGTCAGTCTGTCAAAGCCTTTATTTATTTATTTACTTGGCACAAAAATGGTACAAAGGAATACAATGATCTTTAGCATTTTCTACCAGTATTCCAGGTCGTAAAAGAAATACAGTCCCACTCAGATCAACTTTCAAACTCAAATCTGCAATCAATAAGAATCCTTACTGTGTGTGCGCAGAGTACTTTGGGGCCCATTTCCCTTATCCACACCCATCCATAATGCATTTGACGGAACAATAAGAGTGTAATCATTGTGAAGCTCCGTTCTAGTTCGTATCGACAAACGAGTGAAGTGGACATGGCCGGGCGAGTATGTCTACTTCGTGGTGCACAAAGAAAACTGTGACACCATGGATGCAGCCATACGAATCGCTGACAGTCTCCGAATGCAGTAAGTGCTATATATCTTTATACCAAACATATATATCTGGGTGGGTACCACCACTTTGCCAGTTATTCAGCCGCCAAGCAGTAGTGCGCAAGCATTACTGTGTTCCGGCTTAAAGGCCATTGTAGCCAGTGAAGTTACTGGACATTATGAGACTCAACAGCCTATTGTCTCAGGGTGACGAGCGCAGTACGGCGCCGAAAGTTCTAAAGTTCTGGGTGGTGCTGTTATTGTTATGGGCTGGCGTATTGCTTACCATCAGGCAAACGACCAGCTCGTCTCGTCAGTCAGATACATAAAAAAAAATACTTATTTATTCATTTTGTTGAAAGAAATGTTCTGGGGCCCATAATATAGATGATGAACTTTTTCAAATAACTAAATATTACAAATAAAAGAAGAAACAGTTTTAAATTGTAAAAATAAGTGATCTTATCATCTTCCAGTCAACCTTTTGATGAAGGAGAGGACTTGTCAAAATAGTAATAGAGTACTACAAGAGGGTGTATATTCTACTAGCAGCCGCCCGCGACTTCGTTCGCGTCGACGTCATAAATATAGCCTATATCTATCAGGACTAGTGCAGCTTTCTATTAGTAGAGAATTTTTGAAATCGGTCCAGTAGTTTTTGTGTTTATTCGTTACAAACATAACAATTTTTCCTCTTTACAATATTAGTATGATTATGTTATCGTATTTGGATTCCCTTTGCAGTCCAAAATGGTAATTTTACAACCAAAATAACAAAATGTTTATTGCTAATATGAAGAAAGAAAGACCATATTTTAGGAGATTTAGACACGACACGTTGTGATGTATTCTATAACTATATCAGAGATATTCTGATATAGTTATAGAATACATCACAACGTATCACAGAGATATTCTGATATAGTTATAGAATACATCACAACGTGTCGTGTCTAAATCTCCTAAAATATGGTCTTTCTTTCTTCATATTACCAATAAACATTTTGTTATTTTGGTTGTAAAATTACCATTTTGGACTGCAGAGGCTTCCTTCTTCCATCTAAGAGGCCACGGTAATGCTGATTCCAGTGTAAAGCCGACAATGCTGGGGTACGCGGGCACGAAGGACCGCCGCGCCAAGACCTCGCAGTGGTTCAGCCTGCGGAAGGTGGACCCGCGCAAGATCGCGGCGGCCTGCAGGGACCTGCGGGACGTACATGTAGGGGACTACAGCTTCCACCACACCAACCTCAAGCTCGGCATGCTGAAGGGAAACAAGTCAGTTAAACATGCTTGAATATTTATTTCAATAAGTTTATTATTGAAAAAATATTCAATATTTATTAAATATTGAATACAATCGAATAGAGAACCTTCTCCTTTTTTGAAGTCGGTTAGAAATGGTATTCTTCCCTTAAGAAATAGTTCCGTCCCAGATTCCGAATAGCGCTCCGCAACGTGACGGCGGAGGAGGCGGCGGTGCGCGCGGCGTGCGAGCGGCTGCGCGCGCGCGGGTTCATCAACTACTACGGGCCGCAGCGGTTCGGCACCCGCGTCGAGGTGCCGACCTTCGAAGTGGGCATGAAACTGCTCAAGGGGAACTATAAGGAGGTTGGTTGATGATTTCGAAATTTGCCTCTTTTAGGGTCCCGAACCTCAATAGGAAATAACGAATTTCAGTTAACTAAAATTTAAAACCCCGGACTAACTCCTATAATAAGTAAAAAACGGCTGATAAAATATCAACAAAACCTGCTTTCAAATAAAAACTGCATTTACCAAGGGACTAACTTCACTCCAAACATGCACCGCCCTATTGTTCGCGAATAAAACGCTTGCGGGTTCTAATTTTTCCGGTGGCGCCATCTAGTTTTTCTGGGTTGAATTAACTTAAACATTTAGTAATTTTTAGAATTTCAATAGACAATTTGTTTTTTATGCATGGCTATTAGCCATAGACGCTATACTACAACAGCGCCAGGGCCAAGTGCCTACCCTGTCTCTCAAAATTAAATCTTGTACATAAACATTTCAACACTAAAAGCAACGGATTCTCCAATATAATATCTCCTCTTTATAAAATTCCATATTTTATCTAGTCTCGAAACTAGAATCGGATTTTCCAGCTTCACTAAAACCGTATCGTGTATGTTTCCAGGCCATAGACAGTATACTGGAAGAGCACGAGGGCCCGATGCAGCGCGCGCTATCCTTATACAAGAGCGAAGGCGCCGCAGCGGCGGCCGCCGCCGTGCCGCGACACGCGCGTGCGCACGCGGAGGCGCGCCTGCTGTACGCGCTGGCGGAGAGCCCGCGGGACCTGCTCGGCGCCCTGCAGAAGGTAAGCTCCCGCAGGAGACGTGCCCACGCCGCGGAGGCACGCCTGCTGTACGCGCTGGCGGAGAGCCCGCGGGACCTGCTCGGCGCCCTGCAGAAGGTAAGCTCCCGCAGGAGACGTGCCCACGCCGCGGAGGCACGCCTGCTGTACGCGCTGGTGGAGAGCCCGCGGGACCTGCTCGGCGCCCTGCAGAAGGTAAGCTCCCGCAGGAGACGTGCCCCCGCCGCGGAGGCACGCCTGCTGTACGCGCTGGCGGAGAGCCCGCGGGACCTGCTCGGCGCCCTGCAGAAGGTAAGCTCCCGCAGGAGACGTGCCCCCGCCGCGGAGGCGCGCCTGCTGTACGCGCTGGCGGAGAGCCCGCGGGACCTGCTCGGCGCCCTGCAGAAGGTAAGCTCCCGCAGGAGACGTGCCCCCGCCGCGGAGGCACGCCTGCTGTACGCGCTGGCGGAGAGCCCGCGGGACCTGCTCGGCGCCCTGCAGAAGGTAAGCTCCCGCAGGAGACGTGCCCCCGCCGCGGAGGCGCGCCTGCTGTACGCGCTGGCGGAGAGCCCGCGGGACCTGCTCGGCGCCCTGCAGAAGGTAAGCTCCCGCAGGAGACGTGCCCACGCCGCGGAGGCACGCCTGCTGTACGCGCTGGCGGAGAGCCCGCGGGACCTGCTCGGCGCCCTGCAGAAGGTAAGCTCCCGCAGGAGACGTGCCCACGCCGCGGAGGCACGCCTGCTGTACGCGCTGGTGGAGAGCCCGCGGGACCTGCTCGGCGCCCTGCAGAAGGTAAGCTCCCGCAGGAGACGTGCCCCCGCCGCGGAGGCACGCCTGCTGTACGCGCTGGCGGAGAGCCCGCGGGACCTGCTCGGCGCCCTGCAGAAGGTAAGCTCCCGCAGGAGACGTGCCCCCGCCGCGGAGGCGCGCCTGCTGTACGCGCTGGCGGAGAGCCCGCGGGACCTGCTCGGCGCCCTGCAGAAGGTAAGCTCCCGCAGGAGACGTGCCCCCGCCGCGGAGGCACGCCTGCTGTACGCGCTGGCGGAGAGCCCGCGGGACCTGCTCGGCGCCCTGCAGAAGGTAAGCTCCCGCAGGAGACGTGCCCCCGCCGCGGAGGCGCGCCTGCTGTACGCGCTGGCGGAGAGCCCGCGGGACCTGCTCGGCGCCCTGCAGAAGGTAAGCTCCCGCAGGAGACGTGCCCCCGCCGCGGAGGCACGCCTGCTGTACGCGCTGGCGGAGAGCCCGCGGGACCTGCTCGGCGCCCTGCAGAAGGTAAGCTCCCGCAGGAGACGTGCCCCCGCCGCGGAGGCGCGCCTGCTGTACGCGCTGGCGGAGAGCCCGCGGGACCTGCTCGGCGCCCTGCAGAAGGTAAGCTCCCGCAGGAGACGTGCCCCCGCCGCGGAGGCACGCCTGCTGTACGCGCTGGCGGAGAGCCCGCGGGACCTGCTCGGCGCCCTGCAGAAGGTAAGCTCCCGCAGGAGACGTGCCCCCGCCGCGGAGGCGCGCCTGCTGTACGCGCTGGCGGAGAGCCCGCGGGACCTGCTCGGCGCCCTGCAGAAGGTAAGCTCCCGCAGGAGACGTGCCCCCGCCGCGGAGGCACGCCTGCTGTACGCGCTGGCGGAGAGCCCGCGGGACCTGCTCGGCGCCCTGCAGAAGGTAAGCTCCCGCAGGAGACGTGCCCCCGCCGCGGAGGCACGCCTGCTGTACGCGCTGGCGGAGAGCCCGCGGGACCTGCTCGGCGCCCTGCAGAAGGTAAGCTCCCGCAGGAGACGTGCCCCCGCCGCGGAGGCGCGCCTGCTGTACGCGCTGGCGGAGAGCCCGCGGGACCTGCTCGGCGCCCTGCAGAAGGTAAGCTCCCGCAGGAGACGTGCCCCCGCCGTGTGAGACTGACTCGTGTAAAATATAAATTTCTATCTATATGTTTACATGCAGGGACCTCACGGAATCAGCTACTCCTAATTACTTAAATGAACAGCGAGTGTGATTCAATGGGAGCACGTGCGTCTTTTGAACTGACGCACCCAAGCTCGAACCCCGCTGGCCCCGCACCACTGACTTTTTTAAGCTATGTGCGGATTTAACTCTCGCTTTAAAATCGGTGAAGGAAAACATCGCGAGGCAACCGGCATGTCTAAGAATTTATCACAAAAAATCAAGGACATGTGACATCTACTGACCCGCACTGGGCTTGCGTGGTGAATTATGGCCCATACTATCTCTATGAGAGAAGGCCCGTGCTGCAGCAGTGGGAACATAATGGACTGATGACGATGAAGATTACTTTACTAAACAAGAAAAATACGAAGAAAAAGTATAGTTCCTCTAATAAGTGTATATAAAAAGTGCGTGTGACACGTATAAGATCCCGTACGCATTGATTTTTATTAAATACTAGCGACCCGCCCCGGCTTCGCACGGTTATTATACATATAAACCATCCTCTTCAATCACTCTATCTATTAAAAAAAAAAACGCATCAAAATCCGTTGCGTAGTTTTAAAGAATTAAGCATACATAGGGATATAGGGACAGAGAAAGCGACTTTGTTTTATACTATGTAGTGATAGTGAAGTTACCCTCTTCTTCGTCTTATTTTCTCCGAAGAAGAGGGTAAGCCCGTACTTAAGGCCCATACTCTATGAGAGAAGGCCCGTGTCCCAGCAGTGGGAACGTGATGGGCTGAAGATGATTATTGTTGTTCGTGTCAGGTGTCGCGCAACACGCGGCTCCTCTACCTGCACTCGTACCAGTCGCTCACGTGGAACCGCTGCGTGTCGGAGCGCATCGCGCGGCACGGCCTCACGCCTGCGGCGGGAGACCTGGTGCCCGCGGGAACCGACCTCCTGCTGGGGAAAGGTACGTATGGGCTTGCATGGCACTGTTACAACGCACGAACGCAGTGCAGTGCCGCGCAGGATACTGCGAAACAAAGTTCTAAGGCGGCTGTTATGGGCGGGCGTGTTGCTCATCGTCAGGTCTCACCCAATCTCACATGAGGAGACAAGATACAGTTTCAAATTGAAAGAAAGCTGGGTAATATTAAGTAAAGCAAGTTTGTCCACTAAAATATAGCTAAATCCTACATAATAATATTTGTCGCGGTCATGCGAACTGTTAGACGGGGTCCGGAGATTTGGTTTTTTAAAGAAATATATTTTTCACTAACTGAAAATATATTTGAAAATTATTTGAACGAATTATAAAGAGAAATGAACCAGCGCGGATGGAAGATGGGACCGGACTGAGGTAAGTAGGTAGGATCTATGAAAACAAGAATAATGCCGATTTGCAATTAAGGGATGAACATTATGGAAAGGTATAGGAATTAAGAGGGGCAAACCGGGTATAACAGAACGCCACAAAGTAGCACAGTAGCCCTTCGATGTATTTATTTATTTATTCAATAGTTTTGCACAAAAATGGTACAACAGATTAACGTATTTACAATAAAAATATGCATTTTGAAAAATCTCACGTGAGATTAGGGGGAGGACTCCAGCCAAATCTCACGACATCTCACCAAAGGGGTCAAAAAATCGCCAAATTTGCCTCACGTTATTAATGGACGCCCCCAGGGGTCGTCCATCAATCACGTGATGTTTTTAGCAACTTTCTAACCCCCGTCCCCCCGTCCCGTCCTACCCTCCTCCCCTTACCCAAAATCCCGTGTATTTTTGGTACAAAGTATTCTGGATAAAGCACCGTGAGAAGTCCAGACAGACGTTAAAGGTTGCAGGTTATTCAAAGAAAAAATAAATACACGTCATATCTCACTACAAACCCTCCTCCCCCTTGTGATATTTCGTGATTTTTTCCGAACCCCCCCTTCGAACTTCACATGATTAATTGACGATCCCATAGGAGGGACGTAAGTCCGGTTGTCCTATAATGAAACAGCAGTACTGTTAGATTTTTCTTTTACATGAATCTTATTAGCACATGAATTATTTATATTTACAGAAGATATAGACGACGAAGAATCCGACAACGAAGAAAACCAAGATAACACCGACAATTCAGAAATAGCGGAAACCGCGGAAGCCACCAAAACGGACGATAAACCTGACAAAAAGAAAGCCACAGTCCAGGAGAAACAGAAAATCCCAGTTAAAATCTTAACTCAGGAGGATGTGGACAGCGGAAATTACACGATCTATGACGTTATAATGCCGCTGCCAGGGTACCTTATCGACTACCCGCCCAACATGAAGGATTATTATGAAAAGTTGCTCACCAGCGACGGCTTGACGCTCGAACTCAAACATAAAAACAAGTGAGTAGTGTTGAAATAACTAGATTTTTTAAGCTATTGCATAGCTTCTATCGCGGGCCTTGAGCGTGGAGACCGAATCCAGAAATTCCGTAACGAAAATAACCTAACACCTCCCACTCCGACCGGCACAGCGGTGATACTGTTTAGTTTATTTCTTAATTTAACTGAATGACGAGATCAACTGGTCGTTTGCCTGATGGTAAGCAATACGCCAGCCCATAACAATAACAGCACCACCCAGTTTGTTTTGCAAAATCCTGCGCGGCGCTGCACTGCTCGTTTAGGATGCTGTTGGGGCTGCCACGGTTCTGCAGCGCATCAGGGATGTTCGCGGACGCCCGCGTCGATGACTTTGCGGCCATAACGCGAAAGAGAGTGGCGTCCCTGATGTCGCGCGTCCGCTCCAGCACCAACAGCTTCCTGACTGTGGTAGCGGGCTGACGGGCTTCTCATTTTCACGCACTGGACCAAGACGCATGTGCTGCCGTCAAATCGGGCCGCCAAATGATAATTGTAATCATCTTCATCATCATCATCATCATCAGCCCATCACGTTCCCACTGCTGGGATACGGAACATTCTCTCATAGAGAGAGTATAGGCCATAATCCACCACGCTGGCCCAGTGCGGGCCGGTGGACGTCACATGTCCTTGAATTTTTGTGATAAATTCTTTAATTCGAAAGTCGCACGTTCTCCCACTGAGCCACACTCGCTCTTTGATAATTGTAATAATATTTATTAATTATATCAATTTTATTTTTATTATTATTATTTATTGACGGAAATAATTTTAAGATTTACTAACATAATTTTAATTTTAATTAGATTTTACTAACAAAACTGGATTGTATTTTATCTGAATGAATAAATAAATTGAATTGAAATTGACTGCGCTCGTCACCCTGAGACAAGCTGTTGAGTCTTATAATGCCCAGTAATTTCGCATTTTTAGTGTTAATAATTAGATAAGGGCATGTGACATCCACCAATCTACACTGGGCCAGCGTGGTGGATTATGGCCCATACTCTATGAGGGAAGGCCCGAGTCCCAGCAGTGGGAACGTGATGGGCTGATGATGATGATATGAAATTTAAATTCAGTTTTGAGATGAGTTTCCGTAACGTCACACCTGATTCCATTACATTCAAAACTGAATACTAACAAAAGAAAAAATCGGGAAGAAACAATTCGATCACCGGCTGGGACTCGAACCCGAAAAACCTCGGTTGAGTTTTTCGCTTGGCATTCGTTAATGTTTCATATAAAATGTAATAAGAAATATGGGTTCGCGTCATCACAGAGCAAATATTCAATTGCAACATTGATCTTACTCGTTGAGAAAAAGGTTCACTTCTATCTCAATAGATGGCGTACACGTCACCTGACGGTTCAATAACGGAAGAAGAAGTTCGACACTCGAGTTGGTGTCCACCGTAGCTCAATTGGTAGAGCGTCCCGCGCTGAGGGAAGATAGGATTGCGGGTTCGAGTCCCAGCCGGTGGTCAAATGTTTTCTTCCCGAAAAACCTTGTTTGAGTTTTTCGCTTGGCATTGGTTAACGCTTCATTTAAAATATAATATGAATAGTAACATGTTTGTTTGTAGGAGCTACAGCATGTCGGGCGCGTACCGGCACGTGGCGGCGCGCGCCACCGACGTGTCGTGGCGCTGCGTGCGCTACTCGGACGCGTACACCGACCTGCTGCGGAGCGACCTCGACGAGATGCAGGGGAGGAAACTCAACGGGATCGTCGACGGTACGCTACACACATAACTTGTTGGGTTTTGATCTTTTTACCCGGCCTCAAATAATTTTTAGAAAATAAAACCCACTTCAATGTATCTTTGAAGTCCAAGGTCAAATAGCGATGAAATTTTTACGGGACCACTTCGTAGCTATACTGAACCCAACGCAAAAATAATTTTCCAAATCCGTTCATGAATGACGGAGTTCTGAGGTAACAAACATAAAAAAAATAAAAAAAAAATACAAGAGAACTTTTAACTTTTTTGAGGTCGGTTAAAAATGAGAAGGTTCTCTATTCGATTGTTAGCAATCGATTGGTGGTTCGATTGTGAGTTAGCTCTTGAGCCTCATAATGCCCAGTAATTCCGCTGGCTACAATGCTCTCAAACCGAACACAGTAATGCTTGAGCACTACTGTTTATCGGCTGAATAACTGGCAAAGCGGTGGTACCCACCCAGACGGCCTCCCGCATACGAGAGACCTACCACCAGTACCAAATAACGATGAGATGGAAAATGGTCAGGACCAGGATTACTTCACTACGCGTTCGAAGTCGCGGGCAACGGCTGGCACATAATGAGCATAAAATTAAAACTAATATTTAACCCCCAAGGCAAAAAAGAGCGGTGCTATACGTTTGACCACTATGTGTCTGTGGCACCGTAGCTCTTAAACGGATGAACCGATTTCGATGCGATTTTTTTATTTCAAAGCAGGTTTTCTAGCCGTGGTTCATAGACATGTTTTATCAAAATCGGTTCAGCCGTTTTTTACTTTTTATAGGCTTTTTGTGTCAAGGGTTTTTAAATATTAGTTAACTGAAAATTGCTCGTATTTCTTTTTCATGTGAACTAAACTAAACCATTATTTCCAGATGGCGTATTCAAAGCCCTGTTGTTGACCCTGACACTGCCGCCATCCTGTTACGCCACCATGGCGTTACGCGAACTACTCAAAGTAGACACGGCTGCCGACAGCCAGGCTGCGCAGAACAACTACCACAAGAGGAAACTCAGCGAGAACAAGGAAGAGAACAGTGAAGAGCACAGTGAAGGGAAGAGAGTAAAGGAAAATGATGAATAAAACGCTTTTATACTGTTTGAATGACTTTTATTTATTTTGGATAATATTTAACGGTTCACCAAAAATACTGATTGTGCACCAAATTTGGTTTGTTTTTAGCACTACTCACTACTAAGTACTACGTATAAGGGGCAGCCCTTGGCCCTTGGGCCACCGCTACGGTTTTAGGGGCAGCCCTCGGTAGATTTCGGGCCACCCCAACGCCGCGCACATGTAATATTCATAAAATAGGTGCTCATTATGAAATATTTTAATGAACATATTTTGGTGCACAATCAGTATATTTGGCGGAAAAACGGGAATAAATTGAGGTACAGTTAAATACGATCTTTTAATTTTACATTTTCCAAATCTCATTTACATTTGGTCCTTTTCTCTCACGTGGAATGCTGCATATGTGCATCTCGCTTGCTCATTAGATGAAGTTAGTCACGTTTCATTCGAACATGGAAAATTAGTCCTTAGTTTAGTCTTATTCTATACGATACGTAATAGTAATATATACAATGCAAGAAATAGGTATTTAGGTATGTTTAGTGACTAGATCAAGTTAAATTATTCGATAGTTTGAAGATCCAGTTGAGTCCGACCTGTAACAAAGATATAAGTATAGGTATTTTCCACTCGAGTATTCAATTATAAGACAGGTGAGACGGAGATACTAGGCAAGAGACTGGTACTCGTTTACTCGTAGGTCTCTTAGTGATGGGATTGGAGCGATATTTTTTCACTCGAGTCACTCGCCTATAACAAACTCGAGTACTACTCGAATGAAGATACGACTCGAATGATAGTTTTTTCACTCAAGTGAAAATATGATTTGAGACACTCGAGTCCTTTGTCTATATTGAATAGGATGTTTATTCTTCATAAGAGAAATCAAGTTCGTAGTAGGTATAGTTCTAGTCTTTGTAAGTTTTCTTGCACAATTTACAAATAACTGTTTTTTGTGTCATATTTTAGTGGTAAAACAGCAATGGCTCTTTGCCACTCTCGCTCATTTATTAAATACGAACTAAATTCTTCTTTTCGTCATCCACTTTTCCTCACACACAAACACTACACACCTACACACATCCACCACAAACAAAGCAAAATTAGTAATATGTTCCTCCTGTTATTTATATATAGCGACTTTAATAAAATGTATAAAAAGCGTGAACCAGTTATATGTTAATATTTTTTTAAGTGCTGTTGGTTCAATGACAAAAAAAATAATTATATGAGACTTAATATCTGATGTCTCGGCGATGAGCGCAATGCTGCGCTACGCAGTGCTTTTATGCTATTAAAGTTCTGCAAATCTTATGAGCAGGCGTGGTGCTTATCATCAGGCGAATGACTTGCTCGTCTCATCACTCAGTTCCATAAAAGAAAAGGAGAAAGATACCATTAGCTAAGGATGGCAGCGGGCGGCGCGAGCGGCGGGGGCGCGCGGGTGCGGCGCGTCGCGCGCGCTGTGCGCCGCGATATGCGCGCGCAGCTCGCCCGGCGTCGGGAACGAGCGCGGACACCAGATGCACTTGTGTGGCTTGTTCTGTTCACATTAGGGTTCAGATTCAGATTCACATTAATTATTGCGTGACGCGTCCATAGGTAGTACAAGATACAGTTTTGGTGAACGTACAAAGTCTTATATGGACCCCGTCGGGCACAGCTGGTCTGCATGTTTTTCTTTGAAACGCCTTTCGCTACCTTATACCGAACCCATATCTCACGCACGATCTCCCAGTCACACCGCGCAGCATCGCGCACCGCTAAGTAAAAACGGTTTACCCTTTTTATTAGCGGGTCCCCACTCCTTAGCTACCTACTTGAGTTCGAAACATTAAAAAACAACATAGGTACTATTCTGCGAAAATTGTTATATCGATGACTATTGATCTCTACGTTGACGTTTTCGTGCCATTGATCCGCGTTGGTAGTGAGATAAGAAGACTAATCACAATAATCCGTTTCGGTAAGAACCGAAAATAGAATTACCTAATTTTACCGCATATTAATTGAATCTTCTACCGTATTTTACCACGGTGATTTTATCGATTTTGGGCTATCTCATTGATGACACCGGGGCTGAAGGCAGAGGAAGAAAGCGGGGTTGTAATTGGCCGGTAGGCCGAATATGAACAGCAGCTGTGCTGCTGCTCCGTCTTTGCGTTAGCGGGAAGTTATATTTTTAATAAGTCGCATTAACCTAAGACAAAAGCCGCTTTCTTAAGAAAAAAGCCTGTCTACAAAATAGCGGTATGAGTATGCTATTCCTTATTTGAAAACATTATCCATTGCCAAAGACTGCCAAAGATGGACTATACGTGCATTGGGACACCGTACCCAGGTACTTAGTAGGCTCAGTAGGTACAATTATATTATACCTTCATTTCATTCTTATCATTTAATATCAATTAACAATTATGCCTACCTTTGTATGTGTCATGCGGTGGTAGTAGAGATTAGAACTGGCAGTGAAACACTTCCCGCATTCAGGACACTTGTGAGGCTTCTCTCCTGAAACAATAGTACATTGTTCACCGAGAGGAGAAAGTGACCGATTACCGTCGAGGGTGTCGTTTGAAGCCCGAGCCGTAGGCGAGGGCTTTAAAACACCCGAGATCGGGAATCGCACTTTCTCTCGAGTGATACATAGTGCTTTATACTACACCTACGAGGAAAATAAAAAACTAAATCTTTACTAATTGAAATTTATATTGAAATTGTTGCAGTTAGTGAAGCTTAATGTAACACTTTTTCCATTAATGTTTGTTTGAGATGTTTGCGATGTTCTTTTTTCAAATTGTTTGACACCATCCAACACACAGCTAGTGGCCAGTGTCATTTTGCGAACTTGGAGATAAAAACTCACTGTAAAAACTTTTTGGCTTTTGATATTTAGGTTACCAGCGCATAGTCTTACCCAAAATTAAAAAAGAAAAACCACGTAAGAAATGGATTTTCATACACTTTTCTCTCCCGCTCAGATGCGTTTTCTCGCCGCATATTTGTTCGATATGCAATGACGTACTTTCTACCGTAAATTTGATAAAGTATCAAGGTACTTTCCGAGCAGGTGTAGTATAAAAATAATTGTTAAAGGCTTATGCAAAAATATAACTTATTATATAAGGAATATTTAGTGTTTGAAGTCAACCATTGTTTTAAAACCGATCATGTAGGGTTAAATTCTTCAATGGTGTAGGTAGTGATTGGACAACTCGGTCGGCACATGCGCTTTGTTGCGGGTTCGATTCTTGTTACGAGACTAATACCTTATAGGTAGGTACTTATCAATGATTTAAATATATACCGGTGTGTATTCTCCGATGCGTGTTCAAGGAGCTAGATGTGCTGAAACCTTTGTTGCAGAAGTTGCAGATGTGGGGTTTTTCACCTGTAACAAAATATTACCTAATTATATTAGCTTTTCCAAAACAATAGGGAAAATAATAGTCGGTCTTGGGCTTCAGAATGGTTGATTACACAACGCCATCACAATCACGTATGACATTTGGGTATACCTTCCTATAGGTTTAGTAATAGGTAAGTTTAGACTAGAATTCTTAATTGTCTTTTGGTCTCATTCTAGTCTCTCTACCTACTACTCTAGAAAACAGCCATCAGCTCAGAGAAATTTTCTTTGATTTTCAAGCCAAGTGAATTTCTATACGAGGATGATGCGCAACCAATACTTCTTTCGGTACCAGGTTTGCTCATCGCTTCTTTAATTCGAACGAACTTTTGAACTGCATTTCGAATTTGTCATGACTTACTCGGCCAGCTGTCTTTACCCAGCGAAAGTTATGAAAATGCTGTTCAAAAGGTCTAGGTTTAAAACATAGCCCTATTAGTTACAGAAACTTTTTGACGTAAGTTACCCCATGTCGTTCAAAGTAAATCTTCATCCAGTCGTTTCACTCTGAGATATTTACCAGTATGCGTCCTCATATGTCTCTTCAGCAGCGAAGGTCTGTCAAAGGTCTTCAGGCACACATGACAAGGCAGGACGTTCTTCAACCCTCGCTGTGGCAGACAGTTCTGCGTTTCCTTGTACATCAGGTTGGTTCTCTCATATAACTTGACCAGGTGCTCGTTTAGCCCCGTCAGGAACTTCAAGTCGATGATGGAGAGGACTTTGGAAGGTTTCTTGCATTTCGTTGAGAGGTCCAACGGTTCTGTTTGGATGTCCAGTTTGAAGGTTTCTTGGTGAGTTTTCATATCCATCAAGTCAGTTTTAGGAGTCACGTTTGGGGTAGCGAATTGTGTTTAACTCTTACCCACAAACTGAAGGATTAAATCACATGCTTTGTATCAATTTTCTATTTATTTTTAGAAACTATAAGTACACTTTGTCTAGTTTCGCATTATGGAAGTCAAATTTTTTGTTGTTCTTCTAGACTTAAAACTTAGAATTTCCTAAAGATCGTTTACCAAATTTGCTATGATGAGAGAGAGGTTAGGAATATAAAACTTAGATCAAATTTTTACCTAATCGAACCACTTATTTATGCCTATTTAAAGCAATGATTTTCTCACGATTTTCCGCAGATAACTGTCGCAGTTTTTCCACCAGTTGCCCTTAAATAGCAGGGGGTGCAAATGACAGGGTTGGATTGGTGGTGTAACTGGATGGTCTGCTTTGTGCCGCGACAATGAGTGTAGACCACCGCTAATCGACGTGATTTGGCAGGTTTTTGTCAATTGTGGATAGATTCAAGATGATCGGTTGGATGTGGTATCGCAAACGCCTGTTTTATTATATATCGGACTTCAGGTTGTAGGTATTTGGATCGCTTTTATTTCTGTATTGGCTCTGAGTGCCCGTTAAATATGCTTTAGATTAGGTTAGTTATATCAGTACGTAGCTGTAAGTAGGTACTTGTAATGTACGTGTAATTAAAAAAGCAACGGATGTGCATTGAAGCATGAAGTATTTCATTGCCACCATTGATAGAATTATCTTATCAACTCAGAGGCAAAAAGTATAAAAGTCTAAATAAGGAATTAAATAGGTATACACGTTGTTATTCTGTTAGCTGTATCGGACACCGCCGTCTTTAAACTGAAACTATGAGCTTGGCAGAATTGGCATCATCAGTAGATATATAAAAAGAGCCAATTGTGCGTAGAACCATTGGCCTGCATTCGTCCAAGCACTTGTCTAGCTATGACCACGAGATAAATAAAGTTATTGTGGAACATCCAAACCTTTCTGTTGAATGTAAAGTATCGAAGAAAACGTAATCGCCTATAAAGGTGACGCGACAGAACGTTTGTATTGCCAAGCATTGTGCGTTGCCGAGGTATTTGTGTACGATATTCAGGGGGTATGGTATTTGGGGCACATTGTGTCGCAGCCCTTGTCAGTCAAGCATTATGTTGGACTCAATGGATCGTTTGCGGATTGGAGAAGTGTCTAATATAGATGTGATTGCTTATTGATGAGTTATGAGTTTTATTTGCATTTATTACTTTATTGCCAAATCGTATTATGCTCCAGAAATACTGTAAAAACTTTAGATAGACTTGTACTTCCCTAAAACATTTTTAATCTTATTAAACTGGCCACTGACTTGCTAAAATGGAAACATCGCTGGGGTTCGCGGGAGGAACATCTATCAGTTGTATTTTGTGATTTATCAGCACGAAGAAGGAAGCACATTTATTTAGTATCTTGACGATGAGTTTTGACAATTAACATGACTATTTTTATTTAGAAAAAATGTTATAATTAAAGACTGTTTTTAACGATAATAATTTTTACAAAAAAAGCAAGAACCGACTTCAAGACTAAAACTTATATTTTTTTCAAAAAGTGCTTTATGAAATTTATATGGGACCTCCTCGGACCTACCAAACAAAAAAGAATCATCAAAATCAATTCATAATTGTCGGAGTAATAGCGTAACAAACATAAAAAATAAAAAAATACATACCGTCGAATTGAGAACCTCCTCCTTTTTGAAGTCGGTTAGAAAGTAAACTGGTTTCATAAAAGGTGATACTATTATCCTGACAACCTAATAGTGGAAGATTTGCGATACAATAAGAAGAGTAAATTTCAAAACAAAAAAGAGAAGCAAGTAATTTCAGCCAATTAGGTACATACTATTACAACAGATGACGTCACGAACTAGAAAAACATCACCGTCCACCACCATAAGTGTAGGTATGCTAGGTTAGATTTGTTGCGACAAATAACGTTTATTTATGCGTTTCTCTTCCTCATTAGATCGACTCGACAGGGATACGAATACGACAGCTGTGCGCCAGACGTGTCCTCGACATCGCATTCCAACAATACTTTTGTGTCACATAGACATTTTGTTGACCATGTTTAACAAATGTACGAAAAACCACTTAACTATCTGTTACATAAGTAAGGAAACAATTACAAAAATCATGTTGCTAAATTAAAGAAAGTTTTCAGTACGACATCGAGGTAAGACCTCGACAAAATAAAGCAACCCTCCTACCCATATGTCCCTCAAGCGCCAATCGTATATCGTGTTGAGCTTAAATTAAGGTATAGCTTCACTGCGGCTAATGAGATGCGGTCCAATTATTGTCAATTTAGGCAAGAAATCGAATTAATCTCATTAATTTATACCAAAATACGATAACTACAAGTTGAGATAAACTTAATGGGACAATATATGGCATCATAAGACATTGTCGCAGTGGTTTTACACCCTAATCTGAGCCCAACACGATATACGATTGTCGCTTGAGGGAGATATGGGTACGGGTGCAGGCGTCGAATCCGTGTCGTGTCGATTTATAATGAGGAAGCAGCTTTACTTGGTTAGTTCACTCATATACCACCAATACCTTTACGGTTCACGAGACGTCCCCCATTGCCCTATATACGAGTAGCAGCTTATTAAACTAATAGCTTGGATAGTAGGTAATGCGTAAGTTTATGCGCTCTATTGTGCCACCCACAATAGCACCTCAATGATAATAGCTTGTCACTTCCTACTCACTAGTAGTGCTACTAGTCACTACCTGTTACTGGTGTTGGTTTTATCGATATTGGTAATTACCCTAATTTCTTGAACACATTCATGGAGTGATTTGATTCGATGGCTCTACAATATTGGTTGCTTTTTTATTGTTTTTCAGCGACTTCAAAAAAAAGTTTTTTTTTTTTATGTATGTTAGGTACCTCAGAACTCCGTCATTTATAAACCGATTTGGAAAATTATTTTTGTATTGCGTTCAGTATAGTTACAAGGCGGTCGCACATAAATTTCATCGATATTCAACCTTCGACTTCGAAGATACTTTAGAATTGAAGTCGTTTTTTTTAGTTATACCAGGCCTAGCGCACTCCGCACTGTAGGTACGAAGCTACAAGTACATAGCCGGACACCGTAAGCGGGTCGCGCGTCGTTACACGTGCCGCGTCAGAAGAGATAAGAGCTATGCGATTGAATGAGAGGCGCTCTGTAGGTTAATATGACTGGTAGGTATGCAGCGCTACGCGATCTGAATTGAACTTTATTGCGTCGTAGCAAGAGTCGCTATTTGTTTAAATTTCTTTGCGGAGTGATAATATGCTTCTGCCCCTTAGTATTCTGTGGTTATACAAGTATACATTTATTTGATTATAACTTTCGTGAGTTTGACACATAATAAAACGTGAGTGAAACTGGGTCAAATAGTTTTTAAATTAAGCATACATTTTACCAAACCACTACCTTCTTTTTGAAGTCGTTAAAAATAATTATGTTGTGTGTGGTGGTTTAATATTTTTGGGCAGAATCCAAATAGTAATATTATTTACCTACTTATTTATTTTATTTTCAGTTGGTACACTGGCGATTGATTTACACACCATACTCACACATCTTCTATATTGAAATATTAAGGTCCTTACCTAACTACCAGCCAACAGTTAAGAATTTAGGTAGGTAACGCTATTTAAATTCGTGGAAGAGAAAACTTCCCTTGCCTTGCGCCCGCCGGTGCCTGTGCTACGGGGACACAAAAGCTCCTCCGCACCGAACTCGCGACTTATTCAAATTCCTCTGCAAATCCGATTTACTCTTTTACTTGTTAAGCCTTACTTTACTTCAAGTTGCCTTTTTATTTTCTGTTTATTTTTAGGAGTTAGCGACGTAAATAATGGTAACTGAATTACAGTTCTTATTTGTTTTTCTTGCCAGTTTTTTTTTGCTTTTTGAGAGGATTGATTTTCTAATCATTAACATAAAACTGATGAACTTTGTATTGTCGTTAGGTTGCTCCTGCATGGTCGAGAACATCAGATCGATGGTTAAGTATGTCCTTCCCTAAAAAATCCGGTGCCCATCTCAGGAAAAAAACATTGCTTTGCCAGAATAATTATAATATTTAGGTAAGCGCTCTAGTATGTATCTTCATAAACTATTAAGTAAATAGATGCTTAAACCATTATCATCTATGTCGCAGTTCAATGCCGGGCAAAAACCTCTCCTAAAGCACGCTACTGAGCCCGATCCTCGGTTATCCTTCTCCATTTACTATGAAACCTGTTTATGTAAGATTAAGGTCTAAAAGATCTGTATTTCAGGGCAATAGGCTGGCACTTTCCTGATTATTCGTACCTACTTGGTTTGCAAAAAGCTGTTTGTATGAACAACAAAAGTTTCATGTAGGTAGGGAAGGACATAATATACACAGCCACAGCCTTCGTGGTGTAGTGGTTGGGCAGGTTGGCTCAAATCTCATACACCACTGAGGTTGCGGGTTCGATTCCCGCGACGGGACAAATGTTTGTGCACAAATGTTTGTGAAAAAAAAGGCGCAAGCATTTGTTTCGTGTCTGGGTGTTGTGGGACCATGGTCCTCATAGTTCCTGGTTCCCTAGATACAGGGAATCCTAGTTAGGGGTCAGGATCTATGTATGTGATCGTTGGGCGTTCTTATTATTATATACCTAGGTACCTGCATAGAATAGAATAGAATATATTTATTATCATAAGGTTACAGATTGCATTATACCACAGAATTGATTATACTTACATCATGAATGTTACACATTAAGACTCGTCTGTACATGATGACATTACGAATATTATTATTTAGCATATATACATAAGTATAGGTATACATTTCAGGCACTTGTGATTGCCTTACTTGTTATTACATTTTAGGCATATCAACCTGCCTACCTGGAATTTCAAATTTCGTGGTAGGTCTCTCGTATACGAGAGGCCGTCTGGGTGGGTACCACAGCTTTGCCAGTTATTCTGCCGCCAAGCAGTAGTGCGCAAGCATTACTGTGTTCCGGTTTGAAGGGCATTGTAGCTAGCGAAATAACTGGGCATTATGAAGCGTAAGAGCTAATTACCACATGATGACGACCGCAGTGCAGTGCCGCGCAGGATTTTTCAAATTAAAGTTCTGGGTGGTGCTGCAACTGTTATGGGCAGGCGTATTGCTAACCATCAGGCGAACGACCTGCTCGTCTCTTCATTCAGTAACATAAAAAAGAACGCAACATTATTCATAATCCAGCCGCTGGCAATTTATACAATCATACAATGTTGCGGAAATCGGAACCGATCACCCAAAGGTAACAAAAAACTTACCAGTCAATAACACACGTTTGCTGTTGATCCACCTTTGATAAATGGAGTGTGGTCACGTCACCCGAGCTGAGGGTAGAGACGAGAAACGATCTAAAAATAAATACAAAGCATCAAAGCGAATAGAGGCGGTTTTTCTAGCGATATTCTGCAAAATTACGCGCTGTATCGATCGACGGTGCTGTTGCATAAATGCATTAGTCTGAAGATAGGCGCCTCGTACTGTTGTGGTACAGGGGGTGAGAGGGTAGCGGGCGATTTGAGAAATGTTATCCTGCTGGGCTATTAAAAGTAGGAGAAACCTCTAGTAATGCTATTATAACCACTTAGCCAGCGAAATTACTAGGCATTCTCGATAATGTCTCGGGGTGATGAGCGCAATGCAGTGCTACGCAGAGCTTTATTTATTAGGTTTTCCAACAGATTTAACACAAAAACAATCATGTACATCATAAACAAAGACATCAAAACTATAGTGAAAGTCCAATAACAGCTTTTTACGGTATTCAAAGTTATGGGTCGCACTGCAATTGTTACGGGCAGGTGTGGCGCTTACCATCAGGTGAACGACTTGCTTGTATTATTACTCAGGTGCATTAAAAAAAACCCGCCTAAAACTTATATAAATTGGGGAATATCATGAACAACCCCCGCAGATGGCGTGACGAGCTAAACAACAACCACGATATATTAAATAGTAGGTACAATCACAACTGATTTCGTTTTTCGTAATGGCACTTGTGTGACAAGACGACAGACCTTTATTTAGATCAACGATGAATTTGATTGTATCTCGATGTACTTTATTTTAAAATTTAGCTCTTCGAATAGGTACCTTTTTATGGTCATCTAACGAGATCTTGAGATCTAATTTGGATGACGATATATTTTTAGAAATATTTTTTTTGTGTCCTACCTTCTTATTTCTTTAGACTTAGACCAGTCCCCATCCTCTACATCCGCCCTAAATTTATTCTTAATAAAGTGCGGAGAGGCTGGACTGTGTATTTTTGATATCTCTCGCTTTGAGATGAAAACGCCAATTGACCGGCTTAATCCCACCGGCAGCGGTGCGGTGTTTCCTTCAGGATTGTTCTATAAGCGGTGATCACGATCCCAAGGATGTTGGCGAAATATTTAAGATCAATATTTGCGGGTAGGCAGGGTTTTCGTTTTGTATGACGTTTTGATAGGTTTATTGTATTTTTGGTATAAAAAAATATAACGAAACATATGTTTATTACTGCATAAACAACAATTGAACAACAACGTATTACATTAAGTAGGTCATTATTTATTTATTGAACTAAATAAATAATGACCTACTTAACACAATGAACATTGTTACTTTAAAATATAAATTCATTCAAATCGACTCTGGGCTTGATGCCATTATAAATAGGCGAAGACTATACATGTAATAAGAGCAGGCAAGAATTTAATTAGATTCATTGTTTATGCAGAGTTATTTTTGAATACCTAATCATAATGATCTATCTAGTGATCCTCACACTAGGCTAAGCCGGTATCGTGAGGACCTGGATACGATTAGATACAAGTTTATTAATCTTTTTCTTTTTATTTAGCTTAACATAACGTTAGGGTTATTATTTAATATGAGTTTATTATTATCTAAAGCTATATATATATATATATATATATATAATCATATAAGTGGGTGGGTGAAACACAACTCTGAAAACTGTTGTAGGTACACATATTCGAGTATACCTAACTATGTTGTTAGCCTCTGTGGTGTAGTGGTTTGGCAGGTTGGCTCAAATTTTATGCACTACTGAAGTTACGGGTTCGATTCCCGCGACGGGACAAATGTTTGTGCACAGAAAAAAAAAACAAAGATTTGTTTCGTGTATGGGTATTGTGGGACCAAGTTCTTGTAGTTCTTGGTTTCCTAGATACCGAGAATCTTAGTTAGGAGCCAGGATCTATGTATGAGCTCGTCGTATTATTAAGGCTCAAAGAGGTTGTACCTATATAATTATTACATTAATAGTAACTTATACGAAGAATAACTGAATACATTATTTCTTAGGTAGTTTAGGTAGAATTATACCTATTTTTAACCGACTTCAAAATAGGAGGAGGTTCTCTATTCGATTGTTTTTTTATGTTTGTTACCTCAGAATTCCGTCATTCATGAACCAGTTTGGAAAATTCTTTTTGCGTTGGGTTCAGTAGAGCTACGAAGTGGTCCCATATAATAATTTTATCGATACTTGACCTTGGACTTCGAAGATACATTAAAGTCGGTTTTTTTGTTTGATAAAACGTATACTTGTGTGATCGGGGAGACGGGTCTGAGCAGCCGCTCAACTGCCGTCTCTCTCTAGATCTATGTGCTCCATCTTAGGCCACATCATCGCTTCACATCAGGCGAGATAGTGGCCAAACATAGATCTATTAAGCGTAAAAAAAAAGATAGACCATTTATATATAAAAGTGGTAGGTACCTATAAATATTCACTTATTAGGGTAGGTATATTACCATTGGTACTACATTGCATTTCATAATTAGTTTGCTTCTGTACATATCCTAATCCTTTGCAATAAAAGCGTAAATTCATTGTGGTTCTCCTGGGATTGCATCTAGTAAGTAGGCACTGATCACGTATTCTGGATTGGTAACATCGCTCCCCGGGGGAAGATTGGTGCGTTATATTATGGGTTAAATTTAGGGGTTTTTTCTGACACTTTCGTAAACGACAAAACAATGTTTTTAACATGATGCTAAGTACCTTCAAAACAAGTTCAACACGAAATCGATATAATAAAATAAATTGGTAGTACCTAGGTTATTGTTCTGTTCCTTTTTTGTGATTATAATAATACAATTTAGTAATGTGTTATAAGACTTTTTTTTATGTAACTGGATGACGAGACGAGCTGGTCGTTTGCCTGATGGTAAGCAATACGCCAGCCCATAACAATAACAGCACTACCCAGAACTTTGTTTTGCAAAATCCTGCGCGGCGCTGCACTGCGCTCGCACTTTATTAGGTAGGTACGAGTATAAGGTTTGGTTGATGTTTTGCTTTGATAAAACAAAAATAAATGTTCGCTCGCCCACTATTCTATACAACACTACTTAAATATTGCGTCCAACATATTCTGTAGGTAGGTAATACTAGTTTCTACGCCAGACTTTAGTAGCAATTTATTGGTAGGTAGCAGTACTCTTCAAAGAAAATAAATTGGAGCGGTAGAATAACATCCTCAGCGCTTAGATACCTACCACATACCCTCGAGATAAAATCCTTTCATTTCGCGAAACGCGGGGCCTTAGATAAAACTCGGAATATATCTCCGTAAGTGGTCGAGATAAAAGGAAATCTTGGAACACAAGATGGCTGGGCGGAGACTCGCCTGGGCGGGCGGCGGCTGGGCGGAGCTTCACAATTGTGTCAAGGAGCACTTCACTCTGAAAGCACTTAAGCTCGGAGAAGCACTGTAATGGATGGACTAGATATATTTAAGATGGCAGGTTTTAGCGAAGTAATTTTATAAAGGCAATAAAAAAACGCCTGTGTCAGACGAAATTGGGTAAAATGGAGATTAGTCGTTAGGTTTAAGACGTTGGAATTAAAGTTGTACATTTTTTGTTGAGTTTTGAAGCTTTATAATGATATAAAAGTTTTGGAAGAGTTATAAGAATTTGATAAAACTATGTTGGGCATATTAGAGGTACCTACCTAGGTACTAGGGACCTGTAAGCGTGGATTGAGTGTGCCTCACTAGTACAAAGGTATATAACTTATGTATACTTAATTTTGTCGTGGTTATAACTCAATTAAATAAGAGTTACATGATGTTATTATCAAAATCACCCTCGGTGGTGTAGTGGTTGGGTAGGTTGGCACAAATCTCATACACCTCTGACCTGGTTCGATTCCCGCGACCTGACAAATGTCTGCGCAGGAAAAAAACAGCACAAGCATTTGTTTCGTGTCTGGGCGTTGTGGGACCATGGTCAGAGTGGTTCCTAGTTCCCTAGATACAGGGAATTTTAGTTAGGGGCCAAGAATTATGTACGTGTCCATCTAGAGAAAAAATATTTTTTAACCAAAGTTTAATGGTAGACTTAATCGTTTTTTATTTTTATTATGTAACTAAAATTTAATTTTGGGATTTTTTCCATAATTGAATCTATCCTTAACAGCTTCTTAATGTCCGTCAAAGGTTCACTGATGCCCAATTATAGCAAAATAAATATTGTAATTATCATATTTTATCCACCAACCCCACTGGGCCAGCGAGGTGGATTATGGCCTATACTCTCTCTACAAGGGAAGGCCCGAGTCCCAGCAGTGGGAACGTAATGGGCTGATGATGATGATCATATTTCTAAAACACAGCGTTATAGAGTGCATGGTAATATTTTTAAAGCTATAACGTCGTACATAAGCAGTAAGAAAATGTAAACAGGACATCCTCTCAACAAACTAACATGACAAAATCATAAAAAACTCCGAAAACATACAGCAATATTTACGGAAAAAAATACTGGGTATTACTACGTACTTACGGTTTATGATTATATCGGAAACAAAGGTTAATTTGGTCATCAATAAAAGAAGAAAATTTGATCTACTATACGTAGCTACTTCGTATGTATAGGTACCTACTTTGTAAACACACTCGTGTTTGTTTTGCTACCTCCAAGAAAACTCCGTTGGAATATTTTTCGTAATTTCTTTGGCAATAAAACCCCTCTCGGCTGTAATTCTTTCAATTTCATCATGTATATTTAAATGAGGTTTGCATTACAGAGTGTCTGTATGTACGGAACAGTCTTATTATCTTGTTGGAGCGCGGTTGCATTGTATTACGGCAAGAAGTTTCAAACTATTGATCTTCTTATTGATATTATTAATTCACGTTCAGGTGTCATCATTCCCTGATGTCATTTTACTAAACTTCCTAGTTCCTATAAATCGGTAATGATTTTGAGACAATAATGTTATTTAATCTTATTCAATTACTCTTATTGTATAGGTATTATTGATTGGTGTAACTGGTGTATCCGTACTGATTCATTAAATAAATAAATAAATAAAATGTTATGGACGAATAAAAAACATTACCTCATCTGAAAGACATTTCTCCAATCAAAGTTTATTGCTAAATAAAGATTTTTATTTATTTATTATAAAGCTTTGGTGATTTTTTGTAAATAATAATATTTGTAATTAAATACATGAGTTAACAAAAATATGAGATTTGCAAAACAAAGTTCTGATTGGTGCTCTGTAACTGTTATGGGCAGGCTATCTAATCGTCTCGATACTTGTTACATAAAAAAAGCTTTTGAAGAGTAAGTACGAGAAAACCGAATCGCCCTACTGCAGTCAACGGGCACAGTCCCTCCACACTGTCGCGGTAGATTTTTCCAATTTCGCCGTCCGCGACGTGTCGGGAAAAATCCTCTTTTGATTTATATTTTAATTCGCCACCTCATTTCAATTTATGAAACGTGGCTTTGTACAGGCATTTGTACCTGTCTTGTCGTTTTACATGCTAATGTGTTTCTTAATCGAATTGACGAATGCCTTTGAGAAATATTTATTTTATATCTTGGAAATCATACTCGGTAATCTTATTTCGATGTTTGGTATGTAATTTCAATTTGTCAGTTTCAAGAAGCTTCTTAAGAGTAATTTGTATAATATTGATGAAAAAATTACAATTTTATTTATAAATTACTAACTAGCTGTGCCTCGCGGTTTCACTCGCGTATAATTCGGTTTATAATTGCTCCCTCGGGAACTATTCGTTTTCCGGGATGAAAGTAAATCTACATTAAATTTATTATCATTTTCAAGCATAAGTAGATAAGAAAAACAAACCTTTACACTAATTATTCTGTGACAAAAGGAACAAAAAGATAAGACCATACATAGTAATGAAAGTAGTTATAATAATAAAACCATAATATTTATAAAATAACCATATTTTTGCCCCTATAAGTAAAACAGAATCCGCGCTAGTCACACAGTTCCTGAAAACTTTTGTGTCGGTCTCCTGCATCTAAACACATAACTTGGTGGTCCCGCACCTACTTAAAATCACTTCGAAAGATTACGCTAAGTTTTTATTTTCTAGAACAATATTCTGCGGGGGACGGCCGCAAGATGGCGGCGGCAAAAAGCACGAAGTAACAGATGATCTTCATTTGAATATTTTGGAGGGACACTTGGGGGTGTTTAGGATAATTGTGTGAGCACACTGGTTGGGTTTTTGGTTTTACTATTATTAAAAGAGTCAAATTTTACTTATTTTAGGAAAAAAAAAACGTGCTATTATATACGTATTGAAAAAGAATTATTCTACCTACTATAAAATTAAAAAAAAACTCCATGTCATCTAATAGAAAAAAATATTACACCTGACTTATACCAGGCCTAGCGCACTCCGCACTGTAGGTACGAAGCTATTAATATAACTACTTTCATTACAAGTACATAGCGGGACACCGACGGCGGGTCGCGCGTCGTTACACGTGCCGCGTCAGAAGACAATAATATGAGCTATGCGATAGAAAGAGAGGCGCTCTGTAGGTTAATATGACTGTTAGGTATGCAGCGCTACGCGAGCTGAATTGAATTTTATTGCGTATTAAGAATTTTAGTGCATAGCAAGAGTCGCTATTTGTTTAAATTTCTTTGCGGAGTGATGCTTCTGTCCCTTAGTATTCTGTGCTATTACTTATACTATCATTAACAACACAATGAAGTAGCTATTAGCCTAATGTTTTAAGGGTTTTAAAAAAAAAATAGGTACTCGTTCTAGATTTATGATTAGGTAGGTATATTATTATAGCATCATTCATAAGTATTATCATAGATGATGGGATCATGACTAAAGCAGTGATGCACTAATACATTTTTAAACAATTTTGAAGCTTTCTTCAGCACCTACCAAATTCCTCCGTCCCTTGTGAAAACTCACCCCTGTGTACAAATGAGATGCAGGACAGTCAATATCGGGGATCAAAGCGGCGAGCGGCACTTAGCGACAATATTAGTGGTGCACAAACTCACCTCTCCACGGGAAAAGCTGATTTAATACGAAGTGCCCACCTTTTTTTTTAAGTTATAAAGTGACGAGACGAGCACATCGTTCACTTGATGGTAAGCAACACGCCTGCCCGTGGTAAGCACCAGTTGCAGCTTATCGGAGAACTTTGTTTTGCGAATAGTAGTACCTAGCCTAGTAATTTCGCTTGAAAAGGTGCCCACACGAATGTTTACGCACTACTGGCGGCATAATAACGGGGTAAGCAGTGGTACCTACACTACCTACCTAGTTACCTACCCAGAAGTTCTCTCGCATATGACAAATACGTCCTGCTCGTATTTCGTCATTGCATTCAATAACATAAAAATATTAAAATAATATGCCTTTATATCTAGGTACTTGTAAAAATAAGAAGTACTTACCTGTATAATTATGTAGGTATCTAGTGGTACTAGGTCCTAATCCTGTGATAGAGGATAACGCTAATACAAAAATTTTGGATTTCTGTGTGTGAATTGTGATGTAAAAAACGATGTTATTTTTAATCATTTATTAGTAGGTACTACCTATGTAGATTTCAAAAAACACCGAACTAAATATTACTTTAGACAAATCACAACTCGAAAATTGATGTATTTACCTATATGCTATGCATAGGCGGTAAAGATGTTTGTTTAGGTATGTTCAATGCAACGCACCCTTGTACGTACCCTTGTACAAATTTATCATAGTTTTATCACTCTACTGCGACCAATAATAATCAACCTCTCAACATAGCTCATAGCGAGTTAGAAAAAAAAGAATGTATTTCATTATGAAATGGTACCTACCTGTGTTGAATGTATTCTCATTTGGAGACAATTTTAGGGTATTCAAATAAGACAAATACATTAAGAAAAGTATTTAATGAAACTATAAAAAAGTTTAACACAAATAAAGTCAGACTTGTTTAGACTGTGAATGTATAACGTACTTAACTACCATGCACTTAGACTAAAGAGGATGTTATTCCGCAAATATGTGACAATTGTGCTTAGGTTATGCCCCAAGAGAATGCTACATACACATATTTATGAATCAGTCTATCTTATATTATAAAATCTTAGAAATAGTCATAGCAACAGATAATCTTCTCTCCTTCAATAAAACAAGATAATAGTTAACCGTTATAATAGAAACAAAAGGCAACGGGTTAAAAAAAGCAACAAAACACTCTCAAAAAATAACTTATATATAAAAAAAGTATAAAAATAATTGGTTTCGCCCTCCTGGACTTCTGACTGTTGTGTATGACAAAAACAAAAAACTTACCTTAAAGGCTTACCTTAAAATCTACATTTTTACATTCTAAGAGATGGTGAATCTTAACTTATTATCGCTTAATATAAAAACAAACATATCGTCTTAATCTCCCACATAACATAGTAAAACAAAATGGTTTCGTAACGGAAAATTCTTAACACATACGTATACAACAACTTATCCTGACAGCCCTAACTCTGCGGTTATGTTTAACATTGTACGGATGAACGGATTAACAAAAACTATACGTAATATATATGTCTGTAAATATATAAAATATATAAATGTTCCCAGGTACTCTATGAAATTCATACTGGCTCGCCTACATTGCGGCTAACACTTCTCAGTGTTAGTGTATCACTTTGTATTTTTTTGACAAAGTAATTTGACAGGACAGGACTCAAACTGAAACAAAATGAAAGAACAGTCAGCATTTAAGACCAATATTTGAGAATGGGGAAAGTTATATTTGTAACGAAAGGCCTACATCTAGGACGCAGGCCAAGAGGCAGAATTTTACCACCGCACATCTCGCCATCGCCAAAAAGCTCACCCCCACAACTTACAAAACTGGACTTCCCACACCATTCGCTTCACTCGCACTTTCCTTCCTCGCACTTGTAAGATGTGGGACGACCTAACTTCGTCGGTACTTCCTTTGAGCAACAACATGGAGTCCTTTAAAAAGGGGATCAATAGAGTCCTTAAGGGTCGGCAACGCTAACCGCTTCCCATCAAGCAAGCGATCTGATTGTTTGCCGACATTTTAAATAAAAAAGCTATATACACCACTATTCCTACCTGCTACGAGTTCTACCTGAAATCTCCGTCATTTGTGAACCAACGACATCAAGACTAAACAGGAGAACTTTAACAGCAGTTCGCTAAAGTTTACAGAAGTAGATAGTAACATAGATGGTTTTGAATGCTATACTTACGTATTAAAGGAGTATAAGAAGCGCCTATGCTGAGCGTGCCTCCAGCGGAGGCGCGGCAGCGGCGCGGCCAGGCGCGGGGCGGGCGGCGTCGCGCGACGCCGACGTCCACGGCACCCGGCACCGCTGTGACCTGCCCGCATCGTCTGCAACATCAACGACAATTAGTGTGTCTCTAGAATCCGCCTTAGGAACTATAATACTATCCAACATGCTTTATTGTACACCATAACCAAAGATAACTAAGTATAGACTAATAGATTTTTTAAACTTCCAAACTACAGTACAACGGGCGGAATCATCACTAAAAAGCGTCTCTTGCGAATCTCTTCCAGTCAACCTTTGGATGGAAAGAACTAACGGAGTGAGAGATGTCGGCGGTGCAAATAAATCAAAATAAAAAAGCTAAAAAAATAAATACAAATATTAATTTTAATGAAGTACCACAGTGCAAATAATGTTTGCACTGTTTCAAGCGAAAATACTCGGTATTATGTAGTCTTTAAGAGCCA
This sequence comes from Petrophora chlorosata, assembly GCA_951640565.1. Classification (NCBI taxonomy): domain Eukaryota; kingdom Metazoa; phylum Arthropoda; class Insecta; order Lepidoptera; family Geometridae; genus Petrophora; species Petrophora chlorosata. The sequence continues at coordinate 19,221,586 of OX621192.1, forward strand.
GTGTCTCAGGATGACGAGTGCAGTGTGGTGCCGCGCAGGATTTTGGAATACAAAGTTCAGGGTCGAGCTGCGAAGTCAGGCGTGTCGCTTACTATCAAGTAAACTACTCGTCTCGTCATCATCACACATTTTATAAAAATAAAAGAAGAACAATTAGCACCTCCAGCCGACGTACTGCCGTAACCGTAGCAGGTTGTGGTCGAACTCCGATTTACTAACTATTAACTAGTAGGGATATTGCGATCTGCAATTTTTTAGAAATTGCAAAACCTGTTCCAATATAAAACGTTTGAGACATGACCATGCTGTAGATCAGCGGTGCTTATTCATGCTACGAAAAACTGTTCAGTAGTATATTATTAAGAATTATTCAGCAAAAAGTACAAAAGATGCAAAAACATAACAAAATAATAAATAATAGTCGTAATAGCAGTCGTCGTGAAAATATAAAACATCCACACGATTAAAAGTAGGTAAAATATGAACACTTACCACGCGGCAGCTGGCCACAGCAACTGCAGGCACCCTGGCTCACTGTAGGAGAAAGGAAAATTAATTAATTAGAAATACAATTTTACCTAGTTTTAGTTGTTTTTAGAAAGCTCATACCAACTAGAGGCCGATAAATCCCTGTTTAAAAACAATTCTTTTAGTATTAAAGAACGATTAAGAAAACACGTGGTTGTTTTTAGTCATAATCTTGATTCCCAAAACAACGAAAAATAGAAATTCTGTTAGTTCTATTATAGACCTTATTGAAGTAATCGTTTAATATTACAATAAACTATTACACAAGCCCCACTCGAAATAAAATCGAAAAAACACGTGGTCATCATAACCTTTCGACCACAAAATGGCGGATTTCACTCATCTCAGTAATTTCATCGAGCACGACTACTATTTTATCATTTACTCAAAATTATGAAATACATAATTAAAAAAATAATAAATTACAGAATATTGACACGCTGATGGAATGACGAAGTTATAAGTAGCCTCTTTGCTGGCTTATAACATTAATGTACACGGTTAGTTAATAAATAATAAGGAAACTATGTAGTAAGAAAATTCTGTAAGGATAAGAACAATTTAAAAAATAAGGGAAGAACAAATCAATAAGAAGAAGAAGAAGAAGTGTTAACTTACGTCCCGCTGGTGCCGAGTGCGACGAGCGCTCGCGCACGGCGGCTTTTATACTAATATATTGTTATGCAAAAAAGTGCCATTCATTAAATTTTAGACAACTTTTAATTAGGTTGCCCGGAGAAGTCACCTTAATGGTGGAAGCTCTGGGCCATTGGTAAAAGAAGACGACAAATACTATAACTTTAACCTTTTAATAAAAACTAAATAAATGATAGCCCTAAAGCTTATCGCTTGATGTATCTCTTCAAAAATATATTGATCTCTCTAATTCAGTTGTCTACATTAATTTTCAAGACCAACACTGGAGTTTACGCTTGTCGTACCTGTCGGTATATTATTATGTTCTACTGGAAGTTAACTTGCTTTACTCTTCCCTAATGATACTACTTTTACAATTATACACAAAGTTTAAAAGTATAGGTATTTAATTTTGTTCTTCAATCACATCATACTCGTAAGAACAGGTTGTTGGTTGGAATGGTTTCTTTAATTACTACAGATACGATAGAATGCTTACAGTATAATTTAAACAAAGCGCAAACAATTTTAAAAACATTTATGTTATGACTTACTAATAAATACCTAAAACGATAATCGGTTAAGAAGCAGATTGCCTACAAAATGTCGTGACTATAGTGTTGACTGACAACTGTAAAAAAACATGAAGAAAATTCATTGGTGACAATAATATTAATATCGATAAAAAATTCAGGCAGGTGCCTACGTAACTAGTTACCTAGTATCTGACTATTATCCTGAAATAAGCCTGAAATGGGCAAAAATAAAATGCAAGTGAAGTGTAATAGTGAACATTAAATAATAGCGAGACCTATTAAGATATTTTTTGAAATTTGTTAACTGCCTTACTGGCTTATTAAATACATCTACAGTCACTTCTAGTTACCAGTTATAAAAGCACTTTATTAGCGAGTAATAATTTTAATATTTTTGCATTGATCATTGTCGCATGACCTAATCAGAAGGATGCGCGATGGAACGCACACAACAATACGAATATAAATGTGTTGTTGAGGTGTTCTAGAACGTTCGACAACCGTCGACGACGCAAATCGAACAAACACGTGTACCTATATAACTCCTGACTCCTTTCTAACTCCTTATTCATACAACTTTAGTGTAAATAGACTCTGAAATCTGAAAATACATGCTTTATTACTCGGTTGGTAACAGAGCGTCTGCGTCACGATTTTTTAGTTTTAGTTAGTTCTATTATAAAAGTAAAGCTTTTTCCTTGGCAACTAGGTACATATATCTAGTTTTTCTTATCTCTCTTCTCTTGATCATAAAGTAACCGACCCACGTACAAAGTGGGTAGGGATATTATATAGAATGCCACGCATATACCTCGAGCTTTATGTACCTACAAGTTACGTAAGTACGGTCCGCCATTTTGGCGAGCTGGCTCAGTAAATTTAATAATCCCGGGGCTCTGGGAAAGACAAATGTCCACCCTCCACCCTGGAAAATATTACATAAGAATCGGGGAAAATGAGGAGCGCTGGGCGGGGCGTGGAGGCGTGGTCACGCTCCGCCCAGTCGCGGAGAGAAGGCGTGGCCGCCTTTTTGCTCTGCTTCTACTATAATGACAACTTCCATTTTCTCGGCTATGTACTTATGTACCTGGGATGCTATAAAGAGAAGTAATTTAAAGCTGCGGTTGCGGATAAAATAGTGCCTTCATTAAAGTTGGACGCATTTACATAATGAAATGTTGTTTTGTTTCTGTTTGGGCAGAGCGTGGGTGTTATTAGGAAAGTTTTATGATGAGAGAAAAGCTATTTCAAAGCTTTCAAGCAGTTACACATAATTATTACAGACAATAATAATGTTTTCTTTTTTAAGAAGGACATAAATTGCGATTGTTAGTACCTATTCTATATCAAATACATTAGTACTAGTATCTATTGAAATAGAAAATATAGCATTAATAAGTTACGCTCAATAATCGCATACAGTATAATAGATGTTGCCTTGTTAGGATTCCCTGTATCTAGGGAACCAGGAACTACGAAGACCATGGTCCTCGTAGTTTCTGTTTCTCGTAGTATCTAAGAATTTATCACAAAAATTCAAGGGCATGTGACATCCACCAACCCGCACTGGGCCAGCGTGGTGGATTATGGCCCATACTCTCTATGAGAGAAGGCCCGTATCCCAGCAGTGGGAACGTGATGGGCTGATGACGATGATGAATAGATAGTATGTAGATATTATTCTATTGATTTATGAATAATTATTACAGTTATGTGCATGAGTGAGTATTATTTACTTGTAAAATGTAACATTCTGGAGGGTAGTTAGAAATTGAATGCAAAAGTATCCCCACAGTGCGGAACTACGCAGCAATTTATTATTGAAGCTTACTGGTAAACATCGTCGTAAAAACTAGTTACGGCTATTAAGTTTACTTCGGTTTATACATATTTCTGTTCCTTTAGAGGCAATTATATGAATACGAATAGAAGTGAAGATTGTATTGATTGCTGTAATTTGAATGAATAGTTTGAACCTACTTTCCTATGTATACCTAGAAATCCTTCTTAGGTCTCATAATATTTATATTCATTTATTTGCCAAATTAAGCCTCACTTGCGCCAAAATATCGCAGTTTACCCACGGATTACATGTTAATTTGCAAAGGTAGAAATAAAAAAAAATAGCCACGGGTTAACCTCGATTTCACGTTATCGTAAGTGTTCAAAGAATCTTATTTCATCGCAAATTGGCGATGACTGTTGTATAAAAATACTAACCTATTAGAGACAAGTAGGTATGCATTATACAATAACCTTCTAAAGTTGTAAAGAATAAGCATATCTACCTATCCTGTGTACTTTCGTTTCCACGTGTTTTATTTTTATTTAGATATTCGATTTGTTAAGGTTTTAATACCTATGTATTCCATAGTAAACAACTAAGTATAAAAATATTTGCATGTCAGATTGATGAAATATGTTAGAACGATTTTACTAAACACTAAGAACTTAATTGTACCATATTGCTTGCAAATAAATTATCATTTATCAATTATCATTTGAATCTGATGTGTATGTTTAATTTGATTCTGATGTGTATGTTTAATTTAATTTTTAGTAAATTCCTTTCAATGATGTACCTAACATCATCATTATTAGCCTATTGCCTTCCTACAGTACTGCTTAACATGACATGGAGCATTGCCGTAAATCCACAACGGTGGCCCAGTTGGTCATTGAGGTTGGTTTCACATAACTTTGTGATATTTGGACGTGATAGTTTCCTCATGATGTTATCCTTCACCGTTTTAGAAGCGTTAAATTCGCACATTACCATAAGTGTTCTGTGATATAACTTAAAAAACTCATTGTGCCGGCAAAAGTTGAGTTCTGGTGCGTCAGATCAAAAGTTGCACGATTTCTACTAAGCCATGCACATTCGCTTTGCCAATAATGTATGCAAAACAAGATCTAGGTATTTTTCTACTTCTTCATTATGATATCTTCTTCTTCTTTTTTCATACTAAAAAATGTTTGAACCGTTGCGTTGTACCTATGCATCATAGTTATGAGTTAATATTTATTCCTAATTAATGTAAAATTAAACCATATCTACACACCAAGCCACTGTGTAGGTATAAATTATTAGTATACCCTTCAAGCAAAATTAAATAAATGATCGAAGGTTATATCTATATGACACAGATGCATTATAAACTTTTCTATCACGTACTTAAGTACACGTTGTTATTTCTCTATTTAAAAAGTCACCAAGTTCCAAAGTACCCTTACCCATTGTCAGTATTTTAATTCTGTTCCATCTAATTGTTCGCTTGAAAGAAAGCTCCGTAAAAACTCTAAACAAATTAATGGAATTGCATGTCGAGACAGAAGTGGGGACTTCAAATGCAAATTTTGAAAACGACTAAACATTTATTTTGTGCGCGGTTCAAAAGATGCAAATCGGATCAAAATAAAAGGTTGAATGTTTACGCAGATGCTTCCTATTTTAAAACTACAAAGAATAAAGAAATGTTAGGTGTTTAACGTTTTTTTACATAAGGTACGCGCAGCCTAAAAAGAGAAGAGCAGGTCGTTCCCCGGATGGTAAGCAACACGCCTGCCTAAAGTATTTGTGAAACTACCCAGAATTTTGTTTTGCAAAATCACAGCAATGTACTGCGCTCGTCAACCAGTCATTTTACGTTTTATGCGTTGTACGTGTACTTTTGTACCTTTGTTTGTTAGCACTTTCAGAAATAGGTATATTAAACTTGTTTGTTAGTACATCTATAAAATATTTTAATCCCACGCATCACACATGACAAAAGATGCGTCGATTTTGATGGGGTACTATATAAAATAAATGTTAAACTAGTGATTTTTAAATAACACTTATTCAGCTAGCTTAAAAGAAGGCGACTACAGTAAATAGAGGCTTCAATCAAGTGCCTAAGCTGTAGAAAAATTTGCTAAGAAATTATGGTATATGTATAATTGAATACTCAAGTAAGTACGTGTTTATCTATTACAATAAAACAAATGAAGTGCCGTTTATTATAGAAATCAACTACGTGTTCGAATCACGGTAGACTTAAAAATTACTATGGAGTATATAGTAGTAGTAGTAGGTACGTTTTGTTAAACATAAGTACGAGTATGTTATGTTGTCACAGTGGCACATTAAAACTAACAAAAGCCTCTTTATCAAACATACTCCCTTTCCGTGTCTTTGTTCCGTTAACTCTTATTTTATACAAAAAGGAAAAGCGTTACTAAATTTCTAAAAAAACGGAACATTTTCTCAGAGCCGGAAAAAGGACAATCTCCACCTTCTTCCTGTTCATTGTATTGTATTGTTTTAGATGCACGCACATATTTTATGTGACTAAGTGGCTACTTTGAATAAAAACGCTGTTCGGTGGTTGCGGGACCGTTAAAAAGTACAAAATGGGCGCTCTCCTTTAGATTTATGAGGACGGTATTCGCTGAGATAACAGTTGCTGGTACTTACTGCAAATGATTTACCTCGTGTTGGCGTTCTTTTGTCTTTTAATAGGTGTCTTTTTCATTTTGTTTTTCTAGTGTGTTACATCACCTGCGACACACTCGTACATAGGTAGATGCACTCGTGGTAGGTATCTCGTATGCGAGAGGCCGTCTGGGTGAGTACCACCGCTTTGCCAGTTATTCAGCCGCCAAGCAGTAGTGCACAAGCATTACTGTGTCCCGGTTTGCATGGCATTGTAGCCAGCGAAATTACTGGGCATTATGAGACTCAACAGCTAATTGTCTCAGGGTGACGAGCGCAGTGCAGCGCCGCGCAGGATTTTGCAAAATAAAGTTATGGGTAGTGTTGTTATTGTTTTGAGCTGGCGTATTGCTTACCATCAGGCAAACGACCAGCTTGTCTCGTCATTCAGTGTCAGTGTCAGTGTCTCGTTTTTCTTCAAATCAATGTACGTATTGTGTGTTGTGTGACCGTATTATTTCGAGGTCGGATGTCTACAACACATTATGTAGGTCAAAATAGGTGTAATTACTTAATAGTAGGTAAATACACGTATTTGACAAAAGTATATTATTTCGATTAATTTAATTGTTTAGAACGAGGGTAGTTCGACTACATGCGTGATATAAATAACCAAAACGATTATAAGAAGGTAAACCAATGCAAATAGTTAACACACCCAAGTAGGATGTTAAGGCGAAGTACATAAGTAATATCAAATGCGTTATGCACTTTTCCACTGTACTAAGTAATGAGGTTGAAAATCGTTTAGGATATTTTGAGATAGGATTTAGGATAAGTTGCGTATAAACATTTTGGTGGATTTTCATTATTTCTAAAAACCAAATGTCACGTCATAGGATCATTTTAGAACAGGACGTATCAATTTTGAAAAAGGTCTACTTCTAATATTTTCCGCACGTACTATTTCATAATTTCAAATTGTACTGCTTCCGTTTATGTTTTTGGCTATGCACTGTATCCTCTTGGTGATCATAAGACTTCTCAATACTTCAAACTCGGCGCTGAGTCGAATGTTGCTGTTGAATAGTCGCTGAAAGTTCAATGTTTATAACCACATATCAGAGGAGTCATAGGGCTTGAACAAACATTGTACGAATGTAGTAGTGTGTAGGCGTAAGCGTAACAATAACTTTTAATTAATAACGATATACTTATATATTAATTAATAACTTTAAATTTTAATTATTAAAACCAATTTTAATTAATAACATTAATTAATGAATAGTTAAAATGTTATATTATGCTAGGGGGTCTTAACTTGCACCTAGAACTAGGTTCAAGAGTCGCTTAAGTAGGATCGTGTATCCTAGTATATGTATGTTTATGTAGGCATTCAGTATATTGCTGTTGTTTTGTATCTATTATTTAAGTTTTTTTTATTGACATTGTGTATGTTTATATTATTATTGTAGACCTTACATTCCCGTCTTCGCTTTTCCCGATCGCTTTTAGCGATAAGGCCACCCATTGTAACACTTTCTTTAATTGTTTTTATGTAATGTCTGTAATTTAATGTTTGCAATAAAGCGTTCATCTATCTATCTATTTATCTATCATGGAAGGGTGCTCGATCGTCGGTTTATCGGTTGAGCATAAAAATAAACCTTCACAGCAATTTCGTACTTTCGTACATTGTTTGTTCAAGCCGTACGACTCCTCTGGAATGTAGTTATTGCGCAATGAGCTACAAGAACAGTATACTTAATAGTAAGCTAGTAACGTGTAGTTACTTATGTTCAGGGCGCATAGATCCATTAGATCGAAGCAGTAGCGTTTCTCAGAAGTTATTGCACTGTGGTCTGGTTCGGAAATTAGCGGCCATAGATACTTCTTCTTTCTCTTGTCGATGGTCCATAATACATTTTAATTTTTTATATAATTTTAGCACAATGCTCGGCTACCTCAGGAGGAGTAGCTTCATACAGGTCTTGTAAAGTGCAGGTGTTGGGGCACTGGTGGCAAGACAGCAAGTGCTGCAATGTCTGCGATGGAGCACCGCAGTCACATCGTGACCCACCGAGGTCAATGTAGCCCCATTCGACTAGGGCAAAGATTGAAAAATCATAACGTAATGTTTTGAAAATTAAGGATATACAATTTCAGCACCTATGAAAGAAGACTGCGTTAATAGGAGTAAAAGTAAGTAGGTAGGTAATAACAATAGTATATATGACCAGTAAATAAAGTGACAGGTATGAAACGATACTTCAGTTAATTATTTTAACATTATTAAATAAATAAATTATTATTTGGTACTTACTCGTTTCTAGATGATGACTTTTCATCATTCCAGCCTAACCGAATAAGTTCAGCAAATCGCAGTAGAATGATAAAAATATGAACAAGACTACTAAGACCCTTAGTAGAAAAATTGATAAGCATAGAAAGATACAAAAGAAATAAATTGAATTGAAAAATTCTAGTAGCAGTTGTGGGTAATATTTAACAATACCTATAAAGTACCGATACGTAAAGAATAAGCAAGCTTTGTCCGGCTCCAAGTTGGTATTATCGCTTTGCATACAATAAAGCATATTTTCGCTTACAACTAAATATCTAAATATCCAGCGCAGTACGGTGTGGGTGCATCGTGATATACCGATCGCAACGAGACAATCACACCACTGTGCAAACAGTGAACAATAATCCAAAGTAAAAAATCTTAGTGAGTGCGGCTCAGTGGGAGCATGTGCGACTTTCGATCCGACGCACCCGAGTTCGAATCCCGCTGGCCCCGCACCACTGACTTTCTTAAGTTATGAGCGGATTTTAACACTTGCTCTAAAAACGGTGAAGGAAAACATCGTGAGGAAACCGGCATGTCCAATAATTTATAACAAAAATTCAAGGATATGTGACATCAACCAACCCGCTCGGGCCAGCGTGGTGGATTATAGCCCATACTCTCTCTTGGAGGAAGGCCCGAGTCCCAGCAGTGCGAACGTGATGGGCTGACGATGATGATGATGAAAAATCTTAAACCTTCCTTAGTAGTTAGAGTAACTACTCATTAAAAGAAATATCTTATGTGTTATTCATTCGAAGGGTTTTGGTATCAAAGTTTCAATATGCCTAAAATGTTATACGAAGAAAGTCAATAATGTTTTGCTAAGCTTACATAACCAATGTAAAACCACTTCTATAGTATCAGGTATTAAAAATTTATTTAACTTTTTCTAAAAATAAACAGAATATTTATCCATAAAAGCATTCAGCCCAAATCGATATAACCGAGCGCTTTGTTCGCATTATTCCCATTTAGACACCGTTTTGCATACAATAAAGCACATGTTTGTGTACAAGTGATCTCCGGAACTGCGCGGCTGCGCGGGCGCATCGTGATCTACCGATAGCAGCTCGATAATCGCACCACTGTGCAAACAGTCGCCGCGGCGCGCACGAGTTGCAAACTACTGTGCGGCGTACAGGGTGATGTAGGTATTGATATACAATTCTTATTGTCTCGTACCGTCCGCGTCGTACTTTTATTGTTTAAGTATTTGTAAGAAAATATAGACGAAATACGTAGGTAAAAAAGGCAAGGCGACTATAGAGATAATATCCTCGAACGTGGTACAAAACCTCAGATTTGTAGCAGCATTGAGAGAGAGAGAGAGAAAGAGAGAGAGTTTCTAGAGTGAACAAGTACTTACTGGGTAAGCGTGCTACATGTTCGACCACATCGTCGCTTCCCATCAGGTGAGATCGTGGTCAAACGCTGACCCAGTCAGAGGTAAAAAAAATAAATTATAAGGATCTTACCTGAATATGACGTTTAAATGTGCATTTTTTGTGCCTTATTTATTAAATAATGTTTTGACTTGACTTGAAAACATTCGTGGTTTCCGTGGTCAGTCTTTTTGCATTGTCAATATTTTTCCAATCATTAACTTCACAAAATAGACAAGGGCCTAGTTATACATAGGTATAGGTACCGCGAATATTTAGGTAGATTTACAGTTACACGTTAGGTAGTGGTTAGCAAAATACGACTACGGACGGGGATCGAATGGTTTTACACAACTGAGTGACGAGACGAGCAGGTCACCTGCAACAAGCCTGCTCATAAGAGTTGCATCAACACTAGAACATTGCATCATATTGCACTGTGCTCTTTACCCCGACAATATCTTACGTCCAATAATGTCCAGTATATTCCAGTAAGTGCACTTCAGGAACACAGTAATATTTTTTGAAGTACTTAAAAATACCTTAGCGTATGCTGAACGGAACGGTCGGAAGCTTTTCCTGACATCGCGCAACATTTCACTGTGTGTATGTATTGTTTTTTTTATCTTTATTTTAGTATGTTCAGTGTAATGTTGTGTGATGTCCTAAATAAATGTATTTTCTTTCTTTCTTTCTTTCTTTCAGTAGTCTGCTTCGCGGTTGTATATCTGGCAAATATGTGGTACTTCCGAAGGCGCTCTTGCAGAAGCCTATATAGACCTATCACCATATTATGTGCTATCACTACAAATGCTGGTTTTGCCGCATCATTTCTTAACAACCACAACCTGACAGCAACCTGTGAACGGATCTACCGTGGGATCCACAAGCGTGCCCATGATCGGACGCCTCGGGCGCTACAACCCGCCATTACACAGGCATGATGGGAGTACTATCATGTCTACTGGCTAGTCGAGAGCTGAGCAAATACCATGTGAACAAGTCGAGGGAATTTGGCTGCGGAGATTGCGCAACTACACTTTGCGCGACTGATTTCTGCAAATTCCCAAGTTTCATGCTCCCTTGGTAGGTATTTTTTCTGTTAGTTTAAATATAATCTCTTTCGGATAGGTATCCGAACGAAGCTACTTTATTTATCTAGGTAGATAAATAAAGTAGCTTCGTTCTGGTCCTTAAAGGTTCTTGTACGCCCTAAGGCCTCCGACATGGCCTAACGACTGTTGTCCAAGCACAAGAACCGATACCGACGGCTTAACGTGCCCTCCAAAGCACGGTAGCTCTTAGATGTAAATACCACACAAACGGTCACCCATCCAAGTTGTGACCGCTGCGAACGTTGCTTAACCTAGAAGATCTGTTACGAACGGCTTGGTGAACTACGCTACGAGCGCTCCGCTGTAGGTTAAAAAGGTACACAGAAAAAGTCAAGAGAACGGTCTCCGTCAGAGGAATGACACTTTCTCCATTTTGCTGGTCTTCTTAATTTCTGTTTTGACGTTTTTGAGGGTTTGCGATGATCAAATTGAATAATGAATATGTGAATGTCAGTTTTAGATTATTTAGCTAAAAAGTAATATGGTTAGAGGTACAAGACTATGTTTGCGATCTTCGATCTCGCTTCGCTAGTATGGCTAAAAATAATATTGTGTGCAAGCCCGCCGGTGTAGGTAGCGTTGCGAAAGGCAGCCGGTCGGTTTTAACAAACACTGTTTTTAAACTACCCTCATTTTGTGAGGAATAAGCCTTGGTAATAATCAAATAGGTATTTGGGTAAGCCTATATTTGAAATGAATTTCCGCAACGTCACGCCTGATACCATTAGATTCCTTAAGCTTGTATTGTTTAGCTTGTTTATAGAAAATAAATATCTTGAACAAGAAGTTTGAAAGAAAAATAAATTTGCTTATTCATTAAAATCTATTCTCTAATTTCGCTTGATAATCTCTGTGGTTAGGTAGGTTAGCTCATATCTCATACAGTACAAAGGATGCGGGTTTGATTCCCACTACGGCAATCAATAAAATGTTCGGGCTCATAAAAATGTGCAAATATTTATTACGTGTCTGGGTGTTGCGGGACCATGGTATTCTTAGTTCCTAGTGCCCTTCCTATACAGGGAATCCTAGTTACTGACCAGGATCTATGTGATCTTTGGGCATTATCGTTATTATTGTTTTTAAATAGGTTATAATAACGTCACTCAACCGCGTATGTCAGTTTAATAGAACTTTTAAAACTTTGTAGATTTTCACCATCATTTGGAGTCTTGAGAGAGTTTGTATATAACCACGGAACAGGAGCGGACCGATAAAATAAATAAAGTAGCCTTTTTTCGCCCTAAATATCACTAATGCCATGTAGAATTTTTGTATTTTTTAATGAGTTTCATTTTTTTCTCCCTTTTATTTGGGCAAATTCGAATCCAAATTCGAATAAACGTCTACTCCATTGTTCATTGTTGCCGCAAATTTCACGATCCTGATCGCATCGTGTCCAGGTTCCACTATATTAACTACGACGACTTCATCGCACCATCTTTTGACCATTACCTCACCTAATGGTAAGCGATGATGTGGTCTAAGGCGTAACACGCTCGCCAAGAACATACCTATTCACTCTAGATTTGAAGACTCCCAGGATAGATAGATAGGATAGTTTATCATAAGGCATTTAAAAGCTTTCTTCTCAACATTTTCCTTTTCTCATTTGGAACAGCTTTACCTTCTAGCCTCCCGTGAGCATTACCATTTCTCCTAATTACCGACAGTCATAAAACCTTACGACTAATCGCGAATCATTATTACTAACGTCAAGTTGGCAGTAACCTTACCACGTGTGAGGTATGAGCCGCATTGCAGTGGCATTTGACAACGTCACTTGCTTGAGTTTAGAAAAATATAGGGAGGTAGAAACCACGCCCCGCTGCACGCTGCGTGATTTATTAGCTTGCTATGTTTGCTTCTTTTTAAACCAGCTCTTTAATTATTATTTCCTTATAACAACAAAGTTTCAAAAGGCTCAATAATATAAAGATAAAACAAAATTCATAAGACAAAACAGTTTTAACTAACAAAAACTTGAACAGTCGAAGCTAGCGTTCAAATCAGACAATATAATACATTTTCTACTAACGTTGTACTACCCTCACGTTATTAGGTTTATTTGTAATCGTTATTTATGTTATTGGTATACAATAAAGAGATTTTGTGTTTGTATTTGTATTTTCATCCAACTCTATTCCAAATAACAAACTCTCGAAAACTTTTCAACAATTTTTCCGTGCACCTCTGAGCGGTGTTAATATGACGTCACGGGTGTCACCACCGTATAGGTGCACCACTCGACTTGACATGTGATTTTCCGCACTGATGCACTGCAAACCTGAATTTGGGCATGTCACCCTACATCCTATCACACAAGGTTAACTTTACACACAATCTAAAAGTCCGAGAGCGTATTACAAAGGAGTAAGGTTCAAAATGGAATAGTCGTTGATTGGTAAAGTGAGGGTAGGTTGGTCAAGTGGTATCGCAGTCAGGTGTCATCAAATCTACATACCAGAGTTGGATTTGTATTGAAGTTTGATTATGGAGTTGACTGATGGATGCATGGGTTTGTACTTGATGTTTTTCATCAAGTTTTTGGAGCAAAAATTATAGGGTTAAATTAATTTAAAAAAGTTTTAAAACAATTGCATTTAATGAACACGGGTAATATTGGCTCGAATCATTTCCGTCACCGAGTTACCTGAAGGAGACTGGGGTCCCGCTGCACATGTACTTACCTTATGAGATATATACAATACAATACAATACAATAATATTTTGTTAAACACCAAAACAGGAAACAAAAGTTTACAGTTACATATAATAGTGGTAGAACAACCACTCTACCTATCTATATGAATGGGACAATTACGTAGCGAAAGTAGGTACTCAGGTAATATACCTACATAAGCATACAACCATATTTATGGGTATTGTGGGAAATGTCCCAGACCCATTGGACTTCACAGTTCCTGGTTCTCTAGATACAGTCCTAGAACAGATTCTAGTTAGGGGTCATCAGGGGGGGGATATATGTTCTAGTATGTGGGTCATTGGGCGTTATTTATTTACTTAGTCTAGAATTAGGTACCTAGGTGTTTTCTATTAAATAGGATAGGTAATACATTCAAAAGTATTTATTTTGTTAGAGGAATCTACGCACGCATTGCATTGTCATCAATAACCAACAATGTATTATCAATTATCAATAAAGATTCTTCCAAGAAACCGTCTATTTAGTACCTTAACCTACCTAATCTAAACTTGAAATGCTTGCGTATAGGTATTTGTGGATCTAGGTACCGATAAACCGTTAGAGAATGAAAAATTCTTTAGTGTAATCTCTGTCAGCCTCTGTCGTCTAAATATTTCACGAAAAAGTAAATCCAATATCACTATACATCATGAGAAAATCTCAATCGATTACAAATATGTTCAAATGCAATGCAAAAATATTCAAAGCAGTAAGTTTGGCGGCCATAGCAGCAGAAGCGACACGCACGCCGCCTGGCGGCCGCTCTGTACTCACACGGTGACAGCATCTCCAAGATGGCGGCTAAGATCCGCTTCCGTCCGCAGCCTCAGTCACGAGTCGCGGACAACACCGCAACAAAGCGCCACTAGTCTCCACTCATTTCACAACTCATTTGCATAAACCCGCCACTCCGAACAAACTTGCACTCGCGACCCATCACTCCCCAACACAACACTTCATCCATCCATAGACGAGGAACATCAACGATCTAGGTTTATAGCCAGTAATTAAGCGACGGTAATTACGCGATGGCCTATGACGGAGCTATGTCTTCACCGGCAGCGGACCGTCGAATGAAAACCTCCACCATGTTGTTACTGAATTTTATACTCCATCCCAGTGAGCAGAGCCTCCAAGTTTGCCTCCTTCAAATTCGTTATGCATACAGCACCAAGGGCTGTTGAATACCGCTCGCGTTTATTTATGAACAGGCAAACTTCTGGTGGTTGGTGGGACGCACGAAATACGTTATAGGCTCGCCACCCGCCGGCCGCCGCGCCGCCGCCGCACACGGCGTCGACAATGCATACGATCACTGAAAAAGGGCTTTTTATGTATTCAACTTCAGAACTCTGTAGCTCATCTGCAAGTCTTATTATGGACCTAATTAACAAGTTAATATGGAGGATCCGAGCGCCGCGTCTGCGCACAGCCCGCCCGCCGGATTTGAATCTCGTTACGGGTGCAATCGCTCGTCGAATCACTTTAAAATTCGCCAAGTTTATTTACCTGCGAAACGTGGAAAGTTCAGCGAGGCATGTTCGGGTGCGTTCTGCGAGCGATCGCGACTTTGCGATGGTAAGGAGCGTTCAGAAATTCCACCCCGCCCGTCTCCCCCATCACAAAGTATAATGATATCGTCGCCGTCGTTATTATGGGAGTCGTCATAAATATTTCATAGGTGGGGAAGTAATGACCGAGTGACCGGCGCGCGATTGCGCCATCTCGCCGGAGCCGATACCATTACACTCGAGGCCCCTAATCCGCGCGGGATGGCGATCGTGGCTCGTTATTGCGGTGCGATTGTTTCATATCACCAGTCATCGGTCGTTCATCAAAACTTCCTCTGGCCGAAGCTTCTAATGACTGGGATTGTGGTCATTTATAATGTAAGTTTTCCCAAAGATAATATCAAAGATTGGTTCTTTCTGAGTCCTACGGTAATCTAAATTCATAAGCTAAATGCTCAAAGTTTCAGAGCATCGACTATTATCTAGGTAACGATGGTAATAGCCACCGATGATGTAGCTGAAAGCTAAAAGATCTAATAGTGGCCTTTCAGAGCTCTTGTGCATACACGTTTTTTCGCCGTGCATGTCTAAGGAATTGTCACCGAGAACTCTTGATTGGACAATTTTTTTGTTGCCGTGAAAATCTACTAAAAACAATTAGAAATATCTATAAGATTATTTTTTCGTTTTTTTTTACAGAAAAGCACCAGATTTGTTATGGATTACAGCTATTCAATTAAAACATCTTGTCTAATCTGTGCAATAACTCCATGATAACAAAACTTCCCAGGCACGTGCCGCCCCCCGACGGCGGCGTGAAGGTGGCTAATTACGCTGTAGTCGCCGGACACTGCGGCGTCCTTTGATGATGACGCTTTGATCAGGCGCCGACGTACAGTACAGTCACGTAGAACTGAGCCCAGAAAGTTCTTTAGATTAAAAAGGAGACGCTCCTCTACAGTTGACAATTTTTCGAACATGCGAAAACAGGCCAGTTTCTTTGATCAACTAAACATGGAACGTAGCATATTTTTATTACTTGTACGATATTTTCTTCCTCAACATTCTGTTTCTGATTCTATTTTAGGTAAAGAAAACCATTTCTGGTCACAAGCAGCTTGGATTAAACACTGCATAATCCCAAGCACTGCAGAAATGGTTTTCTATACCGAAAATAAAATCAGAAACTGATGAGGAAGAAAATATCATGCCCAATTTAACTTTTAAATCAGTACTTCAAATAATTTGAAATGTAATATACTCAAACACTAGCAAAATACAACTTCCTTCCGCAGTCAAAGAGACTTCCGAAGGTGTCTGAAAATCCTTCAGCAAAGTCCTTTTCGCGACGAGCGTATCGGACTGAGCTCTCCCGATTTCCTTTGACTGAAAACTTGTTAGAGGTCCGTATTAAAATTCAAAAACGACGCACGGAACTCTGTCTCGATTCCTGAAAACATTATTCAGGGGATTTGAATAATGATTTTGTTTCAGTCCCGCTCACACCTCGCAGTGTGAAGCTAATGTATGCGCAGATTGAGCCCAACTTTGTAACGTGATTTTTGGACTTAAATGGTTTCCAAACTTAATTTTCGCGGACGTTTCGGTGCTTTTTGCGGCAAAGCTGTTTATGCAAGTTCCGGTCGGGCTGAGAGTGTCTTTGTGCATAATTTGTTGGTTATTTACTTTGATATAAAGTTGTTCATTTACAAAAGTTTGTATGAACACTGTTTATCTGTTAATATGTTTGAAATAATGTTTTACATTTCTAAATACTTACACTACTGTCGAACACTTCGCGATGACTGTCCTCTGAGTTCTTAATTTACCTTATTACTCAACGAACTCATACACTGTCTACTGTCCATCTGAAGAAGCACCTCTGTTGGTGCTGATTTTTAACTCCCGACGCAAAAAGGAGGGGTGTTATAAGTTTGACTACTATGTGTGTCTGTCTGCTCTTAAGCGGGTGAGCCGATTTGGATGTGGTTTTTTTATTTGAAAGCAGGTTTTTTAGCGGTGGTTCATATAGATGATTGTTTTTACTTAAACTGCAATATTTGCGCTCAGACTAACCTGTGTTCGTCTCAACTTATGAATTCATAACATTCTCCAACAAAACATTTACTATTTAGTCATAAAAACATTAAGGCGACGAATCTTTATAATGGCAGCAGACATTTAAAACATTTCTTGGACTCACACTGTGTTGTCTCTAGAATACTTTACCAAAGGATAAATATTGCAAAAATGGTATTGCCGTTGTAAATTAAATCTTATGACGAGGCAGTAGAAGTGGGGCTCTGTTTAGAGGTAGTGTGGTTTAATTTAGTAATGTTGTAGTAAGTGATTTCTCTCAGTTTAGTCATAAAAATGTTAATGTAGCAAAAACAAACATTCGTAATGTATGCGCGAGGGTGAATTAATCGGGACTCTTCTACTCAAATGTTTTATTTCGCGAACGTTTGTAGACGAAGATACGGCAAATTGAATTGCTTTGATGAATTGATTTTGTAATATCCTGGATGTTATTTCTGTAGAACGGTAATGGTAATCGGGGAAAAGTAGAAGCTCAATGAAAATAAACATAAAGAAACATTCAGCTGGCTTCGTCTCACCACATTGTTCAAATGTACTCCAATAAATTGAAGACTAAACTTTTTCGTACGTATGGACATGAGCCAGCATCGTGTGACCATGTTATAGGATCCAACATAGTGAAGACTTACAAAACGTAATTTGCTCGGTGAGCAGAATCTAATGTTTTTTCGGGTACAAAACTTCTAAATAAGTATTCTATGAATATAATAGAATATAATTTATTTGCTTCAAATGTGAGTAAAATAGATGTAAACAATGCAAAAAAAAACCTGACATATTGCCAACTGAGCAGCGTGCAAACATTTTAAACCTAAATTAACTATATCATGCGCGCTTGGAATTATGATATGCGCAGAGTTTCAACATTAAACATCATGTTTTGACTCTTTTACCCTTTACTCATTATATTTGTCCTGTCACGGGAATAGAATTCGCAACATCCGTATCACCTGTCCAATCACACCACTGAGGCGCACACAATACTCGCCAACAATAAGCCACGCACATCCTCATCCTTCAGCAGTATAGGGCCGGCTGAATATAATTATCACATACTTACAAAGGGCTCGTTCGCAAGCCCTTGTTGGGGGATGATGGATGGTGCAGGAAAATGTAGCTAAATCAACTGGAATGCTGGAGAATGTTGGAGAAATTAACTTACAATTTACGACGGTATTTTTTCAGTACTGAGGTGTTATAAATTTGGTTGCATTACAAAACTGAAATGTAATCCATATAGCGAGTTTTTATGGACCAGTCTTTATAGTGAAGGCTACGCATCAGCAGTGTCCAACGTTGCGGTCCATAGGCGTCATCATGACATGGTCAGTGGACGTTTAGCAGGTGAGGCAGCAGAAACGAAACAAAGAAAAAAACGAGGTGGAATCTAGCTCTATGTAGAAGAATTGAAAGTTTAAATTAGTTACCCTCAAAAATACTCTCTATTTCTGTGCATAAATAAAAAATAAAAATCTTCAAGTAATAGACGTCCTGTAACTGAATCGCAGATCAAATTATTTCAAGCTTCTGAAGAGAAGAAATAACAATCAATTTATCCTGGCAGTCCTCAACTAATGACCTGTACCTGAAGGCGGATGAAAATGATGGATATCCGCGGGAAACTCCAATTATTCAAATGAATGCAGCGAGCCAGCCCGCTTGTTTTGTTTGTCTTGTTTGTTGTGGAAAAATACACAGCTGTAGGCACAAATATTCAGTTTTGGAGTGGTTAACGGGCGTTATACTCTGCTGTAGGTACAGCTGTTGTTTGTAGATATATTCGTCTGTCGTCGTCGGAAATAAATACATATTGGAATTGATATATGTTCTTAATTTGGAAGACATCAAAGTAGATTCTCCTATACTCACGAAAATTTAAAGCCATACTTGTATCCTGTCAATTAGCTCATGATCATGATTAGAAAGATTTTCGACATTTAACTATACAAAGGTAACATTTTTAAGAATGTCCATGAAAAATCTCTGACGTCTCTCGTCGTTTGTCGTCTTCTCTTCTTCCGCTCTACGACATTAGCCGTAGCTTCCACTTTAAGCTTTTCAAGGACCTTTCACAAAGAGAGTATTTGAAATTATATATGTAGGTTACCTATTTTTGAAACATTGTAGCGGATTTCCCAAGGCTCTGAGGTCTTTCTCCGAGCACTGAGATATATACTTTATTTAAATTCAAACTGACGTGCAGTCCCCCAGTTTGCACTTGCCCTAACATCAACACACACCTATCATCTTATAATAAAACTGACATACGCTTCCGTGGCAATAATCAGCAACATTGTTATCAACCTACGAGGAGCGCGAGTACCAGCCTACATCACGCACCTCCCAATTGTGCAGATCGTGCCCCTCGCGATTTACATAAGGCGAGGTCTTGGCAAAAACAGCCGAAGAGTTTTCATTTAAGCTGGGTTCCGCCCGGTTTGGGAAACTTTGAACTTTTTAATAAAATGGTGTTTTTATTTGAAGGTGTCTTTTGGGATTTTTATGTCGTAGGAAGGTAAAAATTCCGAACTGGGCCAGCGTGGTGGATTATGGCCCATAATATCTCTACGAAGGAAGGTCCAAAGCAGTGGGAACGTAATGGGCTGATGATGATGATGATGTAGGTAAAAGAAATTGTCAAAGTTAGGTAAATAGTAGGTAACTCTGGGCTCGCAAAAAAACGCCACGCAATATCCTCCCTCAAATAAAGATTGGAAACCTAAGTTATGAGACGAGCAAGTCGTTCATCAAAGTCGTTTTGATGCTAAGCAACACGAGTGCCATTAGCAGTTGCAGCGCCACCCAGAACTTTCTTTTGGTAAATCCTGCGCAGCACCGCAATGCGCTCGTCACTCTGAGTTAATGATACAGTAATTTTGCTTGTAGTGCCCTTTAACCGGAACACTGTGATGTTTACACACTACTGTTTGGAGGTTGAATATCTGGTAAATGTGTGCCAATTTCCAAGGAGCACTTTCGCAGAAGAGAAATGCCACTATATCTACGATTCTTGTCGGACATAAGCGTATTGAAGTAAATAATACTAAAAGCTAGTAAATAGCCGCTATAAAATAAATAATGCCTCGTAGCGGTAGGCGTAACCCTGAAATGAAATGTAACTTAGCATCTGCGAGACACAGTTTCGGTTCATTTGCCGCTAAAATGTATATAAAAAGTTAAGGCTTCCCTCCGACTGTTCTTAAGATCTACTTTGAATAAAGGACATCCATTCATGGCAATAAATGTACGGTTGAATTTACTATATGGTAAACAGAGAAAATATATTATGTTTTGATCTTCTGCACATGATATAGGAAAATGCTAATACTTCTATCAAGCGCTAAATTATATTGATACTGATAAGATAAAGTAGTGTAACTTTTTGTAATCCCTATGACTAATTAAAAAAACAATTAATATTGAAACAATCCGGCATCGTTGTAGGTGCTTTTACATCAAGACGCGACATTTTGTCGCACGTGAACAGCCAGCCTTCGCGACGCGTTTTTTTGAATAATGCGAGTGTTATGGCCCGAAATACGCTTCATTTGGTGCGAGCAACTTCTCTAAAGTGCGTGAGGAAATCATATTCATATTTTTTACGCTTCAACTGCTCGGCGAATTTGAATAAAGTACTTATGTTTGAATACATTTCTCTTCTAAATTACTTTGATATTATTAACGTCGAGAAGTGGGTTTGTGATCTCCGAGTGTTTTAAATTCAGGGGTAGTTAAGTTCAGGTAGCAATATAAGTATATTTTGTCAATTGATTATGGATAGTATGAGATAAAACATTTCCGTGACTAACTGGTAGACAACGTAAATTCTAAGCTTTGAAGCACAACTGAAAATAGAAATGAATATGAAATGTGAAACAGAAGTCACGGGTCTGAGCAGCCGCTCATCTGCCGTCTCTCTCTAGATATATGTGCTCTATCTTAGGCCACATCATCGCTTCACATCAGGCGAGATAGTGGCCAAACTTAAATCTATTAAGTGTTAAAATAAAGTTCCCTATAGGATAAAGCTGGGCTGTAGAGATGCGCTAAGAAGGGATTACCATAATTTTGGAAATACGGGGAAATTGTAGGCAAAGCCGCGAGACAGGCCGGTTAGTATAACCATATAATTATTTTCTAAGCCAGTCAGGTATAGGTACTCGTGCCAAAGTAAAATTACATTTAAATTACAACTCATGTTTAATGCTCATTACACACATAAAATGGTGTAAAATTACTGCATATAAACATGATATCAAAAAAAACTACGTAAGAAAAAAATAAAAGAAGACGCAGCCATAATATACTACACATTTTTCTAGCAAGCGATGAATCATCAAAATAAACGAACCTACAATTTAGCAACCTTTTTCTAATCCCAAAATGCAGCTGAAATTCAGCGAAGCATATTTTGTGTAAAATGAAGCGCTGCAACCCCCAGTATTTATACCGCAAACTTAATTCCGCCCCCGCGACGCGACCGCAAAGAAAACTTACCTTAAAATTAATATTTCTTTCATTAAAATCTTGTAATATTTCCCTCGCTGCATGCATAAGTAATTCCATGAATAAGTAACGTGCAAAAATTTCGAACCTTCCTGATTGAACGGAGATATTGTTTCTGCGCGGCTTTTTCGACTTTGTTTGTGTTAGGTTCCGTTTAATTGTAATCGTTTGGACAAATATTTGGGCCGGATTGGAAACTCAAGGGTCATTGGGAGAATCAAAAGTTAAATTGAATCAAACAATCTCTTTCTATTTTTTTTTTGTCCTCGTTACCTAAACTGAACTGAGTGATGAATTGCTCGTAGAAAGAAGACATTTATAACGTTAAAACTTATCTTGTTTAAGATCCCGATATTTTTCTATGAGATGAGTAATGCTGTTATTTCACATTCTCAATTCGAGTGTTTTTTTAAAATGTTTTTTACCTCAGTACTCCGTCATTTATAAACCGATTTAGGAAATTTGGTTTAGTATAGCTACAAGGTGGTCCGATATACATCTCATCGATACATCTTGAACTTCAGATTTTCGGAGAATTAAGGTCGTATTTTTTGTTATAAAATGAATTATGAGATGATCTGTTTCTTGTTTTAAGTGTGATACATAAATAATTCTGTTATAGTTTTGGAACACTAGAAGTAACTACCTATTGCTGAAGCTGTAGCTATTTTGATTTTAAAAGACTTCGAGATTTTTGATTGGTTCATGAATATACCATCAAAGTGTTGCTATTTATAAGACATCGCTCAAGTGGGGGCTGAAGACTGTTGGAGCAGTTAATTTGCCGAAAAGGCGGTGGTGGAAAATGGTGCATTTTTATAACACCTGTGCTATAATCAAATGGTAGTCGTTTAAAATTGAAAATGGTAAAATGCAATCCCCAGCACTTAAAAATTTAAATTAATTACACTGATTTTTTACTAAACTCTTTTTAAACTGCGACTTTTAAAAAAGCTCACTATTTTAAATACTCCGAATTCCAATTCCGACTCCGATTCTTTGCATCCGCATACAGAAACGCTATTTTATTGTCCTAAATACCTACGTACATATTATGTGCTACCATAACTATAGATTTTTTTCATAATGATAAATCTATGTTTGACCAACATCTCACCTGATGTTAAGCTAGGAAGCGGCTGAAAATGGAGCACGTAGATTTAGAAGATACCTATTCACTCTATATAAATATATACTAATAATTATTATCTTTCATAAATATAACGTAGTCCTAAGTTACAATAAACTAAATAAACTCCAGTTTCTTATTTTCCTATGATTTCCCCCGACGGAGTGCGTGCATATATTCCCTGAAGTGATGGCACGCGCCGAGTCGAGCCGCCACCTTTGTGAAGTCAAGGGCTTTCCTCAGGTGAGGCGCAGCACTTGACCTGCCTGTGATTGTTGCCTGTTTTATAATTGGAGATAATATTTATTTTTAGGCGTAAGGACTTGAACTAGATTTTTAACCTATTTCGTTCTTATTTAAGCTTTTATTTAACGTGCAATGTATGTTTGTTCCTGCAAGTTCAATCAGAACCACTTCCTCTTGTCCTACGAAGTTGAAATTTTGCATACCTACTTGTCAAACTCCGATGACAATTTTTTTCATAGAATTGACTGATGAGACGAGCTGGTCGTTCGCCTGATGTTAAGCGCCACGCCTGCCCATAACAATTGCAGTAAAAGGGCAAAATAAAATGCAATATTATGGTGACAGCCAGCTGATCCGATGATTTAGACGGAAGGTGGGCAATGGAACTCCTTGACGGATAATTGTAAACTACTAGTGTTTGGGCTCATGTTAATTTGCTCGCGATTCCGATTCAAGATTTGGTATAAGCTTGTCTTAAAAAATAAATTTGTCAACAAAAAAATATTTATATTTCGTTTAATAGAGTGCGTCAAGGCAGTCACACTAGTTTGTCATTGTGCATATTACGAACAATAATCATCATTGTAAATGTACGCAAATGTTGTAAAATTCATAAGAGACATTTTTTTTTTAAATTTCGCCCTTTTGTGCAGCCTAAAGTCTCTAGGACCATACCGCATTGTCTTTCGTAGTTTTCATTTGATAGTTTAATATTCCATTTATTATAGTTTTGTTGAGAATGAGTGTCATCAGCAACAAACCGGACACTCTTCTAGTGCTTTAATAAAGTGGTGAAACTTTATTCAAGCTTCGCATGAACTTTTTTGGAGAGCATAAAAAGTAATGTTTTCCTCTATTTTGTTTCCTTTGCCTACACTCGTGTAGGTTTACGAACACATAATGGTAAATATTCCACCGATATTACACATGTTCACTCGAAATAACACTTGTTTGGAAAATAAAACAAAATCGAACTGTATCACTATTTTTTCCCGCCAAAATGTCGCCAAAAATACAATTTCCAAACAGAAACCATTCTTAATACAAACTTTAAAAATCAGAAGGCATTCTAAACGAATTCTCAACTTTTTCTCGTGATTTAAAATCAGAACATCGCTTGCGAAACTCGCAAGGACGCGTTGAACTTGATTGAAAGCTGTTCGAATTTCAAATGATAAAAAATAAACGTCTGTCGCATTTCGGCCAGCATTCTTTGCGAATACGGTTACGAACCACAAAGGTTTTGTATCACCTTGTATCTTGCCTTCAATGGGATAATAGAGTTGGGAAAAGAAAGGTAGAACTGCAATCGCCAAGTTTTAGTGGAGTAATATTTGCAAGTGATTGTAACTGAAATATACTATATCCTAGTTAGGGGATCAGTGTGGGGAACCAGGATCTGGCTTCAATACCTCACCTACCAGGAGACTGAGGATCTCTTAAAAATATCTGGTTAATTAATTTTGAGCTCACTCAAAACGAGCTCGAGCACACACGTTCACACTTAGATTAAATATTCACTCGAATAAATACACTCACACAATGTCATCCTCACACATAAACGTACACCCTCACATACCCTTACACACCCTAACACATTAATCATAGCGCACAAAATAAATGCTGATATATTGGTTTAGTGGAAGCAATTTAATAAATCTAATTGAAATAAATAATTATAATTATGCATCACCTACTCTGGGAATATTCCCGTTGCTATTAGTTACAATGTACGACATTTGCATTTGTGTACATTATATGCTTATTATAATAAAATAACTTACTGTAATATATATCTAAATACGTTCGCTCTAGTAATTTAACTTCATTTTATTAATTCTTAATCTGTAATATTTTTATAATTAATTCATACTGATATTACTATTGTTAATCAACTAAATTTAAGTTACATAATTTAATTTAACTATATGTGCAAGAGCCAGGACAAAGCTGGGAAGAAGCTAACTGCCAAGATACAGGTGTGTCAACACTTATGTTGGTGGCTAGAATCGCAACAAATTGTAATTGTAGGTATTATGAAATAAATATATATTTTTTTAATTTAATTAATCTACGTACGTGATTGTTGGGCGTATTATTATTTAATATACTTGTTATACTCGAATTTAAGAGCTTTGGACTTTCCTTAAAATAAAATGATTTTTAGTGCTAAGTTTTCAAATGCTTCGAGTTATTCAATGGCCAGTTTAATAAAATAAATTATGAATAATAATAACAAACGCGCTGCGTTCAGTAAGCCATCCCATCTCTATCAACGGCTATATAAAGTTCCCATAAACGGGTTCGATGCATATAAATTTTAACTTTTTGGTACTTTTACGGGCGTGAGAAAAAAGGGCAGGTGCGGTTGATATTAAAATGTTTCATGTAAATTTCAGGCGTTTCTCTCGCTATATCTGGCTATATTTCAGTTCTGTCTGTCTGTCTCTGAATTTGGTATTCATAGACGGCTTTTAGTTTAATATCGGGGCGAAGGAACGCTCCTTAACGGGTTACTTTTTCTTTGAGGTCGGAAATGAAATAGGGTTATGTTGGTGGAGCCGCTTTTTTGTGGTTTTGTTGTGCTGGATGTATGAAGATTTGGCTTTTATGAATGGTAAATTGTATTTTTTAAAATTTTTGAGCTCTATTGTAAAAAACAGACTCTATCTGCTTTAATTCATTCTGTAATGGAAATATAGTTACCTAACTTGAAATTAAACTAAACAAATTAATTTACTTGGAAAAATGTTGGAACCAAACCAAGCATTTTTTAAAAATTTACAAAGATGGCATCTAAAGAAGACTTAACATTTTAAGATCATAATTTATGTAAATAAAGAAAATTAAGTTTTAAATGAAAATGAGTTTACAGTGGAGATTAATAGGTGAGGTTTTTAATAAAATTCTGCGGTTCATGAAGACCAGGGGTGGCCCTCGGACGGGCGCAGGGTTGGACTCAAACATCTTTTATTAATTCAGTCTTACTACAAACTCTACTTACTGTGAAGTTATAAAAAAAAGATGAATCGTACGGTTCGCGTCAAAAAATAATATTTTTATTATTACTTATGTTTTTAGCAGTCAATAATAATAAACGATGCACGCCTGATAATAAAGCAACAGATAAAATAAGGAGTACAAAGCTTTTTAAAGGTTCTTAGACTGCCATTTTATAACCTACAAAAAAATTGTATATAGGCTCATAACCCTACTAATTAAAATAGCTCAATCCCAAGTCGATTCTCCTCATCTTCTCTTCGAGATAATTCTAAAGGTACCTTCAAAGTCCGTAGGGCAATAGGCAATCAATATAACTGCATATTCCATATAGTTCGACCAATTATAGACAAAATTCATTTTTCATTAGGTCAGCTACTCATGTAAACAAACTGGATGACTTACCCGAATTCGAATTATTTAACTCATCTCCCAACGGACTTAGTAGAGCTACTATTTCTAAGAACTGGTTTAGTGTGACTTCCTGAACTGTCATTAGGTAGTCAAAACATTTCAGTTTAAAAAAAAACTTGTTTTTATCTATTTACTTGTTGTTCGTTTTTTTTATGTAACTGGATGACGAGACGAGGAGGTCATTTGCCTGATGGTAAGCAATACGCCAACCCATACCAATAACCATCCATACCTTTTTCGTTTCTCTTAACTCAGTGAAACAAATATTAAGATTTAATATGCGAAAACGCTTAAATGGTGTCTAGATGTATTTTAACATCACAAATTTAGAAATGTATCACTGTATGTTTTTCGAATAAAATAAAATAAAATACCTTAACCCAACGTAACCTGTTCGCAAATTACATTCATCGTTATTATTTTACCTAGAACTGCAATCCTCCCCTGCGAATGATAAGCCGTTGAGCGGCCCCGCTGTTTGTTTTGATTGTATTAATTAAAACTCGAATCCCGAAGTTTTATTAAGATTAACACCTCTAGTTTTCTTTCATTAAGAGTTCGTCCATATTCATGTCCCGGGTTCACGCCGGCGTGCCTTCGTTAAGGAAAACAGGAAGAGCTAGTAACGCGAAAAATTAACCCACTTTGGGTGGAATTAACTGAATCAGCAAGGTCTTTTTTTAATGGCACTGAGTGATTTGACGGGCCAGTCGTTCGCCTGATGGTAAGCGCGACGCCTGCTCATAACAATTGCAGTGCCCCCCCGAACTTTTGATACCAAAAAAGCACTGCACTGCATTGCGCTCATCACCCCGAGACATCAGATATTAAGTCTCATATGCCCAGTAATAGTAGTAGTTTCCAGTAGGTGTCCAATTTTTATCTTTTGTTTGGCAAATTGGCCTGTAAGCCTAGTGATGGTCAATTTATGTTAAAAGATATTTCTTTCATTATGAGTTCTTCCATATTTGTGTTCAGATTTTACTATAGACCTTAGTTGGAAAAAGAAATAACATACTTTAAATCTTGCTCATTTGAAAGCAAAATGGGCCTTGCAACTTGCTAAAAAGAAGCGGCTTCTCCTTGACAAATCCCGTATCTTAAATCACCTGGGCCCTAATTCACTATGACAACTTGGCGATTCCTTGCTTCAAGGAAACGTCGATTCCTTCATTAATAAACGACATCTGCGAAATTTGTAGTCTCTATGACGCGTCATATATATGAATGCGTCATAGAGATGTCGTTTACTAATGAAGGAATCGACGTGATTTCGCCAAGTTGTCATAGTGAATTAGGGCCCAGGTATGAAAACTGTCTTCAATATTTTAGCAAACGAATTTCTTGAATTTAGTGTCTTCTAAATCTGATCATAACCTGTAAAATTAAAGATTAAGGCCACAGACCACGCAATTCAATATAATTTTTGCAACACTAGCTCTTAGGCTTATTTACAAACATATTTACATACTTTTTGGTAAAGTTTTCAGAAAAGGCACTTCATTTTTTTGGGACGTTTTCGTGTTCGCATGACATCATTAATCATACGAGATTTTCAGCACTTTGCGTCGTCGGCGGCTTCTGAGAGTGTGAACCATCTGATTTCCATATGCTTTGGTGTGAGAAATCGTGTAAATACCGCATTTTTTTGAGATCCTTTATTAGACTTTTATTCTTAGACAATCCTCATCATGTTAAAATTGTATGTGAAAATCATTCAATTCATCCCCATCCCTACTAATATTATAAATGTCAATGTAAGTTTGTTTGTTCCACTTTCACGCGAAAACTACTTAACCGATCAGCAAAAAAAGATACTTTTTTGACAAACAATTTTTTTATTAAATAAAATCTTAAATCTAGATACTTCAACGACAAGATAGAGGGGCTTCCTCTATCATCCACGCGGACAAAGTCGCGGGAAAAAGCTAGTAGAGGTATATTTTTATCCTTCATGTACAGTTCCCACTTCCACACCTCTGAAAATATTTCGGATTCCATCCACCCGTACGTTTACCATATTTATTCTGAAGATGAAGACGTAACCCTCGCCCATAAAACGTTATTACATCTTTTGTATCCAATTTAATTGAAGTGCAATGTTGTGGTAGTGAGGTGCTGAGGGGTTATTTTTGGCGAATATTCTATATCTACTTACATGTAATAAGTTTTTCTTGATTGATAGGCTTGATTTTGACCCGCACAATGGAGCTCACTTAAATGAAAGGAATTCACTTACATAAATAGGTACTCTCAAGTTATAAGAGCTAGGTATCATATGAAACACAAG
This sequence comes from Petrophora chlorosata, assembly GCA_951640565.1. Classification (NCBI taxonomy): domain Eukaryota; kingdom Metazoa; phylum Arthropoda; class Insecta; order Lepidoptera; family Geometridae; genus Petrophora; species Petrophora chlorosata. The sequence continues at coordinate 19,250,450 of OX621192.1, forward strand.
TGACCCGCCCAGCATAGATATACATAAGAAATAGAAAAAAAAAACAAAATTGTAAAATAGTAGTAGTTGCCCAGTAGATATTTAAAAAATTCCTAGACATATAAGAGAACTGCCTCTAAACTTCTTTAAAAATAAATTGCATGAATGGCTTGTCAATCACTGTTTTTATAATCTAAATATTTTTTTTAATTGCAAAGTCAAGTGACTTTATGAACATATTTTATATATTTTTGTTTGTATTTGACATATTGTGCGTGTGAATAATTAATGAATTTGATGTTTAATGGTTATGTATTTTTATTTTCTTTTATTTATCTTTGACATTATTTGTACTAACTATTTGCATGGACACTTGATTTCAATTTATTTAAATAATGTAATATTATGAAAATTTGTATGCCAGAAATGGTGAGACACGCAGAAAAAAAATTGTAAACTTTATTATGACCGTGTTTCCTACAAATAAATATCATTTCATTTCAGCTCCGCGCGGGTAAGAAAATGTTATTTCCTAAATAAAAGAAAAAACTGCATCAAATCCATAAGGTAGTTTAGAGATAGTAAGCGAATAAAAAGACGCAGACGAACCACTTAATTATAAAGGTGTTTTATGAGATAGAGGTAGTCTTTTAATCAAATTATTTTCACAATGGAATGAGTAATTTTGTTTTGTGTGAGATTGTATGACGTAGCATAAACACAGAAATGCACTGTTGGTCTAAATGTTTAGTAACAGATGGTCTTAAAAATTAGCTCTTACTCGTGGTAGGTCTCTCGTATGCAGAAGGCCATCTGGATAAGTACCACTGCTTTACCATTTATTCTGCCACCAAGCAGTAGTGCGCAAGCATTACTGTGTTCCGGTTTGAAGGGCATTGTAGCCAGCGAAATTACTGGTCATATAAGACTTAATATCTGATGTATGTGGGTGATGAGCGCAATCCAGTGCTACGCAGTGCTTTTTATGGCATTAAAAGTTCTGGGTGGCGTTGGAATTGTAATGGGCCAGCGTGGCGCTTACCATCAGGCGAACGACTTGTTCACCTCATCACTCCGTACCATAAAAAAAGTGTTTTCGTCTAAAGTCATGCGTGACTAGAAAATCATTGAGCATAAGCTACCTGTTACCTAACTGTTTTCTACCACCAGACTTTCTTCTTTTGTTTCTAGTCTAGGTACCTATAAAGGTGGATACATCGCATCACTACCTCGCGTGCATTATGGTAAACAGTATGTATATGCTCCGCATGCGTTTGCTAAGTTATTGCTTACGCTATTCAGCGAAGTGCGAACCTGTGAATTCTATTACAATATTGGCCAGATCAGCCACAATATCATGTAGGATCATGTCGCAATAAGATTCCGTACTTTTTATAGAAAGCTCTTTAGAAAACGTATTATAAAAGAGTCAACTGCCAATCAAATTGTATGAAGACTAGTATTTTATTGGTATTTGATTACAAACTATCTGGCTATTGCGATTTTTTGCTTGATAAAGGTTTCTGTAGCTAAGCTATTTGGCTTTTTACCGTGTTTGAAGCTATTTTAGATAAGGGACATCCAATTGACGAGAAAAAAAGAAAATTCTGGTAAAATCATTCTATGTTGACATATTTATGACCTGTCAGATGTGGTCAGAAGTGATCAGTTTCCTTCGTCAGCAACTTGCAAGGGTTTGGGCTTATCTTGCATAGCTCTAAAATTATTAAGCCTTTTATAGTAAAACTTATTATTTATTTGTTACGTACAAAGAGTCAGATTGTGGGAGCGATAAAGATTCTTACTTTGACATGGTTCTAAGGTGTAAAACGTTCTTGGATTGGACTGGGCAGTGGCTATTGAAATATGGGTATCTAGTTTCGGTATCGGAGATATTGGCCATGGGAATAGATAGTATGTTTTGAGAGCAATAAAAAAACTATGTATTGAGAGAATACAATAGACGGATATTTATAGAATAAGATGTATTGAAAAACTTGTTCGCTGTATTTACTATGAATATGTAATCGCAGTCAGGTGAAGTGAGTTTTTTTTAATGCATGAGTAGGTATAGAAAATTACCTATTTTACTTTCTACGTAACGTTATGGATCAGTTTAATGTGATTGCTTTCGTATTAAATATTATTGACTATTTTGCTTAAAAATTAGTTCACAGCGTTGCAGGTTCTGGTGTTGCGGCAAGTGTTATCAGCAATCGTGTTGCACGACCGGCTTGTTCGTCTCGTCACTAAGTTGTGTAAAAAAAATCATTATATTTTCTAAGCATTTAAAAAAAAATATTAGTACTCTTTCTTGTTTGTCTGTCTGTCTGTCGTTCCAGTTGGAATCCTGCAACCTAAATTTCGAGCACTTCCCGATTAGCTATCCGATTGAAATTTTCAGGGTGGCTCACAACTCGATGACAATGCATTCAAAATCTATAAAAACATGGTTTTTAGATTAGTTTTTTAATCTATTGCGGATTCTTGTTTAAATTTTCAATGACCTACGTTTAATTTTAGGTACGTGTAGGTCGACTGTCATCGTCCATTGTCCTTTCTTTTCGTAACCTTTGATCAGCAAACCAAAACTAAGATAAGCATCGCCGAGTCCTTCAAAACCTTTATTTTTACAGTCCCCACATCTCAAACAAAAAGGGAACACTTAAGGCCGAAGCAAAGGGAATATCACTCAATGGTATATTTTCGAGAATTCGAGGCTTTCTGCTTGCGTCTCGTTTTTATCCTACTTGACTCGTAATGTGCTGAATTCATACATGAACAATCGGGATCTGGAGTGTTCTGGGGTGCGGGTGGGGTGAGGAGGGGGCGTATTTTCTTTTACAACATTTGGATCTTGTGGGGGTGTCCGCTACGTTGTCTTTGGTTAAGGCGCGGTCAGCGTTTGGTCGGTTCATTGAGTAGTTTTAGTAGTAGTATTTTGAGGTTCATTTTATTTTAAGAGAAATGAAAAACAAAATCAAAACGCTTCAAAGGGTACATATAGACATATATTATGTATATACCAATGTAAACAGCACAAAAAGGTTTAAAAAAATTTGGATACGGTAAAAACCATTGCCTACACGTTTTGAAAATGATTAGTCAATAAGTACAAAATTTAAACAAAACTTAAATATATAAATAATAGCTAACTGAAATAATTAAGACAAACTACAAAATAAAAAGTTAAAAGTTAAAAAAAGATTATCAAACATTGAGTGTGTATTACCGAAATACAACGTTAAAGTTTAAAAGAAGTAAGTAAACAAACCCTTAGCGGGAAAATATTTCCTGCTTCGAAGCTTGCCCTGAAATCCTGAAACGAGTGGGGAGTACCCGGAGCCGTTTCTCTCGAGAACATTGGCGGACGGAGGGGTGATCTATACATACACCTACTTCACTATATACCTACCTACGATCCTATGTGGGGGTAATGTATATACTCGTACTTGCTAACTATTTAGGTTATGTTTATAACCTTTTTTAATAACTTTCTTTTTCTTAAAGGGAATCGCTGCCTTTGTTCTGATAACGCTTTCGCACGGTGGCAATCTACATAGAAATTAAGGTCAAATTATTACCACTTTGACAAGCATGTATTTTATTTACGTAAGTATGAATACTACTTAGGGTTCAGTAAAATAATTTGTCGACTGACTATTTTAAGATACGTATGGGGTTAAAAATTATCAATGATTGAAAAGGAGGTCTCTTACTTGTGTTTTATTAGATGCAATTTTATGAATACAAATACACAATGCTTTATTATACACCAAACAAAAATAATCAGTAGGTACATGAAAACAACTTAAAATCTAAAGATTAATGGGCGGAATTATCGCTAAAAGCGATCTCTTCCAGTCAAACTTTGGAGCGAGAGAGGACAGCAGTGTAAATAAAATAATTATAAATTATGTGGCCTTATCGTAAGTAAAAATTTAAATGCATAAATTTAATAATATTATGAACCAGCAGATGAAAATATTTTTGATCAAACTAAGAATTCAGTTTACCTTTAGAACGTAGCATAGTACCGGCTTGTGTTTAAACAGCAAAAATATCCTGATTTTTGGGAAAGTGATTCAACTCAATTAGGTCTCTCGAGGTATACTGGCCCGAATGATTTTGAATCGCAGCCCAGTCTCGTTCAACAAAATAATAGCAAATATATTAGTAGGTATGTTACCTACAGATGTCACCACCCTGTTTCATCAAAACACGCAATCCACTCCGGCATCAAAAGCAAAGCAATAAAATTCTTCCAGGCGAGTTGTCCCAATAAAATTAATTACACGAGGGTGGTCCACAGCCCACTTGTGGGCAGCAATCGCGGTAAGTGTGGGATGACGAAAGAGGATGTGGGAGGACACATTTACGGAGGTCGTCGTATGGGAAATGAGCGAGATTTGATTGGGAAAAGTTGGGAGACGGTATGTGCTATGTGTTTGTTAATAAACTTATTAGACGTAATTTATTAGGTTAATTTTTTTTATAGTTTTGATCAAAGATCCTTTGATTTTCTCTTCCATGCTCCATCTTGCAGGTCAGTTATTATTCAATCAATCAAAGGTTCTTTATTCATGTTTGGCATCACAGACGCACTTATGAACGTCAATTGTTACAATGACTCTACCACCGTATCGGAAATAGAACCACTACTCAGAAGATACGGCAAGAAACTGAGGGGCATTTTTTTTAGAACTTTTGTTACAATATTTTATGTTTGTTTTTGACAATATTATGTTTCTTATGTGTTAGTTGGCTACTTGGCAGAAGCGGAATGTTCCATGCATCTTTGTCTTCTATGTAATTACTAACTGTATAGTATGCTTTTTTAATTAAATAATTTTATTACTAAACTGCCCTATTACCATAGCCTTTTCTAAAGTAAAGTCGTAGATATAAACAATCTTTTCGAAACATTAAAATATACACTGTATCATTATTAAAAGGTGCTTCTAACTTTGAACCTGAACTGTGCTCTGTGTCATTTTGATTCGGGCAAATACCTTATTCTCAACCTCGACAAAGTATTTGTGCAAAAACCTCGCTCCAGCTAAAGGATCTAAAATCATGAATAGTCATGAAAAACCGCGTCGTTTCGTTAACACCATCGACGCTTCACTTGCGGCGACACTCCTCTTTTATCTACGGGTACTATTATTTATTCTGTGGTACGGTATACCGAAAGCTGTAAATCCTGACTGAGACTGAGGACTAGCAATAGCCGTAGGGTATGCTTATGTGTTTATTTTGGCGTTCAAATGCTTGCTGCAAAACTTTTCTGACCAATTACGACCAACGTAACGGTCTACGGTCTTCGGTCACGATCTCACAACACTTCTTAGGTGCAAAAAAATATTTGTTTGTTTGCGTCGTTGAACAAATATTTTTTTCTTATCTTGGGAATTGATTTCGCACAGTGCCAGTTGTCATACAAAGCGCTTAACCACGGAGGCTGTGACTGGAACGCCAATTTTTTTTTCAGCGATCACACTCTCAGTTTTTGAAAATTATCGCGAGCGTTATTTATAATAATTGTTAATAAACAAGAATCGTTGAAATTACTCCGACCAGGTTTCAAACATTTTCCGATAGCTCCCACATGATGGTCTGTTAAAATGCCTGTCTAAATGGCCGTCTTGGACCACAGCTTTGCCAGTTATTCTGCCGCCAAGCTGTAGTGCACAAGCATTACTGTGTTCTGGTTTGAAGGGCATTGTTGCCAGCGAAATTACTGGGCATATGAGACTTAATATCTGATGTCTCGGGGTGATGAGCGCAATGCAGTCCTATGCAGTGCTTTTTACGCTATTAAAAGTTCTGGTTGGCACTGTAATAGTTATGGGCAGGCGTGGCGCTTACCAACAGGCAAACAACTTGCTCGTCTCATCACTCAGTAACATTAAAAAAGTGTCTGAAACCTAGTCGAAGTAATTTAGTAAATAGTATTTGAACACAGTCGATCTGTTCCCATTGCAAACTCGAGACAGACACACAGACAGAACTTAGCATCTTAAAGGTATTGATTGACTAGTGAGAAGTTAAGTACCGAATAAAGACATGGTTTTACGTCTTCGGTCAAATATCGTGAGTCAGAGATTTGACGATTGCAATCGAATTGATAGCTAAGGTGGCTGGATCTCTGAGCTGTTAGAAATAAAATCGTCTCTCGTCTCGTCTGTTGATGGATAAGGAGTAAATAAATCAGTTTTGAAGTTTACGATATTTACCCGTTTTTCCTATTACGGTTTTATTATCTTTACATAGTTATCTGCAATATTGCTAACCTAGTTATATAAAACCTAGGATTCATCATATTAATGATATTTTTTAAAACCTAAAACCGGTAAACCAAAAAATCGACGACCGCGGGACCGAAAAATGTTGTTACATTCCTATTGTAGTAATGCAATGCTGGCTAAAGGTTTCAATACAGTTTATTTAACTAGAATATAATACAATAATGATACACTGTATTTACTCGTACAAAAATATAAAATCCTTATTCCTTATACAAAAGCTTATTATTCTGTAAAAGAGTTCTAAATGATACGGGTTGATGACGAACTAGTTATGCAATTAGTCAATTGTTTAAATGATTCTTAAATTTGTTGTTTGTTGTTGTGTTATTAATTATATCATGCATGTGACAAAATCTATACTAAATCTGAAATTACTAGTAATAATTTGAATGAAAATTGTAATAATTTAGTTTTATATATTATTAAAAGTAATTTATAATGTGGCTTTAACGTAGAAAAAACCTAAGTAACAATGTGAGAAATTAATGCCTAATAATTAATTGAAATTGACAAAATTGAAATTGATTGATATATCCATTAAATATTTATTTTTTTACGGCTAATAGATCTATGTTTGGCCACTATCTCGCCTGATGTGAAGCGATTATGTGGCCTTAGATGGAGCACACAGATCTAGAGAGAGACGGCAGTTGAGCGGCTGCTCAGACCCGTCTCCCCGATGGAATCAAATGACTAGGAATAAACTAAATCCACTCAAAACTTGTGCAACGCCCTCACAAGATACATTAAGTGTACCAAAGCATTAATAATAAATAAATGTATAAATGTTGAATCTGGTATGTGAAGGTACATAGGTATAGAGACATTTATTTTATGATGGAATTTTCTTAAGTTTTCCTTTTGGAGTGAATTTTTATACATATGCCACTCTGTTGTTACAAAATATATGCAATCGCTGATTTCCCACTTTAGCCCCAATTTTGTTATCATCAAATTTCTCATCTCATTACAAACACATCTAAATCAGTCAACCTGTCCACTCACCCAAAACTAAACTAAAACTAAGTCGAACTAACTCGCAGGGCGGGCCATTGACAACTGTTTCTAAACACCTAGCAGTTATTCCACGAGGGAGGAAAGTAGGCAAAAACCTCGTGGACCCTCTGGCTTATTAGCATAGTCTGTGGCAAGTTTGCCTTGAGAGGGGATGTAGGAAGAAATGTAAGGTGGATGAGGTGAATCTTTCCAATACCTTTAAATATTGTAATTTTTGTATTCACTAAAAAGAAGGTGGACCAACATTCTTATTAGTGAATATCAATAAGACAGGCGAAGGAGAAACGACGAAAATGGTACGAAAACGGGACGAATCTCACAAAATGTTGTGGTAGGTATACATTTTTCTTTTCAGTGATTTTGTCTAGGATTAGGCTAGTACTTTTTGCATCGATTTCTATAAACTAAATCTTCGTTTAAAAAGTGAAAATTGTGTCCATAGATATTAATAAGCTGGAATTTACCACTGATAGTAAATCGATGACTGAACTCCTAACGCAAGATTGTAATAGTTATTTCGTTCTTATTTTAGACAAAACGTTCAGCTTGTGAGGATGGATGTATGATACTCAATCACGCAAAAAATACTAAATGGATTTTGATTAAATTTTGTTAGTAAGTAGGTACTTTAAATCCTGGAAAATATCATAGGACCTTTTATCGGGGGCTTAGCTAGTATTGAATAGTTAATTACTATAAGACATTCTTCATGGGAGTTCACATTCCACAGACAGGCACCGACATCTTGCATCCGACATCCGTCTAGTACATTTCTCACATCCCCTGAAGAGTAACTTAGGTGCGCACTAAAAAGCACCCCCTGCCTCGGACAGGCCACTTGTCATAATGTAACTCTGTGATAAATCGAGCGGCGACGTCTTCGGCCCTGTTGGTTATTGTCCCCTTATGTACATCCCCGCAAAATTACAATTACCCGCATTTTTCAATTCCCCAATCGACTTTCAGCTTTACGACTCTCGGAATAAGGTTCTAGGTTTTTTTTATGGTCGTGCTAAATTGGTAAGTATGAGACCTTTAAGGGAATATAGCAAGTATCAGTAATGTCGGTAGTTACGTGGTTATGACAAACTGAGCTTAATTATGTTTATTACTTGAATAATATTAGTGGTCGTTGTGGTATATTGTTTTGAGTATCTTTTTCTTATTCAGCCAAGTCTATTGTAGGCAACTAAGATAAAAGCATTGAGCTGGAGCCTAGGATATTCATAAGTTTTTTATGATGTTAATTTATTACCTATTTTAATACCTTATTATATTAAAGTTTTAACCTGCTGGCTTTTTATCTTGGAAGTAGGCGGTAGGTAATAAGTAGGTAGGTAACTTGACTTCTTATAGGTACTTATGTAGGTATATATTTCTATTGTAGGTACAACGCTGTAAGCTATTGTTAAATATTTGTTGGCCACTAAATAAACAGTTGAATCATATCTGAAGCATACCTATATGTATTTTTGGCCAAAAGTTGCTACGGAATCAACTAATATGTTCTAAAATATATAAAAAATATTATCAATAAATAAACAAAACAAATACTAAATCACTTCGCCAGCACACCATCCGTCAACCTCACCTCGCCATCCATCTTTCGTTTCCTTCGTCATTATTAAGTTCCGCCGCTCGCCGCGAGATGGCGCGGATCTCATTCATTATGCATACTGATGACCCGAGCTAAATGAGCGAACCTTTATTTTACCCGTATTTCGTTTCGGAACTGCCAACTCTGGCTATGCGAACGTATCTAGGAGTGGGTTTTCACTTCAAAATCATTTTAGGTGTATTTTTAGTGAAATTAGTAGGTCATATCCTGACTAGAACTTATAACTGCTATAAGGTATTTATTATCTAACATCATATATTATCAACATTATATAAATCTAACTGCTTTGCATCTTCAAATTCCAACATCCGTGACAAAATAAATAATTTTTGACGGATACTCTTGACATAACATCCTCAGTACGTCCAGTCTCTATTTTACCCGTATTTCTCGGGAAAATTTGGCAACAACAGTTTCAGAGATTACGTGGAGGATGGCTTGATAAAATGGTAAAGATGCTTGGTCTCGGTAATTAAGGGGTAGGTCTTTATGGGTAGCCGATTCATTTGCATACCGCTTAGATTGGCCGGGGGTATTTTTAGGTGGTTAAAATAAAATTAAGAAAGTAGAGACCTCGTTATCATTAGCTCGACAACAATGCTTCCATTTTTTTATTTGTGCCCTCAGTGCAAAAGCGTGCTTTTCACTCGTTCTTAAAATGATGGAATACACCAAGACTGGATGAACAAAATTCAAGAAATATGTAATTCATCAAGCTGTACTCCTCTCTATACTCTCTGTCGATCTCCCTCTTCCTCTCCCTGCTCTCTCTCTTTGAAAGATAAGTGACCCATCAGTAGTTGGATCGTCATAAAGTGATAAACTTTTGTATTTCTATTTTGAAATACCGCTTTCAGCAATAAATAGTAAATCAAGCATTTGAAAGCTTCTTCAAAGAGCAATATTACGTCCTTTGACCAGTCACCCGAGCGGGCATTGACGTGTAAATATTAGTGTCGTATCGCATGCCCAATAGTCGGCCAAAGATTTGGCCGAACCGACAAATATTTGGCAAGCTAACATAACTATTTGTGATATACCTATTATGTTTTTAACTACCTGAAATAAATTTTGTATACAATATATATATATATATGTTTTTACAATAGATAGGTCTACGTTTGACCACCATCTCGCCTGATGTTAAGCGATGATGTGGCCAAAGATGGACCACGTAGATAGATAAAAATAAAATAGAAAAAATTAAATGAGACAAAATTTAGTATTACCACAGCATACCTACATAATAGTACACCAAGGGCACTACATAACATAGCTCTAACATTCGGGCATTTGGTCGAATTGTGCAGTAGACGAATAACCGTCCCTAGCAACCATGGGCAACTGTTGTTTAGTTGGTATTTTTTATTTACTTCCACCCCCTCCTGCCGTCGTGTCGCGCGTGTGTTCTCTGGAACATCTTCCATCGTTTGTCAAAGGACGGATATTCACGGATGATCTGACGCATTTACATTTAAATAAAAATCTTTGAGGGTAAACGGACATCGACAATAACTCAGTAAATACAACAGCTTTTGCACAACAGCTGCAACTGTGTTAAAAAGAAACACGTAAATGTCTGTTTTGCTTGTTATATACAAATATATGATTAATTAAATATATTCTTGATTATATTTTATGACTGTGTTTGTAATACTTTGGTTATGTACTGTTATGTTACACATCTTTTATAAATGAATTATGATTATTTAAAACAAAAAATAGACAAGTTTAGTTTTCAATTTATATTTTTTTATATAAATTAGGCAAAGTAAACACCACGCAAATCAATTACATCAATGTCGGCGCACAATAAACTAAGCCGCAACAACAGTAAGTCAATACTTGATAAATTACGGCCGTCCGGTGTCCGATCCATCTTATTTCCAAATTAGAGGAAACCACTACGAGTAGGCAGAATGATGCGGACTTATCTGATTACTCGTAATGGTCAATCAAATCGAAAATCAAAGTAACTAGTTAGGTATATATTTTTTGTTTAAGTTCTAATATTTATTTACTATAAACTCGTTTTAAAATGGTAAATAAACTATCTAAAGCAATTTAAAGCATTTTCTATGAGTGCAGGTGACTGAAATTACCAACTACCACCGAAACGGTTTTTACTTCCTTTATACCTTCCTCGAAGACACTGGAACGAAATTAAAATATATTATGTAAAAAAACTGCTGTATGATTCAGAATATGCTTCGTGGAGTATGCTGTCTTCGTGAAATTAATATGGAAAATATGTTTTCCGAAAATTTTTGAATACTATTTTAAGAAATACACATTATTATATAGGTACCTCTAGGTACCGAAAACACTCATAGGGGAAATATCTTAATATTGCGTAAAAAAATGCTGCATGTTCCAGAATATGCTCTTTGAGGAATTAATATGGAAAAGATGTTTTCCGCAAATTATTGAATACCATTTTATGAAATATACATTATATTTACCTGTACGTACATAAAACTAAACTTAACTCATAGGAAAAGTAATACTAATAGGCCAAGCTTAACATTATACTTATTACCTGGACTGTGAATAGGTAAAATAGATATCTATGTTTGTGCATTCAATTCGAGAACCTTTTGCATTAAATATATATTTCAATTTTATTTTATTTATTGACCAAATTATAACTCTTCTTCTTCTTTCTCCTGGCTATTGTCCCAATTTATTTGGGGTCAGCCCTCCTACTACTCCTGCGCCACACCGTACGGTTGTGGGTTGTCTCCTCTTTCGTGTTTGTGTATGTCATGTCATTTTTTATTGTTTGTAACCAGGTCTTTGGTGGTCGTCCACGGCCTCTTCTTTTCTCTTCTATGGTCATTACTCTTCTAGCCATATGGTCATCATCTCGTCTCATCACGTGTCCAAATTATTATTGACCAAATTATAACATTGTACGTTATATTTTCATTATTTCTATCACCATCAAATATTTTATTTTTAGCGGGTTGATTGTCAGATAGTAAGCAACACGACTACCTATAGTAGTTGTAGCACCATTCAGAACTTTGTTGTGCGACATCCTGCGCAGCACTGCAACGTGCTCGTCACCTTGAGACAATAGCTCTTAAAGTCTCATAAAGCACTGTAATTTCGCTGACTTCTAAGTTATGTTATATATGTTTTTACTCAGTGTTATAAAACTTTCCCTCTTGAGTATACCATTACCATGTCACGTAATAAGACTCGGCACATAGCTCCCGCACTAACAGGGGAGGGAAACTAACAGGGCCAGCTCACTTTATATGCACCCTGGACGCTGGCCAGAGAAAACAGAGAATTTATAGCATCCCTGGACCGTTATAGTATATTGTTATTACCATCCTTTTATTTTATCAATGCGGCGTTTTATTGATAAAACTCTAGGGAAAGATAGTTTGTTTTTATTTGCCTTTTTCAGTGATGAAGTGGGGGAATAGTTATGATTGTATTAGTTTTTTGTGGTCCAAAATTTAAATGTAGATAGAGAATGCAATCATATTTTCCGATTGTGTACGGTTGAATTCGCATCGTAACGGAAGCGTATCTATTGTGAATATTACTGTTAGTTTTTTTGTTAATTGTGTCTGTACTAGTCCTATATGATAAAATTGTTGATTAATAGGTATATAACAAAGGTAATTTTGTTGGGAAAAACTACTGCTCTTGCAATATCGTAACCAGAATTCTTACGAATAGATTTTTGTATTTCATTTCGTTTCATTTCCATAGGTATTCAAAGATTTTAAACTGAAGAACCAGTATCGGTTTGTCACTGTTTAAAGCACCTCTTCCAGTAATGCTTTTAGCGGAGAAAACTAATGGCTTAATAGAGTGTCAATTTAAAAACAATTTTTATTACAGAAGAAAATACAAATAGGTATGAATAATGTTTTGTCAGTGTTAGCAGAAACAATTCATACAGTTTTTGCCAAACCGAACTTCGCTAAAAGCTCCCAAATACTTCCATTCGTACCTCACCATAACGTACTAATTACTCAATTACCATACCCATTTCGATTGCCACCCCCTCCCCCTTTCCCCCACTTCAGCCCCTTTCTCCAACCTGCGCAATAAGTGGCTTAATCCCATTTCTTATCTTATACTCGCTAATGTCTTGGTATTTGCATTCCTTACTGTACCTTACAAAAAGCTTACGGTATTAAGTACGTAGGAACGCGCGAATTAAGAAGGTTCATTCAAAAGAGTTAGAAATACAAACAGAGAGCCTATTGGGTATCTACATATAGGGTACATAATGAACCAAATGAAATGAGTAAGGAATTATGTAGGTACTTAATGTTGTCACGAACTTTGGTACCGAGAGTTATATGTAGGTAATCAGTCTTACTCTTCTGATGTTGTGAGTTTGTTGAAAATCTGTGGTGGGGTGTGTATTATGACGTTGAGGTGCTTGGAGATACGATTTCGATGAGGTAGCTCTTAAAAAACATTGATACAAATCCCAGTTAAAAATATTTGCTTGTATTTGTTTCGTTTGTGGGTCTTAGTAGTTTCTGGTTTCCTATAGATACAGGGAATTTTAATTAGAAGCCAGGATCTAAGTACCTATTTCATTATTTATTACTTGTTAAGATTGCGTAGCAGCGTAGCGTCCGTAGCTTGCGTATCGTGCGTAGCGAGCGTATCGTACAAAACGAACGTATCTTGCTTAGTGTGTACGTAGGTATATCTTCTCTTCATTTTATTAACCCCGTTGTGTGACAACTAAAAGCTTGCTTCAAATCCCTGTTTAAAACCCCCAGTTTCTTAAAATAGTCAAAACACAGTTCAAATAGTCGAATTCTCGTAAAAGCTCTCATTATACGGAATCAAAGGCTATGCTAATTGCGACGTAGCTCCGGGAAGTGGGGACTAGTACTGACATCTCGTGGCGAGTGGAGAAACTTTACCGGGAGGTTTTCTGCTTGTTTGTGTTTTTAGGAAAGATTTACATGTTAATTACTTAATCTTGGTGTAGATTTTTGTTAGACGCTTTCTTAATTACAAAAATGAGCTTGTAATTGTTGGAAAGACAATGTTTTCTTCACACGGAATAAAATATATAAGCACAATACTTTGTAACTTTTTAAACAAACATTTAAAAAAAAATTCTCGTTCAAACTTCTTTAATGGCCGTCCGCCGCGCCGTGTATTTATTTAATTTTGAATATATTACTGTAATTTTTTAAAAGTTTGTCCTCCCCATGCCGAGTGTTTTTTAAATTTTCCATTTATTAATTTGGATCTTGACGAGCGGTAATATATTCTGGATGTCCGCGGTCCGGACAAATTGAAAAGTTTCCAGTGTCTGGGATTCCAGGATACCGATACGTTGATTTAAATAATGAAGAAAAGTTATGAGTGAAAAATCCATTTTGGTTTACGTGTCGAAAAGTTGGAAGTTTGTGAAAGTTTGGGCATTTTTTTATGTTTTCGGAAACAATAATTAAGTATGGTTTTTAGGTAGGTAAGCATGTATGAGCAAACATTCAAAATGTTGTTTAAAATTTTCTGGTGTATAACATCTGATAAATAGGTAGAATTAAAACTCAAATTAGTTTAAAGAAAAGTGAAAACACTAATACTATTTCGCATTTACGAGATTCGTGGTTAGATTTTACATTATACTGTCTTTATACAGAATCAAATTTTACAAAACAGTTTGTATCTTGTTCTCATATTTGGTTCGTAACACACGATCAGTACCACACTAACGGTCCGAATCTTCCAAACAATACTGCTTAGCATTCACAGAGCGCCCGCGCCCGGGCCTACTCCACGGACGTAATCAAAGATTAACCGCTGCTTAACCGCAGTTTACTGGCCATCCGACAAATTGTTTACTTTAGTGCTAACGGGAAATGTCTTGTGACGGGAGTTGGGGAGAAGCCTTCGTGGTGCGGTAACGATCCTCTTGGCAGTTGACACCAACCCTGGTCCAAAAACATACTTACAATAACATTCTTTAGAAATTTGTTTAATGAAACCGCAAATCTCTGTTTTTAAAAATAAGTATGAAAAAGATTGAAAATAATATAATAATCGTTGTTACTGTTGGTAATAAAACAAAACAGTGAAATAGTTTAAAACTTTTCTAACAATAACTATAAATAAATATGAGTGGGGTTTTCATTTATACAATTTTCTTACATTTAATTACGTGCAGCCAAAAAGCATTTAAGTTGTAGTTAATGTACTTGGTCAATTGTTAATTATTTATAGCTCTATTATTCTCCTTGCATGGTTGTTTAGAAGAGATCGCTTTTAAGCAATAAGTCCGACTATTTTACAAGCTTTTATTTAACTTGCAATGTATGTTTGTCCGGGTGGAATCTTGCAAGCTGAATTAGAACCCACTTCCTCTTATCCTACGGAGTTGAAATTTTGCATACTTGTCAAAGTCCGATGACGATGCAATATTATGGTGAGAGCCAGCCGATCTGATGATGGAGACGTAAGGTGGGCAATGGAATTCCTTGACGGATAATCGTAAACTACTAGTGTTTTGGCTCTTTTTAACCTGATTGCGGTTCTGATTAAGAATTTGTTAAGAGCTTGTCTTAAAAAATATTTTTCAACAAAAAACTTTTGATAAGTACTTATTTTTAGTTTATAATTTACCTTTGTTCTTTTACTGTACTGTGGTATTATAACAAGGTGTTTAATCTAATCTAATGTCTTACCTATAAGTGTTCTTAGATAAGTACCTACCTATATTAATCTTTGAAGCAATCTCAAAATTCCGCCGTCTACACCAGACCACAGCGAACGACTCCTAATTATCACTGCAATTTCACTCCACAACTTATCTGTGTAACATTGGCAGTTTCACCGTTATTATGTCCAATTATCTAAAAAAAGTTTCCACCGTTTCGAGGCATTATCGTCCCACATCGGCGACGGGATCAGATCGGGTGAAACGCATACATTTGCATATATTTCATAACCAGTGAACAGGGGAACGGTTTAGACGCACATGGACCTTTAACCGTTGTTTTAGTTTTTTTTAACGGTGGCAACGTACTTTTGGTTTAATATTAAGAATATTTTATCTTAGCTTCGTAATCAGACCTAAGTAATTGCCTTGAAGTCTGCCTATAGCTATTCGTTTAATTTTCTATCGTGATTATATACCTAGTCCGTCCATACTTTTGTTGCAGGAGATTTAGCTCTAAAGTCGAATTGTGCACAATAATTTGAGAAACTATTTCATTGTACTTAGCTTGTATATAAGTAACTCGGAGTTTTCAAACCTTGATGTTCTAGGTATACAATAAAAAACTTACCCGCAGTGTACAGCTAAATGAATTAAAAAAGGGTTTATAGCTTTCGCATGTAATGTAGTTTTGTTTTTGGTTTGGTATTTATAACGTAAGTATATAACTAAAATTATTATGTAGGTAGTTATATTTCAGGTTCTGCTATTCGACGATAGATGGCGTTAGTTAATATGAATATTTATAACATTGCAACTTTCAAAGGTAGAAGTAGGAGAGTAACCTAGTCCATTTGTGAAAGTATAATGACAATATTATCAGTTCATTTACGTTTAAGTACATTAACATACTAATACTAAGCCATACCTACTTTTTATTGTTTTGTCAAAACCGTATTCTGAAGTATTCCCATTAAAAATAAATAGCCGCATGATAGTATGTATCTATACTACTACCTATCTCTTATTATTTTGAAAGTGGAGCGTTTTTTACCAACGCACGTGGCGGTCCATTGGTCCATGGGTCTTTATAGATCGATAAATTTAAAAGTCGATAGCTCCTTTTACATCAACATTCAAGTTCAATCGACAGTAGTACAGTAACTGCGGGCGCAGTCAGCTGCAGTAATGTATGCAAATGTATGTATCTTACCATCGGCAACGCGTTTCCTTCCGCGCGTCATTATTGTACGAGTGACGACGGGTGGGTGACGATTGTTACGTAGCTAAACAATTAGACGTGTAATATCATATCAGCTGGGAATTAAATGGTAATAACGAAAAATACGACCACTACCGCGGAACAAACCCGTAGGAGGTCATCCTTACCTAAGCTCTTCCTATAGGTGGGTTATTTCTGCTAACCTAACCCGATAAACTAAATTCATGAGAAAGCAATAAACAAATTTCAGTTTTTAAAGATATTCTAGGAATTCCTACAATCAATATATACTTTCAAAGTTCAAAACGTTTTTACTCAGTTTTGGCATCACAGACGCACTTATCAACGTCAATTTCATTACAATGACTAACACCGTATCGGAAAAAGAACCACTACTCAGAAGATACGGCAAGAAACTGAGGGGCATTTTTTTAGAACTTTTGTTACAATATTTTATGTTTGTTTTTGACAATATTATGTTTCTTATGTGTCAGCTGGCTACTTGGCAGAACCGGTATGTTCCATGCATCCATGTTAATCCCAACGAATCCCACATTCGTTTAATCATTTGGTCACTGGGCACGTGGTTATAGGCGTGAATTTTTTTGTGGTAAGACCAGGACCGTAGGTAAGTAGTCCGTAGAGAAAAAAAACTTAATTCATTCGACACTACGAGATTTTGTGAGTTAAGTTTGTCTGTTTAACAGATTTTCCTCCTCCACGCCTAGCACCAGCCACTGGAATGCTGGCCATAATCACCGTCCAGTTTTTCCAGTAGCTGTCACAGTGACTGTCGACACCTTAACTATAAATATCATAGACTGCAGGTGATCGTTCCTAACTAGTTTCTTAAGGCCAATTGCCACAATGATTAGTTGGATAGTCAGCCTCTGTGGTTTTGCTGTGAGGGTTCGATTTCACCACGGGACTAATGTTTGCGTTTTGTTCAAAAAAGTGCCAGTATTTGTTTCGTGTCTGGGTATTGTAGGTCCTTATAGTTATTGGTTCTCTAGATGCAAGGAATACTTTTTAGGGCCTAGGATCTGTTGTTGAGCGTTATTGAAGATAGGGCCAGGATTTTTTAGTAAGTAAGGAGTGAGTGAGAAGAGAATGTAAACATCGCTTGAAGAATCTAAACTTGTTAATCAATGTAGCTACTGGCCTTTCTGTAGCTTAAAGTCTTGTATAGCAATAGAAGCAGAAATTCCCTGTCAGGGTCTTAGATTTATTTGAATGAAAGGAATATGTACAGGTTTGGTAGCGAGTTGCTGAAATAAAATAGTTTGCCAGTAGTTCCGCTACCAAGCAGTAGTACGCAAGCTTTACTATGTTCCGGTTTGAAACGCATTGTAGCCAGCGAAATTACTGGGCATATGATGTCTCGGTGTGATGAGCGCAATGCAGTGCTACGCAGTGCTTTCTATGGTAATATAAGTTCTGGGGGCCCTTCATTTGCTATAAGCAGGTGTGGCGCTTACCATCAGGTGAACGACTTGAAAGACTCATCAATCAGTTCCATAAACAAAAGTTTGCACTTACTATAATATTCTAATTTTCTGACTTAATAAATTACTGTAATTTTGCTGTACGTATAATTACAGCGACAAAATAAACAGTGAAATTCTGAAATTTTATGAAACAATTTGTATGGAAATAAATGACTTTTTTAAATATATCCATAAAGTAGATAAACACTGAAGTCATACAAATCAGAGTATTTAGCGTTCATAACATTTCTTCAGTTTTTAAGGTTTCTTAATAAATAAATAAAAAGGGAACCTTTTTTATTGTTTGATAACATGACATAGTGAACTTGGAAAGTATTTAAATTGGAGCCGCTGAGTTTGGTTATGTACCTTAACATCTAATTTTTTGTTCCAGCATGTAGTATGTCTCTCAATGTATCTTATACCAGGCTTAGCGCACTCCGCACTGTAGGTACGAAGCTACGCTACAAGTACATAGCCGGACACCGACGGCGGGTCGCGCGTCGTTACACTTGCCGCTTCAGAAGAGATAATAATAATTCAGAATAATAGCTATCCAATAGAAAAAGAGGCGCTCTGTAGGTTAATATGACTGGTAGGTATGCAGCGCTACGCGAGCTGAATTGAATTTTATTGCGCCGTAGCAAGAGTTGCTATTTGTTTAAATTTCTTTGCGGAGTGATGCTTCTGTCCCTTAGTATTCTGTGGTCATAGCAAGAGTCACTATTTGCAGGCCTAGCGCACTCCGCATTGTAGGCACGAAGTTACACGTTACACGTGCCGCGTCAGAAGAGATCAGAGCTATGCGATAGAAAGAGAGGTGCTCTGTAGGTTAATATAACTGGTAGGTATGCAGAGCTACGCGAACTGAATTGTATTTTATTGCGTCATAGCAGGAGTCGCTATTTGTTTAAATTTCTTTGCGGAGTGATGCTTCTGTCCCTTAGTATTCTGTGCTATTTGTTTTAGTTTTTTGCGAAGTGATGCTTCTGTCCCTTAGGATTCTGTGCTTATACTCAAAAGATAGCAGCACGCTCTCTATACTTCTTTCTCTATTCTCTTTACTTTCTGTCCTTGTTCTTATTTAGGTCCTGGAAAACTGATAAATAATGCTAAACAGCCATTAAGTCATTCTTTGTACTATTGAATAAATATTAGACGTCGCGTCGTCTAAATCTTATCCACCGTTTAATAATAACAGGGTATCTATTTTTAACCGGAGAAATTTCTATTTTTAACCAACTTAAATACGAAGGAGGTTCACAATTCGATTGTATTATGTTTTTAAATGTCTATTACCTCTGAACTCCGTCATTTATAAACCGATTTGGCAAATTGGCAATGCGTTGGGTTGGGTATAGAGCTACGAAGTGGTCACATATACATTTCATCGATATTCGACCCTGGACTTCGGAGATACATCATAATTGAAGCAGCTTTTTTATGTTATATAATGAATTATTTTTTTCCTTGCTCTGTAACCTATCGGAGTGCTGAGTCTTGCATTACATATTTTAAATATTAGTGTATCCAAGTCGCGGGTGAACACTAGTTCGTAACACTCGCCTACTCGTTTAATACTTCCTTCCAAAATAGCCCAATCCTTTCGTGACACAGCAAACATGTCGCTCAGCATTAGCCGACGCGGTTTCTTCTGAAATATGGCAGCTCCTTATCGCAATAGTTACTAACAACGTTTCACGGCCTCACCGGGATTGTTAATTACTAAACTAATGTACAGGGGAATATAGGGGGCTGTAAAACGGGGTGACGAATAGCTATTTTTGTAATTGGAATATGTTTTTAACCGACTTCAAAAAAGAGGGAGGTTCTCTATTCGATTGTAATTTTTTAATTTTTTTTCGTTTGTTACCTCAAAACTATTTTTGCGTTGGGTTCAGTATAGCTCCGCATTGGTTCCATATAAATTTCATCGATATTTGACTTGGACTTCGAAAATACATTGAAGTTGCTTTTTTTTTGATAAAATGTATACTTGTTTATATACATATACCTAGATCAAACGTGCCTACAATCAACTTTTCACGAAATTATTATGAAGAATGAAAAGAGATTATCAACAAGAGGTCAACGGGATATCTACTCATCTTATTAGTTTTTTACACTGTATGCAGCTGTAACATTGTTGCGTTAACATTATATTATACAAAAATAACTGCTTGTAAACCTGTTTTGGCATAAAGTTAAGTTATATTTGTACCTATATATGATAAATCTAAGTTTGACCACCATCTCGCCTGATTTTAGATCTCGCCTGATATTTGAGCAAGGATGTGGCCGAAGATGAAGCACGTAAATTTAAAAGATATCTATTCACTCTCGATTCGAAGAGACCGAAATTATAGTTATCAGGAAATAGAGAAGAAGACAAAGAGTTCCATTCCTTAGCAGTACGCACTAAAATCGTGTTATTTTCTAGTTTATGTTATATCTATTGGTTTACTTAAATAGATAAGATAAAAACATCATCATCAGGCAAACTTGTTCTTGAAATTTATTTTAGCTATGATACTGTACATATAAGCTGTTTGTTTTCCTAGAATAATAAAATAAATAAATAAATTTTACAAAAAACCCCTGCGCTACCTCAAAAAGATAGTTGACTTACGATCCACTTGTTTATTTACTTAGTTCTCGCAATTACTAATTAACTTAAACCTAAATTGACCGGAGTGGGTCGAAAGTCGAAGCTTTCAGTTAGACCTGGCATTTCTATCAAACGTCATGAAAAAACCGTCCTGTTAAAAAAACACCCAGTTTTACTCCCCATTACGAAACAAAAAGTGTAATTAACCAGCGTGACGGTATCGGTATGGAAGGCGAAGGTGTAATGGCCCCTAATCACCACCTACCTCCTGGGAGTACCTTATGTAGGTTACAGTTAACTTCGACGGTGTATAAACAGAACAACGTTGTTTTGGTTTTAGCCGTTATGTAAGGCGGCGATATGTGTGAGCGTAGTTTTGTATTTTTATGAAGAAGCATATGCTGCTTGTCGGACTTAACACAAGACAAGTAGTAGTAGTGTAAGTATAAGTATTTATGTTGAGTTCTTTTGTAGCCGAGATGCCCTTACTACATCATATAATAACTGTCGACGGGCGACTATATACTCGTATGTAACAAAGTAATTGTAAAGAGGTTATCTCGAGGAGATCGCTCTGAGCGAGAAGACCGCCCATTGTACTACTCTAGTTAAGGTTTATCTTAATTTTTATTTTATTTTATTGGTGTACAATTAAGAGGTTTTGTATTGTATTGTATTGTGATAATTATTTTAAAACCATTTGGACTTAGTTGTACTTGATTTCAGGTATTGTTGGTGAATGTTGTAGGATAGAGGGAAGACAAGGGCAAACAGTCACTGTAGTTAAAGCCAACGACAATTCCCACAATCTTCCGCCAACCGAAGAAAAATGCTGCAGTAGCGAGTCCTGACACCGGCATCCGGGCCGTCATGTGGGCATTTCGTTCCTCATGCATATTTATACGGCGACCCCTCGAGTAACGAACGACAAATGAACAAACGGCCCGTTTTGTTACCGATACCGCCGATAGATACCAGCTATCGCACGTTTGCGTTTGTGATTGGAACTGGAACCCCGAGATTTGCGGTTTGCGTTTTCAGATGTGTGCAGAATCGAAGGAATTTGCAAGTACACGGCTGACTTAGCAGGCTTGCTCTGTGGTGGCTCAGCTTAGATACGAAGTTACCAAGTGAAGCATTGTGTGGTTTGGGGATAACAATTCAGACGACTTGTGTTAACCTGAAACTTCACTATTTCATTAAAGCCAGATAAATACGTATCTACTTAGTGGTTTATTAAGATGATATCCTAAAACAAAAATTAAATAGTCACTTTTGAGTGTTACGACTAATCGTTTCTTTTCTCTGCTTTATATCCGCAATAAGGCCACTGTACCCACTGTTTATTGACTTCGTTGAATTTTATTGTCTTATATACACTCATATCATATCTCATATACATTTAAGTTATTTTAGTTTTGAAAAAAAAACACGAGAAATAAAATTTGAATATAATGAATACTTGAATATAAATTTCTAGTTGTACATAGTTTAGTATCTTATTAATAAATTCTTTTTTTGTGACAATTGTAAATTTCTAGCAAATAATTATATTTAGGTAGATAACAATATCTCTAAAAAAAATTGCCCCTCAGTTTCTTGGCGTATCTTCTGAGTAGTGGTTCTTTTTCCGATACGGTGGTAGAGTCATTGTGATAATTTGACGTTCATAAGTGCGTCTGTGATGCCAACAATGAAAAAAAGAGATTTTGACTTTTTGGCTTTTACAATATGTGTAACACCTTTGGTGGCTATTGGTTTTCCTGTGTGTTTGGTATTCAATAAGGTATTATTGTATTGTATCCCTACAAAAACAATTAAACAAATAAAAGCCCACATGCAAATAATGTCCATGCCTGTCTGTATATCTCACCCGCACCCCCGCATCGCATCACGCCCGAACGAATGCTCCAAAATCCATTATTTTAATCCTCGACTAGGTATATACAAATAGTAATAAATCGGTGTGTTCGTGAATACCATTAAAGCGATCCTGCAATGCCGCCGGAAACGGAATTATAAATTCCCTGGGAGAGGCGACAGGTGGCGCGGTAATCGCATGAAGCCTGCCGAATCATAGCCAGCCAACCTGCGAGCACCAGACAAAGATTATTTCATTTATTCTGAAATGTAGACCAGACACATTAATACTAGTGGTTCAATCAGACCTCCGAAAATTCAATCCACCCATAAGGTCGCTTTATATTTTGTTATCGCTTGTAGATTATAAACCTATAATATATGCGTGGCCATTATCTCGCCTGATGTTTAGCGACGAAGTTGGGTGACTGTTCAGTCCTATCTCACTGATAGCTTACCGAACAACATCTCGAAACATGATTAGGCATGGCCTTGTTCGGTTAAATCTAGACGACACCGACGCATGTAGCGAATTTGATTGCGAAACCGAACAAGCCCAAATGAAATCTCTTTTTTTAAATAGAACTGAGACGCCCATATCGTTCGTCTGACGGTAAGCGCCACGCCTGCCCATTAAAATTGCAGTGCCACCTAGAACTTTTAATACCATGAAAAGCACTGCGTAGGACTACATTGCGCTCAACACCCGAGACATCAGATATTAAGTCTCATATAGGTATGCTCAGTTGTTCTACAATGGCGCAAGATCGCGAAGCCTGGAAGTCATGGGGGAGGCCTTTGCCCAAAACTGGGACGACACAGGCTAACAGTAACAGTAATATGTCAGTATTTCGCTGGCTACAATGCCCTACTAACTGGAATACTGTAATGCTTGCGCACTACTGTTTGGCGGCTGAATAACTGGCAAAGCTGTGGTATACCTACCCAGACGACCTCTCGCATATGAAATACCTATCATGTAACTGCAGTCAAACAAATTAACGCAGAGCGTCCCGAAACCCCAGATCCCTAGATTTCTCAGAGAAATTTGGAATATCTAAGGGAGTCGTAGGCAAAGGCGCGTAGCAGAACGCTGGTTATTAATAAATCCCATCTGCGGTACCTGTTCTACCATCCGCAGTATAATTGCGGCTCCTATTTGCGCAGGGCGAAGTGAAATAACATCCCGGCGATAGCACGCGACCCGCTAGACCACTATTGTTTTTGTATGTCATATACTACTCAAATATATAGGTACTAGATACTATTGTTTTTGTATATCATGAACTATTGTTTTTGCGAGCGCTGAGAGCGTTTTGTTTTCATAATATCGGAATGGCTGATTTAGTGATAGCAGTAGCCTATTTTAGGAATTGTTTTACTGAATCGCTGCTTCCTAACGTTGTATGAAACGTGAAAAGCTAATTGTAGACTAAGAAATTATTTCATAATGGAAAGACAAACATTCGCAAAGCCTAAAAATAATACGAAAAACCTACAATGCCATTCTAGTAATAAATTGAATTTGTAATTCAGACAGACTTCTTTATTGTAGGCTCTGAATAGAAAACCAATGAAAACTAAGGATTATAAAATCTAGCTTCTCAACCATGGAACTTTTCAGTTTCTTCATTTAATCATACCCAAAATGAATTAAAAAAAATTAACTGAACATAATTTCCAAGTACACTTTTTCAAATGAACCTCATCGTGATACAAAACCAGCCTTTTGCAGACTGTGCTTCAGAGGTCACGTTCACGTCAAACTCAGACACCGGCTGAGCTGAACTGGCTACTCACCGACACGAGAGAAGAAGAAGAAGAAGAAGAAGAAGAGAAGATGGATAAGAGACTCACACAAATCGGTTCAGTACCTAGTTCTAAAGTAATCGGCGTATATAATAAAAACGTATAAAAACTTGTTGAACAAAGAATCTTATTTTTGGATTTCTGCTAAAATTTAACTTTTATTTAGTGAATTTACTAGTATCATGCTTCATCTTTGTGTCTTTCTGGAATTAGAAGAATTTTGTCTCATCGCTTTAGCATACATGCAAAACCACACTAATTAGGAACTGTGTTTTTTTCGCACCTGAAGTCATTGTTGAATTGTATGCCTAACCTAACTCTAATCCTGCACGAGTGTGTGAGGCACTGAAATATACTTAATTTACCCATTTAAAACAAGCCCCATATTGTCCATCGATTTCCTACAAACCCTTCACCCTCACCCTGTGGCGTGAACCTTGCTTCCTGTCCTGTCATTGGCCAGGGAGTCTCGTATCCTGTCATATAGTTTCCTGTCATATAGCAGGGCAATTATGGTACAGTTTACGACCTCCCGTCGTAGTGTAGATGGTATCGTCACGGTACGGTGGTGCAGTGGTGTGACAGCGTGAGGACTGGTGGGACGTGATGGGATAAAGGATATCCTGGTGGAGGGAAATAAGTATTTCAAGAGCTAAATACATTGTGTTAGTTAAACTCATGGGGTCACATAGTCACTTTGTGACAAAACTCATACATTTAAATAACGATTTAAAAAAGTAGTAGTATCAAAAAAAAGGATCTCAAGTAGCGGCGGCGTTTCTGATCATTCTATTCTTTAAGGCAAATTATACAGGAATCCTATCACTTTGCGTATGCAAACTTTGCACTGATCAATTATTTGGACACAGTAACTCAGTGTCGTGTTGTCTGTAATGTTATTTTTAGGAACACAGGAACGAAATGGAATTATGGATACGAAGAGAAACAGAAGAAATACTCGTCTTTATTAAATTATATATTGGAACGAAATATTCCTCAAATTAGATAATTTAAAGAAAATAACAAAACCCGACTTCAATGTATCTTCGAAGTCCAAGGACAAATATCGATGAAATTTATATGGGACCACTTCGTAGCTATACTGAACCCAATGAATTTTCCGAATCGGTTTACAAATGACGGAGTTCTCAGGTAACAAACATAAAAATAAAAAAAGATAAAAAAACCAACGAACAGAGAACCTTCCCCTTTTTTGAAGTCGGTTAAAAATAGATTATCAAATAAGAAATATACCTCATCAACAATTAAACTTTTTTAATTGGGGATAACTACATAGAAAAAAAAAGAGTAATAAAGAGTAACATCGCAATTTTGCTTCATAAAACATTAGGTATTGAAAAGTGTGCATAATAATACGACTGCATAAAAACTCTTGTAACTGTCAAGTACAAGTAGTTACAAAGCTATTCATTGATTGTAAACAATCAAGTACATTTAATAGGAAAAAAGCGTTCAGAGATTATTAAAGTCATTAAATATTTTTTATTGTTCACTGTTCACGCTGTTGCGATTAAACAGTTGAAGCCTTCTACGGTCAAGACTAGAACCACACGCAAAACAATTGGCGATTTTTTATTCCACTGCCTCGTTTAAATATATTTTATGCGTCAATAATGTACACATATTAGTACTATGTCGCAATTAAGTTTTTTTTATAGAACTGAGTGATGAGACGAGCAAGGTGTTTGCCTGATGGTAAGCGCCACACCTGCCCATAACAATTGCAGTGCCACCCAGAACTTTAAATACCATAAAAAGTACAACTTCAAGTAATCGGAAAAATATTGGATATTACAGGCCTGTAATTAGGTTTATCTCTAGAATTTCGTAGAGTTGATCATTTACTTCAATGTTCGACAATAACTACACTATTATTTACTTGCGAAATTACTGGGCATTATGAGACTCAACAGCTAATTGTCTCAGAGTGACGAGCGCAGTGCAGCGCCGCGCAGGATTTTGTAAAACAAAGTTCTGGGTGGTGCTGTTATTGTTATGGGTTGGCGTATTGCTACCATCAGGCAAACGACCAGTTCGTCTCGTCATTCAGTTACATAAAAAAAATCCATAGGATTTTGAATAAGTAAAGGTACATTAAAGTAAAGTGACATTTTCTTAGCGTACAGTGTTTCTTAGATACAAATGGCGTAAGTATCGCATTTATAAAATCATTGGGTATATCTCAATTTTCACAAAATATTATCAATCATTACTTGTTAAGACGGCCAACCTTGAAAAATATTATTTATAGTTTTAAAATCATGAGTTTTAATACGAACGGTGAAATAGTGAAATCTCCTGTCGTCATCGTCTGTAGATCCTTATAAATATTACCTGGGTGTATTCAAATGTGAATAGAAAGGTAATTGCTACATCTTCGACCAAATCGTCACTTAATGCCACTTAAGGCCTTTTTTATTCGTAGGCTTGCGTTTGATCGATATCTCACCTGTGGTTAAGTGACGATGAGACGACGAGAACATTTTCACTCTTTTCTTAAAGACGCCCAGATTATTATAGCTATCTGGAAACACAGACGCCGGCAGAGAGTTCCACGCCAAAGATTGGAATTCTCAACGTTTATTTTGTAAATGTTGGCCTAAATCGATGTAAAAAAAAGAAAAAGGATCCTAAAAGCAAGTCTTATTACTGCTTAAAATCACGTATAGACATTTTGCGTGGATGCCAAGGAACTCGCCGAAACTGCTACAAATTACCGATATGAGGACCCCAGCGTCCTCTCCTCAGATGTTATCTGTATCGGCGACATTCACAGCAGTTTTATTGCATACATTTGTTGCCAGTAATTAGTTCTATGTATATTAAGCAGCAGATAGCATCGGTGGGGGAATTAGCGACGGATGAACATACAAATTGCTACTTGGACGTCTTAAAAGTAGGAAAGGGTGATTGGAGATAAAGATGTTGTTAATTTTGAATGGGTTGGCTATCACATCTTTTTCGAAACGTTCATTATTATTTTATGATGTCAAATAGTAATCAAATAGTGTGTGTTAATAAATGTGCAAATCAAGTGTTTTGTGTTAACGATGTTCAAAAAGTTTCAAAAATGTAATTCGCTATTTTAGATTTTCACAAATGAAAGTTTATTCATTAGAGCTTTGGAAAAACAAAGATTTACAACACCAAGAACTTTTTTTATTACTCCGGTTTTTGTGTGAGATATGCAGGCATTGGCTTTAATTCTAATATTATATTCATGAAACCCAATCCCTGTCAGATAAATTTTGTGAATAATGTAATCTTCTTTTATTTTAAGAGTATCTACAGCAATAATATCTTCAAACCTATAGTCAAAAGTGTCTATATTCTCCTGTTGTTACAAGAGCGCCGTCGGCCGCGACCGCTCATTTCACGCACCGCGCTACTCTCAAATCGGCTTGATGCACCTCTGACTAGTTCAGACCTATCGTAATGAAACTGCACCTCTTCGCAGACCTACCGTAATGGAGCATTGTCATTGTAGATTGGCGGTAATTTTGGTCTTAGTTTACTTACGTTGTCTTACTGGTGGTAGGTTTCTCGTATGCGAGAGGCCGACTAGGTGGGTACCACCGCTTTGCCAGTTATTCAGCCGCCAAGCAGTAGTGCGCGAGCATTACTGTTCTGGTTTGAAGGGTATTGTAGCCAGCGAAATTACTGGGCACTATGAGACTCCATCAGGCAATCGACCAGTTCGTCTCGTCAATCAGTTACATAAAAAAAGTTTCTTTAGAGTTTTGAGGCTGCGTGGAGATACCTGTACGGAAGGTTCATTTACGACAATGTGTAACTATATGCCTAAGTTCATTTACTATCGATGTGTTTTCAGACCTTTTTTCGTAGAAACTATGTTGTACTCACTCTATACATACTCCTTTCTCAAGAGCAAAATATAATTTCAAAATTGTATGGTAAACACGTAGGTACAAATAGCATAAAACTTGGAAAGGAAACCTAATAATTTCTCAAAACAATCACTCATACACCAATTACTTTTAATCAAAAATTTACTAAGACTTACCAATGCCATTATTTTGTTTTTCGACAGCATTTAGGGTTTTATTAAATGACTTAAAAAAAGAACTAAAAAATAGACTTGAAAATTGTAGATTCTCTGGTACAAGTTCTATCAATGTTAAAGCATTTCTATGTAGTCCTAGAAAGGAGCAACACAAAGTACGTTTCACCATTACTTACATACCTACTTTCTATTACGTACATATGTATTTTCCACTACTTACAAAGTGCAGTTACCTGCACTTCTCTAAAGTGACCTAGCTTGACATTTCCAAGGGTTCGGAACCACCTAATGTTTTACATAAAAACAGTGTGTGACAGGCGCTCACGCATGACCATCTACTCACAACCAGGTGTGTATATACGTATGTATGTAGCGACGGTTATTCCAACTCATTTCACGGTTGGGGCCGCACGCAAATCGGCGTTGCGGCCCACCTTTATAACATGTTGGTACACGACAATTATTGTACAAAATGATTGGACGATAAGAACGCTGTGTTTTTGTGATGCAGTGCGTTTGAAACATGGAACTAGTTTTATGAGTAATGGTTATTCTATGAGTAATAATTGGAAAATACAAATAATGGCAATAAAACTCATCAGCATTATTCAAAAGACATAAAAATGCTATCTTTGATGGTACTAAGAAACATATCTCCGTATCTTACGTCGCCAATCTTCCGTCGCGTAACGCTGCGCTGTTGCTGGTACACGATTAATTCCATACAAACATCTCACACAGTACACATTCAGCCGAAGAAGAAGGTAATTTTTTCAGTAGTTTACTTAAACGCAAACTACTGAAAAAATTACGCAACAGAGGTACGGCGACTTAAATTACTCAGATGTGTTTCTACATTGGTATCTCCTAAGATATTTCGTTGTTACAAGATTCGCTACTGTAATATAGCGGTGACAAATTTCGTTACCAAGAAAAGTAGGGAAGAATAATCGATGATAAGAATGCCATTTGCAAAATCAATGACAAATAATGCTCATGAAAATTCTTAAATTAAACTTACAGTAAAAACAATATATAAATTTTGCTTCGTACGATATGAAAAAGTTGCTTTCTATTGAGTAATTATCCAAATTTTTGCAAAAATTCACGCAAATAATAATTATGATCCGATTAAAATTCAGCGCGAACAACAACCTCCTGCTAATAGCAACAACCACAACGCGCGCTGTGAAAAAGCTGTTAAACCAAACAATGATAATGTCTCTCATGTATTATTTATGCCGCGCTTTAATGAACACAAGGTCATTTGAATTCATTTCCTTTGCTAATACGAGGCTCGGCGACTTGCTTTCACACACACAATTATTACGTAACGGAGTCGTTTTCATTTTTAATAAATTATGCATTTGTTTAAATTATTACCGTTATAACTAATATAAGAACCTCACGCGTGGTAGTTCCGCTACTCGATCATAGATGGCGTCAGTAGTGTGCGATTAACATAAGTTTGGTCCGAAGCTCGTTTCGACGCGGTTCACGTAAACCGACGCGTAGACGTTTTAATAAAACTTTGTTTCTTGTTTATTTTAGGTCGGGGTTTGTCTGCGCGCCAGACAAGCTTACTACGAGTCTTAAATTTAAATATTTTTTAATGTTTTTGTTATTTAAATCGAATGATTGCGACTCAATACTTGGTACTCGCCTGGTGTCGTATTCGGCAATGTCACTTGTGTTTACAATTTCACGTAATTGGGTACTAAACTCGCGTGAATAAGCCTTTTGGTATAAATGGCTTTTATTAGTCAATGGGCGTAAATAAATCAATTTTGAGTACTCTGTGCATTGATACTTTGCCTTCCGAGGTTGCGCTTCATTTTATACCTACAATGTGTCGCGTGTTTACCTTCTGCGTAAGTACAAAGCTGTTTTATATTTTATTTGGTTTACGGAAATATCAGTTCTGGTATTGTCACTCTATAGGTCTTTTTACTTTGTGTATACTCTACCTTGGTAGATTATTAGAACATTTTCAAATCAAAACTTTTTGCTTTTTGACGCCAAAAATACCTCTACATTTCTCATAATGCATTCCTAATTAACTCTACCTAACCAGGGGACTGTCAAAACCATTCTCTACCGTCGACAATACCTTCGGAATCCAATTCAAACAAGACAAAAGCCAATCACGGTTTGGGGCAGACTTAAATTAATATTTCCCCATCTCTCCCTTTTACAAATTATTACCTCTACTCTTTCTGATTTTATAGACAATAAGTACCTGTTATTTAAATTATTATCTGAATTTAATTTATATTTTATAATAAAATAAACCGAAATATGACTTTGTTACGTTAGGTAGAGTTACAAACCCGTGCCTTTCTTCGGAGCGTTTTAGGTCATGACCACAACGATAAGTTGATTGTCACCAAAACAGAACATTAATTTTTACATACTTAGTAAGTTAGTACTAATTCCTTATAATTTTTCTGCCGAAAGATCAAGAACTCTACTTTATCACGGCATGAGTATTTAATAAAATTCATAATGTAGAGAAAGATTGGAAAGAAAATAAGATTGTAACGAATGTTTTCGTTAATAATAATTTTTTGACATGTCAATTCTGCTCGTGGAGACACTGGACACTTCATGTAAGTCTGCACCGTCTGTTATCATAACACATCTCATTGTCATTTAAGACATTTTAAAATCTTTCTTTATAATTTTTACAAAATCTACACATACATCTAAACATGAATCATAATATCTGCTCTTTATCAACCGTCGAACTGTCAAATACCTACATTCATCCTGGTTTCTATACATTCATCCTACATTTTATACACTCATTCTATTTCCGTACGCACACAGCCACCGCGCTTGTGTGCGTGATTTTCATCGGCCCATGTGTGCGTGAGGAAAGCGCGAGTGAGTGTGATTAGTCGTCACGTTTCGTTGTATAGTGTTGTCTCTGTCGCACACGTTGCCATGCGACAAGCGTCTTTGCTTTGTTATAGATAGGTGGATGTTGTGTCGATGTCCATTATTGTGTATTTAGGCTCAGTTTTGTAAATCTTTCATGATGTCGGATGATGGTATTTGATTTTCGGTCCTAATTGATTTTCATATGCCAATTTTGATATTGAGTATTTGATTTTAATAGTTGCTTAGATTGAGCTAATAAAGATGTTATATTTAGTTACACTGGAGTTCTGCTACTACTAATAGTATACTACTGATAGTGTATAATTTACTGTAATAATAATAAAATGGACTCAGATACTAATTTTTGCTAATTTTTTTAATGTTTGCTAAGTTGCACTAATATTTTAGGTTATTTATTACACTAGCTGGTAGGTCTCTCGTATGCGAGAGGCCGTCTGGGTTAGCACCACCGCTTTGCCAGTTATTCTGCCAGCAGGCAGTAGTGCGCAAGCATCACTGTGTTTCGGTTTGAAGGGCAAAGGGAATGTAACCAGCGAAATTACTACTCATATAATGAGACTTAATATCTGATGTCTCGAGGTGCCGAAAGGAATGCAGTCGGTACTACGCAGAATTTTGCATGAAATGTTCTGGGTAGCAATAACTGTTATTGTTATGGGCTAGTGTGGCGCTTACCATCAGGCGAACGACTTGCTCGTCTCATTGCTTAGTTGCATAAAAAAGGTAACCTTGGCTTCTATTTTTGATTAAGTCTCCAAAAGATAAAGCAACCTTGGCATACTTACACTTCACGAGCGCTTGCTTTTCACGAGTTGAAGTCCTAAACCTCGGTCCACAACCAAGGTTGCACAGCCACTACACTTAAATTACATAATATTTTAAGATTCAAGTATCTAAGAGCATATTTTCTTGTTTCTTCTACAAAGCTAGCTGGATTTATCAACACATAAATATAAATGTATTCAAATTAAAACACAGCGGCAGCACGTGCGGTAATTATATGATCATTGTTGCTCATAAATATATAATTGTTGACCATTATCGACGGTAAAAGTGGTCTCACTTTTATTTATCTAATTGCTGAATTTTGCGTTATCGTTGATGGAAAGTGATGATGCGGTCGGATGGTATGTCCAAAACGATATTACATATTCACTGGTGGTAGGTTTCACGTATGCGAGAGGCCGTCTGGGTGGGTACCACCACTTTGCCAGTAATTCAGCCGCCAAGCAGTATTGCGCAAGCATTACTGTGTTCCGGTTTGAAGGGCATTGTAGCCAGCGAAATTACTGGCCATTATGAGACTCAACAGCTAATTGTCTCAGGGTGACGAGCACAGTGCAGTGCCGCGCAGGATTTTGCAAAACAAAATTCTGGGTGGTGCTGTTATTGTTATGGGCTGGCGTATTGCTTACCATCAGGCAAACGACCAGCTCGTCTCGCCATTCAGTTCTACAAAAAAAGCCAGTATTGAGTGCATATGTACCTAAATTGCAGCTTTAGTTTTTTAAAATATCCCTCATGATCTATTTTTTTTATACATTATTGGCTTGCGTTTGAGCACTATCTCACCTGATGGTAAGCGACGATGCGGTCGACGATGTAGCACGCTTGCCAAGATAGTACCTGTTCACTCGAGATTTGAAGATTCCAAGATTATAAGTATCGGGAAAGTATCTGTAGTAAGT
Source organism: Petrophora chlorosata (assembly GCA_951640565.1). Taxonomy (NCBI): domain Eukaryota; kingdom Metazoa; phylum Arthropoda; class Insecta; order Lepidoptera; family Geometridae; genus Petrophora; species Petrophora chlorosata. Next base: position 19,283,650 of record OX621192.1, read on the forward strand.
ATCTTGATGTATTTACTCACAATACTCACAAGTGCATTCAAAATAATTTTCAAAACTGATTAGAATTTTTCTTTTACAGGATTTAAGGACAAAAATTAAAACCATTGCTTTCACGATAAGTTTTATTTTATACACACACATTTCTTTGATTTTTTTTTACAGAAAATGAATCTTTTAAATTCTTCAATAGAGATTTTAAAAAGTGGTAGATATACATCAGTTAAGTTTTTTACGTAGCTCTATAAATATTTCGTACAGACGCTTCTATCTTTAGCTTACGTTTTCAACCCTTATTATTTTTATCCACGTAAACTTCTCCGAAATTATGTAAATCTCTGTCTTTATCCGAGTCAACGACCCCTCCACTCCGGAGACTCCAAAACCTTATTGCACGCATCAAGAGAACAGAAATAGGAGAGCTGAACCTTAAGAACGGAAATCAGTTGTTGAAAATCACCCATTACACTCGTCTTGCGATGACCAATCATACAGAATGGATGCCTCTGCTATGCTAGGTCTGGTCTAGAAGAGGGGGTGGGTGGCGGCCCGGCGGCGGCGCGGAGGGGGCGCGGGTAGGCGGCGCCGCGCATGCGTCCCGTTGCCAAGACGACGGCACGTAGTGGCTGTGTATGTGTGGGTGAGTATAGTCGGGTCGACAAGGCTTGACAGTTGCGTTGGGTTTGATGATGGGTTTCAAGGCTTGTCTACGACTTATGTTTTCCAAGGTTTATTCTGTTTAATAGGTACAAATCAGTCTTTGCATGTTTTCTAGGTAATGTTTAAATTTTATTATATCTGTTTCTATCAAAGATATGGTTTCGATCTTCAAAACTGTGCATATTCGTTATGCTGTGCGTTACACCTTTTACTGTTAAACAACGTTACCAATAAGATTTAGTTTAACAAAATTAAACTTTCTACAACACAATCACTGCAAAGGGTTCTTATTGGAATTTCCATTGTTTACATACGTACGAACTGCTGTTGCTATCATCCACAACATTCCTAGAACCTTATAATTAAATTCATGACGTCACCGCCACTGCCATTTTCCAACGAGCCGACTACACCAGACACTCACTGCCGTGTGCCGCATACCACGCACACACACCCATCTCTATACACTCACGTTGTCACGTCCCACGCACACACTCGCATCCTTATACGCCCATACTAGTATAGCATCATTATGTATACTTAGCACTCTTCGCTCGAGCCTCCTCAGAGACCTGAAAAGGAATTTTACAAGGCCTTTTGAAAAACCTTCGGCTGTAAAACGTCTCTGGACCGTTGTAAAGGGTGTATTGATAGGAGTTAGTGGTTCCTTTGTAGTGAAGTCTCGAGGGATCATAATCGTAAGGAGAAATACATAAAGATGAAAGAGCGGCTTGAAAGGTATTGAAAGGTTGCTACATATGATGATGTAGAGAGATAGCGTAATATCTTGAGTCATTAAAGGTTTAGCACAAAATAATGTAAGCGCAGAAAAGCTATATAAAATTTAAGCACTACTTTCGAGTATAGTCATAAGAGGCAAAAGAATCTACTAACCTATTCCTAAATGAAAGCCCAGGGGTCACACTTGTGAATAGATGTGACATGAAAAGGAAATCATGTTCACATTCCCTGCGTGGCTTTTTTCTTCCTATGGATATGTATGGATTAATTAGACGTTAATATATTAAACCTAATTTATGCATATACAGTACAGCTGTTTTCTTTTTTACCTTTATGTTTAGCATGGATTGGCATCCTCTCACTGCGATGGCAACGCGTTTCCGTACCGTGAGTCTGTCGCGGCGCGCCACGCGGTGCTAAGCTTCAAAAACGACCAAAATCCCTCAAAATTCCTTAAAAAATCGATGCAGGAGCCAAATAAGAGGCATTGCGAAGGTCACGGCCCATCGATCCGCCGTAGAAAGCGAGACCGGCTGCCACTACTAACACCGTCCCGTTGGCTATGCTCTGAATTAATCGCGCATATATTTGAATACATTTCAAGCGGCGCGGTTCGGCTCTCGGTGTCGTCGCCCCCTTAAGTTTTAGCGATTTTGTTGCAAACTGTTGGTGGATTTTTCAGGACTGTCGTTGGTGAAGGCTCGGAGGCGACTGAGCTGTAACCGGCGGTGATTGACGTCGCGCCGCATATCTTACGGGTGCGATGTTCCTTGCCCTTTAGATGCCTTGGTTTGGAGTTTGGATGACGATATCGCAAAATCGAATGGTATTGCTGCTGTAGTTATTTGACAATGTATGTAGGTATTGCAAGTTTTACTGAACTAATATTATATGTATATTGCAGAACTCTGAAGAACTATACTCTAAAGATAGCACATTTTCTAGCGAAGTTTTGAGTTTGCTGTATCTATTGTAAAGGCAAATTCTGAAAGTCATTTGGATTTTTGTTGTTTTGCTTTGACGAAATAATACTATTTATTAATGAATGATTTGCAAAGTTCAACTTTCTGCATTCATGCTAAAAATATACATAAACTCTCGAAGTTTAGGAATTTATTTCATGCTGATTCGTACTTGCAATTTACGTTTCACAAGGCCTTCATGAAAATACAACCTAAACGTAAGTACTAAACTTTCATTTTCTAGAGTTGTCGCCATATAAGATTCTGATTGCTGGGACACTACTATAAGTTCCAGGTTTTCAGTCGACCACACTCCACTTTGACGCTTTCAAAACAATGAGCCACCATCATGTCACCATATTTAGAGTGTATTCATAGACTACTTATACTAATCTGTAATGTAATTAATTAGTCGATTTGTTTAATTTTTAAAAATATTTTGTTACTTTTTTTTAGTTTTATGTCTTTAAGAGCGAGTGTCACCAGTGACTTGTGCACCTTACGATCCTATGCACCCGAGTTCGAATCCCGACTCGGCCCTGCATCATTGACTTACAGATTTTGCACACTCGCTCAAAAACTGGTGAAAGAAAACTTCTCGCTTACACACTTTGGAGGATTATTAGGATAGGCGCGGTAGTAATACCACCCACCGAACAAAGAAATGTCGTCAAGCGACCGAGTCGTGTTTTTTTTTAAACGCTAATTGGCTTGCGACTGACCACTTACCTGATGGTAAGTGACGATGCGGTCAACGATCTAGTCACGCTTGCTAAGATAGTAGGTACCTGTTCAATCAAGATTTGAAGATTCCTAAATTGTAGCTATCGGAAAAGATTGACTCTGGCAGGGAGTTCCACTCGTTAGCAGTACGCATATTAAATTTGAAAGCTAAACGCTTAATGCGCGCAAGAGCACCATGAATCGGTGGCGTGTTGCCGTACGTCTTGTAGTACGATGATGGAACGGGGATGGGGGATTTAGTTGGTGCAATTCCGACGCACAAGATAGTGACAAAACGCAAAACAGAAGATAATTGACGTATAAAATACTGTCCTTAGTAAATAAGACGTATTGGCAGCCCTAATCTTATATATGGAACTAGATATCTGTTATAACTATCCACGACCAGACTGAAATATTAAATTTTAAAATGATCAAGGTCTCGTCTGGCTCTCCAGTCACGATACACTTTAAATAATTACGCCTGAAGCTAACACAATAATATAATTAGTCTTGGAGCTATCATTCTGAAGGGCAGACTTTATAATATCTTAGTCCTTGGGCAAATCTTTGCCTCAGTTTTAGAGATAATATCTTGTGACAGACTTTACATTTTAGTTAGAGGTTGTTGCTGTTTTCTGTTACAGAATAAATGATAACATTTTCAAAAAAAGTGTTTATTTGGGGATTATTTTGTACATTCATAATTTCCTTACGTCACAAAGGCAAATAAACTATATGAATGAACACAATATGAAGAGCTTAAAAATAAGTAATAAAATTATAATTGTCAAAGTTCGTGCTAGTTTTAATGAGTAAACTTGTTTTGACCCTGGCAAAATGCGACCTTTTATATAGGAAGGTATATTTTACAGGGCAAAGCTTGTTTAAACTAGAAAGTTTTGTCTCTCTTGTCATCGTCAAATGTTATTCTACTATTCTCTACTGCCACCACTGTTCCCGTAAAAACTAAGTTCCAGCTGCCTCCCGGCGCCTCCCGCCATACTCTGAAAAAAGAAAAAATAAAGGATTTTAATAAAACCCTCCGAGACAATTGACGTCTTCGCCGTGTCCAGTAACAGACGCAAAGCGGGTTATTGTGCGAGAGTCCTACGGGGGAGAGCTACGCTATGGATAAAAACAAACTTTTTAAACTTTCTTTTACATTAAAATTAACGCCTTTGCTGTGCCAACGACAGGCGTAAAATAGGTTGAAGTGTCCTACATGAGAAATCCAAGCTATAAATAATACATATTAAAATAAAATACACGAATATAATCTCTTGAGACAAATAGACGTCTTTGCCGTAACAGACGCAACGCGGGCTATGTGTTGAGACTCATGAAAGCACATACATACCAGTTTAAAATCAGTACATGTTAATAACTAACATTTAAACTGTAATAGCAATAAAGGTATTTTTTATGGTCAATAAACTATTATATTATATTAGTTAGTACTTAGAAAGCTATGCTGTGGATGTTAAAAAATACAGGATTTTTATGATACCCTCCGAGACAATTAATTAGTATGTACGAGATTGCTACGCGTATTTATTTTTTATTAAATTTTGACGGCTACAGTTACACGTGTTTAGCTGTAGCGCATCATAGTGGTAACGCTACGATGTATACCGCCAACACACCGTTTTGTATAGCTTTTGCTATCTTTAGCTTCTCTACATTGCAGGACGCAAGGCTCGATATCCATTCGTTCGTCGAATACTTAACAAGCGGTGGAAAGTCTAGCGATTGTCACAAGAAGGCCATTGCTATTCCGCGCCCGTCACGCGCCCAGATGTCCCGCACACGCCTGCCGAGCGTACGGTGTATCTCTCTATGTGTGTTGTGTATCTAGTGTCTAGGGGAGTTTCAAAGTCAGTTTTCGGATGACGGTTGTTTGGTTATTTGGATGACCATTGCAGGCTGGTATAGATCACCATGGAATAGGTTCTAAACCTTACTTCTAATACTACTATCTCTAAGCGCTACAATTATGCTTTTAGTAGATTTCTGAAGACATTACGCATGATCTGCAGTTATTTTGATACAAAAGTGAATTGCATTGCTAATCCGTTGAACCAAATAGTTTTAAGAATTTTGTTTAGAACTTGATACAATTGTTTCTATTGTTTCTCTTTGGCACTCTACATAAACATGGTAAATATATCTTCTAATATCCATTTCACTGTAGCATCCAAATTAGCTTTATGAAAGTTACCACCTACAATAACATCCACATGTGATATCTGCCACTTCGCCAAATGTGAACCGGCACGCAGCCCACTTACGTGCCGAACTGAGTCCGATGCTATCAGCCGATATTGCCTTTTTAGCCCCACCCGTTAGATGCCCCCCCGTTAGAAGCCCTCATCGCCTCATCGATGTTTGGGATCCAATGGGTCTGATAGCCTTAATAGAAGCAGTATCTGAGATCTTTCAGACCTCGAATCTAAAAATCTGTGCCGGTTTTGAAGGAAATTATGTCGGATTATTATGGCCAATGTCTTTTCTGTTAGTAGATATCGCCATTTTTGTTAGACCCGTTATATAGGTAATCCTGTTAGATCTGACAATTACCTAATAAGTCGTGTGAATGGTCTCGAACTGATCATGCTCTGTGCGTCATCGCGAAGCTTACGTTGCCATCACATTGATATGAAAGTTATGGTCGATCTTGAATATTATTCTAAATGTTCTTGAATTTAGTTAAAGTATAACTAGAGTCCATAAACAATTATTTTTGCCTTGGTAGGTTTCTGCTACAAATTTTGAACAGTTTTATTGATTCTTTAAAAGCATAAGCACATCTGGAACTGGGCCTGCCTAGGATAGAAAAAGCTATAAAGTCATAGGTAAAAATATTGCTCAGAGCATCGTAGAACACTTGCAAATGATTACCTCAGAACAGTTAAAAGATTCTTCCAACTATTTGCGATCCGCGATATTCTCTCACGAGCAACCTATTTGCAGAAGCTCTGACTGGCTCTGAACAAACTTTCTGTAGATAATTTTGTGTTTTCAGCCACGTCTGAAGGTGAGAACAATGGTGCCTCCCTCCCCGCTGCACCCCTGCCCCCCCGCACCCGCCTAGGGCGACGACCTTGCTATTGCGATTCTGTTCGCGTTACTTTTCTCGTCCATAGAATGAGGTCACGCTCATTGTACCAGGATATAGGTTATGTGGAAATTATGTTTTGCACCGGTCATGGTTGTGATACAAAAAATATGCTTCGCTTGCCGTTAATACATGAGGCATCCGGTTTATACCAGGATGAAATGGAGAGTACTGGGTGCCAAGCATTGCTCTGAGGTTGTACTATATTTTTTGGTTTTTGTGTGTATGTACATGATTACTGTATGTACTTTACTATATTGTGTCTGAGTAGCAAATAGCAATACTGCCGTTCTAGATAGCGTCTCATATTCAAAGGAATCACATAGGCTATGCGGCAGTCTAATATTGCAGTAGGTATAGGTATCTAGTATACGACTTTAAAAAAAATAGTGGTTCCCATAGATCCAGCCAAAAAAACAATAAGTTTTTTAGTTTTTATACTGTTCATCAGTTGACACAAAGGTACCTCAACCTATAATCGTCCAAATTTTTCCATTTCAGTTTCATGGCCACGCTTTCTCCGAACATCTGTGCGTACCGAGACAAACGCGAGACGCCGCCGCTCCGAAAGCGTATCTTATGCATTTTACATGAGCTCCTGCCATGGAACCCTTACCTTAGACTTACCCACACATTCACACATCCACACGCAAACAAGCGCGGACCATTGTCAACGAAACAAAAACACTCACACAGTCCTAATTAGTTGTTTGTAAACACGTGTCGGTAATGTGTGAGGGTGTGTGGGTGAGGTAAGGCTGTGCTCATGATGAAGAGTTAGAGAAACTTTATATTGGTGACTGGTGTGAACTGATTAATAATTGTAGAAGCGCATCATTTGACAGAATATTGTAAATAGAGAAAATCTGATGTAAGTTATACATTCTAAATCTAGAACCCTTCATTTCAAAGAACGTTCGGATTACTGTTTAATCATCAGCGATCAGCATCATTCTTTAGGAACAACACTTAATAGATTTTAATTATATGATGCCAACATTTATGAACAGAGGAACCTTTATACCTTGACACAAACCAGTATAGAACATGTCATCAATTAAGCAATCCTAAATCAAAAAAGTTTAATTAATTTGTGTTTTCAGCCAGATAAACTGATTAAAAACTAATGCTTCACGCTCATCTCCTGAAAGTTAAGCTCCGTACCATGAACCCGTCCTAACACTAACGGGTATTTCTGATAATGAAGTCTTGAAGTAGGGCTGGACTCGCTGTGTCAAGGGCCTTCGTTTTGCATATTTTTGTTTGGGTGCTCGACTTTGCACCGAACTTCATTACCATTCGAGCCTCGGCGCGACGTACTTCATTACCATTCCGTGGTGTTAATGAAAAATACGACAAAATGCGCTAGAATACGGTGAAGGGTTGCTTGTTGAAGGAATTGAGGAAGAGTGGTATGGAGTGAAATGTATTGGGTATTTAAGTTTGGTGTGATTGGGATAAATTTAACGTGGTTTATGGTTTTTTTCTTGTGGTGTCTCGAATTTTTCAAGAAGGTTTATTCAGCTGATGAAGAGAGACGGTGCGGACGAAGATAAAACACCAGTATGATATGGCACCAGTTTTCGATCGTTTTGCTTTGTTGACTTGCGCTTCAACAACATCAGCATTTTACGTTTCTACTCCTGGGAGACGGGTCTTTTCTCAAAAACACATGCACATACAGAGAGAAAGGTCATGATCTACCAAGGCTAAATCTGGTGCTTGTGTAGCGTAATTCTGTTACTGATACTATGACTATGGGACATCTCACTCGCATTTCTTGTTTTACATTCTGTTAATTCTAATATATACGTAATTGTGCTGAAAAAAAGACATCCCCGCAGAGTTTCTTGGTGCTATCTTCTCTAGCGGGAGTATTTCCGAAGCACTGGTAGAGTCAGTTTTCGCATTTCTTTTCAACACTCAGACTTCAATTTGAGTATAGGAAAGAAATGGCTAAACATATTTACCTTTTTTTCAAAGTCATGTTAACGTAAGTTACAATTTTTAACATTTTTTATTTGTATCATGTGTTTATGACCTTTAAAAGTGCACTTTTGTGCCTATTTAATAAATGATATTTGACTTTGACTTTGAATTTAAGGGCTACATTTAACATTGACATTATTGACAGACTCTGTGGTGTAGTGGTTGGGCAGGTTGGCTCAAATTTCATACACCACTGAGGTTGCGGGTTCGATTCCCGCGACGGGACAAATGTTTGTGCACAGAAAAAAAATGCGCAAGCATTTGTTTCGTGTCTGGGTGTTATCTGGACCATGGTCCTCATAGTTCCTAGGTCCCTAGGGACAGGGAATCCTAGTTAGGGGTCAAGATCGTATATCAATATGATCGTTGGGCGTTAAAAAAAAATGTATGCTAAAATTAATGAAAATCAATTCGCTGATGATATGTACATTCATCCAACTGCATGCAGTGTTTAAACTACACTGAGTTTTACGTTACTGGAAGACATTTATCACATATATACATAGTTCGTTCTTGCTGAAACAAGTTGGAACTATAAGACGAAAAACATCTTACAGTTTCTCCAAAATGAATGACCGCCCAAACTGACTCCTCTAGACGGAGCGCAATTCATTTCCATATCCTAGAACATTTAATAATTTTATTTAAACATTTAACTCATACAGTAGTGTCTATGGCGGGGGGGGGGGGGAGCAAGATAGGGATGCTTCAATACAATATCAGTCGATACTAGTTATTGAATACAACATGCAGATTTTATAAGCATTGCTTGTTAGGAATGGAATCATGCATATTCAATCCTATTATCATTGTTTTACTTACAGGTAATATATATAATAAACAGTTTGTTGTGTTGTGCAAATACTTATTCAGTATTAAATAAAGTGTGGAAACATTTTGGGACCTACAGAGTAGGTATCAGTTTTTCATCATCATCATCATCATCACCAGCCCTGAGTTCCCACTGCTGGAACTCGGGCCTTCTCTCATAGAGAGAGTATGGGCCATAATCTACCACGCCGGCCCAGTGCGGTTAGAACAAAATTTCCTCACTGCAGTACCTTATATTTGTGGCAAAAACGTTTGCGTATATTATCAAGATTTCCTTAACTTTAACCATATCGATACGAGTATTTAGATCCGACTCCACCTACCAGTCTAGACATACCTATTAGTATCGAATAGAGCATATCGATACTCCATCAAAATATCATCCCTACTGGGGTTAAGGGTGGGGGCGTGGGGGGAGGTTAATGAACCTGCCGGATGCACGGCGGTATTCCGCACCAATATTAGTCGGGAATGCGCCGGGAAGCGTAGGAAGGCTGATTTTAATGGCTGTAAATAAGAAAGCTGTGTACATGGCATTCGATGGCACATAATTATCTTAATATTGTAAGTTGCTTTACTCGTGGTAGGTCTCTCGTATGCGGGAGGCCGTCTGAGTAGGTGCCACAGCTTTGCCAGTTATTCTGCCGCCAAGCAGTAGTGTGCAAGCATTACTGTGTTTCGGTTTGAAGGGCATTGTAGCCTGCGAAATTACTGGGTATATGAGCCTTAATATCTGCTGTCTCGGGGTGATGAGCGCAGTCCGTTGCTACGCAGTGCTTTTTATGGTATTAAAAGTTCTGGTTGGCACTGCAATTGTTATGTGCAGGCGTGGCGCTTACCATCAGGCGAGCGACATGTTTGTCTCACCACTCGATACAACAAAAAAATATTAAAACTAATAGAGACTTATTTCGAAGCAAGTCTGGATGACTTGTCGAGAATTAAGTCTAGTGACATTTTCAATAAAAACACCATCATGGCTATACATTTCCTTCCATTTATAAACATTAGTCGAGCATTACACGCGTCGTGTGGAATATATATTTAGGATTAAAGAAAACCAATTAACATAAAAACAAGTCAATAAAATCTCTCCTAAATTCCAATATGGCCTATAAATGTGTCTAAGTCGAATGGGAAAAATTGCAGTTCAGCGGTGACGCGGTACAAAAGTTAAACCACACCTAAAAAAATTAAGTTTCTTTCCTTCCTAAGTTCTTGGGCAATATTTGTAGCATAAAATTATATATGAGACACAAGACAATTCATAGTCACCCAGTCCCAAAAACAAATACTTATAGATTTTTCTGTGCACAAAAAATTGTCCTGTAGGAATCGAACCCACCACCTTCTCGGGTGATAAATTACTTATAGGTAGACAAAAGTTTTTACTTGATAAGTACTGAACAAATACATTGACATAAACATACTTGATATTGGATTGCATTACAGTGTAGTCCGTTTAGTACGACCTCGCATTTAACAACCGACCGTTTATAGCAACGTCAGTATAGGCATACGTTTGGTTTTGTTATGAGAATGGAAGTACATCCGTTTATTGCGACTCCGCTTATAACGACCGACTGCTTTCAACGACGGAATTTCACAAATAATTGTCCTGTTACAACGACGAGCGTTGACATGTGCACAAATAAATCGTTAGTAAGAAGCTAACTTCGTCCTGCGCAACCCCCCCGCCCGCACATCGCTTAATGGAATGCGTTATGTGATTGTTTATTTTACAACAGTGCTTAATTTGAGGGCAAAGAGTGAGTGCGCGTACAAAAATGGCTTCTACAGAAAGAAAAAGTTTCTCTATTGAAGAAAAAAGTACAATAATACAACGTTTAGAAGCTGGCGAGTCGAATGTAACGATTGCGAAGGAATTCGGTGTAATTCGGTAAATTTAAATATGTTTTAATTAGTCATCTATATATTAATAAATACATACATAATGCGATTAATAAAAAAAATGTCTGTTCGTTTAGTTCGGCGTCCTGTTAGCACGACGTAATATCACCGGTCCCTTGGCCGTCGTTATAACCGGATTCTACTGTATTTCTATCACGATCTGGAAGACGAAGAATAAAAGATAATGATAATTAGCTTTTAGTTATTCTTTGTATCATTTTTGTACAAAATTATTAAATTATAAATAAACAGTGAGTTTGTTTTTCACTTACAATCTATGCACCACACATACGGACCTACATAACTTTTTCACAAAATCTACTCATCAACAACAAGACACTACGAGATTAAATGTTACAAATACAAATTCAAATTCAATTATTTATTGCATACGTATGTATATGTCACAGAGCAAATACATATTGAGATCATATAGATAATATTAATTGGTACATATGACCCTGGCAGGGTATAGCAATGTAAGTGGTGGAGCGGACCGATTTATTAGTCAGTACAATACATAATAATTTATTAATTACAATTAATTCATCAATTACGAAATTCTATTGCTGTTGTCTAACGATAATTTTACTTCAAAATACGTAGAAACTAAAGCATTTCATCTCATTCAAGAAAACGATCCACATCAAATGAACCGGGGCATCTAACCGGCGCCACCGCGCGCGCCCGCGGAATCTTAATGTCAGTTAATCAGACATTGTGCGAAGGAATCGGACGCTGGAGCCCAGCGCACTCCATCCTGACTCCTGGACCATAAGTTGTTAGGAAACAGTCGGTTAATGTACTTGTAGGTTGGCTTCTAATCGTCTGTAGAGGAATCGGACGCAGATCTGTGTTTATCTCTTCAATCAGGCTTGTTGTCATGGTGTATTTATAGTTTAATCTTTTTTGTAAAACGTTGTGAGAGCCACGTTTGATGTTCTGTTAAGTTAGGATTAGGGCCTTGATTGATGATGATGAGATTTATTTAGACTTCTTTCGCAGTAGAAATAATGTTGTACAGTTGCCCTTCTTAACACAACCGAAATATATTTTCAAGGCAGATAAAATGTATGACTTGCTATCAAGAAATGAGACCGTCTTCCATCAAACCACCACCGCTATGTTGTCCGTTGTTCTTTCAGATCAACATTGTACTCGTAGATAAGAGCCTACAAATAGAACATAATTCCTACAAGCCATGGACCATCCCGCACCATCCATCTCTTCGCCACACTAATAACCCCGATTCAACATATCGCGCACTAACTCAAACCAACAGAGGAAAAATACCAATAATGCGTGTCCAGCGCCTATTCTTCTGTGTGCACGAAGACCATACAATGGTCTACCATTGACGTTTCAATGGGACGTATCCTGGAAATTTGTTTGGTGGATATCTCGCGTACAAGTGAATCGGCGCAAGCGCAGCCGTTTTGTCAATATTGTCCGTGATTGTACCGTTTAATCGTTTACCATTCAAGTGTACCGCCGATGACGAGTAATTGCTGTCGATTGAAATGTTACTTCTTTATTGGATTTTGCTTTTAATTTGTTTATGGTATCGATTGGCACGGGCTAGACACAGAGGGATTTATTTAAAGTAGGGTATAGTCTGAAAAGTTGGGGCTAGTTAGTGTTTGGGTTAGTTTGGTTCAACCCAAATAGGCAAACCATATCAAACAACTAAAACTTATACTTTTATATATTATAATGAGAGACCCTATGAGAGAAGACCCGTATCCCATTATCCCGTATCCGAACGTGATTAGATGATGATGATGAAGAAATTATAATGAACAGGTGCTCCTACAAAGTATAATTGTATACTGTATAAATAACATGGCGATCTTCTGACGTCGACTTTTGCACGTGTGTCTTATTTTGCAAAACTCCTATCATTGAATACCCTCTCGTATTCACAATCAAAGACATCAAAAACGACACCATCGTAGCGAATACACACAATCAAAAATTATAATGAGTCGTTGGTTTTAAAAATACAGAAGCAGAAAAACAGAGAGTACTCGAACCGCCATCCAGGAATCTAGCGAAAACACGAGCTTCAATTAAACGTGGAATAATATCGAACAATAACGAAGCTAACCATTAAAATAAGAGAGGAATAACGACTCAAATTAAAAAAGAAATGTTGAAGGTACTTGTAAAAAGGAGACGTCGCGACGTGGCATAGAAATATGGAGTCTGGTACGCCGCGCGGACCAATCAAAATTCTCCGTCAATTAAGTGAGTGGAGATGGCAAAAGGAAAATTGAAGGAAAAACTGAGGGTGGCTTCGGACGGGTTTAGGGATGGGACGCTTTACATATTGAGCATTAGCAGATTTCTCAGAACGTTCATCAAATAAAAGATAAACATTTTTCAAATTTTTTATCGTTGGTAAAATTTCTTGTCATTCTGATCAGATGCATGGTTTTAATGCTTACTTCTTTCTCCTAAAATACTGTGGATGAATCAAAAATTGACTTTTTGTTCAAAGGCATTATAAAAATAGGCACGTTATAGTAAACTATTTGAAAAACATATGTATTTTAGATAAATATTAGGTCCACGAATACTTTTACCATATCCACTTAATAATTATCTATTCATCTTATTCGTGAAAATGTTTGAAGTTTGTAGTTAAATAACTTAAATCATCCATAATATTAAAGCATCAATTAGTTTTAATTATCAATTTTTAAATCTTTCAAATTACCGATATTTCATGACATGTCCATCTCTAAGTATGACTCTTATATATAAAGAGCATTCTTCTTATGGAATAGTAAAAACCTTTTATTAATCCCAAATTTAAATCTATTGAAAGTTTACCTATTCATTCCCTAGTTTCAATTTGGTAGGTAACATCCGTAAACTTTTGAACGTCAGGTAGGAACAATAAAAATTTATAAGTCATCAAATTATTACAAAGATTTAAATAATTTTGTTGGTCTACTAGTATTCCAGATCTGCAACCCGAAAGAAATATTTACAAAACATAATTTTAATCACTTGTCGATAACTTTAAGGTCTATCGAAGTATCGATAACTTGACCTCATCCCTGTCTCCAGCTCTCCAGATATGAAAGCTATGGAAATAAAGTTTGTTCGTCCCGCATTGTGCCGCTCGCCCGTAAATGGATTTTATCACTATATAAATATCCCCCTATTTTTACGTTATTCTACGTTACGCTCTACGGGCTACGTCACGTAACGCCGCTGCGTATCTAACGACATTATTTTGATAAGAACGTGAAGGGTTAATGCTGGTGTGCGAATATATTAAAGAGAGGAAAAGAAGCTCTGGTTAGTTTGTTTAGATTTCATAGCCATAGAAATGGTTTTAAACGAATTATTAATTTGTCATGCATTATTTTTATTTCAGAGAAAAAAAGACCCGAAATAGAATAAGTATACATTAGTCTCATCAAAAAGAAAGGTATACAAGATAAAGTAGGTTGTCGTATCCATCCGAAACTCCCTACGAGTTCCCTTCAATGCATAGAAATCAGTAACGAAAGTGCCTCTACAGAGTGTTACCCATTTCAAAATGTATTGACCATTCCGCTCCATCGACCCAACTTTACAGCGCAACTTAACTGTAAAATACATTACGGAAACATAAAACCGGAGCCGTTTATCTTCCGGACCGGCACGGGCCCGGAACGATCCCGGAACGGTCACGGCTAGCCGAAGGACACTAGCGAAATTATGCGCCAAATGCCCCACGGCTCATTTACTGTAAACGTGCTTCAACACTCCATTGACCCTTCGAAATCTCCGGCATTAATATCGAATGAAGACGTTCCCCCAAAACATCCCATAAATGATAAAACCCGTCTTGTTTATGATATCTTCGAATCTACATGAAAGCCTCCGCGTCTCCCATTCCACCCCTTCGCTTGGCTTCGCTCGAGCTCTTAACTCCTTTACATAAAAATAAACCACCTGCCCGAGCGAAGCCTGCGTGACCTAACCGCTAGTATTTAGGCTGCAGCGGTGCAAGTCTAACAACCTCGTACTAAAACAGAATATCGATTACTTTCGCTACTATAATGTAATCCCCCGCCCACTTTTCGTTTTTTTAGTACAGGATAATAATATAGTGGTCTCTGTCTAGCATGGGGCGCGGGCGTCGGGCGCGGGTGTCCCGGGGGGCGGTCCCCCCGCGTATGTAAATGATCGTCTCCGCGGCGCTGTGTGCGCGCTGGAGCGACCACCCCCGCGTGTCGCGCGACTACAACACCGCGGCGGCGGCGCAGGCCGCGACACCCGCTCGCTCGAGGTGTACTGCCCTGACGGCTCCTGTCCTATTTTAAATACGAATCCCCGATCTGATCCGAATCGACATCTACGAATTTTTCATATTTCAGGGTACGTCTACGACGGCCGGCTACACGCTCGCTTGTATTGTAAACACGCCGCGAAGCGGGCCTCAGCCGAACGAGGCAGACATGCAAATGGTACGTCTAACTGATGACAAAGATAACAAAGCGGGGGCAGTTTGAGCGAAAACGATTTTCTCGTAAACTTTGTGTAACATTCCGTCGTCGAGCGTGCGGTTTCATGTTTTACGTTTATTGCCGTAGAGCCGAGTTTCCCGCCGTGGTTTATAGACGTGTGACGTTGTTGCGCGCGGCGTGACGTCACGAATACGTCGAAAATGACACTTTTACGAGCAATCATTTACATTATTTCGGTGTTAAGCGTCGCGTGCGTCCCGAGTCGCGATTGATTTTATGTCGTGGCATCTCACATTTGCGTTCGGTTAAATCGAATCACTACACGGTACACGACCGAGTTATTTTGTAATGGTAGTTTCGCGTGAGAGTTTTTCATTTTTTCCTGTGTTTGTTATATTCGTGCCGGGGCCCCGCGGCCGGCGGCGGCAGATGCGGGGCCCATTCACCAAAGGGTTCGAGTTTGTCCAATAACCGTTATTTGCTTTGATAAGTTATTGAAATTGGATTGGTATTTTGCAATTGTATTTTCGGCTTTTACCCAGCTAGTGTGTGATGTAGTACAGTTGACATTTTAAATGAATTGAGTATATTACATTAAAATCTTTCAGTATATTGTATTCTCTCTCTATGAGAGAAGGCCCGTGTCCCAGCAGTGGGAACGTGATGGGCTGATGATGATGATGATGATATTGTATTTACTAAAAACAAAAATATGATGAACGCCCAGTGCTCATATAAAATTGGCAATAATAAATCTTATTAACTATGCCTCAAAACCTACTATACTAGGTAGGTACTAAATTCCTAAATAAACACAGTTAACGGGAATCAAACCTGCTATGCCGTAATAATTGGCCAGCATTTTCATTTGCCATCAAAGTGATCACTAGATACCATAATTTTCTTATGTATAAAATAAAGTAAGTAACCCAGAATAAGCACAAAAAAAGGAGTAAAATGTATGGTTTAGGTTCACCAAAGTTTATTGCATTAGGTCATGGACACTCCCAGGATCCAATTAAGGTCTTCATTAAGCTGCTTCCGGGAAATCTGTGCCCGCGCACAATGTTGCGCGTCGACCTTTATTTTTATATGGATACATAACCTTATTGTTTTTTTGTATTAGAGCAAAATATACAATTCTTTGAATTCTTTCTTTCACTGAAAACTTTTCGATACTTTAAAACCAGGTCAATGATTTTCCATTTCCGAAATAGCTAAATCAACATCCTGTATAGGTACCACCGTAAGCTTCGATGAGCCACGATAGCTACAGGTACATAACCTTCCAATCATTACAGAATCATATCTAAAATAATTGATATTATTCTTAGCATGTAATTGCACGCTAACTCACTCAGTATTGCCATGTATACTTCTACAAAATACAAACATCTGCATCACAATTCACGTTCATCAAAGTCTGAACCACCCTGTATAAACATCGCGCCTAGAGCTAGTCGATATCTGGAGGCAGCTACAGGGTGCGCTAAACTTGCTCAATTCGGAGATACGAGAGCGAGCGCTACCTGCCTCACTGTGTAAATCTAGTAAGGTACAGACGTAGACAGAAGTGTTAGAACGAAGATATTTTGCGACGAATGTTGTGCTCCTGAAGTAATTCAAAGGTCAATGTGGCATTCTTTTTGAAATATTTGTGAACTCGTACCTACTAGGTACCATACTTTTTTACCACCATACTTTACTTTACCTCACGTACCATACTTTACTTGTTACTATGGTCCTGAGAAAAAAATTGCGATTTCTTTTTATATTTTTTTTATTTAGCCTCTGTGGTGTAGTGGTTGGACAGGTTGGCCCAAATCTCATACTTCATTGAGGTTGCGGGTTCGATTCCCGCGACGAGACAAATGTTTGTGCACAAAAAAAAACGCAAGCATTCGTTTTGTGTCTGGGTGTTGTGGGACCATGATTCTCATAGTCCTGGTTCCCTAGATACAGGGAATCCTAGTTAAGGGTCAGGACCTATGTTTGTGATCGTTGGGCGTTATTATTTTATTAATTTATTAATTTTGTCCTGTTGCGTGAATCGAACTCATACCTCTGTTTATGAGCTGTCCACTGTCCACTGTCTACTGCTTGGTAAAAGTTACCTCTATCTAGCAGTCTTGTTGCCGTTACAGCATTCCAATATTTCATAACACTAACTACTTTAACGATCGCCATATTCGTGTTGGCGAGAAAGCTCCTTAAAGAAATAGACAAAAAAAACTACTTTTACATTGCTATCAATACCATTTTCTGACCTAAACGACTTCCGTATGCGACAGTACGTACATCGTCGTCAGATTTATCATATTCGCAGTTGCAGCTCGCAGGTCGCGCGACAATTGTAATGTAAAACCCGCGCCGGATCCGAGTGCGGCCCTGGACGTGACGTCACGTCACGTGGGGTTCACGAATTTAGAAGATAAGGTGGTCTATTTTAGGACATATTTTATATATAATACATTGACATATGAGCAAATGGTAAAATAATATATTTGGGTAGGTACGTAATTAAGACAGTATCAAAACACTAGACTGCGAGTGATTGTGGTGTAGTGGTTAGATAGGATCGATTCCCACTACTGGAAAATCTAAAAAAGTTCGTCTAATTAGACCAGCTTGACCAGACTGACTGCTCATAAGGGAATCAGTGCTACAAGAACTTTGGAATCCTTACACTGCTGAGGCACTCCCAGGGAGAGAGTGCGGGCCATTTTCCACCATGCGTAATGTAGGTTACTATGTGTAATTGATATTCCTATTTTAACCATGTATTAAATGACCTGACAACAGTAACTACAAAATAAGATCATTATTGTCAGTTCGCTGCAATGATGTACGGACCAGTTCGATGCCAGGCTTTTTTAACCGGTATCTGTTGAGCACAGGGAAGCGAGAAACAGTGGATGTGGCATAATTTATCGCCTAATACATTTCCTGAATATAATGTGAGGACAATCAATAAACTTCTATAATGATGCTACGAAATACGCTATCCTTCTAGAGTTACAACAAAAAATATTGGGTATAGAACTATTCCTCTTTGTTTAATATAATTATTATTGTAAACCTATTTTAAGATCTACCTATACTTTTAACTGTGTTAAGTGCATAAAAATATAACTTATATATTTAAACTGTGTTTCTTTATAGCCTATGGTATTTATAAGTAAACATTTACCTACCGCTATACCTAGTTTAGGCAATAAAGGGTTTTCGATCTATTTATATATTTTTGGTGATTTAATAACTAGCTTCTTTGTCTTGGTATAAGATGACACATTCTATGGTGGTAGATGAAGGATGGCAGTCGTACTGCAAATATTGGTCAGTGAGAGTATGTGGAGTACCAACTATCTGTTGTAGATGTACGACGGAAGGTGGCATCAGCTCGCTATCCTGAGATGATGGATTTTAAGTTTCATAATGCCCTATAATTTATCTTGAAACAGATGTCCTTCAAACCGAAATCCTACTATATAATATTATAAACGCGAAATTTTGTAAGAATGGATGTATGGATGTACCTTTGTTACTCTTTCACGCAAACACTACTGAATAGATTTTGATGAAATTTAGTATGGAGATAGCTTATACCCTGGATTAACACATAGGCTACTTTTTATTCCGGGAAACCGCGGGTGAAACCGCAGCTAGTACAGTAATGTTTACACACTACTGATTGATGATTGATTATTTATCAGGCAAAGGTGTGGTACTTTCCGAGACGGACTCTTGCAGACGAGTCGCACCACTACAATAGACGTTCTGTCTGCCTTAACTTGTAATTCTAATTACAAACGGGTTCTTTTTATGACAATAGCATACAAATTATCCTCTTAACATCTAGCGCTGCAACATTGCAAATAGTCACGCCATCCCGTGATCTCATACAACAATGCATCATCATTACCCGATCATTTACGCACGTTCATTCATTAAAATGTCGATACCATCCGCAATAAATCAATCAAATATAGAAAATGTCATCTAAAACAGTCGTTGGCAACACACCAAGCCGTCGCCAGTTTTAGCTACCAGCTTATTGTTATGCAAAACGGGCGTATGTTAACTTCGGACCTTCCTCGCCTTTTGGGGGACAATGATACTGAGTGATTCATTTTTCACGGTCGCTCGCGTTTGTTGCGGTTGCTGCCGAAACGTTACAAAAGTCTAGAAACTAGATAGAGTCACAAAACGTTTTGTGTTTATTCTGTTACATAATACTGCTTTTTAAAGCAAAAAACGCGATTTACGCATTTTGTCTATAGTTTTCCTCATCGCACAAGATGTTTCATACCTTTGTTTCCTCAATTCAAATAAGTGGCACGTGTATAAAATCCATCAAATTCCTTTACAAACAGTTGATGCCAAGAGGTCTTTGCAGTCGATTTAAAATGGCCTCCCTCTAAATCAGTGCCCTAATCAAAAAGTACATCATAATCTTATAATAAAATGGGTCAAAGAGAGCCCTAATGTCAACCCTGGGAGAATACGGGCTTACATTGGTGATGAAGAAGTGTGGCACCAGGTACCACCTCCATATTTTCCTGCTCCCAACAACTAAAAGACAATGAGCGCGGACCTACAGCGCGTCACTCCTTAAAACCTTTCGCTTTATTTCGCGAGCCTCCTTTTGTTCCAGCATTTCTTTATTTTGTTGTGCGATCTTATTATTTCGCTACCGTTGGCCGCGGACCGCGTCGCATCCTCCATATTGTTTTTGTTCGCATTGCTGCCATACAGTAGCCGCTGGAATGAAGTAATACGGCCCAAGACTCCGAGGTATTGTGTATTTGCGAGCGGTTTTTTTGTTTTATTTCTCTCAATGCCACGTCAAGTTTTTGTTTTGGGTGAGTCGCGATTCTATGTGTGTTATGTAATGTGGTGATATGATCTTTGGATGTGTTTGTAATTATTGGGTAGTGATGGGTGTAGGAATTCTTGGACTATCAAAATATGCATGGAGCTTATTAGTTAGGACACTACTTTTACATAGCGATTTCCTGAAAGTTTGTGAGGATGTGCTTTTGTTACCAAACCATGCAAAAATTACTGGATATTGTCGAAATTGAGAAAATAAGAGCTTTAGATCATAGAATAAGACGTAAGATATTTTTTATCTCGGAAACTTGACACGCGGGAAAAATAAACAAAAGCTTGGTTATTCCGCCGTGAGCTATGTTACTGTGTCTATTTAACACCGTAATATCATTTTCACTTATATTTGACTTACATAAAATTGCAAATAGGTATGATTTTCCAAATTGATGAGACTTTAAAACTTTTCTTTGGATTTTAAATAAACAAACTTTGTATGAAAAAAGTTCACAATATTATAATTATACCCGTTACTTTGAGAGTCCAGTCTTATTTATTTATACTTCCCAACACTACGATACGTGCTAATTAAACTTGGAATGATTGGAACGACGGATGCGAAAAATAATTTGTGATATTTCTATAATGTTAGTTTTTATTTTGAGCCATTTCTCATTAATATTTGTATTAACGGACATTTTAATGACGAAATACACTTGTAGTTAAGTTAACGTGTAATGCTGAAAGCTCAGCTGGAAGATTCCTTAAGACAAGCAATTCTGATGACGATTAAAAACTCTACATTGTATTTACGATGGAATTACAGACCTACTATACCTACACATTTGAATCATGAAAATTGGTTTGGACAACAATTTGGTGTATATGTACATATTACTGACTGAAAACCTAACACCTTAGCCTTTGCTGAGTCGTATCCTTTTCCTGACGTCACGCAACATCTCACTCTCTTATATATTTTTGTTACTTATGTTCGTTTTGTCTGTTTTTAGTATGTTCTTGTTTAATTAAGTGTGATATTGTGTGCAACAAGATATGTATGTTCTTTCTTTCTCTCTATTATATTTATGATTACCAATGACGCTCTGATGATAACAGTATGCATAATACACTTTCTAAATACGTATAAGTTTTTTCCATGAAGCAAAGTCGCTGAGTTAATCTTGAAATTGAGAGTAGCGATCAAATACAAAAGAAAAGTGCGACTTGCGCAGGAGTTTTAACGCAGCTTCACCATGTGTTTTCAGTCCATGGTTGAAAGCCAAACAAAAATCGCCACTCAATCCTCTTTGTAAACAATCTAGTACATAAAGTGTCCACAACTAAAGGCTCTGTTACCTCCTTTTTAGGCTGTAGGAGTGTGAATGCCGCGTGTCGAGGCACTAATTAAGGGCCGACATGCGCGATCGCGGCGGTTATCAAGCCTGCAGAGCACAGATACAGCTACTGGCGCCCGAACACAGTCTTGCTTTTAGCGCCCTTGTCGGGATCTCGGGAATTTCAATTAATTAAATTATTTTCGTTAATTAGATCTGTTAGGCCTGTTTAGGGCGCGATTGGGTGTTGTGGCGCGGATTGTTTTGTAAAAAGGTACGGCTATTTTAATTAAGGAGTTGAAATTCTAAGGATTATACTCATTTTATGTGTAGATTTATTGAACTAGTATTGTCTGGAGTAGGTATTTAAATTAATGCAGTTAAACAAGGTTTTTTGAAAAGAAAATATACGACCACCGCCTGGGACTCAAACTTGCATCTCAATCTTCCCTCAGCGGGGTAAGTGCTCTGCTCAATTGAGCCACGGTGGTCACCAAGTCAGGTGCCGAAATTTTTTGGATATATCAATTTCGAAAAGAGTTGCAAAGACGCTCTTATCTATCTATAAATTTTAATCCTTCGATCCGCAACAATTACTTACTAAGAATAATATTATTACCGGAACGAAGTAATTCGACAGAGAACTAAAGTCACCGACATAGCTCACAGGATTAGCCAGCTGAAGTGGCAGTGGGCCGGCCATATTAGCCATAGAACTGATAACCGTTGGGGTAGACGCGTTCTAGAGTGGAGACCACGAATTGGCAAACGTAGTGTAGGACGCCCTCAGGCTAGGTGGAGCGATGATCTTCGCAGGGTAGCTGGTAGCAGCTGGATGAGAGTAGCCGGGGATCGTGCTCAATGGCGTGCAATTGGAGAGGCCTATGTCCAGCAGTGGACTGCGATAGGCTGATGATGATGATGATGAATAATATTATTAACCCACCTGAAAGATCATTTGGTGTAAATATTAGTATCAGCAGTGCAGTAAGAAAAGGCGCCAGTATCAGAAATACTACAATGACCTAAGTTAGCAACTCCGTCACGAAAAGCCTTCATCTAATTTATTATGACAGCCGATACCCTCGCCGGCGTAAGTCGAAACAAACGAGTCCGCGGAACAATGTCCGACGTCCACGGTTTTTTCAGTGCAGCGAACAATCGGGAGCTCGGAATTTATTGAGTCGTATTGAAAATAAATAAAAGTACCTATATCTATACTAATATAAAATTGTAGCAGCGCTGTGTCTGTATATTTAAAACTAGCTACGCCCCGCGGTTTCACCCAAAGTTTCCCGGGATAAAAAGTAGCCTATGTCTTTCTCCAGGACCTAAATAAAGTACCTACATGCCAAATATCATCGATATCCGTTTAGTAATTTTTGCATGATTGAATAACAAACATGCATCCATCCTCACAAACTTTAGCATTTATAATATTAGTAGGATTTTTGTAAAACTGATTTGCTTTGACTATTGAGTCGTCTCTGACACTACTTACTTATTTGGACTTGTTGTCGGTTTGTCTTGTCAGTTACGTATGATGCAAAAACTACTCAGTAAAATAATGTTACTTTTACTGGCCTTTCGCAGTTTCTGCAGATTCTACGTTGGCATACTGTGACCTGCAGATTCTACGTTGGCATATTGTCCAACACATAGGCATCACGTATAATGTTTGAAGACCTAGTCTGCTTTTAGGGAAAACATCAATATTTTTTTATTCATTTTTGGCATCACAGACGCATTTATAAACGTCAAATTATCACCATGACACAACCACCGTATCGGAAAAATCCATCCTTGCTCAAATAAGTCAACGAACAACACGTCTACATCTGTGGCAGTAAGCACACGGAGTCGCGTGCAAAAGCTAGTAAGTAAATAAAAGTACAAACTGACGTGGGAGGACACGAACCCGTCGCGGTGGAGGATTGATCCGGAGACCTCAGCTGTCCGTCTGCGTCGTGCTTGCTTGTACAGAGGGATCTAGTGGAGATACTTATGGAGAGTAGGTTGGAAGTGGAAAGTATCCATTGTAGAAGTGCCTCTATTGAATAAGGAAGATTCTCCGACCGAGTCAGGTGTTGTTGGCCCGGGGACAGCTGTCCGTCAGCGGAGTCTAATTGGAAGTTGTCATACGAACTTAGTTTGTGCGATGCAGAAATGTATGGGGTTTCGCACTTTTGTATGAGCGATAATATCAGCGCCATCTGTGAGCATGCATGCGTTAACTCGTCGATATTTATGTGGCTCTTCGGGTCGCCACAGAAGTCTGGAGCCAGGGGAAACTATATCCATTATAGAACAATAGTGTCTTGTTTTTTTTAATATATAAAAACAGGGTAACAGATATATAGTTTTTATGGACTATGTGTATAACGTATCCTTATTTATTTATTACTTATATTTTTTTAATAATAATATCTGTCACAAGAATTCCCTGAAGGGAATTCTTGTACGGTCTGGCTTACTATAGTCGTTTATCAGATAAGCTGTTTGTCTGAAGATCAGTCTGTCACAGGGTTTTGTCATCCAAAACGTGTTTAGTCTTTGTTTTTCTTCACAAGTTATGTATTACTTTGATATGAATAACAACGAATATTAAGGTATCATTAGCTCTTTCGAGATACCGCAAAAAATCTAGCTTTTATAAAAATGCCATTGTCTGAAAACAAAGAGAAATGCGAAGAATTCTTCCAAGTCAATTAACACATCCTGTAATGTAGTGCGAGACTTTTCGTCTGCGAGACAGGTTCGCTTGTCCCTTTTCACTTGAAGATATTTAAATAAATAATAGTACTATTTTCGTTCTGGTTTATCATCATCCTGTGTAAAGGTTTGTTGGCAAGAGTATCGCATACTGTCACGAGACACGGTCTGTGGGACCCTACCAGTCTGCGAGACCGTACTCTATGTGTGAGACTCCACTGGTCTAAATGACCACATTGCATAAACTTAGACTTTACTGTCTTTGCTGTCTTGTTTTGTCGCTGGTCCAAAAATAGCGAGTTGAGGAAAACAGTTCTTCAAAGTTTGTATTATGTTTAAACACCAAAAGTAAAAGAAAAGAAGGATGGATAGAAGGAAAGAAGAAAAGATAAGAGGAAAGAAGTAAAAAAGGACGGAAAAAACATGGAAAGAAGGTGTACGGAAAGAAGAAAAAGTCGAAATGAAAAACGAAAGGCGAGATAAGAAGAATGTGAGGGATAAAAAAAGAACAGAACCTTGATACCTTTAAATGTCTTCCAACATCCATTTCTTCAGACCATTCCCCGCGTCCCTAAAGGCCGCACTTACTAAGGTCAGTGTGCAATCAAGGGAGTCCCCGCGCAATCAGACGGACGCCTGATTGCCGCAGCATTTATCTAATCGCTCGGTGTGGACACGACCTTAAGGACTCTGTACCATTATTAGAGTGAAATTGTGAGGAAAGCCATAGTTATCTACATTATATGAGAGTTGAACGTTTGGTGACTGTGTTGTTTCTCAGTGTGTGTTTGGCTTATGAATCAAACGGGATACAATGCAGGTATTTGAAGATTTAAACGAATAATACTTTTGAGTAGGCATACGTAGATAGACTTTCACGGTCTACTTTCAAAACAAGTTGAGCCATCACGGCTTTGCAAGATGCAATTTTTGAGCCCGATGGAATGGACGGTCACAGTCTTTTTTCGAAACAATGATTTGGAGCTCTGTGGTACCAACCTTCCAAATTTAGCAAGAATTCTTTGTAATTCTTGAAAAGAACGAAATCTTATCAAATGTGCTTTAAAGTTAACTGTGCGTCATTGACTATTCTATGAACTCTTGTAAACTCTGGATGTCTTCACAGCATTGGATTGCAGTTTTCTTAATTCTGATTCCACATCACAATAAGGAATGTAATATAGAATCTTTCACACATAGCCCTACAACAAATTAACATTAATTCTGCCTCAGCAGGCACTACAAATACGTACATTTCGGGTCTCCAGTACCCCATTCCAAACTACGCAGCAAATTGCCACTCAACCAAGTGTTAAGGGTCTGCAAGACCCAGGCCTGGGAGCTCGGGGTCTATGAGACCGCCACGCCTTTCTTCGGCCGAAAGGTCAGCGGGTAATTAATGGTCCCTCAAGCAATCACAGGACTCAGGCCCTCTGTGATTGGTCCAATTTAGAAGACGGATCAAAGAGGGCGCAGTCGTCAAAAGGAATATTTGATGTTTGATGTTTGGCGCTGATGTGTTTTTAATTTCGGATGTTGTTTCATGTGGGGCGTTTTATTGGGCCCGTGACATTTTTTGCACGTGCCTGCCATTTTTTTTCGTGTTTGTTACATAGAAAGCTTTTAACTGGTATTGGAAAAGCTTTATATAAATACATCCGAAGATGTTTTTCCAAGTAAAAAATGTCGAATAAATTAAATATTTTATGAACATTTTGCAATTTTCTTAGATATGTCATGATTTATAAAAAATGTTAATATTTAATTACAAATTAATAATTTGTCGCCAAAAGCCTCGTCAATACAGTAAAAGCTTTTGTTTATAACATGGTTTTTATGTATGATAGCGGTGACTGCTTTCTGAAATAATAATAGTTTTAGGAACCTCATCCGTACAGGACAGTACTAATATATATAAAAACTTTTCGTATCAAAAGGAACATTAAAGCAAAATGAAGTATCAATCAAAACGTCCAAAACGACCTAATAGAAGATCGTCCGGTTGACAATATGACTTGGTCGCAAATGGTCCTAATATCAAAAGAACATGTTAGCAAAAGGTTTTAAAATGTAAAGTCAGGAACAAAAACATTTATTGGAAACAACTTCGGCATCCTATTAAATATGCTGTTGATGGTGTTTACGATTTAAAAACTTGTTTGTAGTCTTAAATTCCTCAAGACTCCAATATTTCCTCACTACTTTCTACTTTTCAATCCGAACAAAGAAGCATAACGTCCTCAATGTTCACCAACCGTTTTATATAAATAAGAGCCATCGACCCGAGCTAACGTCTTGGGGAGGTGTAAACAACCCTTTAAAATAGTGTGCCATTATCGCAGGGTTTGAGGGTTGGAGGGTGAGGCGGGGAGATCGGGGGGAGGTGAAGGGCTAAATATCTTTTAGTATCTGCAAAACGTCTAATTTAGTAGCGAGGCTTTGATGTTGTTTCTTAGGATTAGAGTGGAGTAGAGTCGACTCTATGGGAAATTCGGAACGTGTTTTTAACACATTTTTTTAAGTTTAGCTGCTTGTCTTTCCTACAACAGATACTGAAATAATGACTATGCTTTTTTAACTGACTTGAAAAAAAGAAGGACCATTTCAATTCGATTGTATTTTTATTATGTGTTTTACCTCTGAACTCCGTCATTTATAAACCGATTTGGAAACTTGCGTTGGGTTTAGTATAGCTACGAAGTGGTCCCATATAAATTTCATCGATATTCGACCTTGGACTTCGAAGTTGCATCAGAATTGAAGTCTTTTTTTTAATAAAATGTATACTTGTCTTTAGAAATGTGGGTTTTAGAATGTTTTAAGTCTTGAATAAAATTTAAATATACAAATACTTTACGATTTCGATATTAAAACTTCCTAGTTGTGACTATGTACTTGTTTATCATGTACCTATTTTTAAGGTTTTTAACAATAAAGTGTTTGTCTACGTATCTTTCTATCTACCAGATAAAATATATAGAAATGTATTATAGGAAAAAATATCTAATTCTATATACTTTAGAAGTTTACCTCTTATTTTTGTTTGTTTTGTTGATCGACGTTTAAATAAAGCTTTGAAAAGCTCAAAAACTTACAGACATTTTTTTGAATATAGAAAGCAACTCTATTCCCCTTTTCCGTCCGGGTTGTGTAGAGTCAGTCTCAGGGGAGAGTCCTCTCGTTTACTTATCCATCTCTATCTGATCAACATCTTCAATAGGAGATATGTGTTACTATGTGCTTCCAAGTATATAAGATCGATGCCTCGATTTCTTAGGCTCGGCATTTGAAGTAAAGTTACATAGTTTGATTTTTACACAAATATTATAACGTTTACTTGTGGTAGGTCTCTCGTATGCGGGAGGCCGTCTGGGTTTGTACCACAGCTTTGCCAGTTATTCTGCCGCCAAGCAGTAGTGCGCATGCATTACTGTGTTTCAGTTTGCTTTTTATGGTATTTAAAGTTCTGGGTGGCACCGCAATTATTATGGGCAGGTGTAGCACTTACCATCAGGTGAACGACTTGCTTATCTTATCACTGAATCAAAAAAAAAAGTTTTGTAGTGTAAATCTGTCTATAGTAAAATGTATGCCGAAGAGGCAGAATACAGCATGTAAGTACTCTACTCTACATTTGAACGTTCAGTATTTAGCATGATTGAGTAACAACATCCACACACATCTCAGTAATTTTCAGTATATAATATTAGTAGGATTTATTTGATATCGAAGAGATCCACATTTCACATGAAAAATACTAATCACAATCCATATGATTTGATCTATCACCTAACATTAATAAGTAGGTACACCTCATCCCACAATCTTCACACCACACTTAGAAATTTTAATTTCATCTCACTGCAACCCGTATATCTGATAATTAAGGTCTATACAAGGCGTTCCCGCAGCTTTGCCCGTGTTGGTAGCAGTTAAAGGATGTTGTCTGGATGTTAGTAGATAATTCCACATCAGCGGTGCAAGATAGAAGAGGTAGCGACTAGATACATTATGGATTAGATGGATAATATTGAAATATGTACTTTTAGTAATATAAGAGTTATTTTTCGGCTGAGTTTTTGGAGCATAACACCATCACCGCAAGAAATGATAATCAAAAAATGTAAATAACTCAATTAAAAAAAGCTAATATTATGAATGTAAGGTCAAAACATAAGAAAATAAATATTTAAAAAACATAATAGTAATTGGTGTTTAAAAAAAATGGTATAAATTGTAATTTTTTGAAGATAACCCACGTTTTTTTCATAATACAGATCGAGGTCCAGGGTTGTTCGGAAAAACACTCTCTAGAGAAGATAGCACGAAGAAACTTTGCGGAAATGCATATGGTTTTTGTTGAGCCAAAGGCAACCGACACAGCTTGATAGGTGTATGGTTCTATGAAATACTTTCTTTTACAAAGTTCTTTTTACTTTATATTTCCAGGAGTTTACCAGAAGTGTACATTATTTATGTCTTCAACTCACACAGTTTCCAAACTTCTTTCAGCTCCGTTTCCCTGAGAATTATGGTTGTTCAGGAACAATGTCTCGCGCGAGTCGAGCTTTCCCTTCGCCGAGATTAAGAATTATTACCTCTTATCTCGTCCTGACTCGACAACTCGTCGGCTATTCGCTCTCACTCGATATCTAAGTGAAATTATTTCGACAAACTTTACCTAACGGTTGAACACCCCTGACGTACAACGCGGCGCACAAATCTCAACCTTGATTTATTCTACTAGGGTCATGTTTTGTTTGAGGCCAGTCGCGGCACTTAAGACAGGTGATTAACGAAAAGCGGGAAACTGGAAATCATTTGTGAATTCCCGAAAGAGACAGGTGATGTGATATTATGCAAATGAAACAGGAGTGCGAGCGAGAGGGTGTGATTACTGAAGTTCAGGTTGGCAGACGCGTCTCGACGGATAAAATTTATACGAGGATGAAACGATTTATTACAAAAGCGTTGAGTACGTACTCGAAATTAATTACGCTAAGTTTTGCTTTCATTTTGTTCCATTGTGGAAGATTTTCCTTGTCTTGTCGGGATACCGGGTTTTATTGCGTGAGGATTTAGAGGTTGATATTTATGACAAGTTCGCGCGTATATTTTCTTTTTTTGGTGTTTTTGTGAGATATTCGCGGGATGCTGAGCGCTTGTCGACTGGGACATTACGTTATCTTATCTATCGGACGTGATACTCGTATTGAGACGATACATTGCAGTTTCTTGGGACCTGCGTTACCTACATTACTTTATACCTACCTTAAGTTTTATTTTTCTCACAACCTTCTTATAATTTCCTTCAACAACTCAGAATATAATAAATAATTTATAAAAATAGAGACGAACTAGTAAACTGACAAAGCTTTTCCCCCGAACGGTGTTCCGATTACCGCTTTGCTGGCAATTCCTCAATAGGCATTATAAACTTTTCTTTCTTACAATATTAGTGTAAGAAATAACTAAACAATCAAATCATTACGGCCGGTCATTTACCTCGGACAAGACGATATCGCGCGACTTCCGGTTCCGGCGTGTGGCGCCACAGCCGCTTCCGGTGTCCGCGGCCTGACGAGCTGCCACGCGCGTGACGCACTTCCGACCGGTCAGCTGGCACTGCAAATAGGTAGCAGTTTCAGGTATTTAGCTGGTAAAGTATAAGAACAACATTTGTAAAACTGGGTAGTAAGTAGAGATGCGCTGAGTATTCGTTTACTACTCGGTACTCGGCGTACTCGATGTTTTTTTCAATACTCGTACTCGGCTGAATAACTCGGTTCAAGTAACAACAACTCGGCAAAAATAAAGTGATAGAGTTAGGTAAGATTTATAGTACTAAAAAAATTTTTGAAGTAGTGGGCATTAATTCAATAATGAAAAAAAATCAATATTTAAAATTTAGCAAAGGCAAGTTATGATGCAGAAATGCTAGGCTTTCTTCCCGTTACGGTAACAGATTCCTCTTCTCCTAATAAACATTACCACATAAATTATCCACTTCTTCAAATAATCTGTCGGTATATACAGTGCTTGCGTTTGCGGGTGCATTCAAGAACACTCTTATATTGTTATATGTAGCTATTCTGCCGCCAAGCAGTAATGCGCAAGCATTACTGTGTTCCAGTTAGAAGGGCATTGTTGCCAGCGAAATTACTGGGTATTATGAGACTTAAGAGCTAATTGTCTCAGGATAACGAGCGCAGTGCAGCGCCGCGCAGGATTTTGCAAAACAAATTTCTGGGTGGTGCTGCAACTTTTAGGGGCAGGCGTATTGCTTACGAACCTTTGGCGAACAACCTGCTCGTCTTGTCAATCATAAGTATATAAAAAAAATTATATCCATTATATATTATAGGCAATATAGATGATAATATATATTTTTTAATCATTTGAGTGTATAATAACTTAAATTCGTCCTACTTATTACTGCACACTATCGTCTTTAAAAATGTTGTTTTCCTTACCCTATGGTTGTCTGGAAGAAATCTTTGCGATCTATAAGACCGCCTTTTGTACTTATAGGAAATTATGTATTACCAACAGTAATTACTGTTTTTTTAAGTGCAATAATGTGTTACCATCTATATATCTATCCAGTACACACAGTGCATACAGTTCGTAGCGCCGCCGTCCCACGTACAGACGTACCTATGGACATACATTTATCTCTCGTACTTATTATATATATTACCTACTGTCATTTGTTTACAGACTCATCAAAAGATCCTCAAGCACTCACCAACCCAAATAATCCATAACTCATCCAATTCATAAAGCAAAGCATTAGTTGCTGAGGTTTCAGCACACAGATCGCACAAATATTCGTACGGAGAGAAAGTAACCGAGGGCTGCATCCGATGAATATGTATGAGAGGGGGCAAAAGGGGGCGCAAAGGGGACAGGAGGGGCGTCCGTGTAAATGGAAATTTCAAATAAAAATACCTCAAATATTAACATGAGCTGGATTCGTGTTTTTCCGCGTTTTTCGTCGGACGGTGCGGAGACATGTGTGATAACATGGACGAAACAAAACGCGCTCGGATTCCTTTTTTGGTTTGGAGGGTAAAATGATATTGTCGCTACGAGTCGCGGCTCTAGGATGTCCAGCGTAGTGATTATGATTAGAAATGTGCTTGTTACGGCTGTTTGCTTGCTTTGCTATTATTCTAGCAATTCAAAATTTGATTTTCAAATGCAAAACTGGAAAAGAAAAGTTTTACAAAAGTTTGTTATTCATCGGAATATTTTTTTTGTTAGTGAGTGATGAGACCAGCAAATCGTTTACCTAATGGTAAGCACCCAGGACTGCGTTGCGCTCATCACCCCGAGACATCAGATAATTAAGTCTCATATGCCCAGTACTTAACATATACTTACATTTAAGGAATGTTACTATCACTAATTATTTTTCGGTTAATATTGTAAATTTTGACATTCCTTAACTTATTACATTTTCCATTACTATACCTACGTGCTTGGTTAAGTGATTTACTAAATAAATACAGTATGAAAGTGAAAGAATTAATTTTGTTCATGAATATTTAATACGCGATTAAAATCTTCTTGTTCACAAGTTATTTAGATTCCTTTCCGCTGGTTTCTTTACTTCATTACTTAGCTTGATTTACGCATAGCGTTATTACGCCTGCTAATTATATAATAAATAATTTTATACTCATTTCTATTATACAGTCCATAAATTAGACGTATAACGTGAACGTTTTGTTTTCCGATGAAATATAATAAGTTTAGAACTTCGAACAAATTTATTTCGTTTCTATCGAATTTGAATGTTAACCTTCTAGGTCAGCGGTTTCTATTTTCACATTTGGTCGAAATTGCTATTTTAGCCCATTTGCGAAGTTCAGGCTAGTAATGAGTTCACTTTGTACTATTCAATATCTAATTTGATCTAGTTTATCTTCAGCTGGAGCTATTTTAAATTATTTGAAAACTTGCCGTGATCGTCAGTTTTTTTTCAAGATTTTGAGACATACGGTTTCCTCAGTTTGTGGTCGTACCTTCTGGGTAGTGGCACAGAGCAGATATCGTACGTGGTGGTATTTACTTCGATTTCTAATTCATTCATATTTTGTTACTGTTCCTTTAACCTGTGAGAAATGGATCTCATGCACCTCAGTTTGATATGTTTATAAATTGTACAAAATGTTTAATGACAAAATACCTATATTATATTTTTTGTGACTATTGAATAGAGTCATTAGAAATGTATTTTATTTTGTTAGGTATAATATTTTATACTTAGTCATAAACGAGAGTACTTTTTGCCCTGGTACAGCCAAAGCAAATGCCATTGGTTCCGCACTTCAACTCCACTGGAAGCATCAGTTTTTTACCCAGCAGCCCTGTATTTTATTGCTGTAGCGAATCTCAAGCACGCCTGTGCGACGTCTGCCACTAGTGGCGAAACTATATAACAAGGATGAAGGTAGGGAAAAATGAGGCGATTATCTCTTTAGAAGTAAAGTATATATTTTCAGGTGATGTTGATGAAGAGCGTGTGTAGCTCAGCAAGAGCTCGTTGAACTTTCGATCCAACGCACTGGAGTTCGAACCCCACTAGGCCCCGAGCCATAGACTTCCTAAAATTAAGTGCGGATTTACCATTCGCTCTAAAAACGGCGAAGAAAGGAAAGGAATCCAGCATCTCCAATAATCACAAATTTCAAGGACATGTGTCAAACCGCCACCCACACTGGGCCAGTGTGGTGAATTATGGTCCATACTCTTTTTATGAGTGATACCCGTGTCACAGCATATAATGATGAAAGCCCAACGGTCATATAGTTTCTGACCCATAACTAGGTTTGTCTGTATACATGTATAGATAATGAAGTTATAAACTTATACAAGTTAGACCCAGGTCTCACAGTAACCACATAATATAAGAAATATACTAGAACTTTTTTTTCTCTGTAAGTATAGATATTTACTTACTTGAATCTATAGTCCGCAACTGCTGTGTTGTAAGCTGATCTGTTCTACCACCATACCAGTTGAGCTCTCTTAAGAGGCTTCTTAAGCTTTATCACAAAAAACAATCTTATAGCTGATCCTTCTTTGCAGTTCAGTTTTACTGAAGAAATTATAGTTGACTTGCCTCGATATTAAGATTCACTTGGTTTGAGTGAAAACTCAAACTGTCGGCTAGTCCGAGGTTCGTATATCTACATGGACCTTTTCAAGGGCTTTTCCAGAGGTTCATTGAAATTGGTTTTTTCACCTACATGCGGACAGATTTGGTGATTAATGGAAGAAAGATGGCGCCGATACGAGAAACATATATGGTGGACTAGGTATTTGATCGTGGAGTTTCTAGACAATATGCAATAATTCTTTGTTTTATGTGATAGTGAAAGATGGTGATTTAATTCAAAAATACAGTTGGAATTTAACACTCGCTCTAAACCGGCGAAGGAAAACATCGTGAAGCAAACCGGCCTGTCTAAGAATTAATCACGGAAATTCAAAGACATGTGACATTCACCAACCTGCTGTGGGCCAGCGTGGTGGATTATGGCCCATACTCTCTCTATGAGAAAAGGACCGTGTCCTAGCAGTGGGAACGTGATGGGCTGATGATGATGGTGATGATGCCGAAACTAATAAATTCTCTTGTGAAGTTCACTGACCAGTCCTAAAAAAGGTGTCGAAAAACACACTGGCGTTCTGATTTGATTTTAAATGCTCACATCAGTCTGTCATTCAACACCACTACATTCTCTTTGAATATTAATGTTTCGCACCTACCCCTGCACTGGAGAGCGTGACGGTATTACCATGGGAGTTTTAATTTTGCAATTTGTCGCGAGCCCCACGAGATGTAGTGACATACTCATCGGACAGATGGATAGACCCTTTGCAGTTAGACCCTAGCTGTGAATAGAGATGTTGTAGATGTGATGAGGAGATAGGGCTTCGGAGTATAAGGTTTTGGAAGTGCATTGTTGTATGAGTATTGAGTTCAAGTTGATTGTATTGGTAAGTTGTGGACAGTATACAATTGGATAGAGATAAACACAAATGATCGAATAAATTTGAAAGTTTAGACGGAGAGGAAACTTTATGAGGGACGACTAACATGATTCAAAAAGTAGAACCATAAAGTATTCATTTTTCTGTTTGAAACTTTTTTATTAGTTTTAAGTCCAAGAAATCCAAGAAATGACAATCAAAAAGGGTTACACGCCACAAACGCAGTTCGTCACATACGCAGTTTGTCACAAAAGCACATATTCGACAGGTTGAGTCTAACATACAAGGAGACAAGACTAAACAGCAACAGGTTCCAATTTCAACATTATGATGCAACACTCGCACAAAATGCACAAAATAATCCCCAATCAATATTCCCCACGACTCGTCAAAGTTATCTTTTTATCTACAATTAGGATTTCGTCGCCTCCCTGGGTCGGCGCGGAGCAGCGCGGAGCTGAGCGGAGTGCGGCATCAAAGGTCCTCTCATTATGCGACGTTATTGAGTTATCAGCGAGGGAGGATTAGTTCATACTTCCATACACAAATCCTATCACACAAGCTGACGCCTTTCACTAAAAACAAGCTTCATTTCGGTCTACCACAGCACACACTTTTACAACGTGAAATTGTCGCACTTACGTTTACACTACAATCAAAACTCAACCGTAAACTACTCACGCTTGGGTATAATTTACCTTGATATAATTTTATTAGTTGTTACTATTTAGAGTTGTAAGTGGTTGTCCCCAACACAGTGATCCGCTAACAAGGAAGTTGCCAGGGTGCTATTTGTCAATGCAAAGGGATATAATTTAGTTCGTATAATTTAAAACGACCGATAATGAGATGCATATTCGATTATCTCTCTGTTTTGGTTGGGGCCAGTGATGAAATAGTTTTGTGATGCGGAATGACAAATCCAGGGATATTTGGAATATTTTACGTCACACCACATAGTATATTACGTATACACGCTACAGAGTATACACGCCAATAGAAACGCGTGTAACACGTGTGACTATTGGTTAGTATCGACAAAACTTCTTGTCTTTGTCACAATGTTATTTTATTTACTCCATGAACAATAACGAAATTCCGTTATAAACTCCAACCCCATAATTTATTTTTGTATGATTACGGAACTGAAAATAAGCAATTGCAAATCAACGTCGTCGGCGTCGTCATCCTCGTACGTAGCTTTTGTGTTTGAAAATTTGCCTTATATCTACGGTCAAATTAACAAAATCAAATTCAATTTGACAACACTGAAACACAAAATGAAACGTGAATCATAACTCAGTGCGTCGACAAGATCGTAATTAACACTCGAACGCTCCCTCGGCCGCGCGCGCCGATTGGACCGCGGGGCCTGGCAGACCCGAGACGTGCAAATTTCAAATTGGGATGCATACCCGCGGTAAATACCTACGCTAGGTACGAACAAACAGAGAGGGCGACCGAATCATTCGTTAGGAGTCACTAAAGCGTTCATTCGTGAACGCTCTCGACCCCGCTCCGTACATGCCTACCTGTTATATTCATGCTAAATATTTGCATACATATCGACCTCTATTTATCGCTTTGAGTGTTTGCATTGCGTTTTTGATGATCTGGAGTGATGTAGGGGAATTCGCGTCAAAGCTAACGCTCTCCCTAGCGGTCGGCGGGATCCCTTCTGAAATCCGATCCGCGAAGTCTCTTGGTAATTAACTACCGATTTCATTTCTTGATGCATTTTTAAAAGCGTCCGACGGCTTTTTAATGGTTATTTTATGGTGACGGATCGCTTATTAAGTTTTTATGGCTGTTCGGGCAGTGACAGATGGGATGTAGTTTGACACCAGATTTGAGGGTTTGCATGACGTGTGTGGGGAGCAAATAGTGTTGCAAAATTAAATGTTTTAGCAAAATAGCTGGTGACTTGTATGTATTACATTTTTGTCGTTGTGGATTCGTTAACTCTAGCCACCCGCTTTAAAAGAAGTCGTTTAACTCGGCAAAGTAAAGCTAAAGTTGCAATTGATGATTAAGGAATTAAGTCCATCGTCAAACCCTGGACACCATAATTAAATTGAAAATCGTTATGTTTTCTATGTCTATAAAAAGTCAATTTACTATATCAATTTTCCGAAGACGTCATCAAACCAGCTCAATGATATCGTTTTGTTGTACTGCTGCCTGAACTTAATGTATATGCTACTTAAAGAAAAACATAACGTTTTGTCACTTACTATCACGTCAAAAACGCAATTTCTATGTCCTATTATTATTAATATAACTACGAGAAACCTATGAGTACTACTATTTCTAAATTTAAAACATTTTCTCAATTCAATTTAAGCAAGAACTTATCTAGTTCCAGATCCAGATAAGCGCGAACTAAAACCTTCCAAACGACCGTCACTTATAATCACATATAACATTTTATCTCTCTCCCACGGGACACAGAGAAAATTAAAACAGATGATCTGGCGGAGCCGTTGCGAGGCCATAATTAAAAAGATAAGGAATATTTTCCTTCCATGGAAAACCCCTTCGACGGTGCAGCTAGGGAACGGTTACCGGTTAGAGCCCCTCCGGGAGCACATACAGATCGACTCGCCTGCTGATTAAGTAAACTAAGATAGGTTCGGTTATAGCGTAACGTCGAAAGTCAACAAGGGCCAAACGATAAGTTGATTTGGTATCCTCAAGGGTTAGAATAGTTACTGTTTGAGATGATTGGATTGCCGCTTCGGATGAGAGCGTATTGTTTGCCGTTTCGCTGTTTGCGTTCAACGGGTTGGGAGATAGCGCAGTTTTCAATGTTCGTTGCTGTTGGGTGAATGGAAGATGCGATGATAGCTTGTTTATGTTACAGACAAAATCGATGGCTTGTGGGTTTTACGATAATGTGTATCAGGGGCTGATACCTATCAGGTTAACTACATATTCATGTTAGCTAAAAGCTGTTTTGGTCTAAAGTATGGGTAGGTTATCTTTGTATATCTGACACGAATGGTTGATATTTGTAAGCATTTCGAAAATGAAATTTCAAATAAGTATGGAATGCAAAACTCTGTAGGTATTTCAGGAACGTATGTTGGTTAAAGATATGAATAAAATGTAGCACAAATACTTTTGAAATTCACGTTCATAAGTTCGCTACCCTACGACCAGCAACCTTCATCCTCACATCAAACTGATAAACATAAATAAGGTTATGAGGCGGATTGGGCTGCACGGCGCGAGGCGCGGCGCCGAGGCCGAGGCAGACGCAGCAAGCCGGCACCTGCTTAGTATTCTGGGCGAGTACGGCCCTGTATTGATTGCCCCCACCCCCACCCTCGGCCCTCGGGCACCGGCCTTTTTCAAAACAATCCGAGGAAGTAATGATTTTTATAACGGGAATTCTGTAAGGCGGATATCGAATAGAATGGAGATAATAGGATGTTTGTTCGTGGTTTTTGCAATTTATTTAGAAATAATTATAATTTGTCTAAAACTTTGTCAGGGTGACGAGCGCAGTGCAGTGCCGCGCAGGGTTTTGCAAAACAAAGTTCTGAGTCGTACTGCAACTGTTATGGGTAAGCATTTTGCTTACCATCAGGCGAACGACTTGCTCGTCTCGTCACTCAATTTCATAAAAATAAATAAAAAAGAAAACCTAAGAGTATGTATGAAAATGAACCTGTTTTCTTTTGTAGAACTTGTAAAATAATTAGCTTAATCATTTAAAATAATTAAAACTTGAAAGTTTTTTAATATCTTATAGCTTTCACATCACAGTGAAAACATACGTTAATTTATATTGTTGATGATTTATGGATAAAATCTATGTATTTAATACACAGCCGATAAGTCCTACTTATAAAGTGTATTAGAACTGGTTAGTTACCTTCAGCAGTAGTTATTAGAATTTCTCATAACACTAACTTCCAAAATACTAAACTTAAGTTGAGGTGGTCAGAAGCGATTTATATTCATGGCTCAACCGAACCAAGATAATACGAGTACTCGACTTGTACAAGCTATCAGATAAATCAATTGTTACCTGAGTATTGTTTGAACAGAAATTTGGTAAACAATGCATTTAAAAAATGTCTTGTGAAGATGTTATAACGAACAAAATACATTCAGCAACCTCGAATGTTCTGTACATAAAAGTTGTTTGATAGGGGAATGAGTGTGAATTGGGAATTTAGCATATAATTCATCATCATTCTCCGGCATCTCAAATTTTAAGTGTAGTTTTATTTGCTATCTAGTTCTACAATTAGTGATAGTTTTCCTCTTTTTTTTCTTTATTATAATGAAATTGTAACTTTGAATGTCTGTTATCTATAAGAGAGCCTAGAGCGAGTGTGGCTCAGCAGAAACTCGTGCGCCTTTCAATCCGACGCACCTGGGTTCGAATCCCGAGTCGGCCCTGCACCAATGACTTATAGTTAAGTGCAGATTTTGTACGCTCGCTCTAAAACGGTAAAGGAAAACATCGTGATGAAACCCGCTTACGCGCTTTGGAGTGGAAGGCTCTGGCCGTGGTTGTAATACCACCCACCGAACAAAGCCATGCCGTCAAGCGACCTAGTCGTGTTTCGGGAAGATGTTCGGTGAACCATCGGGGAGACGGGTCTGAGCAGCCGCTCAACTGCCGTCTCTCTAGATCTATGTGCTCTATCTTACCACATCATCGCGTCACATCAGGCGAGATAGTGGCCAAACATAGATCTATTAAGTGTTAAAAAAAAAAACATATAGACTCAAAAACTGCTAAATGGATTTAATGTGGTTTTCAGAGTTTGGTAGCTAAGTCCCAGCTTTGGTATGTTATATCATAAACGATTCGCTAAGTACGAATATATATCGCTTCACTTCTTCGTAGCACGCGCTCTCATTTACTTTGGAGGTCTTGCTTAAACGGCCTTGTAAAAGAAACGACTCTGAGCTTCCTCTATTTCAAATAACACCCAACAATTCGCTTTTTTTTCTAAGCACAAACATTTTGTTTCTCCGGCATTCTGTTCAGCATATTTTTTGGATCTCCTTCATCCATACTGGATTACATCATCATCATCATCAGCCCATTACGTTCCCACTGCTGGGACTCGGACCTTCCCTCGTAGAGAGAGTATGGGCCATAATCCACCACGCTGGCCCAGTGGGGGTTGGTGGATGTCACATGTCCTTGAATTTTTGTGATTAATTCTTGAACATGCCGGTTTCCTCACGATGTTTTCCTTCACCGTTTTTAGAGCGAGTGTTAATTTCGCACATAACTTAAGAAAGTCAGTGGTGCGGGGCCAGCGAGGTTCGAACTCAGGTGCGTCTGATCGAAAGTCGCACGTGCTCCCACTGAGCCACACTCGCTATACTGGATTACATATTTGGATGTAAGTTTTTGATGCAGACAATACCAGACTGATTAACATTCATACTAAACAGATAAGTCAGGCACTCCAACCTATTATTAGATAACTCAATTGCAATCCTTAGAGATACTATTTGAAGGAGTTGCAATCTGAGATATAAAGTTATAAAATTTATATATTTATCTAACGAACCGCCTAATTAAATATTA
Source organism: Petrophora chlorosata (assembly GCA_951640565.1). Lineage (NCBI taxonomy): Eukaryota > Metazoa > Arthropoda > Insecta > Lepidoptera > Geometridae > Petrophora > Petrophora chlorosata. The sequence continues at coordinate 19,323,495 of OX621192.1, forward strand.
TTATTGATGTGAAATATTTTCTTAATGTCTTATATTCTTAACTGCGGTTCAATATTAAAACTACATATATTAAAAAGAGATAAAGTTATTTGTAGGTATGTTTACACACACATTAGATATTAGCACTAAAACTATAAATCCGTATCTGAAAATTCTATCGCTGATAGAAAGCTACGTTATCCCTAGAGAAAATAAAAAAAAATATATATTTCATAATAGTAAAAATTACAATTTGTTACGACTCTAGCCACCAAACTAGGTGCTGACACACCTGTATCTTGGTAGTTAGCTTCTTCCCAGCTTTGTTCTGGCTCTTGCACATATATAGTTAAGTTAAATTTAAATTAAATTAAGTTTAGTTGATTAACAATAATAATATCAGTATTAATTAATTATAAAAATATTTCAGATTAAGAATTTATAATTAATTCTTAATCTGTTATATTTTTACTTAAATTAGGCTATATGTTACTGTGTCGACGTGAACGAAGTCGTGGACGGTGGCTAGCATTTTATAAATCTCTAATAAGAAACATTGATAAGCTATAATGTATTTGTATTTCTTGAATAAATAAAATAGAGGTTGTTCACATTTCACAGCAGTGCTAAAGTTTTGTGACCGTGAACTCTAAACAAAGTGAATTGTGATTCTAAACACAAAAATGTGGGACCTCTACAAACAAATCATGTTTGCCTAGACGGTCCATAAACGAAATGTTATGAGGCATTGTCGTAAACATTCAGGATGTCTCCCTTACTTCGAAAATATATTATAAATACTTGATAAAAAAATGTACCGACGACACCTATGTCGATGGTAGATAGCAAAAATAAAAAAAAACCCCTACTATCAAATACATAGACCCTGGCCCTTGACTAGAAATCATTTATCTAGAGAACTAGGAACTACGAGGACAACACCCAAATACTAAACTAATATTTGCCCTTCTTTTCTTCTATGCACCAACGTTTTTTGTCCCTTATCAACACACAACAACTACCTTGGTATATAATATGAGATATTAGTTACTCTGCCCAACCACTACACCACGGAGGCTGTCTCTTAGCGCTGATATAGTTCACTTTGTTAGCTAGAAAGTAGTCTGATGTTTTGCTACGATCACTATGATATAAGTATGTTACGTGTCACTCCATCTCGCAATATAATTAACTGAAAACTACTCGACGAATTTCTCACATTACGGACCTGAGACAAGACATTAAAGACATTGGCAATCAGTTAATATATCAAGCGGGTCATTTCGAGCCGTCTCGACCGCCGGCGGGTTATTCCACAGTGTAGTGCTAATGTTCTACGTGACCGAGCGGCTGCCAAATAGCGCCAGATAAGGCGAGGAACTAAATGGATAACTTGCCAGATATGGCTATTTTCAATTTTAGGTGGGCCTGGATTGAATTTTAATTATTTGCAGACCTAAATACGTGTATGAAGTCTACAAGTGCTACTTATAGCACTGCTACTTATAGTGCTGCTTATGTTATGTTTTATATTTTGCGCATTGCTGCTTTACTTGAATGTTTGTTTGTCCATACACAATAGATAGATAGATAAACACTTTATTGTTAAAAACCTTAAAAATAGGTACGTGAAAAACAAGTACATTTCACAGTAATCAGCATAACAATAGGCGTAACAATAAGTAAAATAATTTTCTTATGATGATAGTACCCCTCTATTTGTAAGAGTTTACAGTAGATATATTATGTGGCAAATACCTATTCTTGTTTTTTAAATGTGAAAAAGTGTGTCTGGTAGTTTTCTTGTATGTGTATCGTTAAACTTTATTGAAATTTACCGCGGAGCCGTAAGTCAGTTTTCAAACAACTATTCTCAAAGACAAGATAATTTTGCATAACTCAACGCGTGGGCGACATCGACAGTTGCGCGGCTTTACGACGATGGCAGCTGTTTATTGCTTACCAGTTACCACATAATCGTTGGCGCAGGATTATTGGCAATTTATGTTTATAAATATATGGAAAATTTGAAAAATAAATATAGTAGATAAATGTAGCTACGATGTACATAAGTGCTAGTTAAGAATCTGTTTTATTTTATTAATTCGTATTTTAATGCAATGGAAACATTTCTTTGTGGGGCTTAAAATACTAAAAAGAAAATGTAGTTTAGTAACGAACTGTTGTTTTTCGCGATAACTTTGAGTACAGAGATTATTACAGCTGATATCAACTTACTTGCAATACACAAATAACAAAAACAAGCGTCACGCCAAAAAATCGATGGCTCGATCTGAGATTAGCGTGCGTTATCCCCAATTTCATCTAAATGCTGCTATAATCCCGCGCACAATGGCAAAATGGTGACAAAAATAATAAATATGGCCGGTCCCGCCCACCGGCACAATACAATAGTGTAATGGTGGTGCGTTTCAATATTTTCGTATGGGGTGACTAATAAAGGAAGCGGGGTAAAACAAACCCGCTACTGATATGCGCGCGCGGCCGGCCACGGTGTGGCTCGCAGGGTTGACTCGCTCGCGTTACAGACGCGACGCGCCGTTGTTTAAAAAAAATCTGATATTTTTATATGAAATTCACAACGTTTTTCATTTTACATAAATAATAATTCCCTGCATTTGTTTCTTGAATAATACTGTCACTTCAAAACTAAAATTTTAAAATTGTGAAGTGTAAAATAGATAATAACGGAAGTAAAACGGAAATTAAAAACGTATGCCTTTATTATTTTGCGATTTACACAGGACTTCATTGACTTCATTGACACAATGCCGGAAGTGTGAACTTAAACAAAAAAAATACCCACAGAAAACCAAACACATCAAACGGGATCTGTCTGTGGCACCAGTCACGTTAAATTGTATTATAAGGTATATTGTGGACACTCAATACTGGTCTACATTCAAAATAAACTGGCAGCATTAGACAAAGACGTGAGAACATACTGTACGACAAAAAGCAAAAAATCATCACGAGCGAATCCAACAGAAAACAAAACGGGAGGTGTTCGCCGCGAGTCGCGAGTCGCGCCTAATCTCCTAACAATGCATTGTTGGCGCATTTCGGCGCGAAAATAATGAACAGCACGTGCCGCGGGCAACCCTGGGAGTCTTCGGTGCTCTAGTGAGAAAGCTAGTGGCCAGTTTTATTACGAGTAGTCACTTGACTACTTTTGTCAATTACATAACTAGTATATAGGATTCTCTGTATCTATGGAGCTAGGAACTATGAGGTCCATGGTCCCACAACACTCAGACACGAAACAATTGCATGGGCTTCTTTTTTTCTATGCGCAAACATTTGTCCCATCGCCGTCGCGGGAATCGAACCCGCAACCTTAGTGGTGTATAAGTCAACCTGCCCTACCACTAAACCACAGAGGCTGTGCTGATAAAAGGTTGCGAAAGATTCTGAATTGATATTAGCACCAAAATTCATACTTTTTAGATAACTGTTGATCATACATACTCGATGATGTTTGACACAAATAGCGTGGTAAATTTAAACATGATGATCTTCATCAATCTCGAAGAATATCGTTCTTTGTCATTCGTTGAATCTTACAAAAATCTAATAATTTGACAGCTTCAATTGAAACGGATACACCGTCTATGTTGGAGAAGCCTTCTCTAAAAGTTAAGAGAAATACTATTATGTGTACAACTCCTGCGTCTGAACCGGGATCAAACGTATCAACCGATGCTATACTACTAGCACTGAGAACAGTGTCCCACAATAGCCGGGCACGTGTCGATGGTATCGACGACTAACTGCTGCCGGCCGGGCGCGGCGGCGCGGTGGCGCGGTGGCGCGGTAGCAGTGGCGCGGTGGACACACGCCCTAAAACACGCCGACATAAAACACTGGCCTTTGATTCATTGCGTCTATGACATTCGCATTGTTCGACTTATTTTATTGCCTCGATAACAATTAATACAACTTTAATAATGACTTGCTGTCACATAGATCTTAGAACGGATTCTAAATTATTATGAACGACAGATAATGATATGAACGACTTTTTATCTTCATATTCCCAAAGTAGGTGGCACCAAGGCTTTACCTTTTTTTATAGTTCTCTTAAGTGTAGTTGAAATAAACATATGCACAAGTGATGGGCTGGTGATGATGATGACTACTAGCCACAGTTAAAGAATGTTTACATGTTATGTCACTAATTGTTGGAAAGAGACAAAAAGAATGGTGAATAATGTTTTATTAAGATAAGAAATGTGATAGGAATTCTGTTTTATTACTATGCCTAAATACGCCTAACGATCACATACATAGATCCTGGCCCCTAACTAGGATAGGGTAGGTCTAGGGAACTATGAGGACTATGGTCCCACAACACCCAGACACGAAACAAATGCTTGTGCCTTTTTTTCGATTCACAAACATTTGTCCCGTCGCGGGAATCGAACCCGCAACCTCAATGGTGTATGAGATTTGAGCCAACCTGCCCAAGCACTACACCACAGAGGCTGTCAGAGGCTGTAATAAAGGTTTTATTCTAACAGCTAATAGAGACGGGCGTCACCAAGCTATGACAACTTTCTATAGTTGAAGTAGAGTGTAATTTTGCAATAAGTTAGCACATTAATTATGATTAAATGACACATATGTCGAGGTTTTTGTGACGGGTAGCAATGTCGTATTCGATGGTGACGATCGAAGTATTTGCACTTTACGAAAAGTCCAAGATCATCTTTAATACCTTCCGACAAAATTTCATTCACGAGCATCCAAGTACAAAATTGACACAATTATGATAATTATCTTAAGAAGCTTGACGTCTCGGTCGCAACACAATCAAATTTACAAAATAAATTTTAAGATACTAGCACTTAAATGTCATAGAATAAGGTTTACATTTAGTTGCAGATTTAAACTCAGCATCACAAATCAAAACTGAGAACATAATGCGTCCTACGCTCGACCAAAACAATGAGACAGCGATGAAAAGTAAAAACCAAAGCAAAAAATCCGAAGACACGGCACCCAAACACAAACGTACATGACTTGCATTCGAATAGCGAGCAATAAAATAATAATTATACACATGTGACTTATTAGCCCTACACATTGCAAATCATGTGAAAATAAAACATAAAAATCCGGACAGAAATTTTACAGTAAACACATCTATCCGACCAAGAACATAAAGGCGAAAATTGATTGTAAGCTTTTTTGGTCTTATGATATTTTTCTTGTGGTCGATGAAAACTACGAGCAAAATAACAAAAGGTTTAACAATAGAAGTACGTAGTATCATTTGTTAAACGTCCCTTTTCATGACGACCACTATTATTTTATGAATGATGCTGGGGGAACAAAATACAGTGTTTTGCAATCTGCCAAATATGACTCGACTAATGTCTGGCATAAAACTGGAGATCGATTTCAAAAGTTGGGTAGATTTATTTGAGGAAGATATAATTCGGGATTTGGGAATAGGTTGCAATGGTGAGTCTACAACTAATTATGAAAGGAAACTGAATGTTACAGATGTCAAAAAATAAAAAAGAAAAAACAACACTATGAAACGATAGGAAGAGAAGCAATTTTTTGTATTAGCAATAATGAAAACCAAGTTAAGAAATTAAAGACCACAGAACATTTTTAAGTTTAGTTGCTTCGAAAGTTATTTAACCACTATAAAACTGGGTATTACTTAGTATTCTGTGGTATTACCTATTTTAATTTAACGAAATATAATGCAGAATTCAAAAAGAAACAAAACAAAACCTTAAGGGAAAGTATAGCCAGTATTGACATAATTTATGAAGTAGCCCCAACATCGTCACACCGAGGGTTGATGCAGATTTTTTTATTGCTCTCCTTCTCACTTTAAAAGGATCTTACAAACATAGAATGCCATTCCAAACTACACTCAAACTACTAGAAAATAATGTTAAAAATAGTTTGACAGGCTTAGTGTAGTTTAATACTTCGGAATCAGTGGGGTTGTCATTTGACTAACGACACCTTAATACAGAGTATTTAGTCAACGGCGCAATGGTTTTATTGTGCGAGCGCAATGTATCGAAAACTTTTAATTTTGGGTTATGACGCGTGTGTAAATGCACCCTTGTGTCAACAACCCTTTGGTTACGGTGACTTTTTAACGTTGCGAGCTAATTTGACAATAAGGCCGAATAATAGTAGTTGAGAAGGATATTTATGATAATAACTAGTTTAAACTAGTTCGTGGATAATAGAGAAAAGTTTCCTGGTTAATAGCGCAAGTTCGTCTACTCTAGAGCTTTTGATGAAAGACTTCGGAAAAAAGTAACTTGAAAAGTGTTTTATATACTGCTTACAATTAGCCAAATATGGCTTCAAAGGTAACTTATAAAACAGATATGGAAAATATGGAATGGGCTACCGCCCGAGCTTTTCCCGCAGAGCTGTAACATGGTAGGCAACGCACCAGTAACGCCCCGAGTGTTGCAGGTGACCATAGGCAACGGTAACCGCTTACCATGCAGGTCTGCTTGTTTGTCGATTTATTACATAAAAAAAGATAATTTAAGAATAGAGATAATTCTTATCGGGCTAATGAATATTTTGAAGCTATAATATTTCTATGAAAGGTATCGTTTGCAACGTAAAGTCGCAGTAAGCTTCATAGGAACAAATTAACTGAGAATCTGCTTAACACATTAAAAATAAAACTAGAATCGACTGAGACTGTATTCCAAGCGATTGTTTCCAATCAACGTCTTCTCAAATCCACAGCTCAATCCATTACGAAGTCCTAATCCGATATGATTACCGCTGCAATAAAGTCTCCCTAGCCCGGGCTAGATTAGCCGCTCTAATGCCGTAAAGAAGCGTCGTGGGGCACCGCGGGGCATCGTGGGGCACCCAGCGGGGCACCATTGTGACGTTTTATTGGCGTCCGCGGGCTCCCCGAGGTGCGAGCATTGTACGAGTTACCCTGCTGTACCATCGCCATCGTCCAATACTGGCGCCTTTACTCTAACTAATTTGAGGCAATGATACGCAGTAGTTAAAGTTAGCTGTCGCGCTTGTAGGGTCCCTGATTTAGGCACTTGTGAGTCTTGTGACTAAAGTAAAGGAAACTCAATTTTGAAGGCAACTTCAAATTTTCATATTCTCTATTTGTGACTCAGACTCGTCGAAAAGGACTCACTAATTAATTAGCTGACATTACTCAATCTAGAAAAGTTATGACTCACACGATTAAAGTTATAATAATATACCTATTTATTGTTGTTCGTCATAGGTCCTCATGGCTGTTGTGACTGTCCAGATATTTTTTCTTCAATATTCTTTTGAAGAAGATAAGAGAGACCTTTGCCTAGCAGTAGGACAGTACCTATAGGTTCAGAAAAAATCTCACGGAAGTAAAAAAACCGGGCGAACCTGCGAAACGGGCCGCCTTCAGAATATGTACGTACTTACATAAAGGTACAGTTCATCAGTGCCTTGGCCCTGCACCACTGACTTTCTCAAGTAATGTGCGGATCAAACACTCGCTTTAAAAAACGGTGAAGGAAAACATCATGAGGAAACTGGCATATCCAAGAATTCATCACAAAACGTCAATGACATGTAACATCCACCAACTCGCACTGGGCAAGCGTGGCGGATTATGGCTCATGCTCTCTCTATGAAAGAAGGCCTGTGTCCCAGCAGTGGGAACATAATCGGCTGATGATGATAATGATGATGATGTGTGCGAGTCGCGAAAGTTTAAAAATTACTTACACACATACTACTCATTCGTCCTTGCATTAGGGCGAGACTACTAATTCGGATAAGTGCGATATATGTAGTTCAATGGCTAATATTACATAATCTCGTTAATATAATACTGCTGCCGCTATTTGTAGAACAATTGGCAGAATAGAATTATATTTGTAACTATCGGCCGTCGAATGTCAGTTTTTGTCCAGTGACGGCCATTGTGGTCGAAAATTGGCACGCGATCAAAATACATGCTTACTCGTATTTGGTTTAGTCATGGGTGATTTTATCTCAATGTACGCATGGTTCTAGGTTTTGACTCAAGTCCAATACCTACTGTTATTATATTATGGTTTCTGTTTTCAAAATGTTTGCTAGGCCAAATTAAAACATACATATATTTTTCCTTAGTCACCTTACATATTAAATATGTTACAAAACAGATACATTTTTAGTCCTGGAAAAGGTTCTGGAAATCTTTAAAAAAACGGTGACAAGAGTGAACAGGTTTCTTCTAGGCGAGCGTGCTACATCTTCGACCGCATCGTCACTTAACAACAGGTGAGATAGCGGTCAAACGCAAGCATATAAATAATAATAAAAAAAAAGGTACAAGTTTTTTCTTATGTTTATTTTGTCACAACTTTTTGTATGTTGTTATATTTTTTTTAAGCTATTGCATAGCTTCTATCGCGGGCCTTGAACGTGGAGACCGAACCCAGAAATTCTGTAACGAAAATAACCTAACACCCCCCACTCCGAATGCTATGCAATAGCTTTACCGCGGCAGTCTCCGAGTGCCACACGTCTTTTTTATGTTACTGCGTGATGAGATAAGCAGGTCGTCCACCTGATGTAAAGCGCCACGCCTGTCCACAACAATTGCAGTGTCGCCCAGAACTTTTAACACCATAAAAAGCACTGGATAGCAATACAATACAATACAATACAAATTCTCTTTATTTATACCAGTAATATAAAAAAAAAATTACAGATAAACCTTATAACTAGGGTAGTACAATGGGCGGCATAGTGCTATCCGCACTGCATTGCGGGACATCAGATATTAGGTCTCTTATGCGCAGTAATTTCGCTGGCTACAATGCCCTTTAAACCGGAACACAGTGATGCTTGCGTACTACTGCTTACGGCTGAATAACTGGCGAAGCTGTGGTACCTAACCAGACGGATTCCGGCATACGAGAGACCTACCAAAAGTCAATAATTCAGTGTGATGTTGTGTGTGCTAATTAATAAATTTATTTTCTTTCTTTATATTAGGTTTCTTTTTTTTACGCTTAATAGATCCACGTTTGACTACTATCTCGCCTGATGTGAAGCGATGATGTATGATGATGATGTGTGATGATGAGGTATGTTCTTTCTATAAAAACCATGAACAATAATATAAATAAAACTTCGCTGTACCGCATCACACGGTTCAAAAAACGCAACATATTTCAACAGCTTTTACCCAATTGTTAATTTTAACTGTATTTGTTCGATATTGCCTACTCTACCGTGCACAAGTCGTGCCTCGGGCCACTGATACCACTCTTTTATTCCCATGTCGCGATTATACCGAATTAGTTTCGATTCAACTAATGTGGAGTGGTTTCAAAACATGTAGAGCATTGTAGAGTTTAAAAGTTTGAAGAGTTAAGAGGTGCTCGATTTGTATGTAGGTCCCCTTTCTCTATGTAAAAGCTAGTGGTACGGCAGATATTGCTACGGACCCTTTGTAGGTTTCAATTTGTTTTTAGAATAGATACCTATATAGCTTAATTGGGGTTATTCCGTTTCCTCCAAAAAACAATTCCAAAAAATATATGACATATATTTTTTTTTATTAAAATATTAATGTAGGTATATTTTTAATTCCGCCTCGTCTACAAAATCTCAATCGGGTACAGTTAACAACAGAAACCGTATCCTTTAGTGATGACATTGTAATGTAATAAAATGTAATAAAGTAAAGACATGAGTATTTGACAGAGAACTAAAGTCACCGACATAGCTCACAGGATTAGCCAGCTGAAGTGGCAGTGGGCCGGCCATATTAGTCGTAGAACCGACAACCGTTGGGGTAGACGCGTTCTAGAGTGGAGACCACGAATTTGCAAACGTAGTGTAGGACGCCCTCAGACTAGGTGGAGCGATGATCTTCGCAGGGTGCCTGGTAGCAGCTGGATGAGAGTAGCCGGGGATCGTGCTCAATGGCGTGCAATTGGAGAGGCCTATGTCCAGCAGTGGACTGCGGTAGGCTGATGATGATGATGATGAGTATTTACTTTATTTCATTTTATTATTATAAGCTTGCATAACTATTATCCCATTTAATTACAACAGGTACCATTTTAAACTACATAAAATTTACTTGTATCCCTCTATAACAGATAACCAAAAGTTAGTATTTAATTTGCGGTGTGTATTTTTTAATATAAGTACAATCATAACGTTTTACTACGTGAGCCGATTGTATTTTTAGCAACTGTTGACTGTTCTTTCGAATTGACGAAGTTAAAATCAAATCAAATCAAATTATCATTTATTTGCCAGAATGTAGTACAAAGCAGATGGTAATAATTAGAATTAGATTCAGTACATCCTGCCATAACAATGGTGTGCAAACATAATATTTTCAAAATTAATAGCAAAAGCATTGAAATAAAATAGAATTATCGAATTAAAATTTCACATCACATTCAATTAATTAATGTCAAGTTTTATTATTAGTTACTGCAAAGCTTCAAAGAAAATAAAAATAAATTAAATGTCAGTTAAAAAAAATATGATGAAACAAAGTTGTCACATTAATTGGAGATCTTATGATGCATTCCGAATCCTATGGAAGTCAGCTATATATTTCTGTATAAATTATGAGTTTATATCGCCTCAAGTTTTTAAGCTGACTGTACTTAACAACTTTTGTAGGAAAAAGGAATGACTCTTTGGAGGAAACGGAATAACCTTTAAGTTTTAATTGATATACATAGATGAGGATATATAAAAGGCGAAATAAAGTTATTTTTTATAGTACATAATATTTTACAACCCTGCTATTTTTATCTTATCTACTTACCTATATTTTATTTATTTTTACCTTTTAGTTTGATCGTTTACAGGAATAAACTTTACGTTTAGTGGTAGTAAGTAGTACATTAGCATTTTCTAACATTCATTCTATCATTATTAGTAGCATAACATAATTTCGGCCATCGCGTCAGAGAGCAGAGTGGCGCAGTGGAAGCGTGCTGGGCCCATAACCCAGAGGTCCGTGGATCGAAACCACGCTCTGCTAGCAATTTTTTGCAGTGCTTTTTTAACTTTTTGTACATTATTTATGTATTTTCGCTGTAATAATTCACTTCTTCCTCAATATTTTTATGTTTTTATTTTTGTTGGATGCTCATTATGTAATTTCCTGACGTGAACCGGCAAGTTTTGTTTGAAAACAAGCGGGTAAACACAAACAGACCACCGCCGTTTGTTTTATCATGGGATATTGATAATTTATAACACGTGCTCCACGCTACCAATATTGTTTTAATCGTCTGCCGACGGCGATATGATGCGGTTCGCCCTTTATTTATTTTAAAAAATCAAATAGTTTTGGTAATGTTTGTTGACGCCGTTTTCGATTACAATTGTATTAAAGGAACACTTTGCCCCGTATGTACTAGTTCCTTAGTACCTACTACGAATTGAGAAGTAGCATAAACCTTATTGTGATATTGTAATAAAAAATACAATACAATAACACTTTATTGCACACCAAATAACACAGACACAATATTAGATAAATAAAATAAAAGTCACAAAATACATCGTAGTTAACATAATTTCTCTGCTAACATTTATGACGTAAAACCATGTAAAGTTGTCTATATTTTTTTATATACCTATGTATTTCAGTAGCGAATCAGTCAGAAAAATCTTTCAAGAATCTTCAGAAGATCAGTTGTGTCACTTGAAAAGGAAAAGTAAAAGAACTTAACGAGCAAAAAGTCGGTACCTAACAGTTAGGTAAAAGACAATGACACTAATGGCATCCAACACACTCGTATTCAAGTTCATAATGCAACAAGATCTATATTACCTGAGCAAGGGTCTGAACATACACCTACTGAAATTGCACTACGGTCTCTGACAAGTACAAAGTCGAGAGTCCTATTATGCGCAGGCACCTCGCTCGCGTCAAAGCAGGCGCCACGCCGCGCCGCCACGTCACCCTTCCGACTTCATCACGCGCCCCACGGCATTATCATGCAAATTCCAATTTTAAACCACTTGTTATCTAGTTAGCAACGAAAAATACCTAAATGCTCCCCAAATTAGCCCCTGGCCGTCAACTAAACCGTAAATAATCGATGGCGATTGACAAACGAAGCATTCGCCTGTCAAATTCTAGTTTTCTATGTAACAAAACGAAAGCAACTTTATGTCTACCCTCCAAAGTTAACTGCTCGCTTTTATTACAATACAATAAAGTTCGTATTTCTATTTATGGATTGTAGTTTTAGGGTGGTTGGTAGGTGCGTAATGGGGGTCTTGTTATGTTAATCGGAAGCCTAAGGCGGTAGGCATGAGGGATGCATGTGCAAGATATTGGAGTGGCCGTCGGATGGAGTAACGAACAGTAATCGAATGTTCTGTGGCGCTCGGCATATGGCGTGTCGTGAGAAAACTGAAGTGGCGAAACTAAATTTAGTTCTCAAGGATATTACGAACTGAATGTACCGAAAAATTGGTAATTGTAATGCTATTAAGATCTGTAATGCGCCCTGAATGCATTTACAGAAGACCAGCAAGCAACGTTAACATGGTTTTGGATGAAGCGATTAGACCTCAGCAGTGAATGTCAGTAAAAGTAGCCTAGTATAAACTTTCAAACATTAGGTATCACAGATAGAAGTGTCGAAAGGGAAATATTTCTGCGACTTTAATAATCCCACCCCTTTTGAAGGGTTGAAATATTTAATGACCGAATTATGTCTACTGCTGGCACATCTCTTTTTAATTAACAGTTTAGGGACCGCGTAGTTTTACTACTTTTGAATTGGTATAAGAGGATTCAATTTTGGGTTGAAAAAATTACTTTTAATGAAAAAAACACATTAATAGTTAAAAATAGTAAGTGTAATTATATAGGTACTATCTTGCCTTAAAAGTTGTTTATATGAAATCACTTTTAGCGATAAGACCACCTCTTGCGACCTTATCATCGTAGAATGTAAAAAAAAACAAAAATGTCAAAATAATAATACAATTAAATAATGATTTCGGATGATATGCTTAAAAATCATCAAGTAACTACGTAACTAGCCGTAACGTAGACAGAAAAAAAGCTATTGTCTCATGGTGAAGAGCGCAGGGCAGTGCCGCGCAGTTTTTTTCCAAACAAGTTCCGAGTGGTGCTGCAAGTGTATTGGTATTGCTTACCATCTGGTGAGCTACCTGCCCATCTCGTCGCTCATAAAAAAACTATGTAGGTATTCAGAGTATACCTACTATTGCAAAAAACATAAAAGTATACCTAGAACTTCTTTAGTATTTAGTTAAAACATTACACCACATTGAAACTTTTGGTGCGTATTTAACCCTTATGCCCCGACGATACCACATTCCATGTTGGTAAGTAAAGTAGATATTTCCGAGTAATATATCAATGACAGAATGGAAAACAATGCGTCTGAAACGAGGACGGAGCCGACACCGCGTCGCGTCACGTGCGGTGACGCGCGCCGCGACATTCCTCCGCCGGTCCAGACGGCTTTACTGTGCTTTACAAAGATTATAAAGAAAACCTGAAAATTATTATTTGAAACGAAATTGTAGATCAGCTGGATCTGAAACTGTGCCATCACGTCTTAAGTCCTCTTATGTAAAAGACAGCATCAGCTGGCGGAGGGTGGATGGATAGCAGTGACCGTTGCTCAAGGATAACTGCAACATCGGATTGCCGATGAGGTGTTGAATGTTGATCCGAAATAATGAGAGAGATAAGAGGTCTATACCCATACTATGTAAATGGGGTGAGCCAACGCTTTTGTGAATGTAATTGAATGACGAGACGGTCAGGTCGATCACCAGGTTTACTGGTGGTAGGTTTCTACTGGTGGTAGGTTTCTACTAGTGGTAGGTTTCTTCTGGTGGTAGGTTTCTACTGGTGGTAGATTTTTACTGGTGTGGATTCCTCGAATGCGTGAGGCCGTCCAGGTGGGCACCACCGCTTTGCCAGTTATTCAGCTGCCAAGTAGTGCGCAAGCATTACTGTGTTCCGGTTTGAAGGGCATTGTAGCCAGCGAAATTACTGGGCATTATGAGACTCAACAGCTAATTGTCTCAGGGTGAAGAGTGCAGTGCAGCGCCGCGCAAGATTTGTAAAACAAAGTTCTGGAAGTTGCTGTTACTGTTATGGGCTGGCGTATTGCTTACCATCAGGCAAACGACCAGCTAGTCTCGTCTTTCAGTTACATAAAAAAACCTTAAGGTAAGCAACACGCCTGCACATAACAGTAGCAGCACCACCCAAAACATTGGTTTGCAAAATCCTCCGCGGCGCACTGCATGCATCGTGCGTACTTTATGATTACTGAAAGGCTGATCCTTTCAGTATTTTAATAAAGCATGGCATCCGCCGCCATCGCTCACAGCGGCCATGGCGCAGGAATGGCACGCGTCACGCGGCCGTACGTGACGACCGACGTGACGGCGACGCGCCGCAGAACTACTTGTTTTCATTAAAATAAGCGTTTAATAATTATCAAAAAGCATATTTGTACGAATACCTCTCATATTTTGATTATTACGCGCATTTAATTAGCCTTTCATCACGTCGATTGGAAATGAAGCCTGTGCGTTTTTTTTCTGTGAATTATATTACTTATGTCTTGAAAAATTTAAGCTCGTTATAATGAGTCGAATTGTCTAACCGCTAGTGTTTTTTCATTTTTTTATCGTGCAGAGAGAGACGAGCAAGCCGTTTACCTGATGGTAAGCACCACGCATAGCATAACAATTGCAGTGCCACCCAGAACTTATGATACCAAAAAAGCCAGTAATTTCGCTAGCTACAACTTCAAACCTGAACACAGTAATGCATGCGCACTACTGCTTGGCGGTAGAATAACTGGCAATACTGTGGTACCTACCCAGACGGCCTCCCGCATACGAGAGACCTTCCACAAGAGTGTGTTCACAATGTCATCAGATTCAAAGATAAATTATTCTTATGACGGGATCACAAAATATTAAATCTGTTTTACGTAGGTGTGCTAAATGTCAGAGCAGTCGGTCGAGTGGAAGTGGATCCAAAATGTTCCAAGATTTTATTATTACTAAGATATTTTATTCTCATATAGTATACTCTAATAAATTAGTAATAGTGTCGATTTTCATAAATCGTATGCATACTGAAATATAAGGCCGCTTGAACGAAATTAGAGTGTGGTTAGTTTAGACAATACCAGCAGAAGGACAGAACTCAATTATGAATTAAAAAATCATACACCAAATTATAAATGTCACTGAGTTCTATAGAGTTCTTGGGCCTATTTTGCTAAAAGGGAGCGCAGAATAGATAATAGTAACTATATCACAGCCTTTACTAGGCTGTACTTATAGGTCGGTATCCTTGTTTTGCTATCTATAATAATTATTGTTTCTTTTGTAAAACAGCAAGAGTTGATAACAATAATAATTTGCCAACATCAAAAGTATTAATGTAGAAAAGTAAAATAATTAAAGCGTTGACCGTACATTATTACTATTTTAACAAAATATAAGTCGCTATAAGTTTTTCTTTGATGGAAGACGACAGGATTTTAGATCGTTATCATTTCGATGTCAGCTCTAAACGTTGACTGAGCACTCTACGAAAATGTAAGATTTGTTTACGTAGTACTTACGATTACGCACGCACGCTATCCCCTTCACCCCTCCCCTCGTCGTTCGCCATCTCCCTCGCACAATGACAGATCTAAAAACCACGTGTCACGTCACTCGTCGCCGCTTATCGTTTTCCGTCATAACATTTCGAAACGAACGTTTGGACCATGATCCATTCGCGCCTTTTTCAACGTCATCGTCAAATTAAAAAGTTATCAGGTACTTTTTTAATTTTTACTCGTCGGACGGCGCGAAAGCAGCGAGTTGGCTGAAAGACGTGGCCACACTGGCTGAACAGCGCGTACTCTCGCTCGTTCAACTAAATTTTCAATTCAAACAGGGTCTTTATAAGGGTAGTGACGCTGTACAAAATTTACATATCGACGTAATAAACCAACGCGGGTGTCTGATTTGAATTCCGAGAGCGTTTTAAATTGAGACTTTTCTGTTTTGTTCTATTTTCGAGTGTTCTAATTATGGTGATAGGAGAAGATTTATTTTTAGGAGGAATACGCTACTTTAGTCGTACAAATGCCCGAATAAATGATAAATACTTGGAAATATGTCTTTCTGAATCGAACCCATCACTAAAGCTTCCCAAAACATCATTCATCCTCTGCCATTGCCATCGTCACTACAACATCTGTAGTTACTATTTATTTTTTGTCACGTGAGCCTAATTGTCAATTTAAAACATAGAGCCGCGATATGTTAATATAAATATAAAGTGTTAATAACTTACTGGCCCATTCACTTTTTCACTGTCACTATTCACATTATTATAATTGTAATGAATTAGTTATCTCATTCGCATGCATGTATGCGCGGATTAGCATTACACTGGTCATTACGCAGTTAACCGGTAACTTCGGCATACGGCCGATAGCAATCTGTTAAACACTTCAGTACTGTAAAGTAAACACTGGTGTGAGAATGAGGAAGCGATTGAGATTGCAAACCTGCGCTGGCTTGGGAATATGGGACTTCTTGTTTCTTCTTCTTGATCGTCAGTCTCATTAGTTCTCATTAGTGGTGGCAATGGCAAACTGCTCTAAGTGAAAATTACATTTCAGACACCAGGGTTTGCCACACACCCACACGAGAAAGAACCATATACACGAGAACGAACCATATGGGACTGAAACTTACTAGCTTCACAAACTAGTTCATATGCTGCCTAAAAGTGTTTCATCGCAAGTGTTCTTCTGCAGAGTTTCTTGGTGCTATCTTCTCTAGCGGGCGTATTTCCGAAGCACAGGTAGTCAGTTTTTGCATTTCTTTTCTGGGTCCGGACTTCAATTTGAGTTCAATTTGTGTGGGGAAAAAAAAGGGCAGACATGCTTACCTTTTTCTTCAGCCATGATATTTTAAGTTACAATTTT
Organism: Petrophora chlorosata; assembly: GCA_951640565.1. NCBI lineage: Eukaryota > Metazoa > Arthropoda > Insecta > Lepidoptera > Geometridae > Petrophora > Petrophora chlorosata. Next base: position 19,340,483 of record OX621192.1, read on the forward strand.
CAACGTATTTTAATTGATTTGTATTTTGTGTATAATGACGTGTAAAGTTTTGTGCGTATTTATTAAATATCTTTTGATTTTGACTTTATTTGACTGAAATGTATAATCTTTATTAAAAATTTGCCCACGTCTTGTCGAAGCTGCAGGTGACAAAAGGGCTGGCTCATTCCTGGCTCAAAGATTAGCTTTAGCCATTCAACGCGGGAATGCAGCCAGCGTTCTTGGCACCTTGCCGCATGGTCACCACTTGTATATAAATTTCTAGTTGTACATAGTTTAGTATCTTATTAATTTCTTTTTTTTGTGACAATTGTAAATTTCTTAAAAATAAAGTTAAATAATATGCCTTATTATAATGTAATATCTTTATTTGATTGCAAATTAATTATTTCATGATTTTTATTTTTTTATTTTTTCCAAAATATAGGCCTACGTTTGACCATCTCGCCTGATGTTAAGCGACGATGTGGCCGAAGATGGAGCACGTAGAACGTAGAATTTCATTGACTTTTACAACATCTTGAAGGCTGGCCTTATTTAGTAGTGTTTTAATGAGATATCTTAGGATCATTGTTACGTATTCTTCATTAAATGTAGCAGTGATAGCGTTTGTTGTAGTTGGGTTGCCCGTCTTGTCATTCAGTTGTATAAACATTGGATATTTCGAAAAGCTCCAGCTGGAACTCGACAAACGAAAGTGCTACGCCTTAGCCCATGTGTTGGTACATTAGATGCTAAACTACCCGTGGGTAAGGTGTGCCCGATGGACGTACTAATGAGGCCTCGTCAGGTCGCTTATCGTACATCTTATTTTACTTTTATTTATCTTATGTTAGAGCAACTGTAAATAGAAAGTTATGGCGCTAACGCTAGAACAACTACAACGTTTACCTAGTTACCAGTTTTTACTTTCTCTAATACGGGTACATAAGGAAACTGCTCTAATATTGCGTTCTTTTCAGGTCTAATAATATTTATCTTAAACAAACTATATTTTAATTAAATCTGAATCATCTGGTGAACAGTAAACTAAAATATGAATTAAAAATGAAAAACATCAATTTGAACTAAAATGTGTTGTGTTTTTACACAGATGAATGGACTACTAAGTTATAACTCTTATGCAAATAACAAATTATAATAATGACTAGTTATTATGAATGATTATATAGCCGTAGTATTAATTACGATTAACTGTTATTCATTATTTATTCATTATGCTTGATCTCTGTGATAACTTTTTGCTATTGAAAGTGATATGAGATATTGATAATTTGAATAGTTATTAACTTTCAATTAAGTTGGTAAACTAACATGATGTGTTACATAAGTTTATACAGGGTGTGAACATGTGCTGAGAAACACCTATGTAGGTAGGTTACCTGTAAAATTTCTAAGGCTGGACACATGCCATATGAAGTAAGACGATCTGAAAAATGCATATTTTGAAACCAGAACACACAATTGCATACAATTCTATACTTCTTTACACAGATTCGGAGTTTTTCCGGTTATGATTTTTAGATTGATCTGAACGAATGATATTGAAGGGCGTTATGAATTAGGAATCTCACGTCGGATAAAGAATTCAGTCTCTTCAAATGTCTGTGGCCAGACTTAGATTGAACTTAGTCAACGCAGACACAAAAAAAAATAAAGACTAAGTATGCGTTTGATCAACATTGCTAAATTGTTATACGATGTATAATTGTTGAATTAGAAATGCATAACTTAATTATAGAGACGCGCGGTATGCCACGATACAATAAAGATTATCGATGTTACCGAGTCTTACTATTTCAAGAATTCTAAAATGTAAATTGAGACTCGAATTACTAGAGACAAGCTTGCGATGATCAGGGCCCACGTTCGCGGCCACTATCGATTTTTCCGCCCCCAACTTTGTTGACAAAGGCTGGTTCTTAAGCCAAATGAGATGCACCCCAAAGAATATTATGGGCAGACATCGCTCCACTATCAGTAGATATATTGTTAGCTATATCGGTGGAGATATCTGCACGGGCTCATATCGGCTCTTTATTGATCTTTTAACCGTTCCACGGGCTTTATTAAACAATGTTTGTTGCAGTTTGGTTAGTTGTTGGTAAGGGCATTGACACTGAAAACGAATGAAAGGTTTTTGGCCTGCCTGCGTGACTTATTTATAGTTAGGTGAGTTAACTTTTGTTCTATTGTGATGAATTTATGTAAATTTTTAATAAACTTTATTTATCAGCACTCATTACATCTTTCAGAATATAATTTATACTTCAATTAGCTATCGATAGTTGATCGAAGTCTTACACAGATGCTAACCATTGACTAGGGTTTCCCGTTTTTAGGATGTACGTGGTTTCAGAGTTAACCAAATATTTCACTTCCTTGCACAAACATTTGTCTTTCAGCATGACTCGCGTATTTCAGCGCGACCTATCCAATACCGAACCACAGAAGCTGTCAAAGAACAAATAAACATTGTAAAATATCGATCACTTAATCGGCTCAAATGAATCTCCCATCCGTAGTTCCCACCGAGCTGTCTATAAATAATGTTTATCTTTATTTATTTACGTGTCAACGAATACATTCCCATAATGCATCTCTGATCCGTCGCATGCAAAACATTCGAACACGTTCGGGTACGTTCGGGGACGTCCGGGAGTATTCGGCATGTCCCTTCATGCAAATTCAACAAAAACAAGGGCGCGGTAATGCTCTTAATGCCTAAAACGCCATTAATATTTAAAAAACAACTGCAGATAAAAATATTTAAATTCAGGCTTAAGCCTTTCGAAGTGATTGTGTGATCTCCGAAGTGTGGCGGGTTTACATGTGCCGGTACGATAGTATAATATCGCAAACACCACCTACATTTTAGTAAGTAAGTAAGATCACCGTTCTGTCACCTTCTCACAGAATCTCAGGATATCTTGCAAGATTCGTTGGGAGATGAAAATATGACTTTGACATAGGTATTTATTTCATAATCTTTTCTTGTGATTTGTTGGCCATTTCATAGAATATGAACGTGTGCTAGTGCAATATTTAATACTCCTCATATGTCACTCGATTTTAGATTTATTTATCTGACTGGGTTGAGTTGAGAACTTAATACTATGGTAATGACTTTTTATCTTTTGGCAAATCCTCATTATAATTATTCATATTCATACAAAAGAAGAAAGCGGGTTTATTGTTATTTGAGGAATATTTGATTAAAGATTATAAATTATTTATTTGAATGTGATGTGACTAACAACTAATTTATTATTATGTAGATCAAACATACCACTTAATATAGATATTCTAATTGGACTTGCCTGGAATAGCAAACATTGTTATTATGGTCAATAAATGATTTTTCTTTTCAGCGAGGTCGACCGCAAAACATCCGCATTAAAACCAAATTTAAAAAGGATACCAAATTGCGTCGTATTCGGTCGTCACGCCGGTGTCCGCGGCCGATTAAAATCTATTAGTGCAGCGAAGGGGAGTCGAATTAACATTCACGTCACGCACGAGTCCTATACGCAAACGCGTAATCTTTTTATCGCGCGTCTGGCCGTGCGCGGACAATGCCGCGATATCGGTACTGTGTTACGCACATCACTATAAAAACATTTTGCTCGGTGCATGTTATTTAATGATTGCTTCGTGGACCATCAAATATGATAAAAGAGTAAAAGAGACATCCCCGCAGAGTTAAAAGAGTTGAAAAAAGAGACATCCCCGCAGAGTTAAGAGTCGAAATAAAGAGACGTCCCCGCAGAGTTTAAAGAGTTGAAAAAAGAGACGTCCCCGCAGAATTTCTTGGTGCTATCGTATTTCCGAAGCACTGGTAGAGTCAGTTTTCGCATTTCTTTTCTGCACCCGGACTTCAGTTTGAATGTAGGTAAGAAATGGGTAAACATATTTACCTTTTTTCAAAGTCATGTTAACTTAAGTTACAATTTTACGCTTATTTTTAATTTTATTTGTATTGTGTTTATGACCTTTAAAAGTGCACTTATGTGCCTATTTAATAAACGATATTTCACTTTGACATTGACACCACGGTTTAAAGTTTACTCCAGCCGCAGCCATTTGATTGACTGGCATGGGCAAGTCTAGTTAGACCAAATGTATCTAAAATGAGTTTTACAGTAAGTTACATACGTGCCTTATAAATGACATAAACCGTTCTTCGAAATGGCTTGGATTATGCATCGTAATAGCACAGTCTAGTAGTAATATTTGGAAGCGTATTTGCGCGGAATATGTAGAGAGATATACACTGTATCATGTTGAGTAGCAGTGTACGAGTAATACTTAAAAAAAAAACTAAATTGGGTCTAAAGCCCGCATGTCGATTGTGTTTGTATTGTGTCAATAAACATTATCAAGAATCATATTTTGCGGCTTTGGCTTTAATTTGTTAGGTAGTTGACTGTCACGTCGTTTGTCGATATCGATAGTTATGTTACGCACATCACTATAACGCGAAAAATAATACCCATGCGTGTGAACAGTGCTATAGTAATACCACAACATGACTATATCCAATCTTAAATTTTGAGGTACAGTTTGAAAAAAAATTAACTACAATGCTGCAGTATCTATGCTGACTAAAAGCAAAGCTAAAAGTAAGACCCATTAAATTTTTGATTGCACAAATAGGTACCCCATTCCCCCCTTTCCCTTTCCCGTTCCCTTTGAAATGGTATAGTCTAAAGCTATTATAGGCATTATAGATGTATTTATGTATAATTATATATTACATGTATATTATTTTTAATCATTTATGTGTATAATAATTTACATTCGTACTACTTAATACTGCACACTATCGTTTTTAAAATGTTGTTTTCCTTACCCTATGGTTGTATGGAAGAGATCGCTGCTTAGCGATAAGACCGCCTATTGTACTTAGGAAATTAAGTATATAGTGTTAAGTTTAATATACTTAGTGTTTTCTATCTTCTATCTATCTATTTTTGGTTTAACAGTTCGTCACTTTGATTTGACGATAGATAGACCTATATCTATTTTAACAAACAAGCACCTTTAACAGGTAAGTTGTAAATTGCGTCCCAACTATAATTACCAAAGTTTACCGCTCACGGTCACATACAAATCCGTGCCGGAATCCAGAACACCCTTTTGATCCTTCGGTAGGTACAGTCAGAGTAAAAAGTAGCTGAAAATTAAAAAAAATCTATGAACCCAGATTTTTCCATATCACACAAAATTAAATTACCTACTGTTAAAGCACGAATTTGAACCTAGGGCACGACACATTTATTGCCAGAATATAGGTAGGTAATCTAGGTACTACAATTATATAATTTGCCATGTACCCTATTAAAGGGGGTGAAATACAATTCGCATAGTAATTTTATTTTATTAGTTTACATTATTTTATTCAAATAAATCATTAATAATTATTAGTTCTATAAAATGTCAAAGTTTAATAAATTATTTTAATGCTTTATAGGCTATTACCTACTAATTTTATATGTCAATTTTATACAATTTATTATATCTTGCTGGCTATGCGTGTGGTGGTGGAGTCAACCTTCCGTACCATATTTTCTCTCCACTTCGCTCACCCTTTCGTTGACATTTTGCTTTTAGCAACCGCAATAGACTATTCAATCGCTTTTCGGAAGCTAGATGCAGCGAATGTAGCTTTACTGTGCACACTATCGAACGCCAAACGCTGCCAGATTTATACCACGAACGAAACCGATACGATTTTGTACCACCTAAAAATGCCCATAGTGCTGATGGTAAAAGTAGCAATCGCTAAAACTCACGACTTTAATAGTCGATCGCGAAAACGGCAATCACGGATGTTAAGAGTACGGTGTGTGCTAATGTCAGACACAGAACAGAATATAAGAAAATAAAATATTCTTCAACTTTTCTCGCCGACTGTACAATATTTATCATACTCCGGGTTTCCAAGCGTGAATATTTTAGAAGCCTAAGATTTATATTTAAACTAAGTCCTGCTTTGCGTCTGTTTCATTTCCAGGCACGCTAGCAACTGAAAAAAATCGAACATCCATGATTAGAGAAACTAGTTCACTAATTACTTATTATTATTACTAATAACTCTAAACTATTAACTCAAACATTTATACATCGTGCTTTTATGGTATTGCTTTTTTAATTATTAACTACTTACTAAAAAAAATTACTTACGAGGTAAAGTACCAAAACAACCTTATTGTTCATTACAGTGGCCTTTACATAGCCCGAATGCTCCAACCTCCTACTAGTAGGCCGCGTCTTGCTTGTCAGCTTTCAGTTGCAATGTAGGTACCTTCTGGTTAATTCATCGTAGGTAGTTCCTTACATTTAGTCAACGGGCCTTACATATCGCACTCTGCACATAACTCTAAGTAAGACTCGTGTTATGTTATAGACGGTACTAAGTTAGTACTTAGTTAAAGACCAGGCGTTTATACTGCGAGAGTGTGAGAGCCATTTACAGCACACGACATTTGGGCAATTATTTTCAGTAGCCTGATGATGGTAATTTTTTTTAATTCAAAACTAATATATATATTAGTAATACAGTAATACATACCATATACCTATATATAGTAACATAAAGATAATAAGTAGCTTAATGATTTTTTAGAATTACAAGGACCATGACGCCTTTTAAATATATATATATATATATATATATATATATATATATATATATATATATATATATATATATATATATATATAGGTATTGTACTCTAGTTGCATTGTATACCACCGCCTACTCCTTTTTTCGATGCTGTCCATCCAAAGGTTGTCTGGAAGAGATCTCTTTAAGCAATAAAGCCGCTCATTGGACAACCATTGAATGGATTGTTTTGCTATTTTTTTGTAAACTGTTATATAAAAAAAGAGATTTGTAATTGTAAGTTGGACTTTAACTAACGAGCTTGACTTTTTTACGGGACAAATTTTTGTGCAATTAAAAAGGGCAAGCATTTGTTTCGTGTCTGGGTTCTGTGGGACCATGGTCCTCGTAGTTCCTGGTTGCCAAGATACAGGGAATCCTAGTTAGGCACCAGGATCTCTGTATGTGAGCGTGGGGCGTTATTTATTTATCTCGCTTGCAAAGTTCGGAATGAAGTTATTCGACGAGATATTATCTGAACGGTTATCTATGATTAACACATTCACCTTTACTTTTTTATGTTATTGAGTGATAAGACAAACAGCTCGTCGCCTGCCCATAACACTCACACAACTATAGAACCCAAAACTTTGTTTTAGAATATTCTGCGCGGCACTGCGCTTCGCTCGTCACCCCAAAACAGTAGTAGCTCTTAAGTCTCATAATGTCCAGTAATTTCGCTGGCTACAATGCCCTTCAAACCGAAACACAGTAATGCTTGCGCACTACTCGCTTCCCCCATACTTGTACGAGTGTTTTTTTAAATGCCATAGTGATATTATTGTATGTAAAAAGATCACGTAGAAATGATGCCTCTCCTCCGGATTAGGAATCGTTTTTTACTCGATAACGCCTGACGAAACTCAGTTCTTTCTACCACCGTGTCGTAGGACGTAAGAGCAAGGAAAGTTGTCGCGGCGGGTTCAAATAGAATAACTTGGAACTCGATTAGTTTCGCAGACTCGACGCGTGTTTGCCGGTAGCTGCTACCTGCTCCTATGTACCTTACTATACGGACCTATACATATAGTACTAGCACTTACAGTTTGGTACTTGGTACTCGAAGTTAGTTACCGAATATTGGAAGGTATGAACGGAAGTAGGACTCAGTTTATTAATAGAGTTGAGTTAGATTAGGAAGTCTGATGGCCTGTGTGTAACCGTCCTAATCGAGTAGTATTTAGGAGCTACATTTTTGATACGAAAAGAAATAGAAAGAAGGAGAATATAAAAAAGATAATATACCTACTCGTGGTAGGTCTCTTGTATGCGGGAGGCCATCTGGGTAGGTACCACAACTTTGCCAGTTATTCTTCCGCCAAGCAGTAGTGCGCAAGCATTATTGTGTTCCGGTTTGAAAGACATTGTAGCCAGTGAAAATAACTGGGCATATGAGACTTACTGTTGTCTCGGGGTGATGAGTGCAATTCAGCGCTAAGCAGTGATTTTTTTTTTCTCCAGACGTCACACAACATTTTACTTAACATACTAAATTAGGGGCAAAACAAAAAACAAATATTTTTATGGTATTAAAAGTTTTGGGTGGCACTGCTATTACTATGCGCAGACGTGGTGCTTACCATCAGGTGAACGACTTGTGCATCTAATCAGTTCCACAAAAAAATACAGATATTAGAATTACTTACAATAACATGGTATTGGTACATAACATAATGTTTTGATTTTTCAAAAATACGCAACTCAAAATGACGTTTGTCCATAGGACAAACATTCTGAGTTGCGTATTTTCAGATCTAATGAACTGAATGAAGTGGTAGATTATGAGGTTTACTACCTTTGTGAGACAAAGTTCGTGTCTCTGAGCAGTAAGAACGTAATGCGCTGATGATGGATTCGTCAGTTGTTTTGAATGTTAATTTACCATTTTATTAAAAACTGACCGTACACTTCCAAAAAAACATAAACTCCCGTCCTTTACATACAAATATGCTCAAATACCTCGCAAGCCTCAGCCCTGGTCATCTGGCAGGGCGTGGCATACTCGCACTTCCGGCGGAAGTCGCGGCCGGCGCGACTCGGCCCTTCCTTCCTGCTGAAAATGTTCTCGGATAATGTATGGGGGTAGATATGTGTTTTAATTGTAGGTTTGCAGGGAGAATGTGGCTTGTGTGTTTGTTTATGTAGAGCTGTGCTACATAGCAACAAAATATAGTAGGTATATATATTCCTATATATAATTCAGCATATAATTCAATGGACACTAACTGTTAGACTTATGAACCAGAAGCTCAAAGTCACTCAGCGAGCTATGGAACGAGCTATGCTCGAGGTTTTTCTGAAGGATTGAATTCGCAATGAAGTAATCTGACAGAAAATCAAAGCACTAAGTAAGCTAAAGTGGCAATGGGCCGGTCACATATGTCGAAGAACCGATACTGATGGGGTAAACGAGTTTTAGAGTGGAGACGACGTTTAGGTAAGCGTGATGGAGGAGGCCCTCTGACCAGATTGAGCGACGATCTGCGTGCTGCGTAAAGTTGCTGGCAGCTACTACATGCGAGGAGCTGAAGATCGGGCTGAGTGGCTTGCATTGGGTGAGGCTTTTGTCCAGCAGTGGACTCGAATAGGCTGTTGATGAAGATGATAATTTCTGTTTTTGGAAGCGACCGTTCTTGTTAGGTATATACGTATTTCTTACAATCACAGTTTTACATTTTATTGTACGCAATATACAACTGAGGACGGGGTAACTTTTTACCTATGGCCAGCGAGTGTGATAGCCAACTACGCAGAATGATTTAATTTCGTTATTTACTGAGACTGTTCATACGCCTAATGGTAAGAGTCTTTATAGTCTACGCAGTTCAAATCGCATTGCCTGAAATTGGAATTGCTAAGCAACATAATTAATTTCACACCTTAATGCGTTTACAAAGTTTCCCATTCAAGTTGTTACGTGGGCACCTCGCGTCCACACCGTTTCGTAAACCTCGACGCGTAGGTAACCTCATAACGACCACTGTACGTTAATTAATATTATTTATTATATGAGAAAACCACCTTCACGATTTTTTGTGTGTATGTTAGTTTCGGTCCATGAATTTTGACGATTTTGCAGCAGTATAGATGTAATTGTTAGATTAAAGTTAAACTGCACCGGTCCGCTGGCGCTGCGCCGCCGCCGCGCCGCCGCCGCGCCGCCGCCGCGCCGCCGCCGCGCCGCGCTGCTCGCCCACAGATGAGCGGCAAGGTTTCGCTTATTTTTATTATTATAGTCTTTATTTTTTTACTGCCATTATAAATGATGATAATAATTTGTGACTTAACTAGACTCTCGTTAATTAAGCTAAATATTTAATTAAATACGGTCTGGTTCATAAAATGCTGAGACGTAAATTTAATTCAGTGACAGCTGCCGTGCCGTGGTGGTTGAGTAGGTAGGGTCATGAAATGATGGAAGTGTGCATCGATTCCCGCAGCAAGAGAAAATTACGTTTTTACGTATAGAAGTAATTTTATTAAGTTTATTAAGTATTTTGGTTAAGTTTAGTAAGTGCTGTAGGTTTTCCTCATAGTTTCTGAAGTTCCCCAGATAAATGGAATCTTTGTAGGATCAACAAAAACCCTGCCGGACTCGTGAACTCTTAATCAGTATCGATGTAGGACTTCAAAAAATATTTGTTTAAAAAAATCTAAGATGTTAAAAAGGTAAATAAGCTATGAAACAAGGGAACCAGTTATGAAAGCTTTAAAAATTATATCGGTACTTTAAGACAATTCTACTTGTCACTTGTTGGTCTTAAATGCTAAACAACGCAGGTGGCGCGGGGAAAATTCCCCACACGCATGGCACGTTTCATGTAGCGCTGCAGGTGAAATATCAGATTTTTTGTTGATATAATTATGATATTAATGTAAATATTGTAATAATGTAAATATTATTTTTTACATTTTTGTTCAGGTATGTTAACATACCCTTCACGAGTCCGAGAGGGTTTTTGTAACTTAATGTTTAATTAGCCTAGATATTAATCTTATTAAGGGGATATTCTTGTAAAATCATAAAAAGAGAATAATGCGTTTAATTGCATTTGTTAATATATTCAACAATTTACAAATATTTACCGTGATAATGACTAAACTAACTTACAATAAAATTAAAAAACAATGCATTTATTTAATGTAGGAATTTTATATCCGATGAGCAGTATGTCTTTTATTATATTATCTGTGGTATCTCTGTATCTATTGTGCGTAGCCGCATTTATCTGTGCGTGTGAGACATACTCTGTGGTCGAAGGAAGTTCTTTTTTCTCTCTCTATGGTGATATCTGTGCGTGACAACGTATATTTTTGTAAAACTTTAATTTTGTGGAGAAATTACAAAGCTGTGTGTTGCCAAGCTTGTGTTTCTTTTATTTTTCAATTCCACATCAATAGTAAAAAAAACAATTGAACAAAATATTCTTACCTCAACTCTCCCCAAAACTACAAATCTAGATCAAAACGACCTTGAAAGAAAATCTCCAAATTTCCCAGGAAAAGAAAATATTGGTCCATCAGATTACAAGTGTCAACAAGTGCGCCAATAAGGCACTTATCAATCTCCGCTGACCCACCCTCACTATTTAAGGGTAGGTTTGACCGGTGACACACCCTTAAGGATAAAACTGGTGTTCCTTGTCGGAAACTATAGCTGAGGTTATAAAGTGATAGCGAGAGCCAATAAGGCGACTTCGGCCAGCGTAACTATGCTTTGAGCCAATTGGAGTTCGTAATAATGTTTTATTATTACGATAATAGGATAACCACTCTTACATTAACTTAAAAAGAAGTCAATTATACCTATAATAAAGTTAAAACTTACTGTTTTAGAGATTAGTGATCTACTAAATAAACATTAGAATTACACATGGTTGAAAACTGCATCGGTAATTCTTATTTTATAATTGAAAACTAGCTTTTTGCAAAATTCTCTGCATTTAAATGCAATTATGTACTTATTAGTTTGTAGAGACTGTGACTCAGCGAGAGCTCGTGCCACTTTTGACCCGACGCGTCGGAGTTCAAATTTTCGCTATGACGTATGTGGTTTGTGCCGATATATTATATAACTCATTGACTAACCTATAACCAACCCGCACTTGGCCAGCATAGTGGATTATGGCCCATACTCTCTCTCTCTGTGAGAGAAGGCCTTTACGTTCTCGCTGCCGGGACTCGGGCAGTGAGGACATAACGGACTGATGATACAATATATTGTTACGACGTATAATCAAAAATAATCAATGAAAAATCAATCAATCAAAAGTTCTTTATTCAATTTTGTCGTCACAGACGCACTTATGAACATATAACAAGTATTCTTATTGTTTTAGTAGATTTCAACTCTTTTGAGGCTCAGTTAATTAACATCTAATGTGTTAGCAATCGTCTAGGCATCACATCATATGAAGAGTCAATCTCCATTTTTTCACAGACAACTTGCTCTATCAAAAGCTCTGCAGTCTTCACCTAATCTTCAATCTCAATAGCAGTGCAATTGACCAGTCGCCCCTTGATTCCAGCTCCTCAAACACCCGTAAAGGATAAAAATGGCCGCCGGGGCGATGTGTCGCCAGATAGACGAGTCGGTGTTAAGTGGACTATGGAGGAAAGATTCGGGAATAGATGAAGTGGGAGTGATTAGCCAAAATAAAATCATGAAATAGACGTGAATACTTATATAATAAATAAATATTTGTGCAGTTATAAAATTTTGTATTGCATGTTTGCATAATTTTAACCATTTTCAAATATTAATTTTATTTTGCACAACACGAATCTTCACAAACCGTGACCGTTTATTACTAGTGTAGTAGTGTATTAGTTTTTAATACTATAAGTGCTAGTGAAAAATCGCGGAAATTTAGCCAAATTTTATTTCAATCAAGTCAAATCATATTAGTTTTTTTAAATTTTTATTACAGATGTTTATGTAGAGACGTTTTATTTACATCTGAACGCTACGTTAAGCCGTCCATCGGTCCCGGTCGTTGTATTTAGACAGCAATCGTTAGGTCATATTGGAGGCCTTCGGGCGGTCTAAAAACTCCGACACCAGTCTTGGCCACACACCCACACGCGAGAAAATTTTATTTTGTTTACGGGTACGTCGGCACTTCGCGTCAAACGGCAATACTTTCAAGGCGCTAGGACCAAAGTTTTTTGCGTGACTGAATTTTACTTACGCCAGGTATTGATATTATGATATTAGGTTCTTCCAATGGACAACACTGAGCCCTGTATTCAGCTGTCTAGTTGCCCAAGTCTACGCTCTACCTATATTTATCACCATCATCAGTTTCCTTTGATTTGAGTTGCAACTTAGGCCGAAGCTGCAAATGTGTCCCGCCACACATTCGATCTACCTATATTACGCTAACTAAAATACCTTTAACTGGACAAAAAACAGTCCTAGAAGTATCAACTCTATCTATATAGATATGTAGCACCCTTGACTTTCTAAGCTCATACAGACTTAGATTGTGTGAAAAGCAATGAAAGTGCAGTAAAGGAATAAAAACGGCTCGCCGGTCGGGGGCGAGATGTGTCAACAGATACGAGTACAGCGCCTTGTCCCTGAGTACACTATTTAGCTGACTCGGCGACCTGAGGGGATCTTTGACGCGGTTAAGTGACTTTCTTTATGTTATAGGTATTCGATTGATCTCCGTTTTATGAGGTGTTAGTCCGGGAAGGATCACGTCGAGGGTTCTGTCTGATCTCGTATGTAGAGCTCAAGTTGTTTAACAGTGAACCTTAAATACTGGGTATTTTAGTTAACAATTTATTAATTTTGAATTTTGGTACAAAACAGTTTTGGAGTTGTCTTCTAGGTGACGCTAGTTCAAATCCAGTTTAGAAAAACCTCTTCCATATCCTTGCTCAGTAAACTAAAAATAAATGTTAGAGTTGGATAAAAATAAAAAGTCGGAGGTTACGGGTTCGATTCCCGCTACAGGACAAATGTATGTGCACAGAAAAAAGGGCATATATTTGTTTTAATTGTGCGTGTTGTGTTGTAGGACCATGATTTTCGTATTTCCTGTTTCCTTAAATACAGTAGGAAATCCTATTATGTATGAGATAAAAAAAGAGTTTCGTTCAACAAACTCCGCTGCATCTTAGAAATTGATATCTAAAAGTCGACATTACATTTGGCATGATATCGATGAGGATCTATTAACTACAGTCTAATCAATAACAATAGTCACTCAAAACCCACAGGTAAATCATATTATAATGACATCCATCTAACATACCTAACACATAATCTCTAATCGATCAATGTACCCAAAACCAGCCAGGTCCACCACTGGACAATGACACATAATTACCGCGTGTAAAGTGCAGGTTCACGCTTGGCCGTCCACAAATTGAACAAGTAATTACGTTGCACGGTGATAAAAAAATTAATTTAGTAATAGAGGAAGTCGTTGATGGGCGATTGTCAATTTTTAGACCCACCACCCGTTAAATGGGGGGCAATTTGAGTTTAATTTAAATTAAGTTTATTGTTAACTTTTGCTTGGGACAAAGTTTTTCCACCTGCTTGACTAGATGTTTTTGTATATTTTTAATACCCTTACGATAGATCTACGTTTGACCAAAACCTCGCCTGACGTTAAGCGACGATGTGGCCGAAGATGGAGCACGTGGATCGAGAAGATACCTACTCACTCTGGCTGTGAAGATACCCAGACTGTAGATATCAGGAAACAGAGAAGACGGCCAGGAGTTCCATTTCTTAGCAGTTCGCACTATAAACGTAGAACCAAAACGCTTTGTACGAATTGGCGCAATGTCTACTAAGCAAGGGTGATATTTCGCCTAACTTCTACTGGTCCTGTGATGGATGGGGGAGGGTGGAATTAGGTCGTGAAGTTCCTGTGCACATTCACCGAAATGTATTCCATAAAAGATTAACAGATGTAGTAGGACATTACCATTATTTATGTAGGAATACACACCAAAAGGTGTTATAAGGTGTTTCTTTACAGAGGTTCACTAATCTAGTTTTTGTAAATAGAAACATGAACGCTATAATTAACAGGTGTATTTCATATATTCAATGTACATAAGTTTATTAAATTCAACAACCTACAACATTCAAATTCTTAAATTAATAATCATATTAAATATACCTTCAATTATAAACAAAACTATAAGGCAAACACGCCGTGTAGATCGCCACCGTGCGGCAGGGTTCCCAGAATACTGGCGGCGTTACCCCTTTGTATTAAGAGGCTTAATTTCTGGGCAAAGTACGCGCCAGCTCTGAGATCCCCCGAAGCGAGGACCAGTCTCGTCGAAATATTTTTACAAAATTTTTTGGTATCGGACGACCACGGGCCTAAAGTTTCCACAGCCAGCGCTACAAATTCATAGTGCGCGCTGAGCTGTGAATACTTTCGATGTTTTAAGATTTGGGCTTGTTCAGCCGCCACCCCGACATTGCGAGCGGTGCTACCGACGTGTCATTACGCTATAATTTAAATATATTTAAGTACGTCTAAATTGAATAACGAGTGTTGAGTTGACGTGTTTATAAAAAAAAACTACGTCATCCTACTAATCTTATCCTATGCTAATTTTTTGTGAGGATGTAGGTTTGTATGGATGGACAGATGTATATTTGTTACTTCACTACGCAAATACCGGTTAACAGATTTTATGAAATTTGGTATGTAGGTACTGTATCCTGAAAAAGGATTAGGATACTTTTTATCCCGGGAAATCACGGTTAAAAATATGTTTCCGCAATGAGGTTTAATTTATTCAAAAGCAGACATCAAATGCCGTGATGGATGTCGCTGTGACGCGCTCACAATAGGTAGTATCTAAATCAACAGATTGTTTTCACAATCGCCGTACATTCCAAACTAAACACGCTCTGCATTGCCAGCCTTCACGCATCGTACACCACCGGCGCAATAAACCGCGCACAATCGGTACAGAGGTGCCGATAGCTTATAAAACTGCACACAAAACACCTACTTTTGTTTCCCTTTTAACGCGCCGAGTTTTGTCATTATTCGTGGCACGTGGTCTCGAATATATAATGTTTTATTATTAGCGGTTACGACTTCACGCCTTTTGCGGCGGACTGAGACTGATAATACTTTCATTTGTTCCGAGAAGTAGTTATCTCGCGGTGAGGTGTGCAGTTTCCGAGGCCTCGACTATACGATAAGGGTACGTGTACCTACAGTTGTGCATGCATACGTATAGCTATGTCAAAGTCAAAGTCAAAGTCAAATATCATTTATTAAATAGGCACAAAAGTGCACTTTTAAAGGTCATAAACACATGATACAAATAAAAAATGTTAAAAATTGTAACTTATGTTAACATGACTTTGAAAAAAAGGTAAGTATGTTTACCCATTTCTTTCCTATACTCAAATTGAAGTCTGAGTGCTGAAAAGAAATGCGAAAACTGACTCTACCAGTGCTTCGGAAATACGCCCGCTAGAGATCATATGGAATGCCAATTCTTTGTATAACCACTCTATACACTATGACCGTTACTACAACAAATCGAAAATAGATGAAAGGCTCTATCTAGAAGATATAAATGGAAGATATAATCTAAGAAGATATAAATAAATAAAAAGTTCACCCGCCTATTTCGTTGTATATAAATGTATTTAGAGAATAGCTTCATTAAAAATTTTACTAATTGATGGATAAAACCAAAGAATTCGCGAAAGCAATAAATAGGACACGGATGGTAACATACGAGCATAGAAAAAAAGGTAACTTGCGTTTTAATAGTTTTATGAACAATTATGAACGAGGCCTATGAAGGATCACGTAAAAATTATTATAAAAAAGTACGAATAATATAAATTAGTTAATGATAAAAGGAGACAATAAAAAACAATTGTAGGAAGTGTTAAATAAACAGTAAAATATCAATATATTTTTCTTCGATCTTTTTCTTCGAGTCGATGGCCCATAAAATAATTAAAAAAAAATTAGCCCAATGCTCGATATCTATTGCTACCCCAGGAAGAGTAACTTCATACAGGTCTTGTTAAGTGCAGGTTTTTTTCAATTATACACGAGAGTTAAATCATAAAATCTATTGAGTCATATTAAAACATATCCCGGACCCGGACTGATTGAAAACCTTTATCTATCATTTAATATCATATGATATATGAGAGAACGACGCATTATATACCTATCCCAAAATCTGAGCAAGCAACTGAACAATACGCCATCTAATCATCACATCAAAAACTCAATTACGCCTGAACCAGTAACAATGGCGCGTCCACAGAATGGAAAGAATTAAAGTTTAAACTGTACGTTCAGCATTACGCGCGGTTTTCGATGGCAGATTAGTCCGCATCAATCATTTGTTGGGAGCAAGCGGAGCGCGGCGCAAATCATAGTCCTGGCGCGTCAGCCTGACACCCGCATCCCGGAATGCCATAGATTATAGATGGAATGGACAGAAGAGACATTTGACTGTCTTCAGTCAAATGTCTCTTCTGTCCATTCCATCCAAAAAAAAAAAACATTACAGCAAAAGCTCTTGCTTTTGCTGTGCATTAACTTACATAAACAAATTTAAGTCAAATCAGCTTTATCTCATTTGAAATTCTTACTATACCACATAATAAATAGTTGTACTACGTACGTACCTTTACATTCGCACATAATATGAAACTACGTCAACTGTTGAACAGCTCAAGGAATTAATTTGAAAAAAAATCTATTATTAAAATATATTTTAAAACCAATTATCGACGGCACCAAGAAAAAACCATTTCAACAAAATTGATTAGTTATAAATATAAACGGCTACACTCACGTTATGATTGTGTCGGAATAACTCCTACCAGGTTTCGGACAATTAGGATGTCCTTCTTCCGGGAGTTTACGCTTTGGATTCGCGGCGTAGACAGTAATAACAAACTTCCAAACTTTCCAAACTTTTAAAATCTTTTCCAGTTTCCAAACTTTAAAATTAATTAGTATGTTGTAGTAGACAAAAATTGATTTAAGGGCGTACGACTTGTTGCAACGGAAAGTCTTGTCTCTTCTGCACATTCTCATAGTATTTGGCTTGCTGCGCCTGCGCAAGTCAGCGTCGCGTTGTGGGAGACGCCTTGACAATGCAACGGAAGTGTCGACCGAATCGAATGGAACACGCACGCACATACATACGAACATTTCGACAAATTTAATATGATTTATAATGTCTATTGTTTTCATGGCGATGACGTTTGTTTTTTTGCTGTTTGTTTGTTGGTCTAGGATTGTGGTTTGATTTGGGAATTGCAGCAAGGAATTGAAATAAATAAGTAAATAATACATAAATAAATAATAACCATCAAAATATTTATTGAGATCCCCATACAATTCTATCAAAAAAAAAAAATATCGGCAGATTAAAAACGGATCTAAAACGGTAAAGGTAAACATCGTGGTAGTAATGCCACCCACGGAACAAAGCCATGCCGTCAAGCGACCTAGTCGTGTTTCGGGATGATGTTCGGTGAACCATCGGGGAGACGGGTCTGAGCAGCCGCTCAACTGCCGTCTCTCTCTAGATTTATGTGCTCCATCTTAGGTCACATCAGGTGAAATAGTGGCCAAACATAGATCTATTAATCTAAAAATTAATCTTAATAAAAACAAATGATCACATTTAGGAAATGATCACCGAATTTAGTAAATGATCACCAAATTTAGTAAATGATCAATTTTTGGGGTTACATCTGATGGTCAGGTAAATACATAAGCCAAAAGTTTGTTTAAAAAATGAAATGCTTTTGTTTTAAATCTCAATGTGCGGATAATGGTTGTCATCATATGCCATAAGCCTCATCATCACAGAAAGATATTAAATCGGAAAATTTTGTGTCTACGAGTTGTAGAATCAAAGTTCTCATAATTTTCTAGATCCTAGATACAGGAATTGAGGGGCTAACATCTACGTCTGTGCTGTTCTTAAGCACTGTCCAACGTAGTCAGTTTTTGTTATGTAACTTACCTATTTAAACCACTATCCTAAGTACCTAAATCGCAAGATTTCATTGATTCAAACTAACCAATAACCTTTTATGACATCACAATTCCAATTCGATTATATAATATCACTAACAATATGTCCTCGTACATCAGAGCGTGTTCCAGCCCACATGCTCTAAAGGCAATTTCAGCAAAACGATCGCCAGCAATAGAAGCGCTTTCTGGGAAGACAGCGGGCGCGCCTTATCGCGGCTGTAAATCAATATATGATTACAAATTTAATGCTACTGTTGGACTATAAATCAGAGATTTTAAATTACGAGGTACAGCGACGGATCGCGACGCGTGAGGCCCCCTAGTGCTGCGCACCGGTGTCGACACTCGATAAATCCAGCGTCTGCTGCGAGAGTGTCAGCCGCGCACTTACTACTTTTAGTATTGAGGGTTTGCGATTGCATCGATGCTGATCATTGACGCTTCTGTGTCTATTGCAGCGAGTCAAGTAGGACCTATATTTTGGTGCAGAACTACGCTCCCTTGCAATTTTGTTTGATCAGAGATTGATTTTTTGTAGTCAATTTGCAACAAGAAATTATTGAAGCATCATAATAATGGAAGAGGGCTTAAAAGGTTCAGTTTGTTCCTCAAAAGCAGCTCGAGGTGCCGATGTAAAAGTATCAAGTGTGCGGAGAGTGCGAGTGCAAGTGTAGGCGACTCGCACCCGTGTGATAGTGCGGTTCTATAAATAGGCTGAATGTTATAATTGTTTAATGTGGATAAATCATTTTGTACATTGTTGGCGGGATAGCGAACATGCGAGTTGCTGGGCTGGTTTTGTTTGAGAAATATTTTCCTACAATCGAGATGATTCAATGCATTGTTTTAATTTATTGTTGCGATAATACTGAAGTTACAGTGTACAATATATTTACACATTGTTTTATAAACGCTGTAGTTTTGGATAAAATAGAAAGAATATATATGCATGCTCTGATTCGAGCTTATCGATATCGATACTATCGCGTCACGTCACTCGATACTATTTCTGTCAGCACTATTCACGCGTGCATTATGATGGACTGCGAACAATATAAGTTACCGTTCGCAGTTTGCACGCCGTCGATGGTGTTTTCATGGCGTCCCCGCACCGCTTTATATTCCACGGGATATAGAGACAAGATCACGTGACAGACAAGACCTTTTTATGCGATAGTTCGCTTTGAGAGGTGTCATGGATCCACAGTTGGTGAATTCGACAGTTTATGATTTTTTTATTAGCGCCATAAGGCACATCCGTTCGAAAAAGTGCGCTTAACAGAAATGGCACAATAAAATTTCATGGTTCAGGTCGGATTTAGCAACACGGAGTATTACATAAGGGCGTTTTTGTTGTCATATCCACAGACAACAAAGCCTGGTCTTGCGTGGTGAATTTTGACCCATGTTATAAGGAAAAGGTCTTGTTCTAGAAGTAGGAACGTTATGGGTGCGGTTGCTGATGATGATGATGATGATGATAAAATCCAACTTTTTAAGGAATATACTTTATAGATTATCTTAACGTAGCCAGCTGTACCGGTTAGCTCGAGACAAGGTTGTAGTTATTAATTTATAAAATACCAAGTTAGTATGACAGTAATTGTTATCTCTTCAGCTTATCTTACATTCTCACTACTCGGTTTTACACTTTTAAAAACTATAAATTCTATATAACTTCCACTTCCAACCGTGAAACATAATAATTTACCCCATTAACTGTCACAACTACATAATCACAGGCAGACATCATCGACTGACACCCGACCACTTGCCAGTTACACCCAAGTTGGATGTTTTAACAAATATATCGACAACACCCACTCTTGCCACTCGACTCGACCTGGTGTTAAGATGGCAGATAGCGTGCCGTTTATTATTTCTTTTAATTTTTGACGTGCAATCTGAGGTCGTTATCGGTAGCTTACTTACGGCCGTTTTGTACGGTAAAGACGGTTATGATGGAAGCTGGTTAATTATTTGGAGGCGTTAAGAGATGAATTCAAGTAGAGAGAAACTGAAGATATATCTATAAATAGGAGATAAACAACCTCTGTGGTTTATTGGTTGGGCAAGTCATCTCATATACCGCAGAAGTTGCGGGTTCGATTCCCGCTACGGGACATATGTTTCTGCACAGAAAAAAGCCGCAAGCATTTGGTTCGTCGACACGATTCCTGGTTTCCGAGATGCAGGAAGTCCTCGGGGCCAGGATCCATTATTGTTTATTGGGCGATATTTTAATATTACCTGAATCTCTATTGAGAACATACAAGGCTAAATTAGTAACAATAGACCAACAACTAACACTTACATACGTTTGAATTTTCCTCACCGGCTCTGAATCAGTGAATCAACATTGTTGTAAAACTGGCACGTCCAAGATTTGCAAAGTTTAAAGAAACTAGTTGAGCTACGTGGCTTTACCCACGTGGTGAATTTTTCGAGATAACAGTGCTGTATCCTATTTCTGAATTTAAAGTACCTACCTATTTTAATGAAATTTTATAAATTTTATTAATTTCATTAAAATCCGGTCTGTATTTTGTGCCTTAAATATGAAACCTTAAGGACCAATGATAAAAATAATTAATACAGGAATGAACGCTTCTGATGAAGATGAAAGAATATCTCAAAATACCGATTAGTGATGAATGGTTATTTGCTACCAAATTGTTCCTTAAGATTTCGCTGCAGAATTAATTGGAGGACACGTCTCCACGACAGAATATTAATTTGTGCCCTTTACGATGTCTTGATTGAACGACTCTCTCATTCCAAATATTGATTGTCGTGAAATCAGGGCCGCATCTGTGACAGTAAATGATGCGAGAGCGTTTCTGATTGGCGGAGATAAAAGGTGGCAGTTAGCAAAAGTGATGTGTGACTTTTTGAAACGTATTTGTGAAAATAACGCTTCTGGAAGTGCTTTTGCCTTAGTTTCATTGAGCTTTTTGGAATTTGCTCAAGTGGCCAGCGCGACGGGAGTGATAAATATGACAGAAAAAAGAAGCCTAATGTTTAATTTTTGTGAATTTATGAGGTTATAAAGGTTTTCCACGTGATGGGTTAATAATGTAGCACAACATAAACGTCAACACCAGCAAAAGAAACCATTTAAGCCTACTAAAATTTAGATTTATCTGAACTTACGAAGATTTTACAGATTTATTCTACTTTCATTTCGAACTACCATATTGGATTTTCGTGATATATGACTTCTACGTACAAAATCACTAGAGAATTGATTCTGAGCGCGAAGTTTATCGAAAGCAAAATTACACCCGAAATCTGCTGAGCAAAATGCTTAAGGGAGCAATTCAACGGTGTAAATCATCTCGTTCACCGCTTGCGGCGAGGACAGCAGTAACTGCCAAGAGTAAAGACGGTGCTTGAGTCTGGCTGCTTGCATCGAAAGGCTTGTATGGCCGAATCAATCACCTTTTAACACAAATCATTGACATTTCCTCCTACAGAGGCAAGGAGCCGGCGCCGAAATCGATATGTTTATCGATACTCAATACTCTGACAATGAGTTATTTCACATAATCGGTAGAAATTTAAAGGTTATACTCGAATTATGTCGTGATTTATGATTCCCCAATTTTCCCGTTGAATTACGAATTTGGTTGGTTTCAGCGCAGCGCAGGCCTGAACATTATAATTTTACCTCGATGTTATGGGTAAAGCGGGTCGGGTACGTTTTTTAATCGGTTTGCTTCTTGAATCTCTGATGGGAGATGTGATCGATAAATCACGAAACTCTCCTTTTCGCAGGAATGTTTACCGACCTCATTGTGGCATCTCGTGCAGCTGCGGGCTGTTAAAGGTTTCAATTCACATTAACTTTTTGATTCCAAGCCTTGTCTACTAAACGGAACACAGCGAGGGTTGTCAAATTGGAACAACAAGATACAAAGCGAGAAACACGTCCCCTAGCGGGGCTCGGCCTGCTCCGTACAAGCCACTAATGACTTGGCGAAACCGCGGAGCTCCTTCCAAAATTAAACAACGAAAAAAAGCGGGCAAACGATCGATCACCGCTGGCTTTCAAACAAAACAGAAAAACTCCACGTGAAAGGATGCATGGAACAAATTAAAAGCTCAGCGTGAGGCGCTGCGCTCGGTCCGGCCTCGGCACGGTCCGGCTGAGGGCAAATATTAAAGCTGTCAGTTTTGTGTAATTTGAAGGCTCGTTTTCGAGTTATAACTTATGTTATTGAATGTTTTCGGGGCATGAGTCGCGCTCGATCCGTGCCCTGGCCTGGCTCGTGTGAACCCACTGTAATGAGCTCCGAGTAAACACGAGAAAGCTTTATCTCAACAAGAATTTAGAAAATTGAAATTATATCCATACAATCAGTGCTGTTTACGATTCTCGATTACAGTCATAAATACGTAATGGTAGCTCGAATACCGTGTCGATAGTCGATACCCTATCCGTACTTATGTTTGTTCGGCTCTAGCCGAGAACGGCGTAACGCAATAAAATGCCGTCAGAACGAGCTGCCATATTCTAAATACCAGCTCTACGATAAAAATTGTTGAAGTCACCGTAAACCGTTGAAGTTATGGTCGAAGCGGCGACGTCTACATTACTAGAAACGACCCTAATGGTCGCGGCCACTCATTCTGCCAAATTGGCTACAATTATAGGACGAGTCAATCGCTGGTGGAATAGGGCGATAGTGCGTCAGGTGATGCACTCGAGACCACTTTTTCAATACAAAGGCAATAAAATAGCGCCTCGTCACGCACTAAATGCCTCGAGTGGGCGCTCGAGGCGTCGGCCAAAAGAAACAAACAAAAGTGATAAAAACGCACCATCACGCACCCACAAAATTATTTTCGCCTCGTAACACGTGTCAAGTTTCAATTTTACTAACGTCGAAATTAACAGTGGGCGTAAACAGATTATTGATATTGTAGACGATAAAAAAGTAATCGATGATCGCACGGAGCGCTTTGTGATGAAAAAAGTTCTATTGTTAAGTGTTTAGGCTTTTTTCTTGTTGAAATTAAATGGACGCACGAGATTTGACAAAAAGCGTGGTTCATCAATCAGAGATGGTTTTATTGGCTCACAATAGATCATAGTGCGCAATCGCCGCGTGGAATCTGCCGGTTCCAGGAATGACGTGTTATTTTAAAGGTTTTAAATGAGTTCAATTTAGTGATTTTTGGATTACCTTGTAGAGGTAAAGAATGTAGGTGAGATCTTATCGAACTTAAAAAATTGGGGCTATTGGAACCTTTTTATGTCAATAAATTCTAACAAGCTAGTTTGAAAATGACTGACTTGAGGTTCCTATCCCTAAATTGAACATCAAAACCAATATTTGATCACTGTAAATACCCAATTTAAAACTAAATGAAACGGCGACAATTTTTACCACAATGCAACCCTCTAATTGTGCACTAATCATAGGTTTGACACCATCCCACGTTTGGTTACTTTACTGCCCTTTACCTAAACGCAAAAAAGATATCCATTGCCACTACTCCATCCACATTTTGTATAGCCGTTCGTACATAAGCAGAAATGGTTGTTGCTTTAGGGGAGTTTCTCGTGAATCCAGAGTATAGCCTCAGGGTGCGTTGAAGGCGAAGCTAATACGGGATTGTGGGGAAGAAAGGTGGTAATTACAGCAAATGTGCCGTATTTCTGTTGACAATGCTGCGGCTTTTGTTGTTCTTTGGAACTTTGATGTAGTTGAGATAGACTTATGTACGAACTCGTACTGAATGTGACAATGTCGGTTCGACTTGGGCAAACTTCTTTTGTTAAGTTTACCTACTGGGTTAATTAGTTTTCTACCTACATGATGAGATGGTAAATAATGTATGTGATGGCTGTAAAACTTGCCTGAATTAGATGCAAGTTCCCTTTTATTACAATTATAAGTATTATTTGTTTGAGTATAATTCTAGTGCATAAATAAAACAAATTCCTTGTCTGCTTTTATGTGTATTTTTTGAATCGATTTATTTATTTATTTATTGAGGCAATCAACAGCGTTACAAAATAGCATCAGAAATACATGTACATGTTATACAAAAAAGGCAAATTATAGATTACCACAATTAAAACATAACTTAATTAGACGTAAATGATGTTATACATACATAAGTGCACCAATACCTAAATGCTAATATGAGCATCATAACTACAACCATTATAATTATATTGTTTTAAGTTGAAAAAATATTTAAGCTAAGATATTAAGTTTGATATTCCAATGCATGCATTGAAGATGAATTAAATTAAATTTTGTTTTAATTTGCGTAATTGAAAAATTGATTTATCTGAAAATTGTGCTATCGAAGTCCACTTACACGTATCTACGCAGCTCATTCGAACGACACTCTCCATAATTCTACTTATCAATTACTCACAATTAAATCCCACCCACACACTCGTATCACGCATTGACATCCACCCACACGTGGGCACGCAGGATGTACGCCCACGCCCACGGTCCACAGGCGCGGAGACAAAGCCACAGGATTTGCATATAGCGAGGGGTGTGGTCGGTTAATCATGCGCCGGCGCAGGATGAGGGATGCTATGTCGAGGGAGTGGAGATGTCATCGGAAAGGATGGGATTAATTATGTGTGTTACCTAAAATAGCAAATAATTTTAAAGAATTAAATCTGCATAAAGCCGTATCACCTTATTACTTAAGAACACGGGTCATAAGATTCGTTCCTGCATATATTATTTGTTGTATCTCCTTCCAGGGGAATGCCACTAAACATTTCAGATTACTGTGTATTAGTTTGTTTTGTTGCAAGTGAAATTACTGGATTTTATCAGCTATTCTGTCAGGGGCGGGCATTGCAGTGCTCAGCAGAGTTCTGGATAAAGCTGTAACTGTTATGGGCGAGCGTGTTGCATACCGTTAGGAGAACAACGTGCTCGTCCCATCACTCAGTTGCATAAAATAGAAGCTTAGAATTATGAGCGCAGGACTTTGCTATTTAAAGTTATCTGTCTGAGTATTAAGTTGCCCATCAATAAAACTACCCTTTCTTGTAGCGTTATCAAATTGTGAAGTGTAGTCAATTAACGTTGAATTTGTGAGGAGAAAAATATACTAACCAGGACCAAAGCACGAACATAGTATACTTGATCATTTTTGTGTTAAATAAGGGAAAGTAAGGTGTTGTCAAAGTTGTTTGCTAAACCTAAGCAAATCGTACATCGTTGTGTTAGCGTATTCCATACATATCTACTACAATTATTCAAATAAAGACTATTGTATGAATGAGTCTACAAACATCCATTCAATCTCGAGACAGTATCAAAATCATGAATGGTTAACTTCATGAATGGAACATGTGAAAGGATTGACGCACTCAACATGCATCAAATCATTGAAACAGTACTTCTTACCGATGAACATTGACCTATTTTAAACCTTAGCGATATTGAAATAGAAGCTATAGGCATTGGCTCCGCGGATTTGGTTGAAGACGGTAATGATATTGATCATGCATTCAATGTAAACAAAAATAGACTTAATTGCTTTCACAATAAGAGTGACAATAAAGGTGTAGGTTTGAATTAAGCAAGTCATCAGAATTTGTAGGTTGAGATGGAGTTAGATAGTGTAGACAATAATAGTGTTGCTTGAACAGATTTTAGATGTATTGATTGTAGAAATATAATAGAAAATATTGATATGAGTATACTGTATTCAAGGGCAAGGATGAATATTCTTTTGAATGATGTCCTATTTTATATTTGTGCTACGAACCTAACGCAACGAATTCGTTTGTTTTATACGAATATAATAAAAAAAATGTAAGATACGTATATACGAAGAAAGATTTGATTAACCATTCTCAAGCTTTACTCTGGGAAATAGAATTTGACACCAATATCAGTAGACAAACAATTCAAAATTACTATGAATATCTTCAAACGAAAACTAATATGGGTCAGCAAAACAGCCAAAATCTCCACTCATCGCGAAAGTCAACAACTCAACACGCATAAATCCGCATCAGTCTCGGTATCAATCTAAGCAGATCTCGTATCAGAACAGGAAAACAAAACTACTCCCTTAATCCACACCCTCCGGATTCAGTTATCACCTATACATGGACATAATGACATCAGGAAAAACTCCACTCGTATATCGATATATTTTCTCGGTGTACCGAGTAGGGGAACTCGATTTATGACGTTCTGATGATACAATCGAATCAAATAAAGCGCGTATAAATCAATGTCCGATTCGGTGCGAGGTGAGATATATGACGGTGAGGCGTCACTTTTTGCGGACGTTTTTATACTTCTGTAGGTGCGTTTGACCACTATACGTTGGTGAGTTTATATATTTAACATAATAGATCTAGTTTTCAATGATATTGCCCATTCTATCGTTCTCATCTTGGATGTATAATGCAATAAATAGACACAACTTCTGTTTAGTTTTTAACCGAAATCAAAAATGGGGAAGGTTCTCTATTCGAGAGTTTTTTTACTTTTTTATGTTTGTTACCTCAGTACTTCGTCATTTGTTGCGTTAGATTATGGAAATTTATATCGCAGACATACTAGTCTGGGGTAAATTTTTTTTATGGTACTGAGTATAATGAGATCTTCAAATCGTTCGCCTGGTGGTTAGCGCCAGGCCAGCCAATAAAAATTGCAGTGACACCCAATACTTTAATATTATAAAATGTGTATTCAGCGGAATTACACAACATATTTTCATTGTGTTTCAGATTTGAGATGAATTTCTGCAACGTCACGCCTGATTCCATCAGATAAAAAGTACTGCGTAGAACTGAATTGCTCTCATCACCACAAGACATCACATACAAAGTCTCTTAATGGCCAGTAAATTCACTTGCTACAATGCCCTTTAAACCGGAACACGATGCTTGCGCTCTACTGTTTGCGGCAGAATAAATGGTAAAGCTGTGATACTGACAGCACCCCGCATACGAAAGACCTACCACGAGTAATACGATGATAAATTTTGTATCGCAATTTAAATTCTTACTGTGATGAAGTTAGGTACTAACGTATTTGTAATAGTATTTGCTTATACATAGACAAATCGCCAAAAATTAAAAGGAAATCTTTAAAATATATTCTCCGTAACTTCGGCGCATACTCCCAGACCATACTTGGCATCTTAATGCCGGGTTCGAAGGCAAAAAGGGTAAAGTTTCAATTAACAACGGATCGATATCCGTAATGAGAGGTTGCGGGATTTATCTGCGGATAACCAACAATTAAAAGTCTTTGTTCCGGAGAGGTGGGCCTGCGCATCGACCTCACAGCGTCATCAGCAGAGATGTTATATTATTGCCTGGTAGACTAAAAGTTTTCATCATATTTAACTACAAAAAGATCAATATAAGTAGAGGTACGTTAGTTCGAATACGAATGGAATAACTATTAATACTATTGGGGCTGGTTCATGAATAGGTGTGATAAAATGAGACCTTTGTCTTGAATCCTTTCTCTCGTACAGTTAAACTAGCGTGCTCATGCGCTAACAAAACAAGTTCGCCGTTATCAACTCGGACCAATGCCTTCACTAAAAACAAAAGCAAACATTAAGGCCCTATTAAGACGAAATCGAAAAGAAATCGAGACAGTCTGAGTCATATCTGTATAGCCGAGTGTGTCACGTATTCCTCGGCGGGGCGTTGATTCGTGCATGTCCCGAGAAACAAAACGCTGAGACAAAAAGTCGGCCGCACAAGACGACGCATTGTCCCGGACAAAGATCTCCGGACTGAGGGCACGAGCGATCGTAATGGCCCTTTAATTTAAGTAATAAACACCCTTTCAATGTGCTCGATATGAATGAATTGTGTGGACAGCCAAATTGGGCTTCAATGGAGAAGCACAATGGTGTGAGTGGGTTGCGCACGAGACAAATCGAAAGATAAGTCTGGTCGACGATATTTTAGAAAGCTTTAATCCAGAGTATTATTCCGTGATGTAGCTAGCTCTGTAAATGAGTTTCTATGTTACCGCTTCCTATAGTAAGCATTTAGATGGTAGTCAAGAAGAAAGCCGCTACTGTGCACAAAGCCAGCTTCCAAGAATCGATCCAACTTTCCCTGCCAAACTTCTGACAAACTACATCCCCAAACCATTTCATTTTTTAACAGCTCGCCACCGATCACTGTCGCCTCCCTTCAATATTGTTCCAACCGGGGTCCGACCACATTTTTTCCCGTCCAAATAAATTAATACAGCCGTCTTGGGCCTGTTCGAGCACTTGTCAAATTAATTTCTTCTTGCAAGACAATTTGTCTGTCGCCCTCGGGTCGAAAAAACTTGGGCATCGATTGTCGATTAGTTTGTGGCAACCCTAGTTTGGAAGTTGTAGTTGAATTGCGTAACGTGATCCCTATTGAGACTTGTTCGATTAACTTGCGGAACTTGTTGACTTTTTGCTATTTTATGCCTAATCCCGATTATAATGGTCATAATTTTTCATATAACATACACTCGAGAGCAATGAATCCGGGTCACTTAAAGAATGTTAAAAATCTCGGAAACTAAAAATGATAGGTTAATGCAATAAATTGTATTTAATAGACAATGTAATACTCCTTAAATGAAAGTAAAAAAAATATGAGTCACCATACATTTTATTAACACATACTTTTTACACACACATTATTACATAAAGAAAAAAACTGCTGATCTCTCCTTAAAACAAAAATAGGAAACATGAAATTTTTGAACTTTATTACGATTTTCTTGAATTTTAATACTTCGTATTGCCTCCTCGTGCTTCCATTACTGCGTTTACGCGGTTTGGCATGCTGTACACCAAGTTCCTTATACGATTTTGGGGAATATTCTCCCATTCCTCTGTGAGAGCAATTTTGAGCTCACGAAGCGTGATTGGGGGAGGGTTTCGTTGTTTTACGCATCTGCCTAGCTCGTCCCAAGCATGCTCGATCGGGTTGATATCCGGGCTGCGCGCTGGCCACTCCATACGAGTAATGTTCATCTCTTGAAGGTAGTCATTCACAATCCTACCTGTATGAGGTCGGGCATTGTCATGCATAAATATAGCATCCTCACCTAAATTGACCATAAATGGACCAACGTGATCATTGAGGATTTCTTCCACATATCTTACGCTAGTTAAAGAGCCGTTTTCTATGATCACCAGCTCTGTGCGACTTTCAGAAGAAATTCCGGCCCACACAAGTACAGACCCACCACCGTAGGCTACTTTTTCTTCGATACATGCTTGCTTGAATCTTTCCCCTGGTCTTCGATACACTCTGTGTCTTCCATCGTGCTTGTAGAGCATAAATTTTGATTCGTCGGAGAACATAACTTTTGACCAATCTTCAATACTCCAATTTACGTGGCTCTGGGCATATCTTAGTCTCGAAATACGATGCCCACGCTCCAGTTTAGGGCCGTTTGCAGGTCTAAGGGGTTTTAAGTTAGATTCAGCAAGCCGACGTCTTACTGTCCATGCACTTGGGTTACTTCCTCCGAGGCGTCGAAACTGATTGGTGAGTTCAGTTCCTGTGAGAAAGCGATTTCGAAGCATGGTGTTCACCAAGTATCGGTCTTCTCGTGCTGTGGTACACCTGGTTCTGCCCGTTCCTGGTCTGCGTAGGTTAGAACCAGTTTCTTCGTAACGTCGGAGAACTCTTTGTACTGTTGACAGCGACACACCGACAGTCCTGGCTGTATCGCGCTGACTCCGGCCGGTTTCCAGCATTGTAAGTATTCTGGTGCATTCTTCAGGCGTAAGCGACATAATTTCAGCTTGAATAATGAATATAGAGCACTATCAACATGGTTTATGTACCCACATAAATGACAGATTACAAACAAAAGCAAAACCAAATGCTGTAATTTCGTAGTTCCATCTTCGAAAGTGGCCCTTTTTCAAATTTGATTTTTTTATGATATAACTTTACAATAACTAAGAAGTTTTAATACCTTCATTTAAGGAGTATTACATTGTCTATTAAATACAATTTATTGCATTAACCTAGCATTTTTAGTTTCCGAGATTTTTAGGATTCTTTAAGTGACCCGGATTCATTGCTCTCGAGTGTATTATGGACAATTTGTATATCAACATTGCTGGTAACGCACAAGAAGCACAAGATTATTAGACTTTTCGTCATTGCCTTCCAATTAGAATATAATTTTTGACAATACAAATTAAATAACCCTAAATATAAGCACTCCCCCAGATAGATCTCAGATGTAAACTCAAGCAAAAACTTTTTATAGGTAATAAAATAAATAGGCGGTCGTCACGCACGGTGGGCCCGCGACCATTACCGCCGTGGCCGAAATTAAAGTGCGCTTTTTTGAAAGCGGCAATCTCCTCGGTCACACTCGATAAAACCGCTGCGTGCCGATTGCCACCGCTCCCAGACTACGTGGATCTTGAAGTTGGGATGACAGTAGACTTAGCGGGTAAGAAACGCGGCGTGGAAACGCCACGGTTGAGTTGAATCTGTTCTCAGTCTTTGATTTTTTATTTCCAGTCAAACAATGTTGCTCTTGTTAACTTTATATTTGAGTGTAGTTTTCATATTACAAATTTAATATCCTGTTGCTTGTCTCTCGCATTTCCATAACAGTTACAGCACCACCCAGATCTGAGTTTGACCCAGAAATGTCTTGAGCGGGATTGCACTGTGTTTGTCACCCTGACACGTCTCCAGTGCCCTTCAAACCGTAACACAGAAATATTCACACACAATAGTGTGCAGACATTATTGTGCGTGCAATAGCTTGGTGGTAAAGCAATAAATATAGCAGCAACAATTAACAAACATGTGGTAGCAAGATTTGGTTTGTAGACTAACGTCACAATGACACGTTCTGGGCCCTAATTCACTATGACAACTTGGCGATTCCTTGCTTCGAAACCACGTTCCTTCATTAATAAACGACATCTGCGAAATTTTTATTCTCTATGACGCGTCATAGAGAATCATATATTGAATATATGAATGCGTCATAGAGATGTCGTTTATTAATGAAGGAATCGCCAAGTTTTCATAGTGAACTGGGGCCCAGTTAGAGTTAGTTGATAGAAAGCGTGAAGCGGTTTAAAATCGCTCTATCTGTACCTGACCCAGCAGCAGTCGCAGCCGGCATTAAAACTGGCAGCTCGGATACTCCGCTGGTTCACAATTAGCCCCGCTAATAGCTTCAGAAGCTATCTTTTGGAGTACTCGCACTAAGGTGCCTTAGGTACTTAAAAGTAGTGATGATGACATGTATAATCCTTAGGATCTCCTACACCATACCATAGTTTTCCAGTATATTGTTGAACTTTTTTACCTTAGAAGAAATATCATTTTCATAATAAATAACAGAAAATTCACCAACGATTTTCAAAGAATTTTCTGTTTTCGAAGCATTGTTAGAGTTATGTTTTCTTTTTTGTATCATAGCTGGAGCTTTTATTTTTTTAAACTGTTGGTAATAAAAACAGGAGGATTCATTGTTTGATATTGTTATTGATAAAAACGGTTACATACCAATTTTTATTCATCATCACATTCATGACATATCTTGAACACTAACATTCATCGAGTACTCCGTGATCTTGGCTAGCGCTAGCAACACTGTCAAATTAGAGTTATCCTGTTCTAAAGTCAATTCTGAAATAATTATGACTTGTAAAAGGACCATTGTGGGGTTTAAGCATTAAACCACAAACCGCATCATATCTCTAAAAACATCCAAACCTAATGTTGTCATGTTGTGTGTGCGTTGTCAAACCGATCTGCGTCGCCGGGTGGCACTGACAGGCGATGTGACGCGACGTGACACTCGCCACGTTCGGCACACGCTCGTCATATTGGCGCGGTGCGGCTCCCTTTGTGGAAATAGTAGAAAGTATAAATTATATTGGAAAATAACTGATCCTCCCGACCGACATCGGCTTGTATGAAAATACCTAGGCATAGTGTATAGACGCATGAGCCCATGCGACTTTTGACATAACGCGCCGAAGTTTAAATTCCGCTCATCTCGCACCAATGACATACATTATTATGTGCGAATTTTCCACACTCGCTCTTAAACGTCTTCAGTAAAGGTACATAATTCAAGAGATGTGACATCCGCTTAGCTGGAATCTCCTGGTTAATTATGGCCCATACTTCCCACTGCTACAATCACAAGCTCAGTAATGGGCTGAACGTATCAAAATAATAACAACAATTGAAGTACCTATTTTAGTTTCTTATGTGCTCATGAGACCAGTATATTTCCTAAAACATAGTACTTATGTACTAAAACACATCACCGTAAACTTTCCTAACGTGTGTGTAATAAATTCCCACAAACAGCATGTAGCGTAAGCCCAAAACGTAAACGCGAAACGAGTGGGTTTGCGTTCCGCGGTGGGCCGTAACAAAACATGTTGTTTTGCGGGAAACTTTGCGAAGTTGCAACCGCAAACGCGTCGAGCCGCGTTTCGGGTTGCCGAGGTTAGAGTGTAGCAATTACTGCTGTGCAGGCTGTTTTGATCGTTTTTATTGCATTTTGACAGTTGTTGAGGGGCAAAGTTTTGACAATTTGACAATGTTTTTGACCCATACGAGCAAATACGTACCTGCTATTTGACTACGAGGGTTACCTGACAATGTATAGGTAGGTACTTCGACAGATTTTTTTTTGATAGATAGGTACATATTTATTTATTTATTTATTTATTTACAGTTGCCCACTACACTTACAGTTGTGACCAAAGCGTGTAGTGGGCCAATACATATAATATACATTACTGCTTTTTTGATCCATACAATGGCAAGTAATAGATAATTGTACTATATCGACGTTCATTAATTTCAATCTATGTTGCAAGTCCTATAAAATATCGGACAGTAATGAGTCTCTTTCTGACTCGATTATCCCTATATATTTTTGAATTCACAAATCCTGCTCAATATTACTTTTTAGTAAAAGATTCCTAGAGGAAGGTACACGCGAGGGTTATATAACCTCAAATAATAGCTCTAACCCAATATTCCCCGCAACTAATTTCACGTTGACAATATAGGGTTGAATATATTGACACAAATGTTGCGGCATTGCGGTCCTAGTTTAGGAGCTGGTATCATATTTTTACTTACGAAGCTTAAATAACATAAATATTACTTACATTGTATCTTATTTTCCATTTATAAACATTTAGAAACCATTATAACCATTTAGAAACAGGAAATAATGCATTTACGCGACACAAAATTATCTAAAACATATCATCTGCGAACTGTGTTACACAGCGCGCATAATTTTTTTATTTATAAACATTAGTTTTATTTTTAAGATATGACTACCGAATTTTTCTTTTAAAGCCTGCTAGGTAAGTATTTGGTTGGCCTTAATTTTATTGTACAGTAAAGCAAGTAAAGCTCTTTACACAGAAAGCGATGAATCTTAATACTGCAACGCTCTTCTCCAGCATGCACTTTAAACTTCCTCCTTAAACAGCATGTGTCATTGCTCTTCTCCTACCCAGAACCCTTCTGTTTGAGGTTATTGTTTCCTTGATTCGGGCCGTGGCTAATTAATTTAGTGTCGTTTAAGGGACGGCCCTGATTGCGGCGGAGCTCCGTTTTCATATTTTGATATTGGTTTTTGTCGCGCCAACTGGCGTGTATTGGAGTTTCTTATTAGACTTCTATTATTTAATTGGAGAAATAGGAAAGTAGGAGGTTGTTTGCAGGAAGTTACTGTGAATGGATCTAATCCAAGTAGGTACGAGACTGCATAAACCTGGCCCAATGATACTTACACCTACCTTCCTTTCAGCTTTTTTGAAAGTTTTTGGACAAAATTTGTGGCTAAACCTATAATATTTTATTTTGTATCGATAACTTTAAAAGAATCACAAGCTTTGAAAAATAAAACAAGATCATCTTTACGTCAATGTTTGCCAAAAAGTCATTTAGTACTATTGTAGAAATTTTTGCAGGACTTTAATTACCTGTTAAAACCAAGAGGCCTGCAATTAAAGATTCTCTTAGAGCAATAACTACCTTCTTTTATATTGACTTTTGGGAGTTCAACATTCCGGAATTAAAGGACAAAAATATTCCATCCCAACACCACAAAGCCGACCCGACTCACCACAGCGTTGAAATCAAATTATAGATGAAATAGGGAGACAATGCCCGCCGCTGCAGTGTCCCGTCCCGTGACGTCACACTGATGATGGCGATGATGGATGGTGATGCGACGTGATGCAATGTGACGGGCGCGGTGCAGTGGGCGCTCATGTGTGGCGGTAGATGAGGATTTGTTGGTGGAATTTAGGAGGATTCTTGTGGTGTTTAATAAATATTATTTGGCCACTGGTTGTGAAAAATAAATAACTTTTATGATCAAAATCAATGTCAAGCAGACGAGTTTATTAAAATTTGTTTGACGAGAACGGGACGTTGAAAAAAAAAAGAAAAATAAATTACTTTTAATTGTAGAGATAAAGGACAGTTTTCTGAAATTTCTTTTCCGCGTATGTATCTATAAACGACGTTAATATTATTATTAACCGTAATACAAAGATAAGAAGCTACATACATATCTCGGAAGCGTTTTTTTGGAAGCACCGCTGAGTTACCCCAACTGCCATAGCAAGCAGCATTTACAGCGCCTTCAAGGTCTTCATTATTATATTATTGCTAAATTAATTAATTTGAAATCAACTATCTTGTATAAGAACCAATTAAAAAACTGGATTCCATTTGTCACGAAGCTGTCGACTCTACCAAAGTAAATTACAACTACCCTTGAAGCAATTTCTGTAAAATGTGTTAGCATTACGGTTTGGATTAGAGTTAATTCACCGAATCGACTCTTAGCGGCGGATATAGAGCCCATATGGTGCGTTGTAGTGTCCCCTTACTCACCATGGTAGAGTAAGGAGAGTTCGATAGGTGAGCTCTAGAATTATTGGCGGATTAATAATTAATCCCTTGCCGTTCGGGAAATAAATCAATAGGGTTGTTTTATTTATAGAGTAGCGCTTTTGTGGTCAATTCCGTTCAAATAACGTCTGATAGAGAATAAGTAAAGAAATAAAGATACGTTGAATGTATGTAGCTAGATGACAATGATCAACCCATGTTTTATGTTGATTGTAATTTACTCGTGGTAGGTCTCTCGTATGCGGGATGCCATCTGGGTTTTCCGCAGCTTTGCTAGCAGTAGTGCGCAAGCATTGCTGTGTTTCAGTTTGAAGGGCATTGTAGCCAGGGAAACAACTGGGAGACTTAATATTTGATGTCTCGGTATGACGAGCACTAAGCAGAGCCTATTATAGTATCAAAAGGTTTGGGTAGCACTGGAATTATTGTTATGGGCAGGCGTGGCGCTTATCATCAGGCGAACGACTTATTCGTCTCATCATTCAGTAAGATAAAAAATACTTTAAGAATCTCGACTTTAACTGTTCTACCGAAAAAGTCATACCACACTTGTATGATATTCATCAGAGCAAGTTCCCTTCCTAAATTACTCTAAGTCATTTCCATACACACAACTCTCCCTTCAACTCATTGACTCGAGCAAAAGTGACGTGACACACAAACTCAAGAGCGCAAACAGTATTTCTCTACCAACTCACCTCATTCACTTCCTGTAAACCCTAACACATTGACATAAGAACCTATTCAATATAACTAAAAACGCACCGCGTAAGTTGGTAGCTTGAACTCAGCGGTTTTGGAAAACGACACTCGATGATGCTGACGAAGATCTGAAGATACAAAGGGAAGGAACTCAGATCTATTGAGTAGTGGATAAAATAGGTAAAAAAGTACCAGATGTCACTTAGAAAAGTTTTTATGACTGTAAAGTGTACTTGAATGTTGGTGAATCGTGGAATGTTCAAATTGACATGGTAGAGGTATTCTACGCAGGTCGTGCATAGTACGGCCAGTCAAATGAAATGTCTAATGGCTTAGTAGGTTAGGATACTTGAGGGTATGACGGTGACTAGTTTGATTTCTCTCTGAGGTGAATTTTGAGCTCCAATCAAAAATATCACATGTAACTAATATAATATTTAGATATGAAAGAAAAACAAATCTTTTCAACAAGCCAAACATTAGACCGCGTCACAACGCAACAATCAAACAATTTGTTTACACTAGAAACTAGTTATCCATCTCTTTTGTTGAAATAAAAAATATAATTTTCATTTCAACCAAAAGGGCGACTTTAGAAAGTCAAAATTGTCACAGCCTGCTAAAATATCAAACTAAATTTTCATATTTTGTCAGAATGCAACGAGTTATTATTAGTGGTTTTTATAATGTGGCGTGTGGTTTGATAGTGTGAGTGTTTGGGGACAAGCGTGACGAAATTGTATGCTGGGGGTAGTTGTGATGCAACCCTTCTGTATTGAGCGCGATCTGCGGCCGCTGAGGGATGTTTAGATACAGGCACGCGGATATCTTGATACTTGATATAAATAACAAAAATAAAAGGATTTATGTAAATAGAATTTTTGAGCCTGTAGAAATTGCACTGTATACTCTACTGTTTAGTCATAAATAAATATTAATTTAATATTTAACATATGTATTCTATATTATGATTAATATCACTTTCAACATATTGGCTTACCTAATTCTTATTTTCCTTATACCTGTATAAATAATGTTTTTTTACTACTAGCCGATACTGGCGCCTTCATTCACATGTATCTGGTTGTTCCATAAGGAACTGTTTATATTTCCGGGTTGAAAGGATCCTATGATTCCAGGTATTACAGTACAGACCTACATACCAAATTTCATCAAAATACTTTCAGTAGTTTGTCCGTGGAGTAACAAACACCCAACATTAATACACCCACACAAACTCGCATTTATTATACTAGCAGTACCCCGCAGTTTTACTCATGGTTTCCGAAATAAAAGTATATTCTTTTCTAGGACTTAAATAAACTACCTACCTACACATATTTCATCAAAATCCGATTAGTAGTGTTTCCGTGATTGAGTAACAAATCCAATACCAAACTATTCCACAAAATTTTTCTCTGGGATAGGATATATAGTAGGAAGTATGACTAAAGTATCAAAGTGCGTAGTCGCAGTACATCTAACCCTATATAGCAAGCGTGAAATTCGTACAATAAATGCCTTTGTATTGCGGCGGCCTGTTGACTTTCCGACGGAAGCCGGACCGCCTGCATTGTGCAATGCACTGTCTACTTACTTTAATATTAATATATTTTAAAGGAATATTAAAAGAGCAAGTGTGGCATATATCGGAGTTGTTATTTATCAACAAACCCGACTTTCCCGAACGGAGTTCCAATCCCGGTCTCAATCAAATCAATCTCAAGATTAACATTTGAGACAAAGATGCTTAGAACATTCTACTTCTGCAAAGCATTCAACTGGTACATAAGAAACATACATAGAAAGCCTAAAATTGTAACAAAATCTCTAAAAAATAAACCCCTCAATTTCTTGCCGTCTGCCTGCCGTTCTGTGTAGTGGTTCTTTTTCCAATACGGTGGTAGAGTCATGGTTCTAATTTGACGATCATAATTGCATCTGTGATGCCAAAACTGAATAAAGAGGTTTTCATTTGATTTGATTCATGATATAGGTAAGGCCCGTGTCCCAGCAGTGGGAACATAATGGGCTTATCATGATGTCCACCGTAACATTAGCGTTGAGTGCTGGGTCCATACTCTTTATCTGAAGAAGATCCGTGAACAAGCTTTGGGAGCGTAGTGCTGATCAGGCAGATGATGACGGTCTGCTACAAATATAAAATGATAGTAAACAATAAAGTGAATGTAGCTTTAATGGTATTCGAAATTTTAAACTAAAATGCTTCGATTTCTCTCTTAAAATAGAAATGTATATAAATAGCCAACTCAGGCCATGGTTTCGTAACTTCTTCTAAAAATAGATACTAATCGATAATTTCATTTAATAAGTCTTGACAAATCTTTAATTCGACATTTATTTAGATTTGCAAATAAATCTAGACGTTTAGACAGATAACATCGAAAGCACTACAAATATGCACATTATGCTAATAACTTAAAAAATAAACAAATCTGCAATTAGAAAATAAACACAGCTAAAAATTGCGGACTATTTTTAGAACCAAACTTATTTTTACATTAGCGAATATATTATTTATTAGCTTAGATATTTTTTTCTAAAAACTCATTGTTTTTGGACATTGCCGCATAATATGGCTCGCAGAGAATGCGTTAGTTTTTAGGCATAAACATAAAAAAAAAGACGTGTGGCACTCGGAGACTGCCGCGGTAAAGCTATTGCATAGCATGCAGAGTGGGGGGTGTTAGGTTATTTTCGTTACGGAATTTCTGGATTCGGTCTCCACGCTCAAGGCCCGCGATAGAAGCTATGCAATAGCTTAAAATGTTAAATAGAAACCTATTTATGCATATCATTAACCGACTTCAAAAAAGGAGAAGGTTGTTACCTCAGAACTCCGTCATTTATGTACCGATTTGTTTTTTTAAAATAAAAATAAGGTCATTTATTAAGTACCTACTATATACGACTAACTATAGCTATCGGTAGAGACAGGTGGCATACTGATTTATCTGTACAACTCTAACCTTCAGCGACTATGTCGTCGTAGATCTACCAGTTCAAGCTAATAAGGAAACTGCTTGAAATCTCGAACATTATTAATATTGATTTATATACAAGACACGTTGTTATGTAAATGACCGTCAAAGCTCTGTAACGTCAGCAACATAATCGCATATAAGTAAGTAGCATATAAGTGAGTCATAACTCACTTAGTACTATGTCGTAGTAAGTACTGGGTATTTTAAAGAAGTATTATCTAAAACTCGTGGTAGGTCTCTCGTATGCGGGAGGTTCCACAGCTTTGCCAGTTATTCTACCACCAAGCAGTAGTGCGCAAGAATTACTGTGCTCCGGTTGGAAGGACATTATGGCCAGCGAAATTACTGGGCATATGAGAGTTAATATTTGATGTCTCGGGGTGATGAGCACAATGCAGTGCTACGCAGTACTTTTTATGGTATTAAAAGTTCTAGGTTGCACTGCAATTGTTATGGCCAGGCGTGGCGCTTACCATCAGGCGATCAACTTGCTCGTCTCATCGTTCAAAGTCAAAGTCAAAATCTCTTTATTCATTTTGGCATCACAGACGCACTTATGAACGTCAAATTATCACAATGACTCTACCACCGTATCGGAAAAAGAACCACTATTCAGAAGATACGGCAAAAACTAAGGGGCATATTTTCTTAGAGATTTTGTTACAATTTTTTGGGTTTCTACAATATTAAGTTTCTTATATGTATCATTCAGTAACATTTAAAAAAATCTATTACTACTGTTAGTATGACATAGTTCTAAAATGTGTAGGTACTTATTATCGTGGCTGACTGTACCTAGGGTGCTAGGTATATTCCACTAATTGTACTTGATTGACTTAACAGGTGACAGTAAAATATTTGTTTGTTTTCCCTCGTGTAAGGATAACCTCGTGACATTTGCCTTTATATTTCTTATCACCACGAGTGCAAACGTAATACATTAAAACTAACGTCGAGGTGTAACGATAATCTTACGTAGCCTAAATACTCGTAGATCAGGATGTTGTTTTGATAAGTCCTAATGATGTTTATATATGTACCTACTGGATATTATTATAGGCTACATGAGTATGAACATCACAAGGATTGATTTAGAAACGGGATATTTACGGGACATAAAAAATTCATGGTATACATGGTATCAAATTCTAGTATCAGTGACCATGATAGTTTAAAAACGAACAGTTCACAATGAACCACGCTTCTTTGCAAATTAAAGATTTGCCTATCTCCATGACACTCTAATTTTTTGGGTTTCGGGCGTTCTTTAATCAAAAACACGTTTGTTTATTAAAATCGGTATTGATTTATAAAGTGAAAGTACAATCTACCAGCAAATAAATACATGATAAATAATGTTTCCGTCAGGTCCACAATTAGACGATAATTACAGTGAGACGGAGGCGTCGATTAATTGCAATAGCTGCAGGCTTGGCTATCGCTGGATACTCCACAGCAGATCAATATACTTACAAACGTTTTATACTTACTAAATAGAAGACTGCTTGCAAGAGTCTAGAAGACCTTCGTCGGTCTTTCCCTTGAGCTACAACATGGAGTCCTTCAAAAGGGGTATTAATAAGTATTATTAATAAAGTCCTTAAGGGTTGGCAACGCATTATCAACGCCTCTGTTGTTGAACATGTCTGCAGGCTACGGTGATCGCTTACCATCAGGCGGTCCGTAAGCTTATTTGCCGATACTAACATAAAAAAGGCCATCTTATGCAAATAAAAGTGAGAAGAGAAGAAAGGGAGTTTTCGAGACTTATCCTTATCACATCGATCATTTAGATTCTCGATCTAGTTAGTTTAAGCGTCTAGCTACGATGTTAAGAAAGTTTAAAAACTTCAAAAATAGCAAGAAGCCGCCGGAGGTTTCCTATTTTCTTAAGTGTCCACTAAGATGCGCTCTACAAACAATTTTAATTTATCTTTTATATCACCAGCCTTACTAGGTACGGAACAAGTCGATAACTTTAGCCGTTACTTGTTATTATAACATCGTCGCTTGATAATTGCGCATATCTGCGGACCCTTACTTATCGAGTCGATGTGACATCTCGATTGATTTTATCGATACCGAACCAACGAGTAAGCAGGTGCTGGTACTTCATTTTTTTTGTTATTGTTAAGACTGAGGCATACTGGACCTGCTAGACTGATTAATAACATGCCGCTATTTTCTTTCCGTATAATACACCGGATTGTATGAGTATTATGTGGAAATATCGTGCCTAAGATCCTGTCTTGAGTTTTGCTTTGATCCATAAAGTATTCGCACAATACATAAGTAATTTCTAAAACTTGATGGCTGAAAAAATAATCACCTAAAAGTATTTCCTTTTGATAAACGACTTTTAAAATCTCAATAGTCTATTTTGTATAGAAGTAGTTAGAGGAAGATTGTCATCACAACTTTCGTGGCGTGACGCACGCTCAGTGTGCATAAACCTTTATTGTTAGGTAATTCAACGGCGGAAAAAATGCAAGTTTCATTCTACAAACAGGTTTGCTGCAGTTGCAGCTTTTTTATTTTTTCAACTTTGGCGTGAAATAAAAACTACTATGAATAAGGATCAATTGAGGACAAAAAATGTTACCCTATAAAAAATGGCACAAAAATGCCATAAAAATTTACCACATTACCATACAAAGTTCATTGCAATGCGATTACCAATTACAAATGAATGATAAAATTTATATTACACGTTAAATGAACATTGCTATTATCATCTTTCATAAGGATATAATTCCTGACCTATTTTCAAATGACAACCCAAAACCTTTCAAATAACATTAATATCATAATTAAGAGACACGGAGCTTTTGGAGCTCAACTCCATCTCTAAATAAGTCCCGAGAAATGTTCGGAATTCCCGCGAAACCGGGCGATTAATCAACGCTGGCAACACTTCATCGTGCGATTATAAGCTT
Organism: Petrophora chlorosata; assembly: GCA_951640565.1. Classification (NCBI taxonomy): domain Eukaryota; kingdom Metazoa; phylum Arthropoda; class Insecta; order Lepidoptera; family Geometridae; genus Petrophora; species Petrophora chlorosata. The sequence continues at coordinate 19,382,737 of OX621192.1, forward strand.
TTAAATATAGGCGGGGGTGCAGCGTAGGTCAATATAAATTAGCTGGCGTTGAAAACGCGGAGTTGGCACAGTGGTGGGATGTGTCGATAATACTTCAGTTTTCTCGATGTCGGTGGTGATTTATTTTCGTGATTTCGGCTACATATTCATATGAGCAATCAGAGTAATGTTATGCGCATTCTAGTTGATTGTTTTTCAAAATTAATGTAATAATAATGTGATGCCATTTGTCTTTTTAAACAATGATTGTGTATATAAAAAACCTTAAAAGGAGTAAAAGTTCTTTCAAATCGAAGTATGAGCTCCATTGTACACTTTTCCAGGTTTTGCTTAAGCTTCAGTAGTATTATTTTAATCTTTTTTTTTTGACAATATCCCGAGACTAGTGTACCTCATTGTAGGTATAGGTCAAGTTTTACCGTTAAAATGTATCAACCACTTTACTGTTCTCATTACATCCCTAGTTAACCCTTTCCCCAACATGCCTGCATCGCCCGGGGCCCGCGAAACAGTTAACTAAATTAAACCGAGTGCGAACACCGCCGGGTTAACTATTCCATTTCGTTTATTGCGCAGACTCAACTTAACCCTCCCGTGCTTGATGAAGATATAGAGCCAATTAGCACGACGCACTTTTAACTGTCCCTCACTTGTAGGCCTATAAGCGCGAAGTTGGCTTAGTGGAAGAGTAAGTGACTGCAAAAGGAAGAGAATAGTTTCAATTTTCGGAGGAAAATAATTAGTTTATTTTGCTTTAGGTTCTTTTTAGTTGTTCTTACATCCAGAACATACAGTGTGTAATTAGTATTATAGTTGTTCCAACTTACATTTCCTGGGATAAAAAATATGTTTTGTTCTATTCCAAGTCGGTATGGAACGAAGTGGTAACAAAATAATATCAGTAGGTTATACCATTGTCAAAATACAAAGAAATGTTCAGTCCTTTTTAACCCCCGATGCAAATTGGTTTATAAGTTTGACCACTATGTGTGAACCGATTTGCATACTGTTTTTTATTTGAAAGCATGTTTTCTGGCGGTGGTTCTTAGACATGTTTTATCGAAATTGATTCAGTCGTTTTTTACTTTATTGATTCACAATGGAATAGTTTAAAACCATCCAACAATCTGTGATGTAGTTGAGGCTGGAACTGCCATTAAACATTATTACTTTTTTTGTGCTTTGCCACCAGTTTATCACTCAATTTACAAATATAGTGGCAGCCCTGTGATCAGTCGCCATCTGCCAGTTGGCCCCGTACTTGAATTTCCATAAAAACTGCAACTTACACAAAATGCAGATAAGTCAATGCGTACGGGAGCGGGGCTAAAGTGACACTTTTTACATCTAATGGAATATTCAAAACCCGTATAAGATTCTAACATCTGCTGAAGATATTTAAAGGGCCCGCGCACACGGGCTGAACTCTTGCGCTATATTTTAGTCGTTAAAGCTTACCAAAGTCAGTATAGGTATAATGACATGGAGCGGTGCGCCGATATACGACGGAGAAGATTGTTTTGGATAGGTAGAATCCCCAGGATGCAGGCAATCTTTAAACAAGCATATATAAACATGTTAAATGGTCGAAGCTAAAAAACTAAAAAAATATATGATGATTTTAATGATTTTATAATATTCGGTCGAGTTCATTCAGTCTTGTCTATTTTGTCTATAATCTGCTATAGCCCTTAGCCTTCAGAAAACAAATTATAATAATAGTTACAGCCCACAGGACCATTTGTCGTGTAATGTTATTTTGTAAAAGGCTTTTTGCTCCGATAGCTTTTTGCGGACGCTGATTAAATATTAAAGCGGGTAATAAATAAACGGACATAGGCCATATGTTATTAGAAATTAAAATAACTGGAACAAACCAAGCAACGCCTACATTACGTCTGTTTGTTGTTATCTATACCTAGTTGTAACTTCTCTGTAATGGTAGGCCTGCATGAACCTGCGTTGTACCATTCTTTTGCCAGAAATTCAACCACCAAGCAGTTGTGTGCAAACGTTACTGTGTTCGAAGAACTGTTTCAAGCAAAATTACTGGGTATTTTGAGACTTTAGTCATTGTCTTTGGGATGCGTAGTTAAGCTCAGAGCTCTGTAAAACAGACTTCTGGGTGGCACTGCAACTGTTAAGGACAGGCGTGCTGCTTACTATTAAGTGAACAATCTTCTCGTCTCGCCATTTTGTTACATAAAACCATGCAAGTAGTCATACAAAACCATTATTTTTGAATTTATCTTCACATTATCTATAAATTAATAATTAAAGTGTATTGTGATGACGCGTGGACGAATCGGGAGCGTCCATTATCGCGGCTTCCGGAAAGCTTCATCAGAATTGGTAATGTAAACACGGTTTACGGATTTGCGCCGTTTTTGTAACTATGCCTGGCTGTACGGCTGAGCTCTACCGTTTTGCACTGAACGGTTGTAGCTGACAGCGAAGTTGCGTTTTGAACTATGCTATGAATAGGTATGATGGGCAACCAGCGCTGATTGACGGTAAACTGCAATAAATAAGTAAAAAACAAATCAATCCTTAATTTAAATTTGTCCTTCCAAATTATGTTAGTCTTTTCTTTTCAAAAGTTGTCTGGAAGAGATCGCTTTGAAAGATAAGACCGCCTATTGTTATGATGATTACTGTGAAATTTACTTGATTTTTTTTTCTAAGCAATAATGCTTGTTTGGCTATAATTTAACAAACTTTGTAGTTATGCGAAATATTTCGCCGCTGCCAAGGTTTGAATTGGGGACTTTCTCCTTCAGTACAGGAAACTCTGTACTGAAGGAAAAGGTCAAGAGTTCAAATCTCTAAAAATCTGTTGAAAAACAATTTGCCTAAGATACCTATCTGTAAATCTTCTATAGGATATATTTTGGGGAATATGCATAGGAACTTCACGACCTAATTCCACCTTTCTTCTTCCATCACAGGACGAGCAGAAAGTCGGCCAAATATCATTCTTATATAGTAGACATTCCACCAATTCGAAAAAAGCACTTTGGTTCCACGTTTATAGTGCGTACGGTTAAGAAATGCCGTCTTCTCTGTTTCCTGATAACTATAATTTGAGTATCTTCGTTCGATAAAAAACCGCACCAGAATCGGATTCAGTCCACAGATTTGATGGGGCCAGATGATGTTTGCTTAAAGTCAACAGTCACTAGGCAATCATTCGACTAATTCCTCAGGACATGGGATGATTACAATTGAACTTCTCTTGCCGTATTCGAGTTATCTATGAATTACTTTCATAGATAACTCGCTTTGTGTGCTACATTTGTGTGATTTAATGTTATGCCAAAGTGAACTTCATCGCTCAACAAACGTGCCGGAGACTACGTCGCCGATTGTTCCGTTAACATACTAGCGTGCCTAGTACCTACTTATGTATAGGCCTCGGTGGCATTTTGACTGCGACGTGAATAGTGCTATTGACAGTTATGACAGGCGATTCCAGGCGATCCCAGCCGATAATGGATTTTGTTTTGCGATCGGTCATTTCGTGTATTACCATAAATACATAAAACATGTCAACTGTGCATATTGCCTTTAAGTCTGACGTTTTGATTTCATGCGATATTTGCTAGTGTGAAGTTTCTCGGGATTTGGTTTTAAACAAAACGTCGTTTATGTTCCAACATTTATATTTTGGGCAGAGCTTCCGCCTTAAAGCACTTATTAATTCACAATGAATGCTGTCAAGCATAGCTGTCACTTTTATACGAACTACGAGTTTTCAAATCATGTTCATTAAGTTATATCAAGAATGTTATTTTACAATAAATGAACAGACTAAAGAAACGATAGTAGCTTAAATATTTAGTTAAGAATTATGATGAGTTAGTTACATTATTTAATTGATGATTAGATAATTAAGTTAATAAACTACTAGTGGCGCCACTGCTGCTGGCGCCAAAATGTACAATCACTAGTTTGTAATCATGAAACAACAGTTAAAATTTATATAATTGATAAAACCACGTTTCAATAATTAAACAACATTTAAACAATTATTCTAATCAACTAATTCAGTGTTATCTATTTAATTCAATAATTAATCATGTTATTGTCTATGGTCGGAGTGTGACGTAGGCTATGGATGGATGTGATTCGCTAACACTCGGCCATCCTGCAGCGGCCGTGTCCCACGGCGCTCTGGTAGCATCCTGGTTTCCGCACCGTCAGTCACCTAGAAATTAGAAAAGAAAAAGCAGTAACTTGTACAAGTAAAGTGATATGAGTGATTGTCTAATTAATGGTAGCGACTGTTTAGCTTATTGGTATATAGTAATATATAATAATTTATATACACATGGCAAGTTACAATCCTCTTTGCTTTATATTTCACATAAGTCACCTTTATTTAATTTAATTTTTATTAATTGATAAGCAAACATTTGACTGCTATCTGACCTGATGGAAAGTAATGACGCGGTCGTCAATGTATCATACTTGCCTAGAAGATACCGATTTCCTCTGGACTTGAAGACACCTAAATTATAAGTATCGGGAAACAGAGAAGCTGGTAAGGTGTTCCATTCCTTAGATCTAACGTAGGTCACACAGACTGTAGCTTTTGTAGGTCACACAGACAGTATATTTTATAGGTCACACAGACAGTACATTTTATAGGTCACACAGACAGTATACTTTATAGGTCACACAGACAGTTATTTTATAGGTCACACAGACACTAGTTTAAACAGGTCACAGACCGTAGTTTAAACAGGTCACACAGACTGTAGCTTTTGTAGGTCACACAGACACTACATTTATAGGTCACACAGACACTAGTTTAAACAGGTCACAAACCGTAGTTTAAACAGGTCACACAGACTAATTTAAGTAGGTCACACAGACAGTGAGCCAAATTAGAATAAGATATATTTATTTTCATAAAATTGCACATTGCATCATACTTACATAATGAATGGTACACATTAAGACTCGCCTGTACGAATATGTTATCCTTAACCCAAGTATAGGTTCACATTTTAATACTTACTTGCACGCACTTTTGATTGAGATGCGGAGTCTTACTTGGATGTCATTAAGCGAATAGGTCACACAGTAGTTTTTTTTAAGCACGTCACACAAACTGTAGTTTAGATAGGTGACAGACAGTAGCTGAAGTAGGTCTCATAGACAATAGCTGAAGTTAGTAGGTCACAGACATTAAGATAAAGTAAGTCACACAGACAGAAGCTTCTAAGTCACAGTAAGTTATAAAGGGTCACACAGACAATGAAGTAGGTACAGACTTGAATAGATTGTAGACAAAGAAGGTAAGTATTGATATTAATGTTCAGGTCACACAGACTGTACAAAAAGTGTCACATAGTCCTTGAATTATTTCTGCAAGTTGTCAAGTAGCCATTTTTATATTTTAATTTGAGAATAACAATCCCCTATACCTTTTAGATATGGTCTTATAATACGTTGAACGTTCTTTAATATAAACACCTGAAGTTGTTATTTAATAAAATATTTCGTAATCAGCATTGGTACATTACTCATTAATATTTTTGTTTCAGTTTACCACATGAATTTAAGGAGACTCCTACACATTCACTGCGCCTGACTGTAGCAACGGTAAATGTTTTATATGGTGATAAATTACTGTTGAAATTTTAATAAACTGCTTATATTTCTGGAGTTTTACTTCGTAAATACCAACACTAACTATTCATGATAATAGGTACACAACATATAGACAGCAAGAGGCAGGCTGAAATACCGAATATTCAAATAAATAACTGAATTACCGAATCAGGAACTACAGATCAGATAAATTCCTAGGTACAACCAGGAATAGCTTCATAGTATTATGTACTACCTCGTGCAGATCGATGAAATCGCCCAATAATTATTTCCCGGTCATTAGAAGAGCTGCATCAAAACTATTAATGTATAAGGTCTTAATATTTCACTTTATACTTGCATTTTAATTTCAATTGATTTGAATTGTCCTACCGAGTACTTTATTTATTTCTTAAGTTTTTGGTCTAATCGCTTTTTCATGCGAGTCATATTCCCGTCAATATTTACCTCCGCAGATTCTATTTATTTTGTGGCACTTGTTCTAGTGTCGTGACGTTTCCCGGTAGGGTAAGTTGGCAAAAGTAAATTTCTACGCCCATACAAAAGTTTAAATCGGGAGAAGGTTATAGTAGAACTGGGTGTCATTTATGTCTCGTACGACATCGACGTTCCATGTACACTCACTCTAACACGTCTGAATTGAGTTTCTCCCGCAAGGTGTTGAAATAACGGCAGGTGATAGCTGTACCCCGTTAATCTTTGTAGAGTATCCCAACAGTGAAATTATTTGAAAGTGTTGAACTGTTAATTGTATTGAACTTTTAACTGTTAACTGAATTGAACTTTTAACTGTAAACTGTATTTATAACTGTTAACTGCATTGAACTTTTAACTGTTAACTGCATTGAACTTTTAACTGTTAACTGCATTGAACTTTTAACTGTTAACTGCATTGAACTTTTAACTGTTAACTGCATTGAACTTTTAACTGTTAACTGCATTGAACTTTTAACTGTTAACTGCATTGAACTTTTAACTGTTAACTGCATTGAACTTTAAACTGTTAACTGCATTGAACTTTAAACTGTTAACTGCATTGAACTTTAAACTGTTAACTGCATTGAACTTTAAACTGTTAACTGTATTGAACTTTAAACTGTTAACTGTATTGAACTTTAAACTGTATTGAGCTGTTAACTGTATTGAGCTGTTAACTGTATTGAGCTGTTAACTGTATTGAGCTGTTAACTGTATTGAGCTGTTAACTGTATTGAGCTGTTAACTGTATTGAGCTGTTATCTGTATTGAGCTGTTATCTGTATTGAGCTGTTAACTGTATTGAGCTGTTAACTGTATTGAGCTGTTAACTGTATTGAGCTGTTAACTGTATTGAGCTGTTAACTGTATTGAGCTGTTAACTGTATTGAGCTGTTAACTGTATTGAGCTGTTAACTGTATTGAGCTGTTAACTGTATTGAGCTGTTAACTGTATTGAGCTGTTATCTGTATTGAGCTGTTATCTGTATTGAGCTGTTAACTGTATTGAGCTGTTAACTGTATTGAGCTGTTAACTGTATTGAGCTGTTAACTGTATTGAGCTGTTAACTGTATTGAGCTGTTAACTGTATTGAGCTGTTAACTGTATTGAGCTGTTAACTGTATTGAGCTGTTAACTGTATTGAGCTGTTAACTGTATTGAGCTGTTAACTGTATTGAGCTGTTAACTGTATTGAGCTGTTAACTGTATTGAGCTGTTAACTGTATTGAGCTGTTAACTGTATTGAGCTGTTAACTGTATTGAGCTGTTAACTGTATTGAGCTGTTAACTGTATTGAGCTGTTAACTGTATTGAGCTGTTAACTGTATTGAGCTGTTAACTGTATTGAGCTGTTAACTGTATTGAGCTGTTAACTGTATTGAGCTGTTAACTGTATTGAGCTGTTAACTGTATTGAGCTGTTAACTGTATTGAGCTGTTAACTGTATTGAGCTGTTAACTGTATTGAGCTGTTAACTGTATTGAGCTGTTAACTGTATTGAGCTGTTAACTGTATTGAGATGTTAACTGTATTGAGCTGTTAACTGTATTGAGCTGTTAACTGTATTGAGCTGTTAACTGTATTGAACTTTAACTGTATTGAACTTTAACTGTATTGAACTTTAACTGTATTGAACTTTAACTGTATTGAACTTTAACTGTATTGAACTTTAACTGTATTGAACTTTAACTGTATTGAACTTTAACTGTATTGAACTTTAACTGTATTGAACTTTAACTGTATTGAACTTCAACTGTATTGAACTTCAACTGCATTGAACTTCAACTGCATTGAACTTTAACTGCATTGAACTTTAACTGCATTGAACTTTAACTGCATTGAACTTTAACTGCATTGAACTTTAACTGCATTGAACTTTAACTGCATTGAACTTTAACTGCATTGAACTTTGACTTTATGTAACTTTATTTACCATTATTTTATTTTGTTTACATGTGCGTGTTTAGTGTTATGTATATTCTCGTTACTGTGTGAGCACAGCTTTTGTTGTAAAACTGTGGCGTGATTATTATGTTAACATTAGAATCTTGCAATTAAAGAGAAACTAGCCGAACCGATTCGTCAATTTAAAACAATTAGGTTCTACAAGGGTATTCCTACTTAGCGCGTTTACTTAATTCGCTCTGCTGTCCAAAATTTTATATGTAAGTTATACTCCTGACGTCAGCCACAATCGGCTTGTCACATGTATGATCAAATCTTTCTTAAACAATACTTTCTAAAGCTACACAACGACGGCAATTACATTCACAGGTATTCCCGTTAAATAAAAGCGAAAACGTTTCAGTGACTACTACCGCTAGGGTTTCAGTCCGTGAATGTCATCAAGATATTTATCATTCCTGACATCGTAAGATTGCATAACAAGACGTATAACTTAAGAAAGGACAGCAAATATTATAATCTACACTTCTATATACGTATTATATAGGGATAAAATTGCAAGTATATTTTTATGTATGTTTGTAGAAGGTAATCTCGGGAATTACTAAAATATGTCACCAACTTGAAAACGAAGTTGTGGTAGTTGTTAGACTTAAAAATCTTCAAAATAATAAGCTTTGCCGTGAGAGACGTCACATTCGAGACAGCGTCTATTTTTTTTAGTATTATAGTCTGAATTTCCTAGTTTAACAGGCAATCAAGTTAATCTACACCTGATTTACCCAGCGAATGCTAGTCAATATCTTATCATCCTTTTTCACTTTGTATTTATAACGTTTATTGAAAAAGTAATGTTAAATTTACGTAAGCAACAAGTTTTTCTGGGTCAGTGAATGCGATGTTTGTATGTTCTATATATATCCAGAAAATATCGATAAAGTAGGAAGGTATACATGATGCGACTCACCCGAAATATTTTGGCTTTGCTGCCGCGTTGATCCAGGAGTGGAAGCGTACCCGCAGGTGCTGGATAAGTATCCAATGCAATGGTCCAACACATGTCACAGCGTTGTTGAGCTCGGCAAAACCACCTAATTTCCAATCTGTCGCGTCGGCAAACAGCACCATTCGACTCCTATTTGTTTTGGCGTCATTTCCTTATGCAGGCGTGGTGAAGGGAAAAAAAATTTGGGCCCTCTCGATCTCTTTGTCGTCAGTCGTGTACTCTTAGCTCTATTTCCTTTTGCCGTGACTAGCTGCGTAGGAGGCCCAATTTTTCTCACTGATCCCACTTCTGAAATGTGAAGTTTCTCGGGATTTGGTTTTAAACAAAACGTCGTTTATGTTCCAACATTTATATTTTGGGCAGAGCTTCCGCCTTAAAGCACTTATTAATTCACAATGAATGCTGTCAAGCATAGCTGTCACTTTTATACGAACTACGAGTTTTCAAATCATGTTCATTAAGTTATATCAAGAATGTTATTTTACAATAAATGAACAGACTAAAGAAACGATAGTAGCTTAAATATTTAGTTAAGAATTATGATGAGTTAGTTACATTATTTAATTGATGATTAGATAATTAAGTTAATAAACTACTAGTGGCGCCACTGCTGCTGGCGCCAAAATGTACAATCACTAGTTTGTAATCATGAAACAACAGTTAAAATTTATATAATTGATAAAACCACGTTTCAATAATTAAACAACATTTAAACAATTATTCTAATCAACTAATTCAGTGTTATCTATTTAATTCAATAATTAATCATGTTATTGTCTATGGTCGGAGTGTGACGTAGGCTATGGATGGATGTGATTCGCTAACACTAGTTCTAATAGTGACAGATATATTGGAAAACAGTGTTTATTGAATTTTAATTTCGTTTAAAATTGGAAATTCAATGAATATTAATGACGAGTCCAATAAAATCTAAATTATTACGCGGAAAACATCAATTTCCTTTTTATTTCTTCATAAAATTGTATAAATTTTAGAATACTTGTTTTAAGTCGATGAATATTTAAATTTAAATACTATAAACAAAAATATCAGTTTTCCAATATGCTTGTAGCATTTAATACCTAGAGCCAGGTATTTATCTCGAAGCATATCTAATTGCTTGCCCCACATCGCCGCCACATCGCCGCCACATCGCCGGCGTCATACGACATCTAACAGTAAAAACAGTAAAATGGCGTTTCTAAGAAGTTCCATAAAATTGGTATCTCTGACCTCGGGTTAAGTGCTACTCGCGACCGCAGATTATGAGCATTCTTACTTTCAATCGATGATATGGAATATAAAGAAAATGTGACTAGCTTTTACACGTGTACTTTCTTATGGATAGGAAGGGAGTACAGAAGAAAACAAAAATATAAAGCATTAAAATTATAAAAAGAAATCCAATTGAGTACAAGAAATCTCTATTCAGTGTTAGAGATGTGGTAAAGTTGTTTCCTATTTTCTTTCTCGATTTTTGTACTTCAAACAAGACTTGTGACGCGTGATACTAGCTTTTTCCATAGGCTTTGCTTGTTTGGAGATTGACGTACTACAAAATTACAACCCAGCCGGCCTCTTGCATACGAGAGACCAACCACCTAATAATAAAATGCTAGATTTAAAAATGATTGAAACTTATTGATTTAATACATACAAAAAGACGGATACCATTTGTTTATAATATTACTACTCTACTCAAGTAGGTAGGTAACACAGGGTTATCGTAAAGCAATAAGGACTTTCTATAGCTTTAAATGCATGGCTTCGGGTGTAACTTAATGTTTTCTAGAGATTTGCTGACAGATTTGCGGCTAATTGAAGAAATCAATTAGGAAACCGGATATTACTAATATTATAGTTGTTATTCACTGCGTTATCAGTTTAGTGTATTCGTGCAATTAACAATTTGCCAGACGTAAGGTCAACCTGTAAGTTACAACATGCATTTTACTATAATATATACATTTAAATTATCTACCTTGATTAAGATATAAGTAAAAACGCAATTAGTTTAATACCTGGTTTGTTGATTAATTAGTTGTGTGTGCTAACTTTTTTAATATGAAACGTGTGACGAGCAGTCAAAATGTGTAGGTATGTAAAGTATTCTAATTGTGATATATTTGGTTTTCTTTGATATTCCGTCCTAAAGATGAACAATATTTTGGATTAAAGTTATATGTAAGCGTATTCTTCACTGCACTTAACTACAACTAGTGTGCAAATATTAATAATAGCTACCTACAATTAAAGATTTGATAGCAATATCAATCTTGTTTAAGAATTTGCGTAGGACACTCCTAGCTCGACAGCGGCGACGGCACAATTCCTAACGGCAGGAACAGCCTGCGCAGCCTGCGAAGGTCGTCACGACATGATCACCTTCTGTTAATACATTAGTGCTCTGCGGACGGCATTCCATTTCTAAAGTGGAATTATCTTAGGTGTTACTGCTGAGAGATTAGTTTGTTTAGTGATTAATAAATCTTCGCTTGTTTTGATGATTTTTGCAATTCCTGACATGTGACGAGTTGGAACGCAGTTGTTATTAAAAGAAATAAGTATTCCTGCTTTTGCTGTTTTGTTTTCGTTTGTGAAAAGCAAACTATGTAGGCTACAAGGACGACGATGCAAAGGAAACCAAAATGCTTTGGTTCTAGATATACCTACCTAATTACAATTGCAAATTACTTTTTAAATTTCCTACATGCTAAATAACCTAAATGTTGACAACGGTTCGATGAGAGACTCACATTGACGGTCTGGGGGAAACATTATAATATGAAAAGAGAGTAAAGACAGGACATGATGCGGTGCGTCAGTGCGTTTTAGTCGTGTATCACTCCTACAGGCAGTTGGGATGCACCACGACGTCATATGTAACAAGTGAAGGAAGATATAATGCTTACATTTTGTAACAAAACATTGAAAACTTTTAGTTCCAATAAAAAGCTTATTTATAATTTGCCTGAAACAAACTAAAAGGAAGGCCGTTAAAATATACCAAATGCAATGTTTTATAATTATTTTGTATCAATTTTTTTTATCAAGATTAAAGGAAATTATTTGAAAAAAAAGAAACTAGCATCCAACTTCGTGCTGTGTAAGATCTTCGTGGAATATCTTGATGTTTTCGATCGTTCCAATAATTTGACAATGTTTTTATTACATTTTTACATGCAACGTACGCCCATGTAGTGCTTGTGTTGTGCCCGTTCGATTTACGTGTTCCGTCCTACCGAATGTTGTAACGGTAGGCTTGTGTGTCATGTTACTGTCAATTCGTCATATTCGGGGTGCGCAGAGGAGAATTCTGCACTCAACTTTTGGAGGTGGCAATATAAAAGGTCGGGACATATTAGTAATTAGTAATACGTACCTACCTATAAAATGTCAACGTTGATGTAGATGCCGCAGCTGACTACGGCGCCAACCCATGGCGCGACACGATCAGACAAACAAAAAAAATGTACACAAAAACGTATAGGAAAACAGACACAAAAACGTTTGCGGCTTTGTACAGGGAAATAGACACAGAAACATCCACGGAAACTTATTGAGAAACAAACACAGAAACTAACACGAAAAGGGACACGCAAACAGACGGACACGTATACAGAAAAGTTCAGGGAAGCAGACACACAAGCTTACAAGACGAACACTAAAACGGACAAAGACGTGTCAAGAACACACAAATACCTATATATCAAAACGGACACGGAAAAGGACGTGGTAACGAATAAGACAACGTATACGGACGGTCTTGGATACGGCTACAAATAATTTTTCATTGTTTATTGACACAAAAGTCTGCATCAATATGTAACGGGGGCGCTGTTGATAGTAGCCATAAATTAGAGATACCTTTATCATTACCAGATGGTCCCAAGTTCATCAATAATATCCTTGTCGTAACATACCACATCCAAACCGTTTCTCTCGCGAGCCGCACACAACTCGTCATTTGACAGTTCAGTTTTCCACAACGGACTAAAGGTTATAGAAAGCGTGTAAAACAATACGCACACGTACACTTGCGAGTCTGTTTGTCACAATGGGCATTGTGTCAGTCTGTCGGCCGTTGAGTCATTAGGTGACTGGTGGGCCCACGCAGTGGCCTATATTGCAGTCGGTTTCAAAGGATGATGGAACAAAATACTTTGGCAACCAACAGATTAGCTTAAGCCAAAGTTTTAGTGCGAAATTCCATATTTTTAACAGATTTATATAAGTTAAGATTCTTAGATAAGACACATCACGCACCTACGAATTTGAATCGTTATTGTATACATATCTATGTTATTAAGACTAGGATTATTCTAGTCCATAAGTAATATTATTTCAAAGCAAAGTGCCGCCCCCAAGAAAAAGACTTATATTAAATTTCACATCATTTTGTTTCAAGATCACATACATTTTTACTCATATCATCACATACAATGTAAATATTATGATATATATCGAAAAAAAGCCAATCTTACCTTGAAGATTGGCTTTTTCAATACCATTTTGCATTATTTATACTTTATGATTATGTTTATTCATAGTTCCTACCTATCAGTTCATTCTTAAGCTACTTTTGTCTTCCATGTATATTCCAATTATGCACTTGCTTGCGCGTGCGCCGACGTCTGTCAATCAAAGCTGTCAGCTGGATATTTAACCAGCGGTAAACTGTCGGTCAGTTACCGTCGGCTACTGTAAGCTTCTATTTTCTAAACGATGATTAGTTTTGTAACCGTTTTATTGAAATCTTACGTCTCATTTAAATATTATTTAATATTTGTGTATAGGTACAACATTAGTAAATTAATGTATTCTTCGTTTGGTTGGTTTTTATTGACCTTTGAAATTTATACCTTAGACATACAATAATTTTGCAGAGACGAACGACCAATATTTTACCAATCCTATATAAATGGCTTGGATAGCTAATTCGCTAGTCTAGCAACACTACCACACTACTTCATACTAAAGAAAAAAGTTTAAGCATAGAATAAAGTGTGATATTGTAAAAGTTGGTGATTGAAATCCATGTAGCTGCAAAATGTGGAGAAACGAGAAAACTGTTTAATTTCATTTTATTAGTTAAATCAAAATTTAACAAAGTAGGCATACGCTATATATATTAGATAGGTTTTTTTTACATAAATTTAAACATTTCATAATCAAATACTAGAATAATATTTTATGCAATTAAAAAATAAACATGCCTTCCAGAATTTAGTCGTAAATAATTGATATTATTGTGTGGAAAGGATGTATTTCAAAAAAGCTTTAATTTTTATTATGATTTTTTACAATACAAGGCCCGTAAATGATACATATCAATGTGAAAACCATTTATATCTTGACCGTAATTGTTTCTCTGACATCCGGGGATGAGCTAAATCACCCACAAATCAGATAGGAGTGAAATAAAATGTACGACCGAGGCCGCGGGCGGGCGGCGGTCAGCGGTCAAGCCGGGCCATCGAGTTAGAGGTTCTACAGCTTACAGATTGGAAAAGTAATGTGCCCACAGAATGAATGGAAAGCTTTGCAAGATCAGCAAGCATTTACATACCATGAGAGAACCAGTATAAGTGCATTTAAGCATATTTAAGTTTTTTTTACGCCTTATAGATCTATGTTTTGCCACTATCTCACCTGATGTGAAGCGATAATGTGGCCTAAGATGGAGCACATAGATCTAGAGGGAGACGGCAGTTGAGCGGCTGCTCAGAACCGTCTCCCCGACAGTTCACCGAACATCATCCTGAAACACGACTAAGTCGCTTGACGGCATGGCTTTGTTCGGTGAGTGGTATTACAACCATGGCCAGAGCCTACCACTCCAAAGCGCGTAAGCGGGTGTCATCACGATGTTTTCCTTCACCGTTTTAGAGCACTTAACTATAAGTCATTAGTGCAGGGCCGAGTCGGGATTCAAACCCAGGTGCATCGGATCGAAAGGCGCACGAGTTCCCGCCGAGCCACACTCGCTCTAATAATATTGATTATGAACTACGCTACAGCTATAAGCCTGCATATAATTGATACATTGCCTCCTTTTAACTTCAATATCCCTTCCTGATCATCATAACCATCAGCCGCAAGACATAGGCTTCCCCATAGATCACCACAACGAGCGATTGTTCACTTTTTGCATCCACAGCGGCTCCTTACGACTCTAACTAGGTCGTCGGTCCACCTCGTGGGGGTCAGTCGAACGCTCTGCCTTCCATTTCATTGCTGAGAGATTTGAATCCTCAAAAATCTACCAACAATATAACAACAGCACCATTTAAAACAAAACAGTAATGAATTCACAATCAGACGCGACGATCATTTTGTAAACCGAACCTGACACTATATACTATTTGCCTTCCTTTTATTCATTTTATGGCCCATTAGATATGTTGGGTGGACCGAGATCCGTCAAGGCGGGCAGCAGTCGGACGTAGGCGTCGCAAGGGCTAGCGCCGGACGTCGCGATTAGCGTTCAATGACAAAAATTTGTATTGATGGAAGCCATCGATTTCCGTCTTGTACTTTGGATGTTAGAAAACTTACTGCCAAAGATAAAATGAAATCGGTGAAATCCGAAAATAAATTCTTAAATCTTGTTGAAATCTGTATTTAGGCGCATAATCAAAAAATACACAACATTTACGCATGGATTTTACATTTCCATAGCACTACAATACAATACAATAACACTTTATTGCAAACCAAATTACATATACACAATTATAAATACATCGTAGTTTCACTACATATGTACCTATCTTTAGAAATTATCACACAAATAATATCATCTTTATTTAAAATCAGGCGCGCATGATTTTAAGAGCCCTGTTTGTAAAAGTTGCAGTACCAATCTAAACATTTAATGGAAAGTCCACGCTGAGATTTCGGCTTCTAAGTATGAAATGCCCAGTGGTTTCAGTAAAACCTAAATCTACAGAAGTGAACAAATCCACCTTTCCCGATAAGCAGCGGTTACAAATCTCCTGGGCGGGCGATTCCGCCTGATTGCCGCTTTTTGCCGGGTCTTATTGAACAGCGGCCGCGAGGGACCCACCGCTTCCATACATCTTAAGGATATTTATAGCCAACTGTGTTTCAGGAGGTAGTTTTACTGTATACAAACTCTAATAGAGCAAAATACTACAAATTCGTCGATTTCCTCTACGGAGATATTTGTGGGAAGAAAAACAGCGAATACTTTTAACTTCATGAAAATCAAACCATACAATTTATAACAACCGCAAAAACACAACAACCAAACCTTATCCTGTGCATATTGTTTCTTTCCGCCCAAATTCCAGTTCCAAGACAAACGAGATGTGGGCACACAAATCAGGCTGGGCGGCCGATAAACACTGTCCTTCGGTCTGGGCGGCGCGCGGCGCTGGGCGGGCGGGCGGCGGCTGATTGCGCGCTGCGTAAATACGGGTAAGTATGTAAACAATTTGATTTCGCCGCTTTGAATATTCTTTGGGAATATAGAAGAATTTTGATGCTTTGTTTCTTATGGATGTCTTCGTTCTTTAGTTTGAAGTTGAAATGCTGTTTATGAACGAGAATCGTGTATAATTTTGAAGGTTATTAATAGTAGAGTGATGGTAAACCACTTTTACATTACTACTTTATATTGACGTGACACTTTTTGTTTTAGAATTTTAATGCGTGATGATAATGATAGAAGATTTGTAATTACTTTTTTATTTATTTAGTATGATACCGTTTTTAAAACATAATTGACGTTTGTTTAAACCAAATGTTGCAGCAATTTGACAACTTTAAAAAGGGTAATTATTTTTAAGTATCATAGTCATTAGAAATGTTGTAAATACTTCATCTCCAGAAAAGTCTATTTGTGAACAAAACCACAAACAAGATGCTTGAAGACATGCGTTTTATCCACAGGCAATTTACAGCTCTGCTGCGGTCAGATTTTATGTGCGGGATCACTTGTAAGAGAAAGAAGCTAAGGCATCTCGGCTACAAATTTGGGTTATTAACGTAACTAAGTGCTCTAACGTTAAATCACGAAGAGGTTTGTGGTTACTGCGATCGGAGGAAATGAGAATGAAGAGGAGAAAGAAAGGATTTGAAGTTGGACGGTTGTTGTTGTGTTGGTTGACTTTTGTAGTTGGCGCTGGTTTTCCCAAATCCACCACAGTTCACAATTAGGGTTGTTTTTATTATGCAGATTTATTAAATTTTATCGTTTTTATCGGTATGTAAAGTGCATGACTGTAGATTTGTTATTCACGTAATTTTTGTCTATTTTTTACACTTGGGGGATGCAAGCGTCCATGACAGAATTGACAGATAACATAGAGACGTGTTCACTCAGTCAGTTCATTCTGCCCTTTCACCGCACACTAGCGACCGATACCTTCATCGGTGTGACGTCATCTTCTGGCACTTCGTTATAAGGAGTAGGTAGAGAGAAAGGATGAGGATCAAGTACATAAACTATAGATTATAATTTACGAAAAATGTTTAGAAGAATGTACAGAAGAAGAATATCCAATTTTTACATAAATAGGCATAATACCAAAACAGATACATATATATAGTATTATAACCTAGGTTAGCTAAGTAAGAAATACCCAAGCTCAAATTGGCTGCTACATAACGGAAACTGTGTACAAAAGAATAAAAAAATTAATGGCTTAATCAGTTTTCATTTCTCAGTACACATAGTAACCGCAGCCGGAATGGCCCGCAAATGGCACGATGGCAGAATTAGCGAGCGGCTATAGCCGTTTTTGTAAAACCAAGTCAGTGATTAACATCGTAGTGTTTCTTTTTCTGGGTCTTGAGTCACAAGTCTGGTTGTTGTAATAGAAAGGTTAGCTCTTTCATCTTGTTTAAATAGCCAAATAACACCTCTCACTTTTATTTGTGCTCAAGCAAAAACATGCAATTTGACTACAAAATGTAAAGAATCGAAATATTTCACGCGAATTATTAAAACGACTGACACGACTAACGCATGTCCAATGCTATTTCGAAACTCAAATGCCCGAACAAAATAGCCCTTCATACCCTTTTTCGCCAATTTTCCGAATTCACTCTGAATTTCAATCAATCAAGAACGAACATACTATGTCGTGTTCTAACCCTAACGCATTCCAAAGTTCCGATGCGGAGGTTGGGATGGTAGGGGCAGCGACGTTCCTAAGATGTTTTCCCGAATTTTTGCAAGACAAATAGCAGACGCTTGACCGAGATGACATATTGCTGCGAGCTCATACACTCGCGGAGGAATGGAGAGTTTCCTCGAGGGTCGACCGGCCGAGTGCGTCCTCTGATGATTTATGCGCGGTCCGCACTAAAGTTTCAGGCGTTCGCTTTATGGGCTACGTATTTATGATGCCTGTTTAAAGTTGGACTGCGAAGCTTATTTATGTTTGTTTTCGTGGGATTCAATTGTGGTTTTTGGAATGTTTCGGTATCGGTTGGGTATTACTGAGTGCTTTTTTTAGCTACTTGTTACTTTTAATAAGACAATCAAAAGTTCAGAATTGATGTGTATGAAGTATAGATTATCGTCATAAAAATTTGCGTAGGCATACATTTATTTATATATAATTTATTTTTGAAGGCAGACAATTGAATAACTCCTAAAAGAAATCCTATGATAATAATTAAATAATAAGTTCCGCTTCTTGTTAAACGTTTTTTTCTTCAAATAATCGCCTCCTCAAATGGTTGTGGTTACAAATGACCGGCAGCGGCCCACGTGGGGCTAATCGCGGCTCGTTTGTGGCCCATTTGTCGGCCACTCGCCACCATCCGCTGCCTGCGCTGTTTGTGGTCGCTGAATAAATGCTATTTGTTTCTTGTGGTTGTCAGGAGTTAAGGTGATTTCACAGGCGTATGCGATCTATGGTGCAAGGCAGGGGAAGAATCGAAGTAGATCCATCAATAGGACGGCTACGTGAATCGGAGTGGAGGTACCCTTTTACCTTGAGCCTGGCTTTTTGTATCATCATATTTAGATTATGTTTTAAATAATCCATTCATGAACGACACATCCGTCATTTCACTGATTCGTTATCTTTGCATTTTGCTACTCTACTTTAAAGTTGGTAAAAACAACCCATATCAGCTACAAATTGGGCTCTTGTGACAAGCTAGCCACAGTCCGGCATCGCGGCGGGCGCGCGTCCAGCAATCGGATCGTATTTGCGTAAGCCCCCCGCACCGCCTAATCCGAGAAGATTATTGAGGAGACTGCCCCATGGTTATTAAGATTCGACAGCGTAAGAGACAGGAGGGTAGCGTCAGTCAGTACCAGAAATTAACCTGGACTACCGAAATACGAGCACTTAATTATATTACAAGTATACTGACCATGTATGTTGTTTATTTAAATGCTCTAGGAAGATAGAGTTGGCGGTGTAATAAAAAACTATGACAAAAGCAATGCGCTTCTTTATGTTACTTAAAATGGTAGCAAGCTTGCAAATTATAAATTAAAGCTGTAGACGAAATATAAATTAAGTTAGCTGTTCTTCTAACCATATAAAGAACTACTTAAAACTTATAGCCGAAAGGATTTCACCACTTGATCTACATTAATGTATTCCATGTCAGAGACCTTCAGGAGGTCTAAAAACTCCGGCATCAGGGTTGGCCACACACCCACATGAGAAAAGATCTATAATAAATAGGTATGATTATAGAATCCCAAAAATTCAAAGGAAGCTAAGTAGAGCAACAATAGCGTTCCTTCTTTCCCTTGCGGCGCGTCTCCAAGACGCCGCCGCCGCTGCCGTCGCCTGCCAACAAGCAAGGGTCAGGCATGTCGATTGGCATCCTCTGCTTACCTTCACAATGCCACGCTGACCCTTGTTACAGCTTGTTTCCCGAGGATTTGCATTGCGGATTCGGAGAAAGCACAATTGGGAAAGATTTAACTATAGCCGTACTAAGTATCCATAGAGAGAGATTTCTGTGGACGCTCCACTGTCTGCATTTCTTCAATGTCAATCATGCTACCCGCTAATTGTAACTAGTCTTACTATGCCTATTCCTATTCCTACTAATATTATACATGCGAAAGTGTGTGTGGATGGATGAATGGATGGATGTTTATTACTCAATCACGCAAAAACTACGGAACGGATTTTGATAAAATTTGTTATGTAGCTAATTTAGGTCCTGGCAAAGGACATCAGCTACTTTTCATTCCGAGAAACCGCGGGGTGCAGCTAGTACCTAATAAGTAGTAATTATACACATACTTTAATGTAATACTTTACAGAAAATGGAACGGAATCATTTAATTCATGTCTAGGTGTCGTAGGACCATGGTCCTCGTAGTTCTTTGTTCACTAGCAGTGAATTTAGAAGCCAGTATCTAAGTATGTGATGATTCAGCGTTATTTATTTGTTTATTTTACTTTGGAAATTAAAAAAATGAAAACAGGTGTCTTTAATAAGCTCTACAGAAACGTTTATGGTCAAATGTAACACTTTACGCCAAGGGTTTGTAAGTCCCGTTTTCTTAGTATAAACAAAAGGATGAAATCTTACCCAAAATTAAATACTTTGATAAGTGTTAAATCGACATTTGCGTCGGTATTCACTTCTAAGTTGTTTTTTCCCTATTTCACAGTCATTTGTCATAATATCGGAATATGTGAAACTCGAAGTAAATCGAGTTCTGGTATCGGATGGTAATGTTACGAAGTGGCCCCCGCGAGGGGACGTAATGATGTACCGACTAAGTCTGGCCGAGGAATGTGTTACAAAAATATTCATATGGAGCTGCTCGCCGACTTGCGAAAATTAAGGGTGCCCTGCAAGAAGTATATGCAAAATAACTTTTGTATAAAAAATCATACTTATTTTATTCAAATTACCTGTTACATGATCTATGATTTAAAGAATTTAGCTGGTCATACGCTTATTATGGGAGTTACTGGTAAGTGCTATCATGATGCTGTGATATTTGGAGTAAGAGAGTAGGAGACCAATCACAAGTAAGAAACTAAATAATATGTAGTGTACCGGTCTCTCAAAAATACATTTTCGTATGGTCCTTGTCATAACAAGGGTTTTTTACTATCTCGCCTGTTGTTAAGCGATGACGTGGCCGAAGATAGAGCAAGTACATCTAAACATAGACGAACATTCAAGAACTACTCAGACCCGTCTTTTCTAATCATCATCATCACCATTATCAGCCCATTACGTTCCCACTGATGGGAATCAGGTCTTCTCTCATAGAAAGAGTATGGGCCATAATCCTTTACGCTGGCCCAGTGCGGGTTGGTGGATGTCACATGTCCTTGATTTTTTGTGTAAAATTCTTGGACATGCCGGTTTCCTCACGATGATTTCATTCACTGATTTTAGAGCGAATGTTAATTCCGCATATAACTTAAGAAAATCAGTGGTGCGAGGCCAGCGGGATTCGAACTTGGGTGCGTCGGATCGAAAGTCGCACGTGCTCTCACTGAGCCACACTCGTCCTCTCCCGCCTCCCTAATAGGCAGCTTCTAAAGTTCGTTAGAAGTATTAATACCTAAAAGGCCTTCTAGTTTGAAGTCACTGAATTGGTTGTATTATCTCCATATAAATCAAACTAGTATCGTTTTAAAAAATGGGTCTTCGAGTAAGTGTGAAGCCCTGACACTTCACCCCCGGGCCTCGCCGGTATCTGATGACCGGCGCCTTATCGCGCCGTCTGCCACTTGCCTTACTCCGCTGTTTACTGCTTATTGCACTACTTGGAGTTCGGAAAGATAGTTTGGGCGATAGTAGTGATAGTTAAGATAGGCATTGGTTTGAGGAGGTGAGATAGTTGTGAGTTTCAAGCGAATTCTTGGGCATTATGAGACTGAAGACCTATTTATTGTCTCAGTGTGCTGAGTGCAGTGCAGTACCGCACGTTTGCAAAACTAAGTTCTGGATGGTGCTGCAACTGTTATGGGCAGGCGTGATGCTTACCGTCAGGTGAACTAAAAGGAAGTATTCTCAGCATTCTCGTCACTAAATAACTTAAAAAAAATATTCTTATGCTTACGATTTTCGCAGTATTGAAAAGGTAAACAAAATGTCTAAGTAGATAATTAAAACGAATTTAAATTGTTTACTCTGTATTTAATTATTTTTAAAATGCTGTCAAATACGAATGAATACTTTCCCCGTTTTGATACCTAGTACTAAATCTGAAAACCAAAAACTGATACAAGTGATACAAGTGATTAATTTTCTTAAAATACTTTGAACACGAGTATTTACTGTTAGTCAAGACTTACAGTACGTGATACTTAATAATTAAACTTCTACCAAGCAAAAACGAGTTCTCTATGAGATAATGCGTTATCATAACTGATAACTTGTACTACGTTACGTTATCAATTATCATACAATGTAAACCGATTGCAAATGTAACATTCAAATGAGCGTCACGCGCCGCGGCATACGTCACAGTGGGCACACAGCTTTACATATACAAGAAATTAATCGAAAATGACTCGTGTACCTATAGGGATAGAATTCATTGTAATAATTGTGTATGTGCTGATTTGCAGGTACTGGTAAAAAAAACGTGTTTACATGAGTACCAGTTATTATGCTGTCATTTGTTGCAAGATTTACTACCCGCTAGTTGTATTGTGGATTTTATTAAAAGAAAAATACCACAAAATGTATGAGCATTGGCGCTTGCTTAAAGAAACTTGAATCGGGAGGCTCTCTCAAAAGTGTAATTCTCGTTTAAAATTAAATTACCCATAGTAAATAACACAGTCAATTTCCTGTCCTATTCCAAATACAGAACAGACACACACAGATTGAGAGCGAAAACAAGAGAAAAGAGAGAGATAATTTATTTATCTAACTACCTATCGCAAAAATAGGTACCTATGTGTTCTGGACTTACAATTGTAACAAAAACCAATTAAAATACATAAACTATTTGTGAGTATTTTCCAGTTGTAGCCCGTCGCACATGACTTGCCTCTTAAGGCAAGCCTTTTTATTTATTATCCCCTTTAATTAATTCCTGATTGGCCAGGTGTAACAAACATTACACAATTCCTATTCAAACCCGTATGGTTTAGCAACATTGTAGGCTCCAGACAAAAAAGGTTGTGACAAGCGCAAGACTGTAACAAAAAAACATTCCCTAACTTACAAGAAATATATAAATAAACAGTTACGCCTTACTGTCAGCCTCTAATTAAAATTCCCTGCATCTAGAGAACCAGGAACTGCAATGACCATGGCCCCCCACAATACGAAACAAATTGTTGTCCCACCTACCTGTAGTGGGAATCGAACCTGTAACCTCCGAGGTGTATTATTTGAGCTGACCTATTCCACTACACTACTAAGGCAATCCTGAAAAATGCTTCCTAATGCGCAGTTTCAATAGGTTTTGTTTGACATTGTACGCACCCAATTACTAACACAGCTGTCCGTCTGTCTGTCCTAGATCTATCAAACATATAACAGAAAAACCAACACCGTGACATGTAAAAATAGTCTAATAATCGAATTCTCCACTTTTACTTTTACCTTATCAAGATCTCAACGAGCATCGAATTCGGTACCTAATTTATCAAGACAACCGTGTCCACTAATATAGTGCTATAAAAAGTTATATTTAGCTAAATAAAGTTAATCTATTCGAGGGGTGGTCAGATCTTTCCGCTATCACCCCCACCGCACACCATCAAACAACTTTAGACTTCGCCTCCTTGAAAATACGTTTAAAGTTTGTGCTAGAACTTTGTTGGTGATTGTGTCGTTCTGTGGCGTTGTTAATTGATATCTTGTATCAGTCTGCAGACGCAAGGTGTAGCGCAAGGTGCGCGGAGACCGTTGGCGCACCTTCCCGCTACCTGCGGGAGTGCACGCGGTGGATAATGGCGGAACATCACCGTGTAAACTGATTAGTGGTGTCACAGGACGGCTTCACCGGTTGGATGAAAGGGCTTATTTTGATGACTTAGTTTGGACAGGATTGTGTTAACAAGCATTGCTTATAAACATGTAAAGGTTAAATAAAAAAAAATATTTAAACATTTAAACAGATATTCTGTCACCAAACAGTAGTGCGCAAGCATTACTGTGTTTTGATTTGAAGGGCTTTGTAGTCAGTGAAATTACTGACATCAGATCTTAAGTCTCATATGGCTCATATGAGACTTAAAATCTGATGTCTCAGGGCGATGAGCGCAATGCAGTGCTACGCAGTGCTTTTTATTGTATTAAAAGTTCTGGGTGACTCTTTATTATGGGCAGGCGTGGCGCTTACCATCAGGTGAACGACTTTTCCGTATCATCACTCAGACCCATAAAAAAAACTTTGAAACAAAAGAGCCGATCTCACCGGAATAGTTGATTTGGTTTTCGTCTGTAGAGTTAGTAAAACTCAACTGATAAGAAAAACAAATGAGAGAAAATTAAATGTAGGTATACATACCTATGCATATTCCAAGACAGTAGTTGGTACCTTCAGCAAAATGTGGAGACATACTAAATGGACATATCAGCCGTGTTTATTATTTAAAAAGTTCGTTTCGCAATGACGTTACAATCATTAGGTGGCTTATTAATACTTGATTTGATTTATTTAATGAAATATATTGTAGATTAATTTAATTATGTGACATGTTCAATATGGATCTTTATCTGAAATAAATGATTAAATAAAAAAATAAATAAATAAAAAAATAATACGACACAGTTTCTATACGATATGACACGTTTTCCGTAAAATAAACGTGTGAGCTCATATGCGTCACGGAAAACAACTGGATCCATACAACGCGGATGACCGTGCCTACACACGGCTAATGAACCGTACATTATCACGGCAAATAAACGTGTGTGAACCACACCATAGATGCACTTATGAACGTCAATTATTACAATGGCTCTATCAAAAAAACCACTACTAAGAAGATACGGCACGAAACTGAGGGATACGGCAAGAAACTGAGGGAACTAACACTTTTCTTACTGTCTCTATAAAGATGACGGCTATGTTTCTGTGTTATTTCAAATGCTATTCCAAAAAGTGAGTCAAATCACACGAAGATCATTTAATACGTATCCGTACGTCTTGAACTGACACATTGCGTGCTTTAAGCTAGTTCCTTCACAAATCAAAGGTTCATAGAAATGATACCTTTATATGCAAATAATAATAATTGTTACATATTGCTTTATTTCGACGAATGCATATTTATCAAATTGAGCGTGTTATTACTCAGTCGATAATTAAATAGCACTCATGTGCGACTGCGAACACATTTCAAGTATTGCAATAGTAGATAAGAGTACTTAATCTACTTATTGCATTGTAATTGCTACGTTAAGTTTTACGTGAAATCGTAATTTACTTGGTAAACTGGCTTCTTGTTGGGCTCTTGTTTTCTTTTGTAGAAAATCGTGTGTCAATTGGTACCTACGTACTGGTGAGGTCAACTAATATTTTTACAAGCTCTTATTTAACTTGCAATGTATGTATGTAGGTATGTAACTACATATGTTTGTTCGGGTAGAATCTTGCAAGTTGAATTAGAACCACTTCCTCTTATTCTACGGAGTTGAAATTTTGCGTATTTGTCAAAGCCCGATGACAATGCAATATTATGGTGACAGCTAGCTAGCTGATCTGATGATTTAGACGGAAGGTGGGCTATGGAACTTCTTGACGAATAATCGTAAACTACTAGTGTTTGGGCTCATTTTAATCTGCTTGTGATTCAGATTACGAATTTGTTAAAAGCTTGTCTTGAAAAAAGTATTTTTTAACAAAAAACTTATTCTTAGTAACTGTACCCTTCAACTAGCTATTCATTTGTTTTTCAAACAGTACTGAATTGGATTTATTGTATGAACACAAATCTCGATGGACAAATGCCGGTCATATCGTATTGGGACTTACTCGTTTATAGTTGTCTTTTATAATTCCATAGGTTTGTGCCACACGCTTACCTGTCCCGGTCCCAGTGGCGCTGCTGTCTATGACATTCTTCTGTTACTGTCACGTTTTGTTCTGTTTCTTGTTGGTTCCAGTTTTGAGCACCGGCTTTGATAAATGAGTAAGGCAAAATATGAAACAGACTTTTGGGGTATATTGATCATATTTTGTTGTTTATTTCATACAGTGAGTGTGGCGCAGCGGGAACTCTTGTGACTTTAGATCTGACGCTCTGGAGTTCGTGTCCCGCTGGCCCCGCACCAATGTGTATGTGCTGATTTAGCGCTTGCTTTAAAAATGGTGTTGAAAATTAGTAGGAAAGCGGCATGTCCAAGAAACACAAAGTCCGACATGTGATTTCCACCAACTCGCAATGGGCCAACATGGTGGATTAGGGCCCATACTCTCTCTATAAGAGAAGGCACGTGACCCAACTGTAAGAAAGTAATGGGCTGATGAGGTTGTATCGTGTCCTTGAATTTTGTGATTTATGGATAAGTTAGTTTCTTACGATGTTTGATCGTCCTCGCTCAGAGCGACTGTTATATCTGCCCACAACATACGAGTGAGAAAGTCATTGGTGCGCAAGCTCAAAGTGCTAAACATAAATTATATTTACAGTTTCATTAATTGTTCATTATAGAAGATTTAATTGGATATTTCCACAAACTCATTAGACGTTGTAACTAGGTGCTGACCATTTAAACGCTTCTCGATACATTAATTTTAGTGCACTTTAAGTTTTCTAGAATCTCGTCAGACATTTACGAGTGTTTAGATGTATTAATCATAAATACAATAGATGAATTTAAAACATGTTTGCAATTTGGAACCATGTCGAAATCAATAACATTCTTGACTTTATTCAAATAGCGAAGACATTTTGACGTGTTTTTATTGTGACAAGATGATGTAGTGTTAACGTAGTTATGCGCTCGTTCGTACATGCAAAACGCTTCGGTCTGGTGCATTTGCATGCAGAACGTAATGTTAAGTTTACACAGAGACATGCAATTATCGGATTATTCGTATGTTTTGCCGATAAATCGACGATCGACGTTTACGATTGTAACTAGTTGGACTAGATTTATCAATTAGATAGATGCTTTTGATATTTTATTTGACATAGAGATTTCCTTGTGTTGTTTTGGTATTAGGTATGGAAGGTGAAAATAAACTGAATGTGACATGAAGTTTGCTTCTAGATAGAAGATAATGCACGTGTAATTAGTATTTTAGACAGGTCATTGTAGAACCACACAAGTCATATTTTACAATAATTCATATAAAATATAAATTAAATTTATATAACACCCAACGATCACGCATACATCTTGGCCCCTCAATAGGATTCCCTGTATCTAGGGAACCAGGAACTATGAGGACCATGGTCCCACAACACCCAGATACCAAATAAATGCTTGTTTTTTTTCTGTTCACAAACATTTGGGAAACATTCAAACCCACAACCTGCATGTGCATGAGATTTGAGCCAACCTGCACAACCACTACACTATAGAGGCTAGAGTCTGATCCTTGATAATGATTCGATAAAGTGGCAGAAGTGTTGACGCAACACAGATCCTACCGCAAATGCACGACACGTCCTGTGTTGCGCGTATGGCTTCTAATATGACCACTCAATAAGTCCTTCCCACGTACACAATGTAAGAACTGTAATTAAGCCCGTTTTTTCTTGGCGTAGTACATTAGTCTCACATCGGCTTTCCGCCGCTCGCTCGCGAGTCGTTTATCGGTCACCCGGGACCAATTTAAAGTTGACGCCCTCGGGCGTGCATATGTTGGCTTGGAGAAATACCTTGATACAAAATAATTTGAAAAGGGATATGAGGTTCTTTTGGTTGCCAGATTGCTTTGTGGCATCGAATTAACTCCTTTACTCCGAAGACCACTGTCAATGTCTCAAGGTTGTCTATTATTAAATAAAAGAGTTGAAAAAAAAATGACATCCACGCAGCGTTTCTTGGTTCTTTGTTTGATCTTCCCTAGCGGGCGTATATCCGATTCCGAAGCACTGGTAGAGTCAGTTTTAGCATTTCTTTTCTGGTTCCGGACTTCAATCTGAGTATGGTAGACATACATTACCTTTTTTTCAAAGTCAAGATATCTTAAATTACAGATTTGTATTATATGTGTATGACGTTTAAAAGTGCATTTTTTGTGCGTATGTAATAAATATCTTTTGACTAGACTTGGCCAGACTTTTTACTCTCGGTTTGGGATATTGTCTCGGACGTCACTGGACGTTGTTCTTGTTTGTATAAATGTGTGGTTTCATTTAATTGTATCTTTGAATCTCGGATAAACAATTAACTTTATCTTTCAATCGCTGACTCGTAAATTCATCCGGCAATGTGAACTTAATAAACTATTGTGTAACCACGAAGTCAATGGGTTATAATAAAAATGCAGCATTTTTTTAATATAAAGCGATATAAGGAGACGAGCATGTCGTTTGGCTGATGGTAAGCGCCATCAGCCAAACCCTGGCCTGGCAATTGTTATGGCCGCCTGGCCATAACAATTGCAGTACCACCCAGAACATTACATAGCATAAAAAGCACTGCGTAGCCCTGCATTGCGCTCATAACCCCGAGACATCAGATATTAAGTCATACACCCAGTAATTTCGCTGGCTACAAAGCCCTTCAAACCGAAACACAGTAATGCTTGCACACTACTGCTTGTAATATCTAAAGTTCGAAACCTGTTCCTTACATACATTTTAATAACAACATAATGTAGTATAGTAAATTATTGACAGGGATATGGCAAAGAAATAATCATCTTCCCGCCAGCGAATACCAATATACAGTAGCTGTAAACTTTAGTAAAACATACAACGATAATATATATTTGTAATGATTATGATCTTTTTCTTAATTTCGTCAGTTTCAAGTAACAAGCAGGTGAGATCCAACAACTGTCGCTCAAGCTCAATATTTTGGCAACCTTGAATGAGTAAAAAGTGTCTTTTTACGCTACTTTACGACATAACGACGTCGCTTCGCAAGCCAAATTAACAATCGTTCCGGCGGCTGAAATGTTGACAGATGTACTTACTTAATGAGCTGTTTTCAACAAAGTGCGTTTTGTAATGTACTTACTTAAAAATAAGTAGAAAAAAGAGACTCACTACTTTAATTCCGCATGTTTACAAAACTCCGCTATGGAAACCACGGGAATCAAACCCACAACCATCATGTTAAGTGTCCAACACAGAACCACTGCACCACAGATGTGGATTAATAATAAGGATAGGATTGTTGTACCTAGGTACAGACTGACTAAAACGAATAAGTCCTTTATGGGCAAATGCGTACGTTTTTTATAATAAAATTCCAAAATATATAACGGAGCTCACAGAAAGTAAATGCAAATTACGCGTTAAGACTGTTCTAAAGAGAAAAGCATACTACACTGTTTGTAATTACATAGAAGACAAAGATGCTTGGAACATTCCACTTCTGCAAAGCAGCCAACTGGTACATAAGAAAAATAACATTGTAGGAACACAAAAAACTGTAACAAAATCTCTAAAAAAATGCCCCTCAGATTCTTCCCGTACCTTCTGAGTAGTGGTTCTTTTTCCGATACGGTGGTAGAGTCATTGTGTTAATTTGACGTTCATAAGTGCGTCTGTGATGCCAAACATAAATAAAGAGATTTTGACTTTGATTACGCATTTGAAGGAGCGGCCGAAATCAATCCAATATTTTAAATGCCCTTTGAAACATTTGTATCATACAATATGTCACCAATATACTTATTAACTTTTTTTATACAACTGAGTGACGAAACGTGCTGGTCATTCGCCTGATAGTAAGCATCACGCCAGCTCATAACTATTTCATTATCACCCAGAATTTTGCTTCGCCAAATCTTGTACGGCACTGCACTGCACTCGTAACCCTGAGACAATAGCTCTAGTCTCATATTGCCCAGTAATATAGCTTCAAACAGTGCCCTTCAAACCAGAACTCAGGCATGCTTGCACACTACTACTTGGCGGGTGGTTAAGCTACACCACTGATCTTGATGAGTCATTGTCATATAATGAGACAAGTTAAAGATAATCTATAATTGCCCTAAGAACTATTTTACAATTTTCACAAAAGGTTTAAAAAGGGTTAACGTATAAGCGTTCTTAATAGTCGCAAATCGAGCGTATCGCCCGCTCGCCGCTCGCCGCTCGCCGGTGCCGGCCGCGCCCGGTTGAAGCCCCGCCAAATGTCAATGATGTCCTGACATTTATTAACGGACCTCGGAAGGGTTGCACACATTCCTAAAGTCCATTTTCTTTTCCCAACGGCTCGCTTTTGTATTTATTGGACGGTTGGGAACTTGACAAGTGGTAAAGTTTACGAATTGCAGTGGAGAAGTTAAGGTGCGATTTGTTTAGTAAGCGTCAAAACATACGCACGGCATGAAACATATATTTTGGTCTGCTTTATATTTAAATTCCTTTAACACTGCTTCCACTATACGCATCAACGTATAGTGGAAGCAGTGTTATTAAGCGTTGGATGCTCACTGCGTTTTGTTATTGCTTGTAGAACTATGTTTGGCCACTGTGACACCTGACGTTTAGCGACGATGTAGCTGAGGACAGAGTAAATAGCTCTAAAGGGAGACGGCACATGAGAGAGATGATGATAGTTCATCGAACATTATCCTGAAACACGACTAGAACGACGAACGACTAGAGTTGTTCGACAAGTGGTAGAGTAACCGCAGTCAGAGCCTACTGCTCCAAAAAAAGTATTATTACTTGTTTTTGACTCAAGTTACAAACAATAATTCAAACTTCCTTAAATTTAAATGACACAACTATAAGTAGTAAAACAATTTTAAACAACTATATAAGTTACAATGGCACCACTCCTCGTTATTTAGAAATAGTTTCGAACCGATGCCTCAAAAACTTTCAGCCATTTGCATACTTTTGGAGTTCAAAGTTTTGATTTTTGGAGTAACACCTGATTTTACTGTTTGTTATGTAAATATGGAGGTATAAAAGAGGCAAACATTCTTTCATAAATATGGTGGGCCACTCACGATAATTTACTAGCTTTTCGCGACTTGGTAACAAAAGTTCTAAATCTTACCATTTGATTTGATGGGTACTTTTAGGAAAACATCGTGATGAGAAATAGGGTTGATGTTGTTTTTTGAGAAATTAAATTTTTGAGTCCGAGTGTATATATTTTTTTTAAATACCAAAGTACAGTTTTTATTTTCTCTAAATTTGAACCGATGTTTCCTCACAACAAAACTGCAAGGGAAAAGGTCCAAAAATTTTGCCACACCCTGTACCTATATGCGTTTTCATACTACGAATTAACTTTCTTTTCTTCTTTTTAGGGATTGAATTTAGAAAAATATTTCTAAGTGTACTGAAAGGAATATTGACTTTCTTAAAGTAAGTTTTTAAAGAAGTTTTAGATCCAGCAGATAAAGCTGTGCAAGAAAATTTCATTTAGATATAGATTTTGTTTACTACAAAAACAAATTTGAATACAATACTTAATTTAGGCGGATTATCAATACTTATGATTACTTAGTTTAGTTTTCAATTACCACTACTTGGCATTATTATCATGAAGCCAAGTCCTCTATAAGGTCAAAGACAAAGCCTCCTTTTTTCCTTCACTTGTACAACTTATATTAAAATAAACTTACCTGTAAGGAAAGTTCAATAGTAATTATACGAGCTGATTCTTCCAAAAGACGGCAACGGCAGTATCAAGGCGCTACTATTACAAGTAACTAGTCTTTCGGACGAACCAGCCATACTTTTTTTTTTAATAGTGATATAAATTTTAATAAAACTGCTATATAACACTCTATGTTTATTCACTTTCTTCACGTATTGCTGTTACGGCATCCTCTCAAATAAGAATGGACACTAAACAGTAAACACCAACATAAAACTGCAGTTCCCTAAACAACTAAACAAACGTTTATACAAAATAAAAAAATCGGTTATGATCGCTCAACAGATTGTGATGGGTTTTTTACGTTTTACATAAAAGTTAGTCGTGTGCCGTCAACAGCGGTAATGCTTTCAATTATGAGTCTTGCGGTCGTTTTATGCTTAATGCTTTTCTTGTCGTATCTTCTGAGTAGTGGTTCTTTTTCCGATACGGTGGTAAAATCTTGTGATAATTTGACGTTCATAAGTGCGTCTGTGATGCCAAACATGAATTAAGAGACTTTAACCTTGACTTTGAATAAGGCCTTTGCACACTGCGGGCGTGACGTAACCGCAGCATGGCGTTGGCGTTTTGTTTTTAGTTGTATTGTACTTATTGGGCAATATTCGATAGGCAATGCAAACAGAGAGCGCGGTAACGCCGCACGCTCATCAAACGCCGTCGCCATGCTGCGGCCACGTCACGTGCAGAGGCCTTTAACTTGGTGGTGAAAATTGATAGTCGCCTATTTTTAAAGTAAGGAATTTATTTTTTGAAATGTAAATAAAAATATCTACTTTTTATACCTGGCATAAATCTTAGTATCCTTTTTAAATTTTCGACTTCGGTGTAACCGTGTGGAGCAGCTAGTTCACCATTATCGTGCGTATCATCAGTATTAAAATCAGACGGGCGACATTGTGTACGGCTTTGCGTTTAACAAAGTTTTTACATATTTTACTCCCGTCTCAGAAAGAGTGTTACGTACCCACAGCAATTAGTTCAACTACTTAACAAAAACACTACTTCCATAGAAAGTAAAATAAGTACTAGCTTTACAGGCAGAAGAAAGATCCCTGCGGCAGCGCAGGAGCCGTGAGTACTACGACGATACAACACACTCGTTAAGTTTTTCCGATGCCAATTTTACGCGCAGTTTATCCGGAGGTAATAGCCGGCGTCACGAATAGAAAAATGCATTATTAAACCCCATAACCGTTTCCAATATCTACGGGTGTTTGCAACACCCTTTCCCGTTGCATCGTCTATGAGGATGGAGTTAGAGGAGGTGGCAAGCAGCGTTACCCTCTACTAATGCATATGGCCACTTTGATCGTGTTCATGACAGTACTTCTACATCAAAACTTTACTCTCAATCGTTTACTGTATTATGATAAATAAGAAAAATAGAAAAACAATAATAAAAGGCGATAATAAAAGTTAAAAAATATACAGAATTTTTGCATTTGGTCATTCAAATATCACTGTTTGCGAATTTTACTCGTAGTGTGCATTTAAAAGTGTATAATTCTCACAGATACGTGCACGTCTCCACACCTCTTCAAATAAAAGATTGAGTTGAGTTAAAATATTATATATGTGTGTTAAGGTCATCATCTCCTTTCATTAGTATATCCTCAAAGAGTTGTACGCGATACAAGTCGGTGTAAATTACTCGAGAGCGACTTCGCTCGCCCCATTGTCCGACACCGGGCCACTTTGGGGTGACTTAAATCCGAAATTGGGTATTTCGAAAAATGTGCATGTGTCATTTATCACGACCGACCGACCCTCGCGGAAAGAACGTAACCCTATTTAAAAAAGTACCCTCGCTTATAATCCGGGGCCTAGACCGGAGCGGCACAAACAGTATTAAATTTTTGTACTATTACTACAATGGCGGCGGCGGAGGATAAATATTGGATGAATGGAGCGAGCGCCGTAATCCTTATTGAGTGAGAGTTGTACCGACCCTTGTGCGGTAAGACAAAGATCATCGGTGCTTGGTGCGCGTGGACAGTGCATTATTACTTTAATTTAGTCACCTAGTTTCCCATGTAACGTCTAGGTGCAATTTTTATATGGTTGTCAGAAAGGGTTAAAGTATTATTTTCTTCTTCATTTCCATCTGGTGTATATTTTATCTCGATCCAAGCAAAAAAATTCTGGACATTCAACCCTGCATTGTGTTTTGTTGTTATCGTCAGCCAGTTGCAGCTAGTGAAATTTCTTTTGGATAATCTCGTTGTAAAAAATTGAATTGCAATGACCCAAATGAGGGGGCGAGTAATTTGATTACCATCCTTCAATTTAATGGTGGAAATTAAGACAGTCGCGTGTCGCATTAAAAACGTCTATTGGATTCCCTTCCTGTGATAGCTCGCGGCGAGGTACTTACAATGGCTGCGTGGTTAAACTTTTCAATATTTTGGTTGGCGCGGGCTCGGCGCGGTGCGACTGCGGCGCGGTGGCGCACGTGTCGCCACGCGCCTCGCTTTAGACCCCCGCCGCTACTGCAAACGCTTTATTTTTTATTATTTTCATAATTCATATTTCACAATAACAACCGGGAAGGCGTTTCGCACGGTTAGCTTATGAAACCACTTTCGCGATTTCGCGTGGGGCGGCCGAGACGCGCCGCGCAGCGCGGCTTACCGCAAGGACCACTTATGGGCCCGCTGCTATATTATACGTTTTGTGATCCACTTTATCAAACGCTTTACTCGGATCGCCGTGGGGTTGGAATGACTCTGATAGTAATTTAGCCCGCGACGTCGTACTCTGGCTTATTGTGTTTTTTGGCGCGGGATTAGCGAGCCGCAGGCGCTCTCCATAAAAAGCTTCTGTTCCGAACGTTACGGAGGACAAATACTAAGCCGGGCCATTTTCGGTTGGCTTTATTGAACTCGATATTATCTTCTGTGTAGTCCACAGATAAAAGAGACTGTTATTTCGGTTTTTATGAAAACCGTTGGCGTAAGCTCTGCATTTTCCTGCATTAATTTACCAAATATAACTAAAAGGAAACAGACCCCAAATCTTTCATTCCGCAAAGTTAAATTTTCAGAGGTTGGATCCGCTTTAAAACAATAGTGATCCTCGATGCGATCGCATAATCAAATCACGTGCTCGAGTAGAAAAACAAACGAATGCTCTGGAACATTTCGATTAAAACTGTAGGAGTTTTATGAGCTCTTGTAGATTGTGAGGGAAGGAATATGTGCATATCGAGACTTGCTCCTTAGTGGAATTTTTAGTGTACCAGGGGAGTCTTATCCAAATTGCCGTAACATAAGGGTTCCGTTTGAGGGAGACTCTTTTTTTATTTTAGAGTAATTTCCCATTACGTTTTACGCGAGTCAGAATTTTGTGGGGTAGAGTTTTTGCAAATACTCCGCTCGGCAAACCGCTGCTATTGTTTTTTATTGCACGTCGGGTGAGTGGTAGATGGAATGCAGTTTCAAAGTTTAATTTACTTCACTTCGTTCTTGGGCTGCTTGAGCGATTAAAAAGTTTACTAGGCTAGAAACGCCTCATAAAATACTAGCATTAAATAAAATTTGAGTCTGTTATAATTTCGTGTCGACTTCATTAAAGCTGCTAGGGATCACATTCTCAGCATCTCAATCAATTCCAAAGATGAATGTCAAATATGTCCCAATAAAAAACCTCCACAGTTGATCCTCCAGAAGCAATTAACTTTTTAATTTCAGTGGATCATAAAGCGGACGATCGCGGCGCGGCGGCGGCGGCGGCGCAGCCGGTAGCGGCAGAGCATAAAAAATAAAAGTAATTGAGATAGTGCCTTACACACGCCTTCATTAATGGCTGGAGGTGATTGAATTAGTGAAATGTTGATTGTGTTTATTAAACAGTAGCGGAGAAATTGGACTGTGAGGTGGGGTCTATAATTATGACTTGGAGTTGTCTTTGAGAGATGATAGTAGATGACCAAGTAACTACATGAAAGTGGAATACGGTTCAGTTTCCCTTCAAAAGTATATTTTTAACCTATGTTATCCCACTGCTGGGCAAAGGTCCCCCCATCTCCCTCCATGGATCCCTCTCCATTGCGATCTCAGGCCAGTCAAAAGTATTAGCGATGAAAATTTTAACTTTAAATACTGTTTAGAATTTGGCATTTTTGTGTTTGATTAGTTATAAATCTAGTTAATGTTTAAGCATTTTATTATTTTGTTATTTAATAT
Organism: Petrophora chlorosata; assembly: GCA_951640565.1. NCBI lineage: Eukaryota > Metazoa > Arthropoda > Insecta > Lepidoptera > Geometridae > Petrophora > Petrophora chlorosata. Next base: position 19,418,624 of record OX621192.1, read on the forward strand.
TTCAATAATACTTTTTGATAATATTCTAACCTCTATATTTAAAAAAAATCTCATTTATAAATGAAAAATAACCGTATAAAATTAAATCAACGGCAAGTGGAACTTTAATTCCAAATGACTTCTCATTTGTTAGCCAACGATCCGAACTCAAGCAATTGCAAAATTAAATCGAGACTCCATCCCTAAATAATGTCCTCTACGTGTAAGAAGGAACCATTCAAAGTACGAGTTAACCCTCCACCCCACGGACTTTAAATACATCCGATAAAAAACTAAACGACACCCCTCAGTTTGATACAAAAAACAACCCCTAAGAAAGTCAAATGAAAACGTCCATAAAGGAAAATTTATCAGCAAATTAATTTGCACGGTACGAGATAAAATTGGAATCTAGAGATGGTAAAGTTCTGAAGGTAAAAACAAGTAAATAATACTCCACGACATCCTGGATTAAAAATAGGATCTCCTTATTCCCTGAATGAAGGAAACCAGGAACTACGAATGTAACACCCAGACTCACAACAAATACTACGGCTGTTCTGGGTGCAAATATTGATCTCGTAGCTGGGTTCCAACCTCCATGTTATGGGTACCGGCCCAACCAGTGCATCCTCCTGTATAAGTTATCAAAGATAATAAGTCATGGTTTATTGATGTTATTAAATACTCCATTGAAAGGAGAAAAGTAGAGCAGTTCAATTAATAAACGAGGTCTTTTTGTTAAAATATTTAAACTATATATCCTTACTAATATTATAAACGTGAAAGTTTGTGTGTATGGATGTATGGATCTTTGTTATTCTTTCACGCAAAAACTGCCTAACCGATTTTGATGAAATTTGGTATGTAGGTACTTTAGGACGTGGAATAGCACATAGGCTACTTTTTATCCCGGGAATCCGCGGGGTGCAGCTAGTATATATATACATATATATAGGATAAAAGTAAGACAAATTTTCGCGTTTTTAATATCAGTGTGATTCTTCAATTTGTTGATTATAATGTAAGTACACTACTAAGACCGACAGGTATATTCTGTCACCGAGAAAAATGATACCATAATCATAATAAATTATTTAACAAAATCCATTAAAAACGATATTTAATTATCAGATGGAGACGTCACAGCTTATACTATAAGTTAATTCAATTAACGAGTTAAGAGAGTTATTATATCAGTGGCTTTAATCGGATTCATATCTGGATCTGGAATTCCCCTTTTCAACGTCTTTATGAGGAGTATGAAATATCGATGGTATTGGAGATATTCGGCAGATGTCCCGAAATCTACCTTCTTATATCCGCATTCTCCGATCCAATCAGCTGCCTCTTCATTCTGGCCAGAACACTAAAGCTCCGTGTCAGAATAAGTTTTACTATATTTTTTAGGCTCACAGGTGTGGACGGTGGGAGATTAGGTCATTGGTAATGAACACTGAGGTAGCGGAATCATTCCCCAATAAGGGAATGTTTACTAAAAATGCAGAGGAAAGTGGAATGGATCTCATCATCATTTTTTCTAAAATTGACAACAGTCAATCAAAATAAACCTTCCAACATTACAGATTTTCTTTATGTTCCAACTGTTGTTTTATTGTGACATGGTTCAATGCCGTTATCATGTTTGTGCAGTATTCTCACCATATCATTGTGGGAACTGTATGTCGAAACTTGAAGTTTTCGCCATTAAAGTCGGCATCCGACCTCCGCGCGGGTGATTTATCGAAAACGAACCTGCATTAGATTTTTATGTCCGTGTCTCGTAGGCAGTAAATAACCGCGCTCCTCCATTCACTTGGAGTAATACTTCTGTACTGGTGTCTTATTCTGTGAGGGGTTAAACCCATCGGGTCCTCAGAAATCTAAAGTGTAGAAAAAAATATATTTTTAAATTTACTTTTTAATTTTTGTTGTAGGCTAGTTTAGTCTTTATCACTGTATATACCTACATATTTGTAAATAATTGTTTATACCAATAAATTTTAAGTTTTTGTATAATTGAGAAACAAAACAAAAATCCAAGCTACATATTTTGTCGTTCACAATGTTAAACGTATTTATTTAAATACTCAATTACTTATACAACTCAGTGATAAAAATACAATGAAATATTTTTCTTCCATGAAATATTGCAACAAGTCTAAGAAGCTTTCTTAATTTTTCTATTTTTATCGAATATTTGTGATTGAGACTCATAAATTATTATCATTAATGTCATAAATTATTTGGAAAGCTCATATTAATTTATTCCTTTGTTTCTTTTCCCACAATGACAAAGATTACTTGAATCATGTCACTGTTATTCAAGTAACTTACAGCACAGAATAGATTTTGAAGGGCATTGTGGCCAGCAACATTACTGGGCATTATGAGACTCAACAGCTAATTGTCTCAGGGTGACGAGCGCAGTGCAGCGCCGCGCAGGATTTTGCAAAACAAAGTTCTATAATAATTAATCAATCAAATCATTTATTGCGAGAATATAATACATAAAGGTGATAAAATTCTAAAAAATAAGTCCTTACATGGGTGGTGCTATTGTTGTTATAGGCTGGCGTATTGCTTACCATCAGGTAAACAACTATTTCGTCTCGTCATTCAATTATATATATATATATATATATATATAATATTTATTATTATTAATACTACGTGCGTGACTTCCTTATTTTTATTTAACCTTTTCACATTGCGAGCACCTTCCATAGCCGGCGCGGTGAGTTTAGATATCTAGTGATTTATTTATTCAAACGTCATGATAGATCGTCTCTAGTGGTTTTTCCTTAACCTTTCTAGAACGTTGTAAAGTTGTGACACTGCAATTGTGATTATTGCTCAATGCCATTTATTGATACTTAAGTGTAGTGACACATTCTGTGGATGATACACCGTCAAAATCAGTGCGACCCTATCAAAAAATGTATACCTGCGATACAACATCATGTCATTATACGGAAATGCTGCGTTATAAAACTTAGAACCAGCCTGTTTAACAACTTAGCATGAACAATTACATTAAGGTACCAGCTTTAATCCATCGTTATTTTACTGTGCGCGTTTCTTCGCTCGGTGCCGTTATAATAGTGTTGATATAGCGGAAGTGACTCTAAAATCAAATATTAATTTTCAGCAGTTTTAATTTTGTGCAGTGTGTCGTTTCCCAAAATAGAATCACAATTATTTATTTAGGATAAACTTGAAATGTATTCATGGATCAAGCTTGTGATGTCTCAATTTATGACAGCTATAATAGCTGGGTGCAGTGAGAAATGTATGACATTCATAGTGATATTCGCACTACAAATATAATTACTCAATTATATAGTAGAGCTATTAGTGAACGAGAGCTGTTCTCCCAGGGTCAGGTATAAATGGCTATAAATCAAAGCCTCAGGTGCTATCTTAATGTGGCATATCATTATACTAAACCTTTAGTATTGGCATCCCGAATATCTTTCCCATATATTTTGCTCAAATGATAAGATTACTTACTGATAGAAAGTATCAAAATACTTTTCTAATTGGCCAAAAAAATGTGATGCACAGAATATGCCACATATCCGGACTTATCCGGAAAACCTAATTTTAACGCTATTTTAATAAGCATGATGACTGTTAGAGCATAGCAATTTACATTTTTAAAACGTTCTATCACTTCTCCTTCCATAATCCATAGTATAATTACTAAACCATATTTCTACCTCTCCTCTCCCCGCCACCCCAGGGACTATTGAAACTTGAGATCCAATTCTTTTCTGTAATTGGCTAATATTTTCTCTCTAAGCGGTAGCTCCTCGCGCCTCTAGCTACTTGCCCTAACCGACCTTGAAATGGTTATCTTGTAAACGTAGGAGCTTTAAAAAGAGGGTAAACAGAAAGGAAAGAATAACGGTGGGGAATTATTTTTATGTTAGTTGCTTTACCATTTAAATCAGACTTGTTACTAATTAGTATCAGCAAGAACAGTTGTCATAGTTTTCACGTCAGAAAAGGAGAACAAATCAAATTATTGCATACATGCAATATTGATAGTTAATTTTTAGAAAAAATCAAAAACCGACTTCAATGTATCTTCGAAGCCCCAGGTCAAATATCGATTGAAATTTATATGAGACCACTTCGTAGCTATACTGAACCTATCGCAAAAATAATTTTCCAAATCGGTTCATAAATGACGGAGATCTGATGTAACAAATATAAAAAAAGAAAAAACAATCAAACAGAGAACCTTGTCCTTTCTTGAAGTCGGTCAAAAACATTAGGATTTCTACGTTTAACATTCATTCCGATACATTGTAACATCCATGACTTTATAATTAGAAATTAAAGTAGGTTTATTATTACAAAACTGTTTTAAAATAAATATAATCACGAACCTACACGTTGATTAAACAAACATCAAATTCCAGTTAATTCACAGTAATATCTCCAATCAATCTGGACTTGGATTTGTTTTATCGTAATAAACCGCATCAGCTGTAGACTGACGGGGATTAAGGCCACAATTTATGGCATTGTCTTACTAATTAATTTAATGAAGTAACGGATCTAAGATTAGTAATGAACGATTATCACCCACTAATGAGCCGGTTTCGTGAGTCATAAATAATATCAAACATTCGGCTCATGTGATTTACTGAACTTAAATTGTTTTTAATTGCGCCCGAACTTTGGTTAGTTAGTTTTGATGAGTTTTTGTTAAAGGTAAGAACGTTGAGGTATAAATGGGTCGATGAAGAACTACCTACGTTGAGTTTTGTTTTTATACTACCTTGGCGTCGATATAATCGCAGATGGAACTCATAGAGCTAGCACGACAGTAGGTAGGTAGAAAACGGCAGTTTTTTTATGAAACGTTTTATAATGAAATTGGTGTCTCTAATGGTTCACTGAAGAACATTCCTAAACACGACTAGGTGGATTGACTAGGTGGCCGAATAAAGCCACGCCCGCCAGCTTTGTTCAGGGGTCCTCCAACCACGGCCAGGGTCTACCAGCACTCCAAAGATAAGTATCAAATCTGATTTTAGTTCTTTAGGTCAGCCAGCCGTTCAATTTCGTTTTTATCACTATCCAGCCACCTGATGCAGCAATATGTTATTAATTTAATGTCCAAAACCGATTGGGTGCATCGCTCGCCCAAACTCGGCTTTCACCGAACATTATTGGGACGGCGCAATAAAAATAAATATCACTAACAACTATATTTATGACCGGTGTGGATTCGTGTCGTTTGGCAAGATACCGTTCTCTACGACTTAGATAGCGGAGGCTACTCTGGGAAAATACTATTCGTACATATTACAATACAAAGTTGTCGTGTTTATTGAAAATGTTATCCACTCAATGTATTTTTTGTAACTAAGTGGCAAGACGAACCTGTCGTAAACGCTGTTCAGACTCACAGACAGACAGATCAACTTTGCAAAAGCACTGCGCTCGTTATCTGGAGACAATAGCTCAGTTCCATAATGCTCAGTAAAACAATGACTCTACCACCGCATCGGAAAAACACAGAACAAGCTTTGTATCTACCACAGACTAAGCACTTAGTATTTTTAACTTTTTCTAAGGCTCTGTAATTCAGGATGATCTTACTTTCGCTCAACCAAATATTTGTATCGAGAGCCGACAGTAGTCCCCTAGAGTCGTCTCTACACATGTCGTAGAGATGATTTACGACAGAAGAAATATTGAGAGTTCTTTAGCGAGAAATCAACCGCCGTGATAAGAAGTTATTGTGATGCAAAACAGAATAAATTATTTTCTTTGCATTCTATTAAGTATGTCCAGCAATTAATATATTAGAAGCTTGGACTTTGCATATTAATATTTTATAAAATATTTAGGATTCAACGTCAAAAGTTATTATTTATGGAGGTTGCAATTTTTAATGCATATTGACCCAAACTTTCTTTATAATAAGTTTCGATGTAAATCAAGACATTTGATAGATTTTATGGTGCATAATCAATTAATTTTGGATCCTAGAAATCTATCAGATTAAAGATTTTTATTACATTACAAGTCCTTTAATGTTGTGATTTATTGCAACTTGTGTGCTAGACTGATCCTAATACTCGCGATAAGAAGTTATTGGGATGGAAAAAATATATTATTATGCATGATACATTAATAAATTAGCGTCTAGAAATGCAAACTTTAGTTTTTTTTTAATATTTTGATTAAAATGTTGTATATTGTTATTATTGAGGTGCGACTTTTACTGTCGACCGACCTACATTTGAAAACCTAATAATAAGTTATTATGATGCAGAGCGCGATTTATGGTTTCTATCAGCCAATTAATATTATAGGAATGAACGAAACATTAGATTTATTCGTTGCATTTATAAAATTGAAAGTGACCTAATCTTTTACTAATACCTAACTTTCTTCGTTTTCGAATTTTGTTATTTTTATCCGACTTGAAAAAAGGAGGAGGTTCTCAATACTTTTTCTTTGTGTGTTTATTACACGATTACTCCGCCAATTATGAATTGATATAGATGATTATTTTTTTATTTTGTAGGCCATACATCAAAAGTGGTCCCATATAAATTTTATTGAAATTGATTTAACACTTTTTGAAAAGGTAAGTAAAGGTAAAGGTAGAGGTAGTCTTGAAGTTTTTATAAGTTTCTAAAGATTAATTCTTGTGTCACTATTAATAGAGGATAAATATTATGTCCATCGAAAAGATTTACTCTTTGTACGTAGATATACGTATAACAACACTCTCTAACTTCAACTTCCATAAGTTGAAAATAAAATACCAAAGAAGTCTTTACTTGCATATCAAAATTCTCTAAAAGCTGGAACGGCTTTCCCTATTTAGTAATGGGGTTTTTCTAAGACTTAGCAATATACTAAATTCTCAGACTGACCAACCAATAGCAATCTTTTTGTCTATAACAGAATCAAGGTACATTGAACCAAGTAACTATGAAGTACACACAACTATTTTTACTTTCACCTGCCCCAAAATAGGCCCACTTCGTCGAGGTCAATGTCAAATTAATAATTCCACGTTAATTACTGCTTATCTTAGTTTATGGCTATAAACTTGTAAAATAACGGCATTTATTCGCCGATCGCTCAACTAGGCAAATCTTACTCTCAACTGCCTTGGGATATAATTACAAGTTTGTGAGAGTCGTCATCGGTACATAATTTAATTATAGCTGTCGCTTTTATAAATTTAAAAGTAACTCATCTTCCACCGAAACTTCGTCCAACTTCTATTTCCCATTTACAACCATGGAATCACAACCACTATTTTGAGAAAATAATCCAATCTCAAATCAAATCATGATTTATTTGCCAGAATGTAGTTCAAAGCAGATGGTAATAATTAGAATTAGATTCAGTACATCCTACCAGAACAATGGTCTGCAAACATAATATTTTCAAATTAAATAGCAAAACATTTAAAGAAAATAGAATTATCGAATTAAAATTTTACATCACAATCAATTAATTAATGTCAAGTTTTATAATTAGTTACTCTTTTATAATTAGTTAATCAATAGACGAAACATCGTTTTTTGGATACGCAAAATACAAATCCAGATGGGGATTAAATGTTATTTCTATAGCTGGCAACTACTTTAACCAGTAAGCTTACACAAACGTCGACTTTTCGTCACTTGGACGAAAGCTTTTTGATTCAATCCATGTCCAATTTCATAGTTTGCATTGTCGTTCAAGTGAAGTTAGCCTACTGCTCACTGTTGTATAACAAACCCATTAAAGTGAACACTTTAGCAACAGCAACCCAGAAGTGATCGACCCACATTCTGTATAACCTGCGACCTTCGCCTACTTCAAATATTATACAACTTGCTAATTGATAGTTTTATTAATTAATCTTAGTTTTGAAATTGGTGTTCGCTAAATGTGACATGACATAACAAATTTTTAGAAAAAACTAAGAACCGACTTCAAGACTAAACTTGTATTTTATGTCAGTTATTTTTTCAAAAAGTGCCAAATCAATTTCGATAACACAAAAAAGAATCATTAAAATCGATTCATAATTGGCGGAGTAATCGCATAACAAACGTACAAAAAAAATGCCGTCTAATTGAGAACCCTCGCTTTTTTGAAGTCAATTGAAAAACACCAAACTGATGAACACTTACACGAAAATCCTGGCACTAAGACACACAAGCTTAGTGCCGCGTTGGATACATTAAATTGACGTATCATGGATTAAGTTGCACCATATCATAATTATTATTGCAACGGCTACAAGTAGAAATACACTTTACCAAAAAAAGACCGACTTCAATGTATCTTCGAAGTCCAAGGTCGATCGACATTTATTTATTTATCGATGAAATTCGACAGCCTCTGTGGTGCAGTGGTTGGGCAGGTTGGCTCAAATCTCATACACAACTGAGGTTGCGGGTTCGATTCCCGCGACGGGACAAATGTTTGTGCACAGAAAAAAAAAGCGCAAGTATTTGTTTCGTGTCTGGGTGTTGTGGGACCATGGTCCTCATAGTGTCCTGGTTCCCTAGATACAGGGAATCCTAGTTAGGGGTCAGGATCTATGTATGTGATCGTTGGATTAAAAAAAATATATATGGGACCACTTCGTAGCTATACAGAACTGAACGCAAAAATATTTTTTTGAAATCGGTCAATAGTCCGCGGAGAAATCGGTGAACATACATAAAAATATATATACAGTGGTACATAGAACCTCCACCTTTTTGAAGTCGGTAAAAAACTCACGTAGATTGTCAAATTTGTCGAACTACGTTAATAATAAAGTAGCAATTAATAACTTGTAAATGATTAAAAAAAAGCTATCTTCTGCGGGAGTTGTATTTGCACCGAACCGTGGGCTAGTACTTGATTTTACTCATCAACTTCTACGCCAAAGCAGCCAAACACTGTCAACATATAACATATTTTAATGATGTGTTAATTTTTTTGACACACACATTCTCTTGCCTCTACAATTGAAACAGAAGACATATACAAGGTATATAAGATCAGATAGCACTGCACCATTTATTGCTTGGTAACGCGGCGCGGCGCGGTGTGGCGCGGCGCAGCGGCTGCTGGATATTTCAAGGTGACATTCCAGCGGTGCGTGCTAGTGGGTGGTAGCTGGGAGCTGGTATTACGCGACACTTTCCTGTGGATGTAGGTTTATAATAGTGTCATATACTAAAGGTGTAGGTTTTTTTATATAGCTGAATGACAAGACGAGCTGGTCGTTTGCCTGATAGTAAGCATCACGCCTTCCCATAACAGTAACAGCATCACCCAGAACTTTGTTTTGCAAAATCCTGCGCGGCGCTGCTGCCCTGAGCTCGTCATTCTGAGACAAATAGCTGTTAATTCTCATAATGCCCAGTAATGTCGCTGGCTACAGTGCCCTTCAAACCGGAATATAGTAATGCTTGCGCACTACTGCTTGGCGGCAGAATAACGGCAGAATGACTGGCAAAGCGGTGGTACCCCCACGTAGACGGCCTCTCGCATACGAGAAACCTACCTTCAGTAAAATACACAACTATACATATATAACAACTAGGTTTACTATAAGTATATCACATGCTTAACTTTCAAAAGGTTAAGCATAATGTTAGCGTCACGCTACAGAAACAAAGCCGTGCCCTCCACGCTGAGCTACACAATTTTCTTAATCATAATCAAAATTATAATCATTTATTCATTGCATATTGGTACAGTTGGTCTCGTTGGTTTTTTGGTTTCGTACATTTTAGTTGGCTCAAGCCGACCTCGGCGTCGAGAGCATTTCTAGTTTGTCGTGTATAGCCGACTTTGACGTTCAAAGGGTTAATAAACTGACAACTATCAAAGTTTTTTAAAAAGAAATCTGGACCATTTAGGTTATGGTATATGGTTATTCCAGAGGGTGGAGTTTCCATAGCTACTAAGGTTTACTTCAAATAAGGAGGAACTTAAAATAACTATTGAAACTGGGCCAAATACTTAAACAGAGCTAAGGTTCGGGCAAGTAACTCTTTTGTGGTTATCGCAGTGGATTGTCAAGGCTGCATTATAGCGGCGGCGCGTGGTAGGAAGTTGGTGGTGGGTGGTGATACGCGACACTTTCCGTGATTATCAAAACAGTAGGTATATTAATAGGTTGTGGTATAAAGTCTTCTAGACTTATGTATGAAACGAATACTCATATGTGTATGGAACAATGAAAGAAAACACATTTATTCAAGACATACACGCGACATTACATCGAACTACGATAATATACTATATTTTAACAGATAATACTATAATATAATTAGAAATACCTAACTAAAAATAGAATATAAAAGAACAATAAGTATGTAACACAATAAATATATATAGCACAATGAAATGTGTCGCGATATCAGTAAAAAAGATTCCGACTCAGCTTAAACTAAGGTAATAAATACCTTAGCACTGATTTTCAGTCGGAACCTATGACCAACTATGACTGTGACGTCACGAACAATAATTTTATTTCTTTCTATAATCAATAGATAACAGTACCATCATAACGTGTCAATAAATAATAATCAACAATAGTTTTATTAAATAAAGTGTTTCAATAACGGGGTTATCGCTAATAACAATCTTTAACAAGTACAAATTATAGTCATAAAATATCTCACACTCACGTTTACTATTAAAATAACCGCCATGAGGCTGAAACAACAATAAAATGGAAAGGTTTTATCAAGACTGAGTTATTGGATGGAAAAGCTGAAAAATAATTGCCAATCGCATCTAATGATTAACCATTATTACTGGCGAGTATTTATTGGCACGCAAATAATTCATACTTCCATGTAAATTGTCTAACCGTCAATCCCGTCCATAAATCCAGCTTGCATTCGACAAGACAGTTACCACATACGAAGGTGCCAAACATCGCATCAATAAGGCTCGCGCCACACCGACCGACCGGCGACCAATTTGAGCGCGCCTTCAACGCAGCGAATAACGTAATGCGATTTGTGTGACAGCGCCCTGTCCGCTCGTGGGCGAAGATTATGACGCGTCTCGTTATACAAGCTTTATTGTTTATCGAGTATGAGCGACTGTAACTGTGTGCACATGCTTTAAGCTGTACTTGATTCATGGTGAGTATGAATTGTTGGTGTTGTATTGTCTGGGGAATTCTTCAATAAAAATGATCTTTATGAATAGACAAATAGAAAATGGTTTTGCAAGAAATGCATAAAATAAAATGATTTTACAATGTATAAAATGATTTTACAATGTATAAAATGATTTTACAATGTATAAAATGTTAAAAATAACTATGTTAGTTTCTTAAGAATTTTTGTTATAATTTACTTTTATTATTTATGTAACTTGCAACAGCCATGAACATTAATTCTGTGTGTATAAGCACCCATTCTCCCATTTTAATATTCTAATGAATAATTAAATGCCAATAACATCTTTTTAATCTAATATGTAACAAAGCAAACCTGTTCCAGTTACCGTATTTTATACTAACACTCAGTCAGCGAGCTAGGTGGATTAAGGTGATAACACACTGTCAGCCATGCGTCAAACCAGGCCGGGGCTCGCGCTGGCGGCGTCGCGTCGCACGTAGGAGTCCGTCAAGTCGCCAGGTGTGGCGGCGGTTTTATTTATTACGCGACGTGGGCACGTAGATTTACAACACCCTGTGTAATAGTCTAGGAGGTAAATTGGTATTATATATTAGTGCTTTAGGTGCATCTGTCAATAAACTTAAACAATAATGTAAACGAATGTTTTCTATTAGTAACCTAGAGGTGATAGTAGGTAGTAGCAGAGCGCTTGTGTAGAAGGACGATTTTTTATTAAAAAAATTTATATGATTTTAAATTAAAAAATAAATGTCAATTTTCATATATAGACACATTTGACGAAATAAATAAGAATGAGTATGAAGTTAGTCTGGATGAACGTGTATAAAGTTTGTATGGCACAGTAGTAACTCGCAATTTAATGGCATTTTAGATACATGGCAGACAGGCATGGCGATTATCAAGTATGTTTATATACTTGATAATAATCTTAAAACCTAGATATGAGTCTAGACGACAATTAATTAATTCAATTAGTATATGTTTCCTAATCACTTACTGTATGCTCTTTATAGATGTCGTCAATAGAGCTGTTGAAATTACATCACTAATCAGCAGGTGAGGCAGCAGTCAAACGCAAGCCTATAATATTTTTTTTAAACATACTCCATGTAAATATGCCTCCGTCTCTCAGCCTTCAAGTCCTATCTCATTATGAATTAGCTGTCCACGTATTTACAACGCGGGACGTATTTGTTTTCGAATTACTTACTCCGTAGTATTCGTAGAGCCAATGTTGTGAAGTCGGTACAACTGCTAGCAATGTATCCATCGATGCTTTTATCTATTTCAACTCTTGATAATAAGTAAATCGATTGATAGTTAAAACTACTTAAACGTTATATTTACTTACCATTGGGATAAAGAGTATAGTAGTATAGAGTATATTTTATTTTTAATCGACTTCAAAAAAGGAGGAGCTTCGCAATTCGACTGTATGTTGTTTATTGTTATATTGTTTTTGTGTGTTTGTTACGCAATCACTCCGCCAATTATGAATTGATTTTGATGATTATATTTTTGTTTAATAGGCCATACTTCACAGGTGGTCACAAATAAATGTTATTAAAATTGATTCAGCGCATTTTGAAAAAGTCAACAAAACAAAATATAGACATAGTCTTGAAGTCGGTTTGTGTTATTCTTTATAAAAATATATATTATTATTTCTGTCCAGGACCTACACACATTATTATATACTCCTTATGATTTGTTCAGCGGTTATGGAGCTGAGTAATAATAAAAAACACACACAAACAAACAATATACTTTTATTATATTAGTAGGAAAAGAATAATATGCATTTTAAACCAAAGGCACTGGCACTGCAATGCTTATAATTTACTATACCCTCTTAATTCTTAAATGAAGTCTTCCAAACTTTTAACACTCCAATAAAATCTTCATTATTTTCCCAAAAGATATAACTTATACACTGAATCCTAAAGAACGGGCCAAACGATCCCTGCCATCCCTTACTCGGGGGTTGCGCTCATTAAGGAAGGGTTAAGATTGAGCCCGGTCTTATAGACCGCGTGCAGCGATGCAGTATTTCAAAGGGAATTAGCAACTTAGGGTTAACTGTTGAAATATTAACAGCTGTGATAAGAGTTATAGAAGTAATTGTAAAAAAGCAGTTTGGTAATACATTTCGGGACGTCAATTGAAGCAAGCCTTAGGTTTTATTAAAACTGAATATCTGGCCCGAGGAACAAATTCCATTAAATCAACGTGTGTAGTGATAAACTCTAAAATACTTTAATCGGCAAACTACCTAACTAACCTTATCCTACCAATCCTGCTAATATACAAATACGACAGTCAATCAATCACGCAGAAACTATTGAACGGATTTTGGTGAAATTAGTGTATTTTTATTGAACAGCAATGAGGCGAGCACTTTTTGGCAGGTTTGCTGCTGGTTAGGTTGTCTTTTACGGAGATTAAAGATTTACACATAAAAAGGTATACATGTATTTTTTTCGTTTTGTGTGTTAGATGTTAGATTTATCAAGATACAATTATTATACCTAAGAGCAAATAACCGTTCATGCAACATTATTTGAACCCTACGGGCTTTATCCGCGCATGGAAAATAAAAATAGCTACGTAGGTTCAACACTATTCTTACGCAGCGTTTTTTGACAACACAGAAGTGGAACGCCCTGCCATCGTTTATATTACCTGTTAAATACAACCTGTATGTGAGTGGTGAGTTCAAATCAGAGTGCTACATCTTCGACCGCATCGTCACTTCATATCAGGTGAGATCGTAGTCAAACGCTGACCTAGTCAGGTGTAAAATGAGTAGTCCACTAGAATATCATATATATATTGAAACGCATAGTTACGATTACTGTCATTACTACTGTCATAAGCTAGACACATCCAGTGCAATAATAAAGTTACGATTGCATCATCGACCGTAAAATAGTTCGTATCCGATCACGTCAATAAAATCTTACGACCTTACTGACAAACTATTACTCTCGTCTATGTAATTAGATGAACTTGTCAAAGAATATTGTACAGAACGGACTACGAAATAGCTACTACTCTGTTATGGGTAGTGTGGCTCAGCCGGTAGTACAGTCAGCAACACCAGAAAGACAACATGCATTTCTTTGCAATTTCCCTATTCGCACAGTATGTTAACAGACTTTTTAAATGCAACATTCAGAGATATAAGACAAATATTGAAATTGTAGTCAATCAAAGATTCACAAATGATCAGCAACTTTTGTCGTTGACCGTACCTAACAAGATTTCATCATCATGAAAACCCCAACAAAACGTCTAGTTCCCATATTCGTGTGTTAATTTATTTATCAAGAAGATTATATTATATACGACTGAGTGACGAGGTGAGCGGGTTATTTACATGACACTAAACAACAACTATAACAGTTGCAGTTTCTCCTAAAACTTTGCAAAATCTGTAATTTCGCTAACAGAAGTTATACAAATCATTCAAGTACAAAAAATACAGAAAACGCACACTATTTTCTTAAATAAAAGTATATATAAAACGTTTGGTTTTGAGCAGAACTTAGCAACCTCTAAGCTGCGTAATCTTTGTTTGAGCCTAGGGCGACGCGACGTCCGAATGTCGGTCGGTACGTAATTTAATAAGACGGCTGTAATTATCGAGGTCTGCGTGCAGGTGCGCTTGCTGTGGAAGACCTCCGGACGGAACCGTCTGGGACCTCTGATTGTGACGCTGAAGTGGTTCTGTACTTGAAGCTGTAGTGATTTGAATTTAACGTTACGAGAAAAATTCGTATATATTTGATGCGTAAATCTACAGCAATTATTATTATTAAGACTAAGACCCTCTTTCCATTCTTTAGGGTTTATGGCATTTTGTGCAGCAATTGATAAGAACTTTTTTGCATTGTTCTGAATCTTAGATTCTAAATTTTCAGTAAAAAGAAAATATATTTTTGGCTAAGCATTCATACATTTAATATCAAATTATTAAGGATTTATTTATTTATTTACTGACGGAGTAATACGTACAGATATGTAGAGCATATTTATGATTTTATTCAGTGTTGTGTGATGTGCAACTCCTGACTTTTCAGATTCTCCAAACCACTTTATCATTTTTAGTACTAGGTTCTTGTCTTCTAGATATGCTACTGTATTAAATGATTAAAAAAAACCCCAACTATAGATATATTACAAAAAAGCCATTTTTATACCCTATTTTTATTTTATTTTCTCAAATCATAAACAATTCAGCTCAAAGGAAATAGTAATAACAGACGCAAAGGTCCAAACAAGTCTGCGGGTGATTGATGCGGAGTAGGCTTATCTCGCCGTGTACGAACTGATAAGGACTGACTGTGGACTGCTAATTAACATCGCCAATACAGGCACTGAGAGAAGTGACCGAAGAACTATCTTGCTTGCTTGAGATTGGTTGATAAAATTGTTGCTCAATTTAGCAGGAAAAGATCTTAACAGATCAAAAAGGTGGTTCAAAAGGTCTTTATATATTTTTTCCCTCATTCTAATTAACTTATGATTCAACCACACGAAATTACTGGGCATTATGAGACTCAACAACTAATTGTCTCAGGGTGACGAGCGCAGTGCAGCGCCGCGCAGGATTTTGCAAAATAAAGTTCTGGATGGTGCTGTTATTGTTATGGGCTGGCGTATTGCTTACCATCAGGCAAACGACCAGCTCGTCTCGTCATCCAGTTACATAAAAAAAAAACCACGAACCACTGTCGAAAAACACTGAGTTGCAACTTGTCATTCAAGTAATCAAGATCTTATATGATGAAGATGTTGCTTCATCTTATAGGAACCTGATGAAGCAACATCTTCATCAAGTTGTCGAACTAAAGCAGCTGACTCGTACGTGGCCTCTTCGTCATCTGCATAACTTTAGATCAAGTCTTTTCAATTATATCGCATAAATGTGTTTTTAAAGACCACATCCGATCGTCACTTTTTATCAGGTGAGATGATACCAAACTTGATAATAATACTGAAAGGTTGCGAGCAGTCGTGAACCAAAGGCAGGATGAAATAGCTTTATACGCACTTATTGTGAACAATTATGAATATAATTGTACACGCCAGGTCTCTTGGAATGTCACTAAGCTTGTTGCTTACATAAGTCACATGGCTGCTTTTATGTTTCTATAATTTATAAATTAATCTCCGTGTCAAGTCGCAAGTAATATTGCTTGAAGTAGGCTGACTTCTCGTATTGAAATACTCGTTGGACAGTCTAATTAGTTAATACCATTACGTCCGTTTTTTCATTCCTTCGTAGTTCATTATATAAAATGTTGTCTAAATTGACGAACATGACCAATGATTTCGTATTTCTTTCACTTAATGACAAGTGCTGGTCGTGTTTTTAATGGAATTGAGTGAAGAGACGATTTGTTCGTTCACCTGATGGTAAGCAAAACGCCTGCCCATAACATTTTCAGTACCACCCAGAACTTAGTTTTTCAAAATCCTGTTCAAACTTCTAAACTGCGCTCGTCACCCTGAGACAATAGTGCCCAGTAATTTCACTTGTCACAATGTCCTTCCAACTGGAACACAGTAATGCTAGCGCACTATTGCTCGGCGGCAGTATAACTGGCAAAGCGGTGGTACCCATCCAGACGGACTCGCGCACACGACAAACCTACCACCAGTATGTGATGGGCCATCATCGTTTGCATGAGTACCGAGGCCATCACCAACATTATACCGCTAAGAGGTTCACACGTCGGTATCATGGTGTAGGCCTTCATTATCTATATTACATACAACTGTAACAAATCATTATTATTCATGTTAATAAAGTTGACCGCAATCTCAGTAAATCAATAAGGGAAGCCCGAAATACAAATAAATTATTATTAGCCAATGATCTAGCCGTTGCATTGTGAGGGTTGCGCAGCATTACGAAATGTTAGACAGGCATGACTAGTAAAATAAATAACTCAATGATATCAGATAAATATAGATAATTTTAAAAAATCCAAGAAATAATTTAATCAATATTAACCAACTATTTTTAAACAAATATTTATTAATAAGGTTTGTTTTTAATTATTATTTTTAACAAAAAGTTATACACATCCTGACGTACTTCGGTAGTTTCCCAAATTTAAACAAAATTCCATAATTAATTTTACACGCGGTAATGTTTCTGCCACCTCTTGTAGTTTTCAACATTGTACCCGTGACTTACTCTGTTATAGCCAAACTAACTGCTGGATTACTATTAACAGAATGTGCACAAACGTACAATACCATACCCCATTTGGGAATCGCTGCGGAGATTATATGTTTCATTGTGATCGGTAAAGTTGGAAGAAAAATGTTTCATGAGTATAAAATCATAATCTTCTTTATGAGAGTGTGGTCATTCTGTAAATGTTAATAGAGATATATCTCTATTATCATTGATACCTATCAAAAATGCTAAATATATAATAAAATTGAGTTAGTGACCAGCCGAGGTTTTAACTACGAAGAATTCGGTTTATAGTTCGGATACTGTTCGTTTTTCTGAGATAAAAGTATCGTATGGTGTTAATCCAGCATAAAAGCTATCTTCATTCCAAATTTCATCCAAATTCGTTTTGCCGTCGCGGCGTGAAGAGGCAAAAAACATAATTACACACAAACACACTAACAAACTTTCATATAAACTTTCGCATTTATAATATGAGTGTGATGTAATTGTTACAGAAGTATATGACATCTCTGTATAGGACTTGAAATAACTAACCTGCTAGCTGACAACGGGGCAGTGTCTTGACCTGAGACTCGAACCCACACTTCATTCCGCGAATGCCAACATGCACCCACACGCCAACGTGCGAACTTTTTGCACTGCTTTTAGAGACATCGTAGAGAGAGACGTAGCGGGACTTATATTAGTAAAATCATAGCTAAGTTGAGTTGTATGATGCTATCAATTTTAGGTTTCTTTCATATTTGTCATTAGATTTATGATAAACTAGCGCATTCACCCGCGGATGTCCCGGTATAAAAAGTAGCCTATGTGTTAATCCAGGGTATAAGCTATCTCCATTACGAATTTCACTCAAATCCATTACAGCGAGCGTGAAGAAGTAACAAACACAGTTAGGTACATACAAACTTTTGTATTTATATTATTGATGTGATAGCTCTACTACTTAACCTACTTCAAAAAGGAGGAGGTACTGAATTCCACTGTATAGTTTTTTTGTATACCTATTTGTTACGTGATTACCCCGCCAATTATGAATTGATTTTGATGATATTTTTTTGTTTGGTAGGTCATATTTCAGAGGTGGTCCCATACACAATTAATCGAAATTGATTTAGCGCTTTTTGAAAAATTAAAATAAAAAGTCTAGTCTTGAATTCGGTTCATGTTCTTTTTTCAGGGAAATGAGTACGCTGTCAACTGCCATTACGTTGCTTGGTGAAGCACATTGGCTATGTGCGATATCTATGGGACTGGTAATGGTAGTAATAATATTCATCCTGTTAATGGCAAATTATAGTTCGTCGGTGTTAGTAGTTCATTAAGCAGTAGTAAAACTGAAGAAGTTAAATACGTAGCGTTTACGATCTTAGCAAAACATCGTAAAAGTATTGATTACCGTTCACTGCCCGAATCACAGCAACCCAATTCAGCAAAAGCATTCTCCATCACACGCAGCTATCGTTATAACAATAACGACAACAACGTTATAAGTTATAACGTATTATGCGCCGCCGCGTCCGCTATACCAGAAATCACCGGATAGAACCAGTTATCGACACTCCGCAATATAGCGATAGATTTTTTCCCAGTGCATGAAATATATTTCATCGTAAAAAGAGGCTCGAATCGTAAAAATAGATGTAACGCGGTTTCCCTAACAATAAGTCAAGATTATTTGGAGGGGTTGGATTTTGCAAGAAGTAACAGTTTTCCTGTCAATCAGTAATGTTTCTTGCTTTTCATGAGTATAACATTCATCGTATTTAGCAAACCTATTATTAACGTTTGCATTTCTTTAAACCAGAAGAATTGTTGAGCGAGTGTGGGTCATTGGGAACACGTGCGACTTTCCATCCGACGCACCCGAGTTCTAATCCCCTTGGCTTCGCACCACTGACTTTCTTAATTTATGTGCGGATTATACCACTCGCTCTATAAACGGTGAAAGAAAACATCGTGAGGGTACCGGCATGTCCAAGAGTTAACCAGAAATACAAGGACATGTGACATCCACCAACCAGCACTGGGCCAGCAGGGTGGATTATGGCCCATACTCTCTCTATGAATGAAGGCCTTTGTCCTAGTAGTGGGAACATGATGGGCTAATGATGATGATGATGATGATGATGATGATGATGATGAAAACAGAATTTGGCATAAAGTTCGGATCGGATGTCGGCTTACACCATTAGTATTTTACACATGAGACTATAGACCAGGACCGAACCTTTAACTATTATCCATCAACTGGCCCCACCACTAGGCCAGCGAAGTATGGTGGATTATAGCCCATACCCTCTCTATGAGGAAAGGTTCGTGTCCCAGCAGTGGGAACATAATTGGCAGATAATGATAACGAACCCTACATTTCTTGCAAGGCAGTGCTCTAATTGAGACCCTACATCCCCTGCCTTATTTTTCATTCGTTAATCCCCACTAACTTGCCAATGAGTGGCTTCTTTCTAAATAGGCTAGTATTATACATTTGAAAACAACTAAACTGAACTTCGAATACTGAAAATCTTAATTTAATCCCGAAGACCTTCGGAACATTGTCCTTCTCAAATCTAATCTCATCCGAGAAAAGATTTCTCTCAAAAATAAAATGTCGTAAAATTGTGAAGGGAACGCGAGCTGTCAAAAAAATAACGATACACATTTAAAAAGATATACAATAAGTGTAGGATTGTACGTGTTCCGGGACTTCCGAGGGCGGAGGGTTCCTCTGGCTGCGAGGTTAGTTATGGGATCCAGAATTTATGGAAATTGGGTAGAAAACTAATTATTTTATTGGATTGTTATTGGTTGGGAAGAGGTGTTATAATTTGCTAAGAAATAATATCGTTTCAAAGCCGATTTGTATAATTAGGTATTGTTTGACGATCAATGAGTGAGCAAAACAATTTTTTTATGCACACCCCCGTCTGGAACACTCTGTCTGACTTATTCTTAATAGTCAAGAAACTCTGAGTAAAATCCATGAAAATCGTCCCACAGATATTGAAAGATTTAAATCACAATGACTCTAATAAATATCTTAATCCAAACAGACCGATAGAAAATCAAGCTGCCCCTATCTATGGAAACTCCGCAACTGTAGCCGATTAGAAGAACAAATTTAATCCAGACTAACATCTCCAGACATCTCGACGCTCCGCAGTAAAAACCTCACAACTGAAATCCATTCAATTTTGCGTCTCCAACGATAAAGCGTGATTGTCACGCACGTACACATTGCATAAAGCGGCATTACGGGACAGGGGGAGGCAGATAGAGGGAGAGGGGGTGGCGTTTAACGCACGGAGGGATTTTTCCAAAATAATATTTTTTGGGTTACGACGTTTTTGCTTTTGACTGTCGTGACCAATTTTTCACGGTTGTAGTGCATAGGTACCTACTGTTGTTTGTGACGTGGCGTACGTGGTAGGATAGACGACGAAGAGGCTGCCATGTCAATGGAGCTCGCACCTAGGCACTTCCATAAAAAGAGGTATGTAAATGATTTCTTACAATGTAAAAACAAAAAAATGTAATCGAGCGGTCAGCAGCACCTGTGAAATTAAGCAATTAAAAACACTATTATAAACTGTTTAATGCAGTAATATGAAAGTAATTGAAGCTTCACTACGTTCCGCAGACAGAAGATCACACAACCGCTCAAACAGGATAGATCTAGATTATGAATCAAGTTTTGATTTCGCTTTATGAGTATTATTAGCTTTTCGCTCTATGAGATTTAAAATATTTCTAACGTTTTCATCTAATTGAGATAGCCTAAAAGAACTGTTATAAATGCTTCCTGAATTTGATTTCTAATTTCAAGACTTGATTGATATTAAAACATCAAACTAATACACAAGTCAAGACATCAACTAAATTGAATACAGATAATTATGCTAATGTCTATATTAAAATGACTACAAAAAATCAGAAATCATCAGATACGCGTGTTAGTATCACAAATTTAGGTATTTTCGTGTTATTTGTGCCCCGAAGCAAAATTGTGTATGTATAAAGTTGATTTTTTACAGATAATCTACGATACCTTTCGCTTTATCTCATAGTTATTATGATGGTAAGCAAAATTGTAGTCTTGGATTCATGCTACTACAATATTTAGTTTTCTTTGCTACTTCTACTGCGTTCCCATGGGAGTTTTCAAATCGAAGAGGAACTTATGTGCCGAATTTATAGAAATTTGGCTATGAGTGAGTCAGTCTTTTCTATACTTAGATAAGTAGAGATATCAATACCAGAACCTCAGAAGTGTCCTGAGAGGCATCGATTGACCGAATCCGCGCGCGCGGATCGACGCGTAATTTCTCCGCGCGGTACGTGACCCGCATGCGGATGCGTACAATCGCTCACCCCATTACGCGGCGATACGGAGGACCGTGCAACTTACAAGAGATATTGGTCTCTTTTAAGGGTAGGTAAAAACCATTTTTCTGTCACTTTCCTAAAATTAAGAGATCTTAGATACAGAGTAGTTGTATGGCACAGGCCAGGTGAACTTCAGGAATGAAATTCTATGCAAAGTTTCAATCCCCTAAAGGGCTGATAGGTGATGCGTCGCAAACGCCTCCACGCTTTGATCGGATAATTTTACTAATAATTTTGTCTGTGCCTCTTCTTAGGCCCCTTTTACAACAAGTCAATTTGAAATGGATTTTTTTGTCAGACACCCCACGGACAAAATCTCAAAGATCATGACGTCACAAGAAAAGCACGCAGACAAACCGTGGCATCTACTCTTCGATCAACGGTATCTATTTTTATAGTGATTAAAACATCTTTTGTGGCATATACATGACGATTCAAGAAATGTTTGACCCTAAATTATTTGCAGATCGCGATCGCCTATAACTTGAGTGTATTCCCCAATGCATTACCGGGATCGATCTCCGAGAGACGCGGCCCAATCAGCCGCCTGCTTACAGCTGAAACAGCCCACTATCTGTTTCAGAAATCTATCTGATATTTTATGTTAGTACATACTACATTTTATGAATTGAAATATTTTAACTACTTCTCATAGCTTGTCTCCAGGAGCTCTATATTCTCCAAACCATAACCAGGATTTATTTCATAATTAAAATATCTTGTGTTTACAAATTGATGTGGCTAAGAAATAGCATTAGCTACTAAAAAAGCTGCGATCGACTATTACTTTAAGTAATAGTCAATCGCAGCTTTTGCTATTTTGTTTTTTTTCTGTACACAACCATTTCGTGACGTATACACCACAGAAGTTGTCAATATTATTATAACATTTCGTATTTCGGACTAGCTTTGAAACTAAGTTATAAAAAAGTTACTTACTTCACACAGGATGAATACGTGGGATCCTTGTCGTGTTGTAAAAACAAAGCGTTTTATTAATTCGGATGAATAACGATGAATTTTTAGGCATATTAAAACAAATAAAACTGTATAATTTATAGTTTTGTTTGTTAGCGGTTGCGCAGGAGCAGCAAGGAAGTGGCCGTGGCCTTGATCGTGTGCACGCGCATCGTGAATGGACACAGTGTGAAGACACACAGTAGCTCTCGTCACACAAATTGCTTTAATATCAATTTTGTAATTAAAATAAAAATTTGAAAATCTTTTACCTGTCATCATGAAAGTCCGCTGTTTTTATGTATTTATATACTTACTATATATATTATGTACATTTGTTGCGTATATATTGGAATTATATATGTATATATTTTATAGTAGGTATATATAGACTGTATAGATGTATTTATGAATAATTATCTACTTTTATTATCTCTTATTATCTACTGCACACTATCCTCTTTAAAATGTTGTTTTCCTTATCCTATAGTTGTCTGGAAGAGATCGCCGTTTAGCGATAAGACCGCCTATTGCACTTATTAATTATGTATTACCAACTGTAATTCTGTTTTCTTATATCTAATAAAGTGTTATCTATCTAATATCAATTTGATTCTATTTCTGGTCTCTTAGATACAGGGGATCCTATTTAGGGGCTAGGATGTATGCCGCCGACTGTTTCTTTTTTCAATTGAGTGACGAGACGGGCAGGTTATTCACGCAACTAAATATTTGACAACTGGAAACCTGACACTAGATACGAGACCATAAAATTTTCTGCAAAGTACATGTCTTACTGACAAAATTTTACACTGTGCCAGAACTGTACCTACTGCGCATTACCTCGCATATAAGCTGGACGAGTTACTGTCAATACGACTATGTACAGAGTATTTTAATTAAATCTAAAAGGACTAATGGCATATCACACATAATCTTAATTGTGTCGATAAATCTCCATTGAAACTCGTGCAATGTTACTCAACTATTTCATTATATGACATACCGTGTTACGAGTATGTCATTTAGTTATCAACGTGTCGTGGAATAAGCCTGAGAATTCAATTCAATTCATTTATTCATTCAGATAAATATAGATATATACAATCCAGTTTTGTTAGTAAACTCAAATTAAAAATATAAATTTTGTTAGTAAATTTTAAAATAATTTCCATCAATAAATAATAAATTATAATAATAAAAAATAAAAATAAAATTGATATGATTAATAAATATGATTACAATTATCATTTGGCGGCCCGATTTGACGGCAGCACATGCGTCTTGGTCCAGTGCGTGAGAACAGGCCCGTCAGCCCTCTCTGCTACCACAGTCAGGAAGCTGTTGGTGCTGGAGCGGACGCGCGACATCAGGGACGCCACTCTCTTTCGCGTTATGGCCGCAAAGTCATCCGTGATGCGCTGCAGAGCCGTGGCAGCCCCACCAGTCACCCCAACAGTCCTAAACGCGTTGTTATGTTGTATACGTAGGGCGCCTAAAGCCTTTTGAGTACAGTTGATCCATAAGCTGCAAGTGTAAAATGCCTGGCTATATGCTCTAAATAGAGTACTGTATTGGATGGAGTGCTTCAGAATATGCATGTAGAGGTGTCTGTACGCCGAAACTGCGTAGCAAGCGTAGCGGAC
The DNA here is from genome assembly GCA_951640565.1 of Petrophora chlorosata. Lineage (NCBI taxonomy): Eukaryota > Metazoa > Arthropoda > Insecta > Lepidoptera > Geometridae > Petrophora > Petrophora chlorosata. Next base: position 19,442,944 of record OX621192.1, read on the forward strand.
CAGAGCTATAACAAAATGACCTGTCACAATTATCCCACTAATATTCTAAATGCGAAAGTTTGTGAGGATGGATGGAAGATGGATGTATGGATGTTTGTTACCCAATCACGCAATAACTACTGAATAGATTTTGATGAAATTTGGTATGTAAGTTCTTTAGATCCTGGAAAAGGACATATTCCACTTTTTATCTAAGGGATAGCCTTCACCACCAGTGCCAAAACTCGCAACATTTTTCACAATAAATTTTGCTCTCCAAATACAACTTTGTCGTATCAAGCCCTTATAAAATCAAACACATGAATAATGCGCCAGAACAACTATCGAATACTGATTGATACATCAACAAGTTGTTAAAACACAATTATGTTAACTTTATTGTAATATTATGTAATTACATATACATGTAATGTACTCGTAAATTGATAAATAGACCGCGAAATTTTAACCGCCTGATTTATGAATAGGTTTACATATTTTATTCAATTCGGAAGTTATGAGCAGTTATTCACAATTATTCAATGATTATACGTTTCACGCTATTATTTGAATTTGTAAATAAATATTAAAGTCATATACCGTTAAAATGCTGTTTGTCTGATTTATTGCTTTTGTTATTGATATGTTTTAGTTAAGTTTCATTGCCTCGGGCTGTTTCATGTCGACGTTGAGTAGATAAATGCGTTTTTCTATATCTATACTAGTCTATACTATATTATAAAAAGGTCAAATTATAAACATGCTTGTAGGAAGTAATCTCTGGAACTACTGAACCGATTTTTATTTTTTTCCCTGATAGCAAGTTACACTATCCCTGAATAACATATGCTATATTTATATGTCGACGCGAACGAAGTCGCGGCCGTTTGCTAGTAATATAATAAAGAGGTAAAATTTTAAGTATGTAAGAATTGTTTGTAGTAGGTAATTTCTGGAACTACTGATCCGATTTTGTAAATTTTTTTTGTAGATTTTGTAACTTTCTCTGGTAGAAAGCTACACTATCTCCTAATAACATAGGCTATATTTGATTATGTCGACGCGAATAAAGTCACTTGCGGTTGATTGTATACAATAAATTATAGAATTAAAAACTTATTGAATCATTTAATCATTTTTGGCAAATTTATTTTGTTATTTCAACTCAAGTGTTTCTTTGTAAAAAGAAAAAGCTTTTTCATTTTTTTGTTGATATAAGTACTGACATGAAATTCATTAGAGACTTTATATAAGTAGCAGCAAAGCTGTTGCTTCCCACAAGAAAAGAACATTAAGTTAATTATGATAACTAGTACTAGTTAACGAGAGATATTATACCAGTAGCTCACGACCTAAGTCAAAGAGTAGATAAATAAATAGCATTACGAACCAAAGAACAAATTCGCAAATATGTAAATTCTTGCTCCATATACTCAAGGCTCGCCATTACAAATGTTTTGATGATAAATCATCCGTCAATCGAAGCCGAGCGAACCCGCGAAGTCGCGGCGTCGATCGTCGTGGCACACGGAAGAGATTGCGATCGTCGCGACCGAGTCGTTAATCAACCCGGGTCACGACTAACGTGACCGAATTGAGCTACCGGATCGATGCATGTGATGTGTGGTTGGTAGGTAGATGTTCGTGTACCATCTGGTATCTGCCTTACCGTAACAAATTAAACAGGTACACCTTCAAAAGTTCAAGTTCAAAAGTTCGAAAGTAGGTACTTTATTCAGATTTCGCATCACAGACGCGCTTATGAACGTCAATTATTACAATACTCTACCATCTCAAATAAAATCATTAAAGCAGGATGTGTGTCATCGTTTAATCCATAGTTCATTTATTTTAATAAGCACTGTGAACACCAGTCTGCAAAGCTTCTATCGTGAAGATAGATAGTAAGATTGATTTTTCTTCTTCTCTCGTGTGGGTGTGTGGCTTACCCTGGTGTCGGAGTCATTAGATCGTCCGAAGGGCTCCAACATGGCTAACGACTGTTGTCCTAACATAACAACTGGGGCTGATGGCAAGCACGGTAGGGCACCGATGTAAATACCACACAAACGGTCACCCATCCAAGTTGTGACCGCTGCGAATGTTGCTTCATTATCATTATGCATCAGCCTGTAGTCGTCCACTGATGGACATAGGCCTCTCCCAACGAACGCCACTAAGCCCGGTCTTCGGCTCTTCTCATTCAGTTTCTTCCGTCCGCCGCGTCGTCGCTTTACCTGGCCGGTGGGCGTCCTACACTACGCTCGTCGATTCGCGGTCTCGATCAAGGACACGTGTGAATGTAGCTTAACCAAGGAGATCTGTTACAAACGGCTAGGCGAGCTACACAGCTAACAATAGCAGTCTTATCGCTCAAAGTCATCTCTTCCAGACAACTTTGAACGGAAAGTACTAACACGATTTGGTAGGTACCTACCCAAAGAAGAAAAGATCCAAAAGGAGTTGTACGAATACGTACCTACATCAAATTACACATCGCTAAAAATTTTTTTTCGTAGCTTAGCTTTCGCTATAGCTTTGCTCACTCGTGGGACACCGCCACTGATCTAGATTATGCCGCGTTATTATTTGTTTGATTGTTATAATGACTTTATAATTGGGATGTTTAGCTTCGAAATGTCGTGCTGGATACATATTCATTTATAACTTGTCAAACAAATCACGATATATTTAATCGTTATTTAGAAGTCGTTCGATTTGTGATGGCTATCTTTATGATTACTGTTGTGTCTGTTAGAATTTATTTTAGGAAATAAATCATAATTACTTTTGGTATCATTCTTTTAACATTGATTTTCAGCTGTAAAATTTGCTGTTTATTGAGTTTTGTTTTTCGCAGAAATTGAATTATGCACAAAACACACTCCGGAATTCAATATTGAAAAATCCGAAGCTATGACAGGATATTAAAATATCCTAAATTAAGTTTCGAAATAGCGTGATAGCTGTATCCACTTCAACCACAAAAATAAACGATGCCTTCGTGCATAATCACCAAATCACTTTCCATTCTTGCAATATCGCGAATTCCATCGGAATCGATTCCAAATTGCTCGTCGCGTGGAGGTTCGCACGCATGGCCGCAAGACTTGCAGCTGTGAGGAGTATTGTGTCAGTCCGCTGGCAAAACTTTTGGCCTAAACACATCGAAATTCAAGTCAAGTTCAAAACATGTCTTCTAATTTGACAACCTCTGTGGTGTAGTGGTTGGGCAGGTTGGCCCAAATCTCATACATCACTGAGGTTGCGGGTTCGATTCCCGCGACGGGGCAAATGTTTGTGCACAGAAAAAAAAATCGCAAGCATTTGTTTCGTGTCTGGTGTCGTGGGACCACGGTCCTCATAGTTCCTGGTTCCCTAGATATAGGGAATCCTAGTTAGGGGCCAGGATCTATGTATGTGATCGTTGGGCGTTATTTGTTTATTTACTATTATTTTTAATATTACATATAGATATCATATATTATTATATAGGTATATGGACCACACACAAGTTAGGGCCTTTAAGTATATGATGCATATTCCTCTTTCCCAGATGCCTGAGCCACACCGTCACCGACCCAGCATCAGCAGAACAAAATCAGGTGCGAAACTGTGAACACGAAGCTTTTGGTTAATAGGTGCATACATGCGTGTCAACCCGTCGCCGCCCGCGGCCGCTGCGGTTTACGAGCGGCACACACGCGATCAGCGCACGCGCATACGTGCGTGATGATGTTATTGATGGTCAGTGGAGTTTGATTAAAAAGAAAATGACTTATGTTCGTGGTTTCTGGAGAGAAGTATGAGAAAAATATATTTTCAACAACTTCAATGGCTTTGTGATTGAGACGTTATATCGACGGTTAATCATTAACAAATTATGCATGTTAGAAGAAATACCTTTTTTATCTGATAAGGATCAAAGAAAAAGGTCACATTGTTTTTACAAAAAGAAAGTTTTTATTTGCCTATTACATATAGGTGGATCTGTTTTTGGCTACTCTTTGGAATATGAAACACATAGGTAGATCTAGTAGGCGAAGACTGCGGTTTAGCAAATGCTTAGACCCGTTTTCCTGATGGTTTACCGAACATCCCGTAGGTTTCTCGTCTGGGTGGGTACCACCGCTTTGCCAATTATTCTGCCGCTAAGCAGTAGTGCGAAAGCATTATTGTGTCCCGTTTTTAAGGGCATTGTAGCTAGCCAAATTATTGGGCATTTTGAGACTTAAGAGCTAATTGTCTCAAGTTGATGAGCGCAGTGCAGTGCCGTGCAGAATTTTGCATGACTAAGTTCTGGGTGGTGTTGTAACTGTTATGAGCAGGCGTATTGCTCACCACCAGGCGATCGACCTGCTCGTCTCGTCGTTAAGTTACACTTGACGGCATGACTGTTCAGTGGTTGGTATTACCACAGATTACTAAGGGACAGAAGTATCACTCCGCAAAGAAATTTAAACAAATAGCGACTCTTGCAATCACGCAATAAAATTCAATTCAGCTCGCGTAGCGCTGCATACCTACCAGTTATATTTACCTACAGAGCGCCTCTCTTTCTATCGCATAGCTCTTACTCGTATCTCTTCTGACGCGGCACGTGTAAAGACACGCGACCTGCCGTCGGTGTCCGGCTGTATTTGTAGCTTCGTACCTACAGTGCGGAGTGCGCTAGGCCTGGTATTACAACCGTGGCCGGGGTCTACCACTTCAAAGCGCGTAAGGGGGCTTCCTCACGATATTTCGTTCACCACTTTAGGGTTTAGTAGCTGCCATCACTGCCAACTTTCTGCTAAATGCCCACTATTATAACTTTTCATACGTCTAATCGCACTATGCCAACTTTTCCAGTTTAAGAACATGAGATCAGAGCAACCGTGGAAAAATTATACTCACCAAAAAGTTATTGACGCAGGGCCGAGTGGGGAATGGAACTCGGTTACATCGGATCGTAAGGCACATAACTTACACTCTTTCTACACGGCCACACTGACTTTACATTTAAATGTACATTGTTACGAGTATACATGTATATCTTTCTAACACGTTTTTATTAAGTCACTTTCTTGTTTGTCTGTCTGTCTATATGTCATTCCGGGTGGAATCTGGCAAAAATTAAAGCCGTTTGGAAGACCATAAACACGGAGACTGGTCGTATCAAGGCGAGGGATTCTGAATGTAAGTTAATAGTTGATAATCAACAAGTCTCTAGTCCAAAATGTGTAGCCAACGCCTTTGAAAATTTATTTTCTAACATACCGTTAGATGTCACAAAATCGCTTGATTCTAGTCCTATTCAGATGCCTTAATGTTAAAGCTACGGAAGATTTATGGGGCCTCTCCGTTAAAATGTTAGAGTCAATAATAGAAATCATCGCACCACATCTCATGGCTATATTTAATTTGTGCATTGATACAGGTTCATTTCCCGATTTGATGAAAAAAAGTAAAGTTACTCCCATCCTCAAGTCAGGTAACAAAACTGACCCCTCAAATTATAGACCAGCTTCTGTGCTTCCGGCTCTAAGTAAGATATTTGAAAAAATCATACTACGGCCACTATTGTCTCACTTTAACGAATATTGAACGAGAATCAGTTCGGTTTCACGAAAAGCAGATCAACAACTGATGCCGGGGTACATTTAGTTACCCATGTGCTTGAAACTTGGGAGAGTTCACAGGATGCCATTGGAGTTTTTTGTGATCTCTCCAAGGCTTTTGACTGCGTAGAGCACAGTACTCTGATTCGTAAACTCCACCACTACGGAATTCGTGGAACTGCTCTGGATCTTGTAGAGTCCTACCTAACTGACAGGCAACAAAAGGTTGGTATAAATGGCGTCACTTCATCTGGATCTTTGGTCAAAATGGGTGTACCACAGGGTTCAATTTTAGGGCCATTCTTGTTCTTAGTGTACGTAAATGACTTACCTTTTATGGTGAAAGACCTTGCAGACATTGTACTTTTTGCGGATGATACATCGATAATATTTAAGGTAGATAGGAAGGATAGTGAACTAGTAATAATGTATTAAATATTGTGTCAAATTGGTTCGCTGCCAACAACTTGTTATTAAACGCGAAAAAGACGAAATGTTTGAAGTTCTCTTTGCCCAATGTTAGACATGTAGAGCCAAACGTAATGCTTAATAGTGATAAACTTAACACAGACAAGGCGACGGTATTCCTAGGTATAGGTATAGTGTATAAGTGGTGACGTACCACATGTATGTAGTTAGATATAGGTAGATAGGATTTAATTTGTAAATGTTTGTAGTAGGTAATAAATTGTATTATGTTAATGTCTATTATTTATCCCGATTAATAGTAAGACAGTTAGGTAGGTATACATAGCAAATAAGAATTATAATATTAGTTAAGATTTTAATAGAACACTTTAAACTAGGTAAGCGAATAGGCACCTTAGTTCTGTAGCAATAAGGTCTATATGCCGTGGCACATGTCTAGTCGTGACGGTAAGGATCCGAGATACTTCGGTAACTACTGTCACAGATTAGGTAGGAGTTAGTGTGCGGCCAGTGAGAACGGCCATTTTGTAGAACACATTTCTGTACGGTAAGGGAACGACATAGGTCGGTAAATTGCTAAGATTTTGTATATAAGTAGGTTAAATCTGAAATAAAACACGCTGCGTAGAACTGTGACTTTCATTTGTAACCGAGACCTCCAACTAGTAACTGCTCTGTAACCCTCACCGCTGTAACGCTGTAACCTGTAACCACTGTGACCTGGTAACCGACTAGTATCTTAAACTCGGGGTGCCTTGACGCGTAACCTGTCCGGGCACTCCATAACTCTAAGTTGCAGTGGGGTCCTCATATCGATGCTCTATCAGGAAAAATTAGTTCTGCTGCATACGCGGTTAGTAAAATTAGGCAATTAACGGATATAACTACGGCTCGGTTAGTTTACTTTGCATACTTCCACAGCTTAATGTCATATGGCATTTTGCTGTGGGGGTCTGCCGCGGATATAGAAGCAATTTTTATTTTACAAAAGCGGGCGGTTCGCGCTGTTTATGAGTTAGGTCCTCGCGAATCATTAAGAGAAGTCTTTAAACAAATTAATGTATTAACTTTACCTTTTCTGTATATTTATGAAAATATAATGTGTGTTCGTAAAAATTTGCACAAATTCAAGGTGAATAGTGACCACCACAACATAAACACTAGAAATAAGGATAGAATTGCAGTACCTAGGTTTAGACTGAGTAAAACGAATAAGTCCTTCATGGGCAATTGTGTACGTTTTTACAATAAAATTCCAAAATGTATAACGGAGCTCACAGAAAGTAGATTCAAATTTAGGGTGAAAAATATTCTAATAAAAAAAGCATACTATAAAGTTAGTAATTACATAGAAGACAAAGATGCATGGAACATTCCGCTTCTGCCAAGTAGCCAACTGGCACATAAGAAAAATAATATTGTCAAAAACAAACATAAAATATTGTAACAAAAGTTCTAAAAAAATATGCCCCTCAGTTTCTTGCCGTATCTTCTGAGTAGTGGTTCTTTTTCCGATACGGTGGTAGAGTCATTGTAATAATTGACGTTCATAAGTGCGTCTGTGACGACAAAATTGAATAAAGAACTTTTGATTGATTGAACTCAAATTTCGAGCACTTCTCGAATAGCTATCCGGCTGAAACTTTCAGGGTAGCTCAGAATTTGATGACAATGCATTCTAAATTCATTTATTAGCATGCAATGCCGACCTAACCTCAAAAGGCGCTAAAAACGTGGTTTTTAGAAAACATTTTGATCAGTCACTTTCTTGTTATTCTAATGTATCTAATCATATTGCAACTTAACAAGGACTGCGTAAACATTGGCAAAGTAATTTTAAGTGCATCTACAATATGTTTCAAGTAAATCCAGCGCCACCGGCATTCCTAGTCTTTTCCTATATAATATCGTTCTTGAGAATTCACACCAGAATTCAATAGAACCGTTGAATATTTAAAAGGATGTCAATAACTTCGTGTAACGTCTTTGTCGTGATTCCGTTTTGCAATTCATTTAAATATCGATCTATATTAGTTGTTTGTAATTGTATGTAAGGTATTATTAAAGATTTTTTTCTTGAAATAAAGAGTATTATTTTGCCAGCCTCTGTGGTGTAGTGGTTAGGCAGGTCACCTCAAACCTAATAAGCCGCAGCTAGTTTGCGGGTTCAATTCCCGCTACGGGACAGTTGTTTATTAAAAGCATAGGCATTTGTGAGGGATGGACCATAGTCCTCGTTATTATTGGTTTTCTAGATAGCACCAGGAAATACTAAATAGGGGCAAGTAATATAGTAGGTACATATGTATGTAGTAATACAATATGATTAGTAGGTATGTCATTGTTGGGTATTATTTATTTCTATTTATGTATTTATTTATTAGGAGCCTATAACATTTTAATATACATTCTGGAGCTCGATAGGAGTCATTTTGGACCTGGTTTGGGAATAAGCCTTATAACTCACTTCAGGATAAAGGCCTCCCTCCCTCTACCTTCTTTTCATTTGTCCGTTGTACTGTCCAGTCCAGTGTCATGGTAGTCCAATCTTGCAGGAGTTGAGCTCATCCCGCCATCTCCTTTTTAATCTGGCGCGGAGTTGTTTGTGATCATGAGGGATCCACTGCGTAGTGGAAAAATAGAGTTTTTTTTTAGTTAGATATCTACGTTTTTGGATAGTGCCCTCTCTTCTTTCTAAAATGAAAGTCTGCCATGAGACTTAAATTGAAAAAAGCAAATCTGAATAAATTAATAAATAAATTAGGATTAAAAAGTTATTCTATGATTTACTGCTGTGAGATTGAGATGAGATAAAAATAAATTACAAGTCCCAGTCTATACCAATCCCATTTACCGCTACAAAAATCGCACCATACTTACACCATACACCTTACCAGTGTCTTTGTTTCCCGATTCCATCAGGTGAGGCTACGGTCAAATGCTTGCCTACTTGGTAATAAAAATAAAAAGTCTAGGTTTTGCTTTTTATCGTCATCTTCTTTACATATAGGAAAGATAAAACACTTTATTGCCCTTAAAAATAAGTCAGTAATACAAAGGCAGACGTAGTAAGTATAAAGAAGTAGGTGGTAGGTTTCTTATAAGTACAAAGTGATAACAATAAGCAGTCATATCGCTAAGCAGCGATCTGCCTGTATCTATACTTGTACAAAAATGTCTTTACAACTTCATTGAAATGTAGATTAGATTAGATAATTCTTTATTGTCACACAACAACATGAAATAATTACAAAACAATATTTAAAGCTAGAGTGTTACAATGGGCGGTCGTCATGTAATGATATAAAATAATTATTATCTCAAAAAATTTATTTATTTTGCAAGCTTTTTTTACTTTAGGTACCAGCTAATGCACAAGCTTCTGTACACCTAGAAATATGTATAAACCACTCAGCACCAGCTACTGGCACTAGTTAGAACCGCTTCTTACAGCAAAGCACGGGTTTGCAAGCCTCTGAATATTCATGTCGATCGGCGCCCGCTTTCGTTTTCGATAACCGAATAACTTAGCAGTTTATTTGTTCGAAACGTACAAAACTGTTGTTTCCTGTACGATGAGATGATGTAGTGTGGTGGCTGAACAGTTGAACATGTTTTAATCTGATTTTTAATATTGCTTGGTATTAGATATTAGAAAAAATATGATTTTATTTTTTCTGGATTTTTTTCTATTGATTTTTATTCAGAAGTTTATCTGGTCTTGCAGATATAATTTACATTGAACAACCGTTAGTAAGGCATAGGGACGGTATTCCGAAGACGCAGGTTAAAATCCTGCAATCTTAGCAATCTCATTACTCTTGTTTCTCAATATGTAGAATCTACTTTATGATTTTTTTATGCCTTCTGTTAGTAACATCTTCTGGCAATGGTGATAGTTTAGGTACATTCTAATTCTTGCATGAATAAATTAAAAATAATAAATACCCCCGACACAATAAAACATGTCTAAGAACTAAAAATCTGTTTTCAAATGAAAAAAGCCGCATCCAAATCGGTTCACCCGTTTAAGACCTACAGTGCCACAGACAGACACATGTAGTGGTCAAACTCATAACACCCCTTATGCGTCGGGATTAAAAATATGAATATAGAATTTGAATGTAGTTATCTTACTGCGAAATAATGTACCCACCATGTATTGTTTGTGTCAATGACATAGTTAAGAATCGCGTTTGCCGTCAGCAATTACCGATAGTTGCCGATCGTTGCTAATCGATAACTAAGGATCATTACGTTTTTTAGGATTCGCCCGAAGGCCGCCGATTATTCTTTCCGGCTTATGGCTCGTATGGAAATCGATTTTACTGTAGCTAATGGTAATCGAGCTGAGTCGTGCGCTCGCGAAATAGGTTATTGGGATGTTGCTGTTAATGGATTTGAGAAGAAAAATCACGAATGGTTTAGAGCTATGTATCTCATGGTGAAATTGGTACTTATATTGATAAGGATATTTACATCGATGGCTAGATTTGTGCTGTGTTTGTAGGTAAGAAGGGTTTTGCTTTCAAATGCATCATTAGTACATCTAATAAATGGAAACTTCAAATCGAGGATGAACTGGTATCTTATCTTATCGTCCGGCGAGACTGCTACTTAAATCGATAATAGTATAAAAATGATTTTTCTGTTTAATATTGACTAGTTGCTAACCGCGGTTACCCGGGACAAAAGTATCCTATCTCCTTTTCCAGGACCTCAAGTAACTTCATACTAAATTTCATCAAAATCTGTTCAGTAGTTTTTACGTGATTGAGTTACAAACATCCATCCATCCATACTTTCGACTTTGTAATATTAGTAGGAATAGTAAGAATAGGATGTCGCTGCACTGGCTGATGCTCTTGCAAACAATTATTGTCGATGGCTCACCTTCGGCGTCTCATCTGACACGAAAGTGGTTAACCTCTGGCAGACATGAGTCGCGTTCATAATGAATACTTCAGCTTGATATATTTTTCACTCCTCGTACTCGTATTAAAGTGCACCGTACAATAATATGTTGTGATGCTGCGTAAAAACGGAATGAAGTGGCACTTTTAAGCTCCAGGGCTTAAAGTGACTAGAAAAATTGAAAACATTAATAAAAATCAAAATGGAAAAGAATTGCATAATCGCAAAGAACCAAAGTGATAATTACGATATATTGTTGTGTATAAAAATGGAGGGAATAAAACTAGGGGGTTAAACCTATTTAACACGGCATAGCACTCGAACTTATAGTCGCACGGGCAACGCGAGCGCGTAGTTCGCGCATAAGTTCGAGTGCAGATCGTCGAATCCCCGTGTTTAACGATATACCTACTAGGTACTTATGTAGTTTTTGTTTTTGAAACTTTTAATCAGAGACGTATCATTTTCATTTAAGAACATTCAGTTAGCGTATTCTTACGTTCAATACGGAAATTAATCTCGTGTCTAATGTAGAGACTTGGCGTAGATACGCAAAAGTGTTGCAACCGCAGCCTTGCAATCTCAGCCAATTAAATTTAATCTGACTGTTCCAGTCTGACCACAGGCTTATCCAATAAAATAAGTTTCGTAACACTAATCGGTAGACGTTGAAAAATATACTAAACACCCGACAACGAGCCTGCGTGACGTCCAGTGATTTATAGACCGGCTGAACACCTTGGGAATGCAGCAACGGTTTAAATACCTACCTACCGTATTTGTAAGCAGTTGACTACCTACATACTAATATTTTGCGCTATCTCTATCCTGTTGCACAGAATCAATAGTATTTATATGTTACTTTTATAAAACCTCTTTAAAAACGGTGAAGCAAATCATCGTGAGGAAACCGGCATGTCTAATTTAACACAAAAAATCAAGGACATGTTGACATTCACCAAACCGTACTGGGCCAGCATGGTTGATTTTATCGTCCATACTCTCTCTACGAGGGAAGGCCCGAGTCCCAGCAATAAGGCTAAAAGGTTAATTCTAAATGAGGCTTGCCTCTAGGCCAGTTCTTTTCAGCCTCATTTAGTCCATAATGCAAAGATTAATGTCAAAAATAGATACAATTTCTCGTTCAATTGCATAACACGCTGGGTTTTATGGAATCAAGGGAATAGGTTCAATCTGGAATATGATGAATAAAGTAACTAATTATAATACACCCAACGATCCTGGGCTCTAACTAGGATTCCCTATATCTAGGGAACCCCTATACCAGAAAAATATAGGAATATTTGTACTGTTTCTGCACAGAAATGCGAAAGAACTGATCCTCTACATTCAAGAGAAGGTAGAAAGGTCACTAACTTACAAACTATCTAATTTTATTAATTCTCGAATGCAGTATAGTGCTAACATTTATTTTATATCGCGTTACTTTTAGTGCATTATAAAACGAAACTGTTATTGACTCTGAGCCGAGCGCCGACGGGAAAACAATTAAACTTGTATCAAAAACACTTCCAAATTAAAATGAATATAGTTTAAACTATAACCGTGTAATTGATATAACTCCAAACTGCAGTTTGCTGTTAAACTTGCCGTCGTAAAACTGGGTATATAGTTTTTGGAAAGATAACAGTTTTATGTGGTTGGGGTGTCGATTTTAGAAAGTATTGCACTGCTGTGTGCAGTGTCTTTAAATAGGTACTATTTTTTATCTATTGCATCTTTTTTTCTAAATTAGAATGAGGTGAAAATGAAAAGATTGCAAAACAACAGAAATATAAAAAAACTACCTACTGGGCATTTGAGACTTAATATCTGATTTCTCCAGTGAAATGCGTTATGGTGTGCTACGCAGTAATTTGCTTGTTATTAAAAGTTCTGGGTGGGACTGTGATGGTTATAGGCAGGTGTGGCGCTTATCAAACAAACGACTTGGTCGTCCCATTGTTCAGTTGAATAAATAAACAAATATCTCAATTGTCAGGCACATGTTCTTCTTTAAAGTTATAAGTTATAACCCACAGTAATGGCACATGGTCAGATACGTTCGGCAACCAACGTAATATTCTGTAAGAATTCGTGTCGTGCCGAAACTAAAAGGCCGTTGTTCGTACAACAATAACGCGTTTTCTGTTATTAACACTCATAATACTAATACAGTTTTCGACACGTTACGTCCACCATATTTGAGAGCGAGTATGGCTCAGTAGGAGCATGTGCGACTTTCGATCCGACGCACCCAAATTTGAATCCCACTGGCCCCGCACCTCTGATTTTATTAAGCTAAGTGCGGACTTAACACTCGCTCTAAAAACATTGAAGGAAAACATCGTGAGGAAAACGTCATGTCCTAGATTTAATCACAAAAATTCAAAGACATGTATATGACATCTACCAACCCGCACTGGGCCTCTCTAAGAGAGAAGGCCCGTGTCCCAGCAGCGGGAATGTGATGGGCTGATGGTGATGGAGAAGAATCATTTATTTCGAGATATATAATTGTAGTACACAATTCAAGAATACATCGAACATATAAAGTAATCATACAATCAGTAGGTACATTGAAACATTTCCAGCGGTTCCCAAACTAGGCAGAGCCTGTGTCTTGGTGACCCATAACCAAAGAAAACTAAATATTACTACGCCATAATCTTCTGTTTACTAATTACTACAAAACTGTAAATAAACCAATTCTATACATTGTAGATATTTTTAATAACCAACTAGTATCGTTTATTTAAAAAACATAAATCCACGGATTTTTGAATTTTTGGTTGTATAATTGTTACATAATTGTTACACTCATACACTGTTTTGTGTGGTTTTAAAGGTTTGGTAAAATATGTCCCAATTTAGATTATGTGGTATGTTAGATCAAGATTGGTTGGATGACTACGAAGGTCCAGCTTGATCTCTTCATAATGTGCGCTATATACTGTGGAGGTTTTGCTAAAATGGTCTTGGAAAAATGATGAGTATGTGCATAGGAATAGACAATAACAGTACACTGACTATTTCTATGGTATGGGCTTTATCTGTCGTCGTCACGAAGTCGCGGGCAAAGCTAGTCATTTATATTTCGCATTAGGTATATAACTGTAAGAAGAAATAAATAAATAAAAATAAATTTATAAAAGTTAAATCATCTAACAAATCCACCAACCCGCACTGGGCCGGCCAAACAAGGATGGAGGACTACGAAGACCATGGTCCCATTACATATATTTTTGCATTTTGTCTCGTAGTGGGATTCGAGCCCGCAACCTCCTCGGTATATGATATATGACTGACCTCACCACTATACCACAGAGGCTCTTTAAAATTATAAATTGTTATCTATTTCAAATATCTAAACGCAACACTAAACGCAACTTGACAACCAGCTCCAAGTTCTAATATAAACAAAACTCACACTAGTGATGTTCCGTGCAATTCGGTACCGAAGTTACGGACGTGTAGTGCTGGCGCTGCCGGTACCGGATACAGGCTACTTTATGGAGCAATAAAACCTGCGGCCTGTGTCCCTGCGCCGTACATCGCGCTCTGTACGGATAGCAGAAACTACTCACAACACTAATTACAAATTATGCTACTGTAAATTCTATTTAAAAGGTTAGTTGTTATACCTAGTGAAATAACTTAAGTTTTTATGTTATGTTAGTAATTAACGTTTTCAGAAAGACTATTTTGGCTTATTGATTATTTAGTTATACTTGTTAATTTTCTTTGGTTAGACGGTGTTCAGGTGATGTATATTCATGGAGGTTGGCTTAAATTGAGATTTTACTAGCTTTTATTTACCTTGCAATGTTTATTATATGTTTGTTGGGGTTTAAACTTTGCGCACTTGCCAAAGTCCGGTAACAATGCAATATTATGGTGACAGCCAGCTGATCTGATGATGGAGACAGCAGGTGGGCAATGAAACTCCTTCACAAATAATCGTAAACTACCATTGCTTGGGCTAATTTTATTTTGCTCGCGGTTCCGATTTCGCATTTGTCAATAGTTTGTATTAAAAAATATATTTTTCAACAAAAGTCATATTATCTTTCTTGTATGGTAAGTGTCTTGCAACGTTTAGCTGCTAAATTCGTGAGGCTCTGATAGAATCTCTTTAAAGTAATTTTCCTTGTCGTTCTAACATTATTTTGTATGTTTAATGAAACAAGGTTCCCAAACTCCATAAATATTATATTTATTTACAACAGAATATGTAACCTAAATCATCCACACTTAGCAATTACCTAAATCACCCGAAAGTGTGAAACAAACAATTAACCAAAACAAACAGCACATTCGCGTGCGAGCAGTACTTTACATTTCGTAAAGAGGACTATAAATTCAAGGTTATTTCGTTATTACAGAGAGATTGCACTACATTTGTGGTGATAAAACGTTATCAAACGCACTAACTCATGCCACAATAACGTTATTATTCACACGTGTCGTTATGACTTATATTTTGACTAATATCTCTAATGAAATATAGTAGCCCACCAGCCGGCGATGTCACTGGGCGTTTGGGACTTGAAATCTGACTTTAAAATTCAAAGGTCTAGGTCGCACTGCGACCGTTATAGTTGTAGTATAGTGGTAGGTCTCTGTAAGAGTCCGCCATAGGAAGTCCCGTATCTTTGCCAGATATTCAACCGCCAAGCAGTAGTACAAACATTACTCTCTTCCGGTTTAAAGGGCACTGTTACAAACGAAAGAGGATACGAAACTCAAACTCTACAACTGTACTAAGCGAGCGCAGTGCAGCACAAGCACAATAAAATTTTGCAAAATAAAGCTCTGGGTGGTACTCTAACTGTTATGGGTTGGCGTGTTGCTTACCACCAGGCGAACGGCCTGCTTGGCTCGTCACGCAGTTACATAAAAAAGCAAGTATTATGGTAGATCACTTGGTCGTCAAATAAGTGTCACAATCACAAAAGGTTAGTACTCGTAGTGTAGCGCTCGCAGCGTAGCTTGCCCAATCGGTCGTAACAGATCTGCTGTGTTATGCAAAGTTGCAGCGGACACCACTTGGATGGGTGACCGTTTTATTGTTGAATGTATTTATTTACATCTAAGTGCTACTGATGTTCGGAGGGCAATTTAAGCCATCAATACGGGTTGTTGTATTAGGACAACAGTCGTTAGGCCCTGTTGCAGGCCTTCAGGCGTAGGCGGTCTAAAAACTCTGACAACAGGGTTACACACCCCACACACCCACACGAGAGAAGTTAAAGATATGCGTCCTGCCTAGCGTTCTCTTCCAAACAAACCGAAATGCCGTAGATATACGTAGATTTTTTTGAAAGCGTAATATATGTGTAGGTAAATTAAAATGATATATTACTGGAATACTTAAAACTGCTCTCTCAATTGCACATTCAACAGTTTTTGTGCGACATTAAACATGTTTGTAATGTTTCTTGTCATATTTTAATTCCTACGTGAGAACAATAAACATATCTCTAGCACGTCTTAAAGATATTAATAACAATTCGGATTTTAGTTGTTCCCTAAGAAACTGTTTGATTTTCCGGGATGAAAAATATCCTATGAAGGACATAGGATAATTTTCATCCAGGTTATAAAGTAGGTACCTACCAGCATCAAAATCCGTTCAGTCTTTACACAGTTAAGTGGTAACAAACATACACACACACACACTTTCTTTCGCATTTATAATATCATTAGGATTAGTAGGATCGAGGATTCATTTTAAAATATTTATATGATAAATTAAATAAAATCTCGTGGGTCCGGATCTCACTAGCTTTAGCGCTTTGCCATAGCACTTCATCCAGCTCTCAAGTCTTTGCGACTGGAAGTTGTCTACTGCATTGCCTATTGTCCGGTAGATTAACGAATCCCCGCCCGTCCCTGCTCCTTATTTGTAATAATTTAAATACAATCCTTCTCCGTATATCCCCGTTTTCTATACTTCTGTGCAAAGCCTTGCTTGTACGGATTAGCGATTCGACACCCGTCTTAAAAATTGGCGGGCAACGTGGGGCATCAGGCATCATCTACTCTTCGTGAACGCCGTATTAAATTGGCGCTCCAACTCGTGGCATCTTCTCTTCGAGGACATCATCACGACGTGTGCGACGAACTCAAGTGAAGAATACCCCAAACCCAGAGGTTCTACGTAACGGGATGACATACGAGGAACGAATTAGAGAGCTCATTGCCTGTATTGGCTTTGAAAGACGCAGCACGTCCTACCATAATTATTATAATGGCAAATCTGAAACTTTAGAATCTTTATTGCCTGCGGTAAAAATCTTCAAAGAGATAGAGAAGACTATTCATAGTAAGGCACTTGCCGGACTTGCGTTATGGCTACAGGATGAAGCTGGCAAGTCGTGGCAAAGCATCAAGCAGTTTGAAACGAGGACTGGAAAAGTTTCTAACTTGCGTAAACAGCCTGTTAGTTGGCCAAGACTTAGTAGACCTTGTGCCTGTTCAGCCTTCTCGGAAGAGAGGAAAAACAAAGAAACAAACTACTGTCACACCCGCCGAAGATATCATTGTTCCTGCACGACGTGGGCGAGAACGCCCCAGCAAGACGTAATTCTACCACGAATACCATCTTCCTCGTTGGGACAACGTCGGAACCTGAAAGGGGAGACTGTAACACAACAAATGATAAAATGCATTCAATCGACCCGAGTCAAGATTAGTGCACCTATTCGAAACTAGATGGCGTTGGCGATCGTTAAAACACGCAAACGTTTAGTTCGCGGAAATCAAGTGACCGCCAGATTTGAATTTGTAATGTGGAATGGAATCTACTGGATTCGGATCTCACTAGCTTTAGCGCTTTGCCTTAGCACTTCATCCAGCTCTCAAGCCTTTGCGACTGGAAGTTGTCTACTGCATTGCCTATTGTCCGGTAGATTAACGAATTTCCCCCCCCGCTCTGTAATTTGTATAACTTTGAATACAAGCCTGTACGTTTACACCCCCCTGTATTATTTACTTTCCCCTGCGACCTCGGCCTGCCTAAAGGACACCGATAGAACCCCTCCTACAAAATTGGAGAAGTCCAGCGGGTTTTAAATTTGACGGCTTGTATCTCTGACAAGCGAGGCAATGGCGTACGTAACTCTCTATGTACTTTCGCATGCCCTTCCAATAATATCTTGTTGAAATTCTGTCGTACGTTTTCTCTGATCCATAATGACCAGCTAAGGGGTCATCGTGGTAAACCTTCAGTACATTTGCCCATTCATGATTAGGTACGAGCAACTGGGCAGTTTCAGAATCCACATTTGGATTATGACGGTATAGTAAACCGTTGTTCAGGAGGTATCCTTTTCCACTCCAATAGGCTGCGCTTTCATGGCAGTCATTACTTTCTAGAATCTGAATTATCTTAGCAATGCTTTCATCTTTGAGCTGCTCTTCTCTAGTTTCTGCAGGATTGCGAGTCGGTATGTCAACGCTCACTCCACAAATACCACAATCATTTGTGTTTTCCTCTGTGCAAGGTGGACGAGAAAGCATATCTGCTACCACGTTTATTCTACCGGGTATGTATTTAATAGTGAGATCATAAGCTTGTAATTGTAGAGCCCATCGAGCTAATCTTCCAGTAGGTGATTTCATAGACATGAGCCATCGTAAAGCTTGATGATCTGTAACCACCTCAGTTGGTATGCCTTCTATGTAGCTACTGAATTTCGATACTGCCCAGACCACTGCTAACGCTTCTCGTTCGGTCGTGGAGTAATTCCTCTCTGCGGCAGTTAACAGACGACTGGCATACTCGACTGGGTGTTCATCGTTACCTTCTCCTTGCACCAAGACAGCTCCCATTGCATAATTACTCGCATCTGTCTTGATACGGTAAGGTTTGTTTTCGTCCGCTTGTCGTAATACAGGAGCGGAAGTTAAAGAGTGTTTCAACTTCTCAAATGCGCACTCTTGTTCTTCAGACCACATCCATGGAGTGTTTTTCCTGGTTAGTCTCGTTAGCGGTTCTGCTATCTTAGAAAAATTTTCAATAAATCGTCGATACCACGAGCAGGTTTGAAGAAATGACACTAGGTGCCGTAAATTCCTTGGAGCAGTTAGACTCAGTATGGCTTTGGTTTTCTCCGGGTCAACCTGTAATCCTTCAGGTGTAATATAGTGACCCAAATATCGTATTGTAGAACAACCAAATCGACACTTCTTAAGATTTACAGTAAGGTTGTATTCTTGTAGCTTCAGAAATATGGCTTCTAAATCAGTCAAATGGGATTCGAAAGAAGAAGAAAACACAATCAGGTCATCTAAATAAGCCAGCATCTTGACGTTTTCTAGGCTCACGCGAAATTGGTCTATCAATCTTTGGAAAGTTGCGGGAGCGTTACGCAATCCGAATGGCATGCGGTTGAAAACATAAATGCCAAAGGGTGTTATAAACCCAGTCTTCTCTTTATCCTCTTCTCTGACTTGGATTTGCCAGTATCCAGCTTTGAGGTCCAATGTAGACATATACAACGTTGGTTTAGCCTCATGTAACAGATCATCAATCCTTGGCATAGGATATGGATCAGGTGTCGTTATTGCATTAAGCTTTCGATAATCGACACATACACGTGTCTCTCCATTAGGCTTTGGTACTAAAACTACAGGAGCCGCCCATGGTGTAGCAGAGGGCTCAATAATACCATCTCTAATCATTTGATTAATCTCATTCCTAAGAATCTCTTTTCGGGGAGGTGAAAGTCTGTATGGTGGAACTGCAATAGGCCTATGATCTTTGGTATCTATGCTATGTTCTATGTTTAAAGCAGGACGACCATTATCAATAAAAACTGATTCATACTTTTGTAACAATTTATTTAAATTTTTTTGTTGGGTCGTCGACAAAATATCACCATGAGAAGATATATTAAAATCTATTGAATTGAGTCCAATATCCTTAGACGAGTAGAGGTCTGGTCCTGGGAAAAGATCTCGCGAATGTGGAGATAGTTCCACGTCTAGCCCATGAATATTCATCTGCGCATCACGCATCATAAAATCAGCAAGTGGAGAATAGCCATCGAACACAGATCTGTTTCGCTTAGCTGGTTGCGGAACGGCGTGGAAGTCTATAGGTGCTATATTGTAGTAAGAGCATGCACTTTCCTGTGGCAATGCTGCTTCTTTGACCTTCGATGAAGATGAAGTTTCCCAAGTTTTTGCCGTATCTATTCGGGGAACCGACGCACCATCTGGGGCCATCTGTGCTACCTCCAGATTAGGTTCACGCGGGGGCGAATGCTTGAACGTGATGAAATCTTTATCGTAGAGTTCGAATACGGTATCAGGTTCATCATTAAAGAACCACGTGAATTGCGGCAAATCCATTATCATGCCAGCTGATTTCATGAACCCAGCGCTTAACAAAGTTCTGTTATCCCGGGACTCGGGTAAAACAATAAAAGTTGTGGGAATGGTCCGTCCACATAATGTCACTGGGCAAGTAACTGTTAACACATACTGTCTCCTTGGAATGCCATCCGCTAGAGTGATGTTAACGTTTTCGCGTTTGAATTTATAACCTTGCTGCTTCAGTTTACTATATAAATAGTAGGATGCTACGCACATCTTTGCGCAAGTATCAATATACGCATACCCATTAATGCCTTCAATGGAAATGGGAATGACAGGCCTTCCTTCAACATTCTTATAAATGTCGTTATCGATCACGCAGAAATCAAGCGGTTCCTTCTTCGGCTCTTGTTGCGTTTTCTTTGCTGAGCAGGTTGGACAATTTGTACGGACAACACCTGGAGCGCCACAACCGTAACAAGAGAACTTCGGTTGTGATGGGGAAGGTGCCTGAGTTTCTGTTTCCGCTGTCTTCAATTTTGCAGGCGTCTGTTGACGTTTGGCTTCATCTTTTCTCCTCTTGTTACAATTTTCTGCAGAGTGGCCGAAGTTTTTACAGTAGTTGCATTTAAACTTTCCAAACTTCTTCCCTACATGAGCTTCTTGATGACTAGGTACTTTATTTTCCCGTTTTTCAGCGATCACTTGTTCTATCTCTCTTGCCTTTTCTAACAGCTGATCATAAGTTGAAAAAGCTGTTCGAGGTAATTTCTCTCTGATGTTAAGGTCCAAGAGGTAATAAATCATGTCCAGCTGTTGATGTTCTGGATGCGCTGGAGGAGGTAGAAGCGAAAAAAGCATTCTTTTCTTTCTAATGAATGACTCGGTACTATCTGTAGGTCCTTGTTTGTCCTCCATCATTTCATGATATAACAAACTCGCAGATTGTTTAGGAGCAAAGACGTTTCCTATCCTGGTTTCAAAATCTTCCCACGTTGTAACGCAGTGTTTAATGCCTTGCCACCATTTGCCAGCTTCATCCCTTAACAGTAACGGTAGTCCGGCAAGTGCCTCATTATCAGTAATCTTTTCTATATTTTTAAAGATTTTTACTGCCGACAAAAACGATTCTAGGGCTTCAGAATCTCTTTGGCCATTGTAAAAAGATTGGCAGGACGCTAGGGTGTTGCGTCTTCCTGACCCAATGCAGGCGATGAGCTCCCTGAATTGCTCTTCGTTTAACGCCATTTTAGGTTTTTCCTCCTTCTTTACTTTCGCCGGTGTTGACGTCTTCCGACCAGCCTTCGTTATGTAGAACCTCGGGGGTTTGGAATCTTCTTCACTTGAGTTCGTCGCCAGAATGACGTCAGTAGTGATGCCGGTGGTGATGTTCCCGAAGAGAAGATGCCACGAGTTGGAGCGCCAATTTTGCTCTGCCCCCCCGCTCTGTAATTTGTATAACTTTGAATACAAGCCTGTACGTTTACACCCCCCTGTATTATTTACTTTCCCCTGCGACCTCGGCCTGCCTAAAGGACACCGATAGAACCCCTCCTACAAAATTGGCGCCCAACGTGGGGCATCAGGCATCATCTACTCTTCGTGAACGCCGTATTAAATTGGCGCTCCAACTCGTGGCATCTTCTCTTCGAGGACATCATCACGACGTGTGCGACGAACTCAAGTGAAGAATACCCCAAACCCAGAGGTTCTACGTAACGGGATGACATACGAGGAACGAATTAGAGAGCTCATTGCCTGTATTGGCTTTGAAAGACGCAGCACGTCCTACCATAATTATTATAATGGCAAATCTGAAACTTTAGAATCTTTATTGCCTGCGGTAAAAATCTTCAAAGAGATAGAGAAGACTATTCATAGTAAGGCACTTGCCGGACTTGCGTTATGGCTACAGGATGAAGCTGGCAAGTCGTGGCAAAGCATCAAGCAGTTTGAAACGAGGACTGGAAAAGTTTCTAACTTGCGTAAACAGCCTGTTAGTTGGCCAAGACTTAGTAGACCTTGTGCCTGTTCAGCCTTCTCGGAAGAGAGGAAAAACAAAGAAACAAACTACTGTCACACCCGCCGAAGATATCATTGTTCCTGCACGACGTGGGCGAGAACGCCCCAGCAAGACGTAATTCTACCACGAATACCATCTTCCTCGTTGGGACAACGTCGGAACCTGAAAGGGGAGACTGTAACACAACAAATGATAAAATGCATTCAATCGACCCGAGTCAAGATTAGTGCACCTATTCGAAACTAGATGGCGTTGGCGATCGTTAAAACACGCAAACGTTTAGTTCGCGGAAATCAAGTGACCGCCAGATTTGAATTTGTAATGTGGAATGGAATCTACTGGATTCGGATCTCACTAGCTTTAGCGCTTTGCCTTAGCACTTCATCCAGCTCTCAAGCCTTTGCGACTGGAAGTTGTCTACTGCATTGCCTATTGTCCGGTAGATTAACGAATTTCCCCCCCCGCTCTGTAATTTGTATAACTTTGAATACAAGCCTGTACGTTTACACCCCCCTGTATTATTTACTTTCCCCTGCGACCTCGGCCTGCCTAAAGGACACCGATAGAACCCCTCCTACAAGTTTTATTTTATTTCATCTTATTATTTTATTTTCTTCGGAAAACTTACAGTGATATATATCTAAGTTACTAATAAAACAATTATCTTAACACCATTTAGCAGTTTTCGTTATGACAGCGTAAGCGCCTGATCAGTTCCTTATTATGCAGTTGGATGAATATATTCAACTTTTAAGCTTGACCCACTAGAACCTTGTCACAATGCATTCTTTGAAATTTTATTTAGAGAGCAGAGTAAACTTACAATTTGGTTATAACGACAACTGAGTAGTGTTAGTTTTATACTAAGTTTTACTCGAACGTATAGGGACCTATCGTAAAGTTTGTAGGTGTGTAGGTAGTTTACATAATTACAGTTTCTTTTAAACTTGGATTTTGGTTTATTGGATAGGTACTAAGTTTTGATTGCGACGACGCCGACGGTCACATGGTAAGTGACAAATTGATGGAAAATTGACAAATTAAAAACATTGCAGTAGGTACATTTGTTTTGTTTTGTTTTTTGTTTTTTTTAACAATCACATACATATATCCTGGCCCATAACTTAGGATTCCCTGTATCTAGGGAACCAGGAACATCGAGGACCACGGTCCCACAACATCCAGACATATTAACGTATTTGCGCGAAATTTTGAACGAAACTGAAAGAAAATGAATAGGACAAATCCATCGGTATTGTGAGATCGTTATGGCTAGAGGCTAAGAGAGTGAAGGTAGAGATAACTTTTCTTTTTGAACATGAATACGCTTAAAGCCACATCATCCTTTACCAGGTAGAACGGTGGTCAAACGTAGATCTTCAAAATAGTATTAAAATACCTATCTCTTTATATTACACCAAATTACATGTATGATCCAATAAGTTACTGGTTATCTATAAAAAAATACATTCTAAACAGAGTTGGCAAGGTTTTTTATTATTACTCGAGGAAATTAACCACAACTTACCAATGATGCCACACTAGCGTGCTTGCGATTTTATAGCATTGTAAAAGTTTAATTTATATCAAATTTCTTAATTTATTATTATATATATATATATTATAATAATATTTCAATCGCGAAAGTTTGTACGTTTACTCAGTCGTATAATATATTTTTATAAATCTTGTACACATGTTTAAATAATTCTTTTGAACTGTATAACGAATTTATATAAGTGTAAATATAAGGCTTGGAACAACAATAGACAAAATTCTAGATTACAACGTCGACTATATTGACTTATATTATGTTGCGAAAAAACTCTTTAGTTAAAAGCTTTGATCGTAATGCCATATAGACGAAGTCACGGGCGTTGACTAGTTTTAAAAGTTTAGGAATTCGGATTAGCAAATTAAGATAATGACTTACTATGACCTCATGAGAATGTGAGATTATCGCATGAAGCTGTTGCCAGTTTTTGCAAAAAGTCCACTTGCTTTTTCCTTTAGAAAACTTAATAATAATAAAATGTTTGATTTAAAAATACTTTCAATTAATATTGAACACTAATCAGTTCCAAAGGAAATAATTCAAGGATATTTTTTTTTATTCTACACCATGTTCGATAATTTGAGATTTCAGCTTCTTGAGAATTTAGTCTTAGCATTTCAACATTTTGGGAGTTCAACTTTATGGGAAATCAGCATTTTGGGAATTCAGTGTTGTGGTCTTAAAGGTAAATCCTAGTTACTTATGTCTTATAACAAACACAGTCTTAAGACAGCCTCTGTAGTGTAGTTGGGTAGGTTGGCTTGAATATCACACACCACTGAGGTTGCGGGTTAGATTCCCGCGACCACGAATTTTTCAGAAAAAAAAGCGCAAGCATTTGTTTCCTGTCTGGGTGTTGTAGAACCATGGTCCTCATAGTTCCTGGTTTCCAAAATACAAGGAATCCTAGCTACGGGCCAGGATCTATGTATGTGAACGTCGGGCTTATTTATTATTTATCATAACTTACGAATACATCTCACAGCTTCTTTCCAATACAAGTGAAACTTATGGCACCGTTTGATTTATAATGTATACTGTTTACACTATGCAAAATGCAGAGTATAGCTCATTTACGAGTCTCCCACTACCGCGTAATAGCGGTGAAGGTGAGTGCGAACAGGAATTTAAACCTCCAGCTATTATTGATTTACAAGTTAAATTGTGGTTATGTGTGTGACGGCGCTTTTTGCTATTTTATTAGAATACTACATGCCACTTACACCACTACATGTCAAGAAGTGAGACAGCGGTCAAACGCAAGCCTATCATGACAAAAAACTAGATTCTTATGCCTATGGTGGGTTAAATTATTTTAATAGTTTTAGTTTTGGAAGGCAGATCTTGTTGGGAATTTGGGTTCGCAAAATATGTTTCTAAACGAGATAAATCAAATGTTTTCTTGCGTATAGCCAGCAAGAGCTGTAACTACTAAACCATACCATGATTATACATATGAAATTATGATAGTTAGTTAAAACACTTTAAAAGGCATGCGTAAAAATTTGCATTTATTACAACACTTTAGTAAAACGATTAAAAATCAGCAACAGTTTAAAAAAAAAAATCCTAGACGTAATGTATATTTTGTATTTGCTTATGAAGCAAATTTAATTCCCTCTAAATATTTGATCCTATTGCCTTGTACTATTGATTGACTGTCCTATAGACTGGTGCTGAGTTCCAATCTATCAAAGCTAGTATTAATCGAATTAGACCCACTCACTTCCCGTTGCGTAGACGTAATTCCTTAGTTAAAGTTTCGCAAATGTGCCTCCTGCAATATTAGAGCTGCCGCTTACTCGTAACCGTATTTCCTATTTTTCAGCTCTTTCAAACTTTAAGATACTTTGGTATATGTAAGTCTACATATCATTATAATCGGCCCATTAAGTTCCCACTGCTAGGACGAAGGCCTTCTCTCATAGCAGCCGACGTATCCTTTCAAATCAAATCAATTCAAAATCTCTTTAATCATTTTGGCATCACAGCCGCACTTATGAACGTCAAATTATCACAATGACTCTACCACCGTATCGGAAAAAGAACCACTACTCAGAAGATACGGCAAGAAACTGAGGGGCATTTTTTTTTAGAGATTTTGTTACAATTTCTTACGAATCCAGCAGTTCTAAAGACTACAAATAACAAAAAAAGTGTCTAAGTTCCACTACTACTCGTTAGGCGATGTCGGCCTTCAGTCGGTGTAAAAACTCTGACACCACGGTTGGCCACACTCCCACATGAAAGAAGAAGAAGAAAGACTACATACCTATACAAAAAAGCCTGGCCAGTAGCAGTAGTAGAAAAAATCTTTTAATTTTCATTTAATTCCATCTTCTGATTAATACCCGCCTGCATGCTTCTAAGTCACTATACCTCTTTTCTCCCTTATTATCTTTTAATGAATGGCTCTCTACCAACACATAGGTAGATTCTGATGCGTAACTAAAATTCCAAGCAACCAGGAAACACGAGGAAGGTCCCACAATATCCAGAAATATCCGTCTGAAGGAATGCCTCCATTCCCAGTGCATCAGGTTAATTTCGCAAGTGCGTGCGGTGCCGTTCCATTAGTCCGAGTGACCTGTCTCCAAGGAAGGTCGCCCGGTGCGCGAGCTGATGCCGACCAGTATGGCGACTTATTGAAACATAGCGTTGGATTTGTGGAGATAAGCTCTTAGTTTTTGTTATATCAAATGTTAGTAACTTTAACAGCAATTTTACAAGCTTTTATTCAATTTCGAATGTTTTGTATGTTTGTTTAGTTCAAATCTTGCAAATTGAATCAGAACCACTTTCACTTATCCTGTGGAGTTGAAATTTTGCGTACTTGTCAAAATGACAATCCAATATTATAGTGACAGTCAGCTGATCTGATGGAGACGGAAGGTGGGCAATGGAACTCCTTGACGGATAATCGTAAACTACTAGTGTTGGGCTCATTTTACTAGTCATCTAGTTCATCTGCTCGCGGTTCCGATACGAATTTGTTTGTCTTGAAAAATATATTTTTCAACAAAAATCTTGTTATTATATTAACTTTAACAACAATCGGAGCACAAAGCTTATGATATGTTCTGATCCTGAGCAGTCTTCGCGTAACCCGACCAGTTTTCTCGTGCCCACTGTCGATGCCACTCGGCCAAAACGTCAGAGAAATCGAATTAAATTGTTGTGTTTAGATAGATAAACATTTTATTGATAAAGAAGCACTGGACTACTTTTACTTAAAACCTAAAAAATAGACGAAAAAGTTCACATTTCACAGTCAGCAGCCTACCAATTAGGCAGTTTTATATATTTACATAGATATATAAATAGACTTATATCTATCAAACTGTATTATGTACATACATATTTTTTAATTAGAAATACAAATATATGAAACTGAAATTTAAAAAGTGTATATTATAATTTCTTGTAATTAACGATTGCGTGTAATTCTCATGTCTTAAAATTGTTGTTTCTTCTCGGTCTGCATGCCAAAAATACGCAGACGTACCGCTCCTTATGAAGTAATCAGAAGCCAGCTCGCAACTCCATATTCTATAATTACGAATTTACAGTTTTGGACATGATATTTTTAAAATGCCATTGCATAACCTATCGTGCCTTGAAGATTCTTAAGGTAGCTGTAAAAGCAGCACATATAGGTATAATACAAACAATCAATTAATTGTTTAATAACCTACACCTGTTAGGTATAATTTTAAAAATAGAATAAAAAGTATAGTAAAAAATAATAGTTTGCCTAATGTTATTTTTACAAATGTTCTATACAAAATAAAAGTTATAATACATATTACAAACATAAACATTTATGTATTTTCTTACTAATAAATTAATAGAATCAAGCGTGTCCGCACAATTCCAACCACTTTAGCATCTCACGTGGCTAGCTATCTCTATCTCAAACGTAAACAATCTGGTCCGCGTCGATTTCAACAGGCCGGTCGGTGCGTCGGAATGTCCACACAAACTGGTAACATTACTGTTAACTAGTGCTGTCTGCGGGCAGTGGTACCGTTTCGGTTTCGGCTATGATAAGCCGAATGCTGAGCAGTCTTTCATTCGGTATTGATTCCATCAGGTTTGTAGACTAGTGATGGTTTTTTCTTGATAGTCCAATATTATAGAACAAGCCTTGTCTATTACTAGCTCTTTTAAATACAAATTTATTATCTTCAAATAGATGGCAATGTTATACCTGTCTCAAATAAATCAAAATAAAGACCGAACTACTGACACGTAAAAAATAATGTAAAAAAATCATGTTTGTTCATTTTTCAATCAATCAAGAAAAAATAATGCAACAAACTCCCACTTAACTTTACTTAACAAGAACTTAACTTTAGTTAAGTTCCTCTTTATATTATTATGACGAATATTCTATTTTTGGTTTTTTTTTGTAATATTGGCAACAATAAGAGAATTTACGCAAAACAATAGAAATCGTGCATTCAATATTTTTATTGCTTTGTAATAACTATATTCATTTTCCACAAAAATATATTAAAGAAGACCGCACCGAACGCTTATTTCGGCCTCAAAACTAGCTAGTACCATCACTAAAACTCGTCTCTTTCAAATATTTCGCCTCTAGAATTAGGCGACCTCGGACGGCCTTATCGTCAAGAAAGATTTGCGAGACTAATCTCTGTCTTCGCGTATCAGGTGCCGATTAAAACATTTTCCAAGATGTTACTCGGCTATTAACGATATGCCATCCGATGTGGAAAGCGCACTCGCCTCTGTTTTGTAACCATTTCGATGTGAAATTTAGATTTATCTAAATGCTCTCCTACAGAGATGTTAAGAAATGGCTGGTCGGTTGGTTCGGATAACTTTTAACTTTTACAAATAAACTTTTACTTATACTTTATAAATAATAATATTATAAATAATATTATGATAAAGTTTTGACAAGTTGAGTTTTATTATAGGTTTGTGATCAAGAGATAAGAAACAAGTTGTATCAAGGACTAGAAACATTTTTAGAAAGTATGCAATTGTTGAAGTCATAATAGTTATGTTTATTGTAAGATTTATTCATATATATAATATTTATTATTTAAGTTTTATTTTTGTTTGCCATTTTTGTGTGTCAAATAAATGTTTTTTTTTCTTTCTTTCTTTCTATTTAGGAGCAACCAAAAAACAAGACTTATTTGATTTTATATAAATCTTATGCAATTTAATATTAATAGTGTAGACATCAATATAAAATTAATAATACGCGTTGCTAATAAGGATAAAAGCAAACAGTACCTGTAATTTACTCATAGTATAAAAATAATTGCCTTTTACCATCCTAGCTACCTTACTGCGCATTATTATACTGTAATTGTGTTATGATAATAGAGTTTATTATTACATCCGTAATCAAGAGTTCTCGTATATTAATAACATCTCGTTCTCTTATATTATTAACTCCATTCAATTTCTTAACCGCTACCGTAATCTTACAGCCACGTTCTCCGATCATAGTTAATCTTTAAGTTATTTATCTACCATTTATTTACTAGTTGTCGTCACCCAGTAACAATTTACTGCTTATATGGAGATAGTCACCGATTACACCTATTAACTACTTAAATAAACTGCAAACTTTACATTTTTACGCTAATCACTAGCAATATTATTCGCATGCCAGCATTTGCATTAGACTTGAAGAAATATACAAAATTCTCACCTCATGTAACACGAAGAATGAGTGCCTAATACGGGCTCCTTAACGGGAATGTGCTTGGATTATTTGGAGAGATATTTTCTAATTGGGATTCGTTGAAGTCTTTTACTTGAGCGCTCTAAATATTATAGTCGTTAATGTAAAGTGTTACAAATTCGCATTAACATTAATTCGTACTTTATGTTTCCGGTCTTAAATATTATAATTGCTTGGCAAAATAACTAAAGTGAATTGAGCGTTTTGAGATGAAATATCGTCTTTAATTAGCAGAGCATAATTATTAGAAGACTGCTAAGTAAGAAGTTGAGTTCCTAAAACATTTGAGTGACAAAAAACTTTTAATAAACCGAAATATAACTTATGATTGATTGATTACTTATATTCCTTTTACATCCATTGAAACCAATCCATTCCAGATGAATAAACACCTTTGATGGCTCAAAATAAAAGAAACAGAACGTTAATAGTGTTCAACAGAATAATTCCTCTGTCCGTCACTACGGCATACATTGTAAATCTTCCATTCATCATACTTTAATCGAAAATAAGATCAAGACCTATCCTGTATGACCATACAGATTATTGAATGGAGAAAGAGATGGATAATAAAAATGAAGAGGAGTAAAAAGGATAGTAGTAAGATTACTGCGCCATTCGATTTCTTTCCAAGATCGATACACTATAAATCTTTTTGATGTCGTTTTTTTGTTGAGGTTCGGATAAACGCGCGAGCGACGGTCAGACAGACAGTTCTCGGCTACTGGCTTTGGGTTCGATTCTTGCGATGTACATTTATTTATTTGCGCTTCATTCTCGATTTATCGCCCTTTTATGATTACTTTTGACTGAAACGAGTGCAATTTAATGTATTTGTTTGTTTCATAAAACAAGAAATACGAGAATCTGTCTTCTGTCCATGAAAGTAAATCGTCTCCTTATGTATTTAGTGAATATTAATTTGCGGACCTTGTAAGTGGTGATATTGATATATGCAAATGTTAGGAATACATTGACGGTATCAAACATTAATTTGTCAAAATATTTTATCAAGTTAGGCCATTTATTTGTCGTAAATCAAATATAGTCATTAAGTCTGCGTAAATTATAGCATTTGTCATACATGTATAGGCCAAATTATGTTAATATTAAATATTCATTTGTTGTTATAAAATTATAATGTATTCGATTGGCTCGAGGCACACGCCTCCGGAATCGTAATATTAGCAATAGTAAGACCACACATGTAATAACCATAAATTCACATTAAAAAATACTCATACCTACACATGTACTGTAGGTTGAACCATATATTATGAATTAATCTTTTCTCTATGTTAATGCTCCTAATTAAACCAGTTATTAGTGAGAGCAGGTTTCGGATTTAACTAAATGGTTATGATACTTATTAGTAATACTCCTACAATATCATAGATCAATGTTTAGTGATATGTTGTCCGCCGAGTTCCTTTGACTATTTTTTCTTCTATAAAAATTCTATCGATTTCAGGTTCGATATTGACAATGTCAAGATGACATTGCAAAAATTAATATCTTTAAAAAATCTTTGGACCTTATACAAATTAATAGCTCAGCCTATATAGCGTATTTTCGCCTGCGATTTTTCGGGATAAAAAATACCCTATGGCCTTTATAGAACTTTTATTCATCATCATCATAATCAGCCTATTACGTTGTCCCACCGCTAGGACGCGGGCCTTCTCTCTTAGAGAGTGTATGGGCCATAATCCACCACGCTGGCTCAGTGCGTGTTGGTGGATGTCACATGGCTTTGAATTTTTGTTATTAATTCTTGGATATGCCGGTTTCACCGTTTTTAGAGCAAGTAAAATCCGCACATAACTTAACACAGTCAGTGGTGCGAGCCCAGCGGGATTCGAACTCGGGTGCGTCGGATCGGAAGTCGCACGTTCACCCACTGAGCCACACTAGCTCCGCTTTATGAAAGTGATAAGAACAATTCTGGCACAAAAGATCGCCATAAAAATGAATGATCGAGCTATCTCGTCCTATTGTAATGTGTACTTAATTACTGTACAGATATATCGAACAATATAGGTATTTATTGCGCACTTGATTTAGTGTCAGTAATTAATCGGATATGCAGCGGTGTGTTGTGAGTAGGTAACTACTGCAGATAGTGTATAAACGTACACGCTTTTGTGCTTTGTCAGTGAAAAACGTTTGTTGTTTTTGGTACTGTAATGGTAGGTACATTTTTCTTGTAGTGACAAGCTAATAAATAGTTTCAATAATTACAAATAGTCAGATAAAATTAACATTGTTGGTAATTGACATTGTTAACAGTTTTTCGTATTTAGTTCAAAATGGCTTAAATAATAGCATTAAATCTAACACATTTACTAATTTATATATTATTAGAAATGCTTATTTTTGCAACACCGATATGTACCTACATAGCTCTAACTGGGAGTGAGCTAGTTCTAACCTTACCGAGTTGAAATGTTCGAGACACTATTTCGGACCATATCTATATTAGTTTACGGTACTACACACACAATACAATCATTCACCAGTTTTTTTTTTGTGTAAAATAATCTAATATATGAATCTTTTGAGATTGGAACCCTGGGTCATTTTCTTTAACAATTAAGCGATATTCCCTCAACGTTTAATAGCTTAACGTCTCAGCGGTTAACCCATGTCGAACGCATGATTCGGTAATCAAAGGTTAGCGTAATTGCGAATTAAAATCGATTATTTTACAACGGCGCAAATTACGCGGCCAATCGAGCCGACGCGGTCTTTATCGCTCCAATCAATCATTCGACTACGTGCTTTCTTTATAATTTAAAATTGTTTAGTGACTCAAAGTACACATTCGTAGTTTGATAGTAAAAAAGTGACGGTTAAATTGATACTCTAAAATTAAGTCATTAAAACATTAAATTATTTAAATATTATTATGGACAGGAAATAGGATGATAGAGCAAAATCGCTACACCTATATATAATAATAATATATAACTTTATCTTAATGTATTATAACCATACATCATAATAAATCAAGCTACTCTTTGATGAAGCGTTGTAGATGCCTTTCTATGTCCACCCCCTTACTTACTTCATTTATAGATATCGACACATTGAAGCAAGGAGTGAAAAATTCAGGTACCTAACTTGTTTATTAATTTTTAAAATCATACTCAGGTTCGCTGTAAATCATCTCAAATTATGCGCATGCGCATCTCCTATTCTGTACTACCATTTTGGCAAGTCATAAATTTTATAGCCGCGTTAATAGAGAACTATGTCCTGTTATTTAAATTTTGTACGTGGAATGAATAGAAGCTTTAATGATCCTGTAGTATCTAATAGATATTTATAATATCGTCTTCGATATGATCCGATTAAAGCATCAAAATATTCTTTGGGAAGTAAATAAAACAATTTGGTAACATCCATCCCAATCGAATATAATATGTATAGGTACTTAATGTAAAATGCTATATGTAAGAATTCAATTCTAGTTTGTAGAGCGGAAGTGGAGTTGGGCTGGCCATATTGCTCAAATGGATAGGCACCGCTGGACAAGACGAATCTTAGAGTGGAGACCGTGGGCGAACACCAGACCACGAGGCCGCCCACCGAAGCGGTGGGTAGACGACATCTGAAGACACGCAGGTCATGACTGAATGGCCAAGGCAGAAGATCGGAAATCATGGAAAGAATTGGGAGAGGCCTATGTCCAGAAATGGACCAATAAAGGCTAAGGAAGAAGAAGAAGAAGAAGACCATAAATATACACAGTTTTACACAATAAAGTTTATTCTCATTCTTATTCCAAATATCCTTAAACAAATTGTGAATACGCTAGTCACTTCTTTATTAGCAAGTCCATTGTCCAGTTGTGTAGATTATAGAATAGTCACAAACAGAAGCGTCTTTCGCAGAACTCCTATAGGTACTCCTAACTCGTCTGCTACTGCGCATGGATACTGTTGAACAAAACCAATTTTTTCATCGATGCTTTTAATCCAACGTTGTCAATAATACAAATACCCAACTTCACAAATAAACCACTAAGTAAACAATAGTAATGTACGTACATATGTTCTCCATTATAAGCATTTGTAGAAATATCGATTTTCATTTAAATTTATTTAAAATGTATAGTTTTCGTCACATGACGATTTTTGCAATTGTGAAATTTTATTTAGGCACTTTCGGGTGCTTCTTAAATTTATAATTATTGTAAAAGCAAGTTAATTTAACTTACAATCTATTTATTCGTAGATCAAAACTAAGCAAAGGGTGATTTTCACTAGGTATTTTAAAGATTAAATTTTAACAGATTGTAGTAAAATTTATCTCAAAAATCGATGTTTAAATATTGATTAGAATATTAATCGATTTTAATTTCACATCTTCGTTACCACACTAATAAAGAATAATAAATGCAGCACGGACGGGGTTATTATTAGCGAGAAGCCGGGGGCGGTACCAGGGCCGCAGCGCACGGAGGAGCTACTGTGAAATTGCTACCGTCTGTAACTAGGTCCCGTCTTGTTGGTGAGACTAAATAGATTTTGATTGGTACCTTCGGAGGTATGATCTAGTAGACTAGTATTTTGTGTGCAGATATTAGTTCAGATAATGTAATGGCACTTTGAAAATCATAGTTAAGACAACAATGCTATGTTACCCGTACATTTAATTTTATAGTCGGGAAGGTATTTATATCCTTTCAGCAATGTTATAAGGAAATATGTAAAATGTTTAATGTAATTTAATAAAACTAACTAAGAAGTGGTTTTGGGATTCCTAATTTGGGTATCGTCTACAATAGTCTACATACACAGCCTTATCGAAACAATGGTTCCCTTGTTCATGTCAAATGGTAACTTGACATACCAGAGACAAAGACACGAGTCTATGGCGCCATCCCCGGACGCGTCTCGGAATCCAGTTTGGAGGGCACCATCATTGCCCACCCGTCCATATCTGGCACCTGACAAAAACTGGCGCACTCACAATATCGTAAATACATCGAGATTATCTTCGAAAAAAATGCACTCGCCACCATTTACGTCATATTCCAAATACCGGTGCACAAAGAAACTTGAATGAAATGCATCTACCATTCAACGACCACCATGATGAAAGCGCCAATCCAATCTCAACTTTATCCCTCAAACATAAAGTTCAAAATAACTTGCACGTGAAGATTTATAGTTGTTCTAGGCAACATAGAATGTCGATAGCAACACAAACACAGAGAGGTGGGTAAAAACAACACTCGAGGCTGACTGCAGCGCTACCAGGCGCGCAGCGAGCGCTGGAGGTCGCGGTAGCGCGAGCGGACCGGTCGCGTAATGATACCACTGCCTTTTAGGGCGAGAGTTATGATGCCTGATCGGTTTTGTGTGGATACGACATAAAGGAAAATAAAAATTGATCGGTTAAATTGGCTAAAGATGATTTATTCTTTGCGATTGTGATAATAAGTATCTTTATGTGACAATAATAGGACCAAATCTTGCGTCAAGGAAAGTCCGAGACAATAAATCGCTGCAAATGATTGCATAGAGTATATATTAAAACAATTGAATAATTATATTACGATATTAAAGTCATGTCCATACAGACCTTACCCACTGGCCCTTCTCTATCCAGTTTGTCCACTCTCATTAAGACCGCAGTACGTTTTTCCGATACTTGACGGCCACACAATGACATCTCCAACCGACTTCTGCTCGCCTGGTACCTCGGCTGTGTCTAGTAGATAACTATGATCATAGATAACCGCAGTTTTTCCATATCCAGCGATTTTATGTGACAACTAGCCAGCTTATAAGGAAGATACCGAGCATCTTAATGGCGTTATTGGTTCAACAGGCTGGGCTGTTAGCACGGCTATCTCTCGTATTTCTTATACGGTTTTATTTGGTTGTCGGTAACTGTTGTTTATGTTTTTTGTGGAATGTTCGTTGGCTTTGGAGATATGCTAATTGCGTGTTTTTCCACAGTCTTTTGACGGGTTGTTGCTATCTCGGCGTATTCGATCAGCTGTGGTCGCGATAACATGTTCCTTTTATGTCCATCTACGTGGAACAAAAACTCTAGGTACTCACCTCATCGGCCTTGCCATATTCGAGTAAAAAGGTGAGTGCGATGTTAAGGAAATATAAAATTCGTAATAACGCTTGTAGGATTGATGAGTAAGTATTTCGAGAATTGTTATCAAATTAGAAATCACATCAACAAACGAACAGTAGCATTGAAAAAAAAACGCTACAAACATCATACAAAAACTACAATATTTTCCCGGCTACTTAACTCCTTTTCAATACCTTTTCCGTCGATACGTTATCAGATCCACAGCCTCCCACGGGCACCTGTTTATCTCACACATCTATATGTGGGTGTAGATAACGCGGGACTCGAACCCGCTATCGGAACACGCGGCTACCGACGCTCAAATGCGTTTCTCCTGTTACACTTATTAAGCGTGTGTTCGGAATCTAACCTTGGATAAAGCCAAAGGTAGTAAGAAGCTTCGACTTATTGGAATTCACTTATAGGATTCTTTATGAGATAGATCGGAACCCACTAATTTTAGATGGGCGTTAAATTAAGCGTAGTCGTTATCTTTGTCTACTGGATTTAGAAAAAAAGTAAAAATGCAGGATTTAATACGGATATATGTGTGATCTATATCAGAGTAATCGAAGCTTAATTAATGAACGTATACCACTGATTTAAGTCGAAATAAAACGCATGTTTCAAGGTTTGTGTAACTACTACAGATGTGGGGTCACAAGTAACTGACCACTTGTCACTCACCGTTTAGTTTCGTGTATGTTTGTCTTAAACATAAATGAAGGCTGCTTATAAAAACTTAAAAGTAGCGTTGAGATAGACCTTCCGTAAAATGAAAATTAAAGAATTTCGGTTCTTCATTATACGTTTAAATTCAAATTTCTTCTGTCGTGTGGCCAACCCTGGCGTCAGAGTTTTTAGACCGCTCAAAGGCCTCCGACTTGGCCAAACAACAGTTGAAACTTAAAGAGTCATAAGATTGCATCAGTCTCGAATTTCGGTCTCTTTCGGTTTTTTTAACACAACGCAAAACAAGCACTTCTCATGGCCGCCTACAAACAGGTCACAACCGCCAACTACAACACCCAGTACAAAACAAACTGTCCGACCAACAATGTCTTCACTTTCCCAGGAATCCTAACCCCCGCCAGACCAAATCGTGCATCTGCGATCAGGCGGACACCTCGGCCGATGGTCACGAGCTTAGGATAAAGACGTACGCTTCGTTTTGCCGGTAATTAGTAAATGGTGGACGCAGGCGCCGCGACCGATGGAGATACCAGGGAACGAGGGAGTTTTAGGCTGAGTTTTAAACCTTTTTTAGGTGGTTTGGTAAGATGTCTTATACCCTAAAGAGGAGTAAGGAAAAGAACTTGTAGGCTGTAAGTGTTATTTTGTTGATTTGTTAATGTTTCTCATAGATGGCAATAAGAATATCATATTTAGGTTATTATTATAGGTTTTCGTACAGTCCAACTTTTCAACGTTATTAAAGCAGCAGGCTGGTCTTAGAAATTAATATTATTATATATGTGGTTTTGGGATAATGGTCCGAAAGCTCTCTTTAATGGATTTGTCTTATTCTTCTTCTTTTCAATGAACCGGATTAGTTTTGAATGAAACGAGAACAATTTCTCACAGATGATTGTCAACCTATAAAACTGTTGAGTCCAATTGGAATTTAGCGTCCAATCGGAACAAACGCGCTTTAGAACATAAATAGAGCCTTCATAATTAGTTCTCACACTTCCAACACTACTCTGTGTTGATCCATGGTCCCATAAAACTGACAAGATTAAGGTTTTACAAGGTGTTTTGGGAAAAGAGAGCCTTGGCGTTGTATACATGGAATACAGTAATGCGGTGTCATATATAGCATGGCTTTTCTCATCTCTAACTGAAAAGCTTTCCAAGCAAGAGCCTGGCAAGTATACTTTTAAAATGTAGTTGCTTGCGTTTCAGTCGCATTACAATTATAGAGAATATATAAATATTTTATTTACATTCCTCCACTTCTGGGTTGTCTGTAAGAGATCGCTTTGGCCGATAAGACCGCCCATTGTGGCAAAATATCGAGTTAATAGTTATTTTAGTTTTTAATTGTTTCTGTATTGTGGTGTTATATAGTGGTGCTCTCGAAACACAGTTTAAACTAGTTCGAGAGCCATTATGGATGGATTCACTAGTAATCCGTGAAAATATCTATTATGTCTCAATAAATTATTATTATTATTATATATAATAAAGAGTTATTATATTCTACAATTTTGAAACGTGCTTGCACTTGATTCTGTGCGTTACACTCACGCCATCTTTCGATTCTTCGAAGTTCGTTTACTGTTAAAATTTATACCATGTACCATATGACCATAATTCGGTACGCCTAGTTATCGTGGAAGCTGCTATAAGTGGATGCGCTTGCGCAATATGGTCCCTAAATACGATATAAGCGTGTTAGTTAGAGTCTAATGACGTGTTTATTGTTGTTTTAAATCACGTGCTTTCTCTATTTACAAGCGGCGTGATAGCGCCTTCTCGGATGTTGTAAATCGGTGATGAATTGTAATCCCGAAGAGATAAGATCGGAGATTGACGTCAAATTAGAATAAGTTTACGCCTAATTGGAAGCTGTGACGTCACGCGTCCACTTGAACTCATTATCATGCAATAAAGAAATGAGTTGAATTAAATCATTTCCTACTAACTCAACTTCAAGATACGAGCAGGCGTTTTTCTTAAAAATATTTCCTGAAATTAACTTGGCACGTGTGCTACCTGCAGGCAGATTGCACAAACGGCGCTTTAATTCTAGAGTCAACATACCAACTATTCCTTTATTGTTGAAGTGTTGACTGGCAATATCATATAAAGTAAGATATTATAAAATAGCCTTTCTTGATGAAATGTCATTGAAGCGCCTGCGCATGAAGCGCAGACGCATTATTATTTAAATTAAAAAGTTAGAATCTTCCGTACAAAGTCTTCCGTCACAAGTCACCTAACAGGCGCATCCGGGGCGTTTATTAGTGCAGGACGTCGCATCGTCCTGTAATTGGACACATAAATCTTGTCTCGTGCGATTGATCTCATGTCCGTATTATCGAAACTTTGAAACGTGAGCGAGGACTGAGGACATTTTTTTTTAATTAATGCTATGTTTGCAGAAGCAATGGTTTATCGACAAAATATTTTAAAACTGTGACTTCCTTATAATTATTATTAAATTGTCTACCCAAAATCAGGTGAGAGTTCACACTGTCTAAAAACGTAAAAAAATATGATTAACTTTATATTATTTTATTTTACTTTTTACGCCTGTGGTTGCACCGCCGACCTCTCTCACTCCGTTACTTTTTTCATCCAAAGGTTGACTGGAAGACATCGCTTTTAGCGATAAGTCCTCGTAGTTTGTAAGCCAATTCCTGTAACTTGTTATTTTTTGTTATGGTGTACAATAAAGCATTTTTGTATTGTATTGTAATAAATAAAAATGTTGTGTTGTAGCTAAGCCGGCAGTTCACTAGAGAATCCCCGGGGAATTATAACTTGAACAGCATGTTTCAGGGCCAATCCTGCCACTACCCAGAAGCAGGTAGCGTAGAACGGTGACAGGTTTGGTTCACATAGAGCCAAGAATCAAATCCAAGCCCCATTATAACTATATCTACCTACATCATCCATTATCGGCACTTCTAAATAAAACATCCCCGCATAATCACCTAACTACTGAATAAGCATATCAAAGTCCGGTAGCTTAATTTATTCCGTGTCTCCTGTCCGGAGTGCCGACGAAAAAACGAAAAGAACGAAATAAGAGGAATAAATCGAGACGTATGAATATACTTATCTTGAGAGGGCCTATCGCTGGGAGGGTCTGATTGTGTTGTTAGTGCTTTAAATGTGGATTAATGTATGAATTTAAATGTAAGAGAGCTTATGATATTTGTGTTGATGTTTTGATCAATTTCTGCGCCAACTTGTCAGACTTGGTACTCTGTGGCAGTGGCAGAAGTAGAAAGTAGTTAGTGATACAAACAATATAACAATTTCACTTTTTGAACTCCGACGCAAAATAAAGGGTTGTAAGTTGAACCACTATTTGTCTGCTGTGGCACCGTAGCTCTTAAACGGGTGGACCGATTTGGATGCGGTTTTTTTATTTGAAAGCAGGTTTTCTAGCAGTGGTTCTTAGACATGTTTTATCAAAATCTGTTCAGCTGTTTTGTACTTTTTTAGGTTTTTTTGTCGAGATATTTTCATGTTTTAGTTTACTGAAACTCGCTTGTTGTAGATGTATGCGTATTAAAGTAACGAGATTGGCAACGTCTCGCGCCTTGGGCTCAATTGTTGTACCACCCAGAAAAATTCCCTTGTGCTTTACTACGCTTGTCACCATGAAACATAAGCTTTTAAAAGCTTGTTAAAAAAATCCAATCATTTTCTATAACTACGAAAAAATAGTATCTTATGCACAATACTGCTTGACGGCGGAATAAACAGATACACAAAGTGAGTCTGGTGTGGTGGTATGTCGATAAGAGCACGACTCCGCTACTACGAGTTACGAGGATGTAATTAACCTGTTCATTAGCGCTCCTACTTAACGCGCGCTAAGTGCTCTCAGAAGCTTGGCTTAATGGATTGTTTATCAGATAGTTTAAATATGATTCAATATAATTTAAGCGTA
Organism: Petrophora chlorosata; assembly: GCA_951640565.1. Taxonomy (NCBI): domain Eukaryota; kingdom Metazoa; phylum Arthropoda; class Insecta; order Lepidoptera; family Geometridae; genus Petrophora; species Petrophora chlorosata. The sequence goes on from OX621192.1 coordinate 19,483,228, forward strand.
CTGCTTGTGAACCACTGTTCTGCTGTAGTTATTTTGTATCGTCATCATCATCAGCTCATCACGTTCCCACTGTTGGGACACGGGCCTTCTCTCGTAGAGAGAGTATGGACCATAATCCACCACGCTGGCCCAGTGCGGGTTGGTGGATGTCACATGATGTATTACTTTGTATGCTGATTTCTTTTCTATTCTTAAAATTTAGCCTGGCACGTCTTGTGTCATCTGCCAGCATCAAGATGTAATATCTAAAAAGTTATCAGGATAAAACTTTTTGTGTAAATGTGATAAAAGTTTGTTTCTTTTGAACAGAAAAAAACTTGTACAAAGGACAAATAATTTCTAGCTTAGGCCCTTTTTAGGTCATTATCGATAGGATTAGTTTACGTTTTCCTAGAATTGTCGATTGTCTACGTAACAAATTCTAACAAGAAACTACTCGAAACTATTAACGATACCACTAACAAGCCTTTTTCCTATTAGCTCCAAAATAAAAATAATTAAAATAGCTACTAAAAACTTTCTCTACAAAACACTGGCCATAAACAAAGCCAAATTTCGAGTAAAGAACGGATTTTGTTTTCGAAATTCGAATGTTATATTTAAAAAATTCGAGCGTAACGCGGCTTTAATCAGATAACCATCGGAAGAAATATATCGTTTCCGTTACAATAGGGTTGGAAGGATCAAGTTTGTAAAGCCAACAAAATGAGTTTAGTTATACAAAAATATGTAAAAATGTGATGATGAAGTGCAGAGAATATGAAATAATATTAGTTAAAATATGAAACTTATTTTACAAAATAAAATTGTAATTTTTCATGAGTTATGAATATGGTTCTGTGCGTTTCTGTGTTCTGGTTTGAAGGGGACTTAATGTCGCAGTTTTTTATGATATTAAAAGTTCTCTTTGGCACTGCAAGTTTTATGGGCAGGCGTGGCGCTTACCATCAGAAGAACGACTTACTCGTCTCATTACTTAGTTGAATAAAAAAAACAATGGCATCGAATGCATAACACATTACCTAGGTATTTCATTTGTAACATGTTACCATTTCGTTATCAGCTTAAATATTACACGAAGGGAATAGAGATGGAATAGATTTTTGCTATATATATATAAGTACGTTCTACAACAACATGTATTTATGTCATAACTATTTTGGTTTATTCTAGTTTCTAAAAGAAACTTAGGCTTCGCTGCAAACCGAAAATAACCTTTTTAACCACCGACGCAAAAAGGAGGGGTGTTATAAGTTTGAGCGCTATGTAATGTGTGTCTGTGGCACCGTATCTCTTAAACGAATAAAACGATTTGGATGCGGTTTTTTTTATTTGAAAGCATGTTTTCTAACGGTGGTTCTTAGACATGTTTTTATTAAAATCGGTTCAGCCATTTGTTACTTTTTATAGGTTTTTATGTCGTGGTTTTTTTTAATTATCATTTTGATTATCTTGTATAAGTATATTATAGAATTAAGAATTAAGTATATTATATTACTAGCTATAGCCCGTGGCTTGACTTACTCACTTTTCTGGATAAAAGTATACTATTTTTATGTAAGCTATCTCCATTCTAAATTTCATTTATACCCGTGAATTTTGTTCAGCCTTTGTGACGTGAGAGAGAATAAACACACTTACACATTTGAATTTGTAGTGTGACAGTGTGATGAATTGATGATTAATATAATACCTGAGAAGTATCTGCTGAGTCAAATACGCACCTCAAATAATTCTGATCAAAGTTAGAGAGTATATTTTTCTATTTATTACTAATAACTCCTCTCTATACTGACTCACCACCAACCCTATACGCTTGGGTTAGTGACCCGTAAGGTCAATGAGAATTTCACGGTAGGCATAAGGGTGCGCGCACACCGCGACACGGTACCTATGTGAGACGTTAGGGCCGGTACACACGCGGCGCTTGAAGTTATTGACGGAAGCCGATGCTCTTAATGAGGCTACCGGGGACAAGATATATACGAGGCATGGACCCTGATATTGATAATGTAAAGGCTGATATACATTTATATCGTATAAAAAAATTAATGTATATGGCCAAAAAAAGCACTACACCATAAATAAAATACCTACAGAGTGCTTAGAAATACTAAAAGTTAAGTTCTACAAATGTTACAGGAGGTTTTTATCTGCGTCGTATTTCTTCGAACTCTTTTAAAACATATTCGTATAAGAAAAATAAATATATAACCCAGTGACATTTTGTACTGGGGCTTCCTTATCCAAGTCATGTACCTTTGTGTTGAAATTACTTTGTCTATTTGAATTTAAAGGTACGGGCATAAAATGATTAATGAGATTAATAAAGTAATCACCCTGTACGCGTACGGCGGGCGGTGCGTACCACAGATCGAGTTAAATGGCTCCTTATCTCGGCTCCTAATGGCCGCTGGAACATGTCAATTCATCACTTCATGTCTCACACGAACCGAACCTTCTAATTCATTCTTTTTTACTCAACATCAAGTGTGGAAGACAGTAGCAGAGAGACAGCAAAGACCAGGTGATTTAATCAGGTAGCACGTTTACGCTAAGCTTGGGTTAGGTAAGGTACTTGCGGAATAGTAGTATACAACAGTCCAGCAGGGAGAAGAAATGTCCCATTTGGTATAATTTTTGGTATGAATTTTAATAAATCAAAAATATTTCGCTAAGGCACATTTCCTTCTCGGATCGATTTGGTCTGCTTGGCTTTCATACAAGTAAGAACCTTAGATGATTGGGTATTAAAGACTCGAAAGGTAATGTATCGTTCGCAGGGTGACGACCGCAGTACGGTATCGTGAAGAACTTCGCCAAGGATAAGTGTGGGTGCAATGCAACAGCTGTTATGAGTAGGTCTAACTAGAAGAGTATATATTTAAGTGATAAAATCTGTGAGAAACATAAACGTGTCGAGATTATATCAATGACTATGATAAGGTTCGTAGCGTTTTAGAGTATGGGACTTCTTTGTCGCCACAGTTACGTACGAAAGTAAAACAATAATCAATCGTTATCAAAAGAGTGCTATATCTTAAAAAGAGTAATGAAATTTTCTTTGAAAGTTACGATCTTACAAATGGTTTATGGTCATCTCACTGATCTTCAAAAGCGCGGAAGCTAGGATACTGCCTCCACTGTCGCTCCGTCATCCTGCCACGATTGAAACGTCCACAGATAAGTGTGAATGTTCCCTTTGATTTTTATGTCATTCGCGGATGATAAAATGTAAATAATCACGTATTTAAATAAACAAACGATGCTGTAAAAACGTCGGCAGGTTTTATTCGCCTGTAAAATGTTGTTGGACAAGAGTACGCAAAAAGTTTGGTGGAAACTTTGCAAGTTTATAAGCGAGAGGGTCTGACGGGTGTCGATTACGTGTTACTTGTTTAGAATGTAATCCCTGAGGAATATTAAATCAAATATTAAAACTTTGCAGGTTCAATAAATATAAATTGTGGCTTGCTTGGCTTTGTGTTTAGATTACCTATATTTTTCAACTATAACTTAAATTTTTTACAAGTACAGTTTTGATATTACTTGGTAACCTACTGCCGGGTAGGATTTTATTTATTTAATTTAATGCAGTTATGGTTCTTACAACTACGACAAAATAATCAAATTAATTTGTCAAAAAACGATTTGTGTATATTTTTTTGAATCCTGAATGAGTAATCAGTTTCCAAGTTAGGATATCTTAAGCTTAATCCACTATTACAATGACTTTCTTATACGAATTTCAAGCTACTTGTCCTTATCAACATTTTCCATTACGCTTATACGTCTTACTTTAAGCGTGACAATATCATCCTCTTTTTACTTTATCTTTTACAGTATCTTGCCACCGTATAAGTGTTTTAGTAAATGAACAAAAAGTATACGGAAGCCCTAAGTCCGATACGACGCCGACAAAGGGTTAATACGGCCGGAGGTATTATAAATCAGAAGGGCGGTTATCAAAGGTTCGACAATTAAGACGTCCACGGAATCCGTGTGGAATGGACCAGCTAAGTTCTTAAAATGAGAGCGACGAAACGCGACAACCCGGTACCTTCACCTCGTGAGAGATATATTTGTTTAGAAGGAAACTTAAATCACAACTTGATTACACTGAAGTTCCTGTAAGAAACATATTAATTTTAAATTAATGTATTTACATTTTTGTGCTTATTGAATATGGAGATATCTTAAATACTGTGCGTTTTACTATCGAAAAGAAAATCAGTCTTATTTTACACAAACTATTATTGAATATTGAATCAATAAACTAAGTATATAATTTTAATTTTCACCAAATTCTTCTTATGTATTCTTCTGGCTCACTTTATTCAACCTTTAGAAAACAAAAGTATATGCCTCAACCAGCAACGACATATTTGTGAGAACATGTTTAGTTTATAGTATTAAAAATTGTTCGTACATATTTCTAAAACATAAAGATAAGATAATCACCTGCATCTTACTAGGAAACACCTATGTTAGTATTATCTAATGTATTTAATTATACCGTTAAAATATTTGTACCTAATTTGTGAATTTATCTTTGTTCAACCTGTCAATAAACATTACTTGATAAGTAATGAAAAACAAATTAGGTATACCTATTGAATAGTTTAGAGAGCAATTAGCCTAATGTACAGTTATTGAAAGGTTGGTGAAAAAGCCTCTGAGAGTGATAATTCTAATAAGAATATAATATTGCTATACATTTTCTTATGGGCAGGCGTGGCGCTTACCAACAGACGAACGATTTGTTCGTCTCATCATTCAATATTATAAAATAATAATCTTACTTTGTAAAACGGCACTTCAGTTCGCTAGTCCTCAGTTAATAAAATTAGCGCTACATCTTGTAGCGAGCTCTTATTACACCACCGCCATCGTACTCATCGTACTCATCGTACTCATCGTACTCATCGTACGCGCCAACAAAGTACAGAATCTTCAAAATGTTCTAACTTTTTATAATATCCCGACAACTTCTCGAGAACTCGACAGGTCTTTACGTCAAAACATTTTTAACTCGAGAAAAAAGTTGGAAACAACACGCCAACTATTCCGCTCACCAAAAAAGGGCTAACAAATAACTCGACTCTCGATAACAACACTCGGGAATCGATTTCGAGAGTAACCATTTAATTATTTTATCGATAATCTCGCATCGAGTGGCCGGTAACAAAATAAGAGAAGCGCGGAGTAATCGTCGCTTAGCCGACGCCCGGTAGCCGGCGGCGGTAACCGGCCGATTTTATCGTCTCATAACAGACTCGATTTATAAGTATCGATTATATGTATCGATACATCGATACGCCGCGCTCACGGTCATTTGGCGCTTTTTTCGCTCCGCTCGCGGTCTCGAAATAACAATTTTGTTCGATAATTAGTAAGTAGTTTTATGTCGGGCGCTTACTTTCAATGAGATTGTGCAAACTTGATTGGAGCCGATATTAGAATGGAATTCCATTCCACTAAGAATATTAATTAAAGCTATCTCCTTGAAGCTTACCCGAAGGCTTACTGGTTCTACTGACCTACCTCTAATAAAATTTGTTATAAAATTATTAATATATAATTTGAAAGAATATTTCGACAACTAATTTGTGTCTAACCTAAGCGTAAATACTTATTTTAACCCTTTTGTACACCCGAAATGGGTAAACTGCTGGAACCATAATATTGTAAAATAACTTATGTACACAGTTTTTAAAATAAATGGGCTAGCGTATTGCTTACAATCGCGCAAACGACCAGCTCGTCTCGTCATTCAGTTAAATTAAAAAAATGACATTCTGATTCTGATGTCTACAAATCTCTTACGCAAGAAATTACAAATACTGAATCACTCACGGGAACAATTTTATTATTCTGATTGCATTACACTAGTTTATTTTTTACGCAAAACGAATAGCTATTGGTATGCCGGCAATCTTTTTTATTTTCTGTTTTCTTTAAGATGATTCACCATCGACCCTTATAAGACCTATAATTTAATAACTTCAGTCACAGCAAACAATCGAAGCTTATATTGAACATCGAACTTCGAAAATAATTTTAAAAATGTTCTACCTCTGATAATGTCTACAATTTTCTTCTGACCTTGAACCGTAAAACTGTTGCAAAACTACAATTTTCTTGTAAAGGTATTTTGTGCATTGTTTGGGTGTGCTTTAGGTGCACCGTGCGCATCGGAACGCGGCAGGGCAAATGTCACGGGAACAATTATTGTGATTGCATTACACTAGTTTTTTTTAATGTTCTTTTTAATAGCATACATAACTGTAATTTTAAATTGTGTGGTCAAGCGACCCATTCCTATCCGTGTTTCGGGATAATGCTCGTTAAACAATCGGTGAGAATATTGAATTTAATTTATATATTTTTCATTAAATTAATTTCACATTTATCACTATACATATATTATTCACTTTTATTTTATTACCACATAGACTTTTCTCTTAATGTTTTCGAAATATCAATGATGTTTATATAGGTAAGTCGCGTCAAAAGTTAAAAAAATAGATGCCTACTTAATACATACAAGAAATAAAAATCCCGAGCATTGTTATTTTAGGATTGTTAACCAAAGTCAGTCGTTAGTAAATTATAAACTCAATTAATTGTTCGCCTCCATGTAACTACATATTTGCACAGAAGTAACACTAAGCACATATTAAATTAATGTGACATTCAATTAATATTTCACTTGTTTCAGATGCGCAAGTAGCGTTACAAGTAGCGTTAGTTGTGCGTGGATGTGATACGTTCTTTATTCTATTGATGAATCCCTGTGATGGGACACACGAATATTAATTTATTTTGAAAATTGATTATTTTTAATAAATATATTTTTTGAATAAATTTTATATTGAAAACAATTATGCGTAACACACTGCTCTGCTTAATGCGTAACTTATTGCTCTTGATAGACTTAACACTTAATGAATTAATGAATAACTCGTTATTGGTAACACCACTATACAGAAAAAGTATCAGTTTAAGACAGGCTTCAATATAAGTGTCACAAAGTGCGGTCTTATCGCTTAAAGCGATCTCTTCCAGACAACCGTGAATGGAGAAGAATAACATATATAGGCATGGATGGTGGCATTTACTTAACACGTGGCCCTAATAATATGGCTAGCAGCAGCTGGATAAGAGTAGCCAGAGATTGTGGTCAGTGACGTGCGGAGGCCTATATCCAGTAGTGCGATAAGCTGAAGATGACTTAATACGAGATCTATGTATTACGTGTGTATAAGAAATATGTGTATTTTTTATAAACTGGAACATTTGACATAGCTTAGAGTCAAACACGTGAGTAATACCAACAAAACTCCAAAATACCAAGAAGCAAAACTCTTTCACCCGAATTTTGACGAGTTTAAGAGTGACAATAAAACAATACATTTTGACAAACAGCCGTACAGTTATTATTGTATGTAGATGTACGGTCAATCGGCCACGGAGCCACTTTGTTTATGAACCAATTTGCATAACTTAACCCTTTCACTGTCCACCATCTACCGTCCACCGTCCACCGTCCGCCCGGTGACGTAACAATACGGACTATGGACTTTTTATTGGAGCAAAAAATAAACGCATTAAAACGCTTGCTGCCGATTTCTTTACGAGCAACGGTGAAAGCCCGGCCTATGAAAAAATTAACGCGTAAACAGCGTGATCTCAATTTAAATAAATTATTACGTCGCAAAACCATCCGACCATGGGCACTAATGCTTCGGCATAGAATTAAAAAATAATCAAAGCATTGTCACGCAAAATTAACATAGCTTTTTTAATGTGACATTCGTAAATGATTGACTAGTAGGTATTGGTTTCATTTAAATATTCAAATTATACAGTTAATGTTGTTAAAAGGCCATAATTCAGTTTTAATAGACTCGAGACCGTGTAAATATTAATGTTAACATTTTTATAATTTTATTCTTGACGCTTCTGTAATGGCTAAAATTAATTGAGGCGCAACGGTAGTGGGAATAAGAACTGTAACCAATCATGTTACCTTTCATAGTCCTACGTATCAAATTATCATAAAAAATACTTTTTAATATAAAATCTGAATAGTTGGACCAAATGGACTATAACTAAGAATTGAGGCAGTAATTCCATGTCAGTTATAATAGTTTCCAGTTAACATACGTTTAGTAACATCCTGTAGAAACCGCAACACTCTAACATAATTAAGTTTACTGCCTGAGTTTTGCCAACTCTTTCCTTTTGTCTGTCTGTTGCATCATATCTCCTGAACACAATTAACAATACAGTACCGACATAGCTAAGGCGGTAGTTACTACGGTTAGCGGTTGACAATACAGTGACACAGCACCGGTAGTAGTTTCCACGGTCATTTCGGTCAGTATTTGTTTAGGTACATTGAGGGACAAAAAGTAGAGCAGTTTTGTCCTTTTTAAATTGCTGCTGCAATTGCAAGTGTTAGCAAAAAAAGGGTTAGCAATGTTTTGGTTTGTTTGTTAAGGCAAATTATTTGTTGTTTATACCTACTTCCTCAAATATAATTTTGCCGGTCTTTTTTTTAAGTTTAGGCAAATTAAACTCTGTTTTGTGGAATCAGGTAAATGATGGTAATCGCTACGCCTGGTTTTTTTATAATCCATGCACCGCTGCACTGCTGACGTCGCGTCGCCTTAATACATCAGCATACGGGACTCGGACTATGGATTACGGACCGTACTCTCTCTGTCGTGAAGGCCCGTATTCCAGCATTGAGGACGTGATGGGCTGATGATGATGATGATGATGATGACAAGACTCAAATACCAACAATTTGCCTATAAAAATAGTTTTACTATGTTTAGTAATAAACCTTTACAATGTATTCTCCTCATCAAGTAATCTATTAAAAAACTTGAATTGCTTCATTTTAATGCAACAATAAATACACACCTACACATAAAACAGTTACTACTCCGACCTAAAGTGTTCATAAAGAAGCGCATAAAAAGGCATCTACAGTTACTTAGAACAATAAACGCCAACGGACAGTAGTCACTCAGCTACTTCAAAAAAATCGTAACGGTCTCATCTTTTTAACGAACTTTTTTATCAACCCTTTATTGAAATTCCGTTAGGACCAAACAAAGATAGACTTCACGGTCACAAACTGATAGATTATGCAAAAAACCCCACGGAGTCTTCCTTTAGAATGTATCAGTCGAGTTCTGTTCCCATGCTCCCATAAAGGATCTCAACGGCAATCGATATTCACGGAGATGACACCTTGTTTGAATATTCACGTGTTCCCAGGCATCGGATCGAAAGGGTTGCCTAGGGTGGATGCGTCTATAGGCAAATTCGATTATCTCGCAGCATTCTCACGCATCCCGAGACGACTATAAATCTCTGCATACGAAGCATAATAAAAAAAACGCTATTAAAAAAGAACTATCTATGCGCGACCCCCGACCGAATATGCATAAGAAAGGAACCGTACACACCCAAATTATACGCCGAGGTGACAAGTGCTGCACCCATCAAGTACCACAATAACCCTCTGCTAGTCGAGCCCCGATAAATGCAGTTCTTTATGCGCTCGCAATTTTTTTTCTATAGGTACCGTATACCTGTAACCCTCGCAAAACGTGGGGACAGTTTATTTGCATTTTTTTTTCTATTATTCCTTTTCAAATAGTATCTTAACCCTATTCAGTAATGTCAGGGGTTAGGTTGCACTTAATATTCAAGAAGGGCAGGTACATTTCTCTTAATATTCTCGCATAAATTATAGTCAGGTACATTTTGCTCTATTGTGCATCGCTAAAAGGGTCGGTTTGCCAAAGAGCGAAATGCGAATTGTGCTACCGAACTACTTTGATTTTTATGACCGGTACAATAAAGTCGTTAATTTATCGAATGACACTTTGAACTCCGATGTTTGATTCCTGATACGAGCCGATCTACGACATTTCACTTCCTGAATGGTTTAACCCGTTTCCTTTGTAAGAATTTATGCAAAAAAGTTTCTACCCATCCTATTTTTTTATTCAATAAAATTTAGGGGCTATGCACATTATGCAAATGCGCGCATAAATTTTAATGCGACACACGAAGGGTTGATTTGCGAATTTGATCATTTGTACGTATAGTTTACGGGTTATTATTGCTTGTTAGGTTTAATTTGTTTTTAGGGTTTATAGCAAGTACGCGATTTTTTTAGCTCCATTCACCGTTTAGAAACGCGGTTCTTGATGATTTTTTTTCTCAGGGATGTCGAAGGAAAGGTCCTACCGTTACGAGGAGGTCGTATGCGCGGTTGTTACGTTTTTTATTGTGTCGGAGTGACATATGAACCGGGACCGCGGATTTGGATTAGAATATGTAATTACTTCCTTTCGGTCGGAACCGTCGGAAACGGTTGTTCGGCCGTTATTTAGTGTTGCCACCTTTGCTCCGGCGTGGGTCGGACGCGGCCGCAGGTTGCTGCGCCGCGTTTATGGGTTAACATGCTTTTTACAATTGTTGGGGAAATTATCTTTGACAAGACGGATGTGAGGGACGTATGGTACTATGGAGATTATAAGCTTTATTATTTGACATAAAACTATTAATGAATAAAATTGGAGCAGTTGTTTTGACTTTAGCTTACTGGGCTTACTGGAGCTTCCTGATGTGTTATGTTTAATAACTTTTAACATTTAATGTATTATATATATATTTATATATATATATATATATATATATGATTAAAAAGTTATTAAAGTTCTGAAGGTACAGTTTTATTTTTCTTAATGGAATACATAAAGAGTTATAATTAATGTTTATTAACCTTGACCGTACAAATTACTTAAAGATATTTTGTAATAAAACTAAAATGGTTATTTGCTCTAATTTTTATGGTTAGTGCAAGTTTTTTTAATGTTAGAACCCCATTACCCATAACTTTGAAACGACAAAATAAACAAACCTCAGATCCGTTATTGAAAAAATAATGAAAACGGCGGTACACTGACTGTTGTCGAAGGAGCATTCGCAAAAAACAAACTTTTTTCGAGAAAAAAATCTTCTGGCCCCTTTTTGCGGCGCAGCCATTGTCTCCGCTCTATTGTCTTGGCGATTTGAAATATTTTTATGCTTTCCGGATGACGATAATGTTTTTGACTTATTTTTCGATAACTATTATTTAGCGAATTTATTGGTGGTGGCGGCCATTGTTTTGGTATCGAAGGGCGGTCGGTGGCGACGACGATTTTTATCGATTTAATTAGCAATTTGTACACGGATGCCGCCGGCGCCCGCCGCCAACAGCTTTCATAAAATTACCTAATTGCGTTCGGTGACAGATTCTTAATTGTTGATGCTTGTCAGATACAAACTAATATGAATAATGTTTTTTTTGTATGTGAAACTTAAAAAAATCAAAGTTATAGTTGAGCTGAAACAACTACTGTCATCACTCAAACATGGAGTGGGGACGTTAGCATTACTTTAATAGCACATAATAGAGACTAAGGAACGAGATGACGACGATAAGAAATCAATAGCCGCATTATTTTATTGAAATTCCTGTCTATCTGAAAACCAAAAGTTATTTTAAAAATATCATACACCGCTCCGCATATTAGACTACCATTTATGTTAAATCAATAATATTGTAATGTGACACATCGCTACGTCTCCGTCCGTCACGGTTGCTTTTTTTCAACGTTTAGTCCTGGTGTGACACGAATCAATTCATCTATCTGCATAAATGTTTGATCGAAATTACCATGATTGCGCAAGCAATGATTTATTTGCAAATTATTCAAATGACTCATTGATTCCAATCAATGACTTTTTGTACGAATCGCGGATTAGCATGAAAATAGCGAAGGTGCATATATAATTTTACGTAAATACTATAATATATTTGTTTTGATTGCAGCTGTCTGTGACTCGTATATTTTAGAAAAAATGTAAACAATAATAAATGATTCAGGTATACATACGTATATTACGTATTTATTATATTAAGCTGTATTGAATTTAATGCCGTAGAGGTTAATCACTTCTAATCGACAAGTTGCATTCTTTTTGCCGACTGTTTATGTTGTCCGTTACAGCTTTTTAATGGCTGTTTATATCTTCATTCGCTGTATAGATAACTGTTTTAAATTTTTAATTAAAGCTGATATTTGCATCTTCATAAACTCCCTGCTTTGAAAAACTGCCTAACACGTGCCGAGTTTACATAACTGATCAGCTGATAGACGTCAATTAGCGGCGAAATCATTTTAATGAAATGAAATGAATAAAATAACTTTTTTGACATAACGTTATAAATTTAACAGTTATAATAGTAATGTGGACTATATTACAGCGTGTCAATACATATTCTTTCATTATATAGGTATTAATCTTGAATATGACTAACTCAATTTAAGTTATAAGTAATTTATGTAGGTAATATGCTGTGAATAGGCATTGGCAATAATAAATATTATAAAAAATTATAACATTCAAACATACCATCCAAGATGACCTGAACGCAAAAAGGAAAAAGACCCTTGCAAGGAACTTGCTTAGTGCTTCCAAGTCAAACCTAGTCCTAAGACTAAGGGGAATGTTTCATCATAAGAAGCGTAAGATAGCAAAACTGAAAGTTAAAATAATATTGCGTTATATCCTTGTTCCGACTAGTAAAATATCGTGCAGCATTTGTTTATTCTTGTAAAATATGATTTATCTTATATTGCTTTTTTTATTCATACGTTTATTTTGAAACCCTTTCTACGAAGTAAGTTTTGAACCAGCTGCAAAATCAAATAACAAACTATCTAGTATATGCAAATGAATCATAAATAACGAACGCATTAAATTCGATCAATAGTTAAAAATCACCGGTATTTATATGGTAATCTGCGTAACCCGGGGTTAGACGAGCCGACTTCAATAAACGTCACTTTGGAACCTTGTCACAGTAACAGTTTCAAACCCCTTATTTTTATATTTTGAAGTTTCCCATAAATTTAATCTACTTTTTACAGTTTATAGGTAAGTTTTTAAAACAAAACTAAAACCTGGCGTTTATTTGCAAGTTTATTGCAATTTTTACTCCATCAACAACTTTGACATAGTAGTTATTAAACTTTCGAGAATTGTAAGTACTCATGAAATTATCGGATCTAATTGCACACAGTTGTCAAAATATTGTAAAATTACGTAAAATGTGAAATATGTTGAAAACTAGAAGCTGGGATCACTGTGTCATACTAAAAAAGTAAAGTTACATAAAAACTTAAATGCGACAAGGTACTACAGTGTCAACAAAATGTGTATGCAGTTGTTGACTTTCCTTTAGTGACATTGAAGGAATTCGAAATTTGCATTGCAAAGTAGGCGTTCGTAGTTTCCGCTCCGGTATCGACAATCGATGATTAAGTGGAGGTTATTTTACTTGTGACGTTATGGAGCAGATGGTCGGTAGATATGGGGCTTTAACAATAACACACTATATTCTTGATTTTCGGAAGTGGTGCCTGTGTGTGGTCGGTAGATGTCGCTAGTCGCAGCAATTATTTTATTTTTAGTTATACACATAAAACATAGGTAAATAATTCATTGTAATTCAAAGTTTAATATAAACATAAAGTGTCTGGTAAAGTTGGTTCTCTAGAGATCACACAATTTTGAAGAAAAGAAATGAGAAAACTGACTCTACCAGTATTTCAGAAATACACCGCTAGAGAAGATGAAAGAAAGAGAAGCACCAAGAAACTTTGCGCTGAATAAAGTTTTGGTATTATATGTTTACTCATCTGATAACTTTTCCTAAATAAGTGAAGACTGCACTAGGTTGTGCCAATACAAAAACAACAAAAAATACGTTAGCAGAGGATTTATAAATGTTTATTTGTCACAGTTTGTTTTTTGTTTTGTCAATAATGTCACGCTCGTCACTCCCACACTGGACATTCGTCGCGCTAACATTTATGTATCACGATGTCTTTCAACAAATTAAACTTAATTTATCGCTAATTTTGCTAAATTTAGCGCTAACATCCAGTGGGTGTATGATTTACTATATTAGTCACATACACGCAGCGATTATGTCGAGACGCATTGCTGTCATGCGTCGGAGCACTACTTGTACGCACTGCGATCAGTAGACGCTCACTCACTACGTTTTTTAACGCGACAGCTATAGTACAGTTTAGTATGCAGTAGGCAATTAGTAGGTAGTAAACAAAATGTGAAAAAAAGTGTTGAACGTCCTCTATTTAACTTCTGTCAATTTAAAAGACCAATGTTTTGACCTATTTATTGTCTCAGGGTGACGAGCGCAGTGCAGTACCATGCAAAATTTTATAAAATCAAAAAATCAAAAGCTCTTTAATCAGTTTAGGTATCACAGACGCACTTATGAGCATCAAATTTATCACCATGACTCTACCACCGTATCAGAAAGAGAACCATTACTACGGCAAGAAACTGAGGGACATTTTTGGAGCTCTTGTTACAAGTTGTTAGTTTTATACAATTTTATGTTTCTTACGTATGTACCAGTTGGCTATTTTGCAGAAGTGTTATGTTCCAGGCATCTTTGTCTACTATACCTACATATAGATACAAACAGTTCAAAACATAGTTATAGGACTCTGAAACTGTTATAGACTCAGGCAGCACCACGCTTGGTGTTGCTTGCCACCAGGTGAAAGACCTGCTCGTCTTGTCACTCACTTGTATAAATAAAGGTGACACGTCTGCTTGCTTTTATTTGTTAATAAAAAACGCTGCGTGTTTCTCTCCAGTGCGTGACACAACCAGACGTGTTATTTTTGTCACATTGTCATCACAAGACGGTTCCGGCCAAATTGCAACTCCGCGATGCCACCATGCATATTCAACACCGTCATTGTCTCACACGTATTGTGTCCCACCTGAGACCTGGACCACTCCAACCTGACCCCTCGCATCACTTCACACTACTGCTTTCTCGTACTAATGCAGACGAGTAAAGAGGCTGGGGAGATCCACGTAAGCCGGTGTCGTGACACAAAAGAGTGTTCATAAAATGTCAGGCGAGACTGGCATCTGAAAGAGTGAGGCTCAAAGGTTTACGAGTAGTTAATTGTGTACTTGAACGTTCTGTTGTAAAGTTTTTCTGCAAGTTGCGTGGGCGACGTTTCAGTATATCAATGTTTAAAACACGCGACTCCGCCCGCATAGAATTCTATATATATATATATATATATACTAGCGACCTGTCCCGGCTTCGCACGGTTATTATACATATAAACCTTCCTCTTCAATCACTCTAACTATTTAAAAAAACCGCATCAAAATCCGTTGCGTAGTTTTAAAGATTTAAGCATACATAGGGATATAGGGACAGAGAAAGCGACTTTGTTTTATACTATGTAGTGATGGTTATAGAATAACTGTTCCCTCAGGAACTGATATTTTTTCCTAAAGTAACAACAAAATTAAAATTTCCTCCAAATTCGTCTCCAAATTCGTCAAAGCTATGAGGTAACAAACAAACACACACACACAGAGAAAGAAAGAGAGAAAGAAAGACTCGAATTTATAATATATAGGTATGTAGGATTAGAGCAAAGATCATTAATGAGACTCTGGTTAGTTTCGCTAAAAATGGCAAGTTTTTTTTTAGCTTGGTATACCAAGTCTAATATTTAAAAAATATAAAGTTTACATGTAGCCTAAAATAATGTGAAATAGATTTAAAAATAACATTATCTAATGCAGCTGGTTCCAAGATGTCACAACAATTATTCAAAATTGCGTGAGTCAGTAAGCGCGGCTACACATCGACGTTGCCAATATTCGTATCATCTTTTGCCAAATCTATGTCGAAACTAGACAACTATTTTTGCAACAAAACAACATTCTATGACCCAATGACATTTGGACTATTTTTTTCTCAAGTTTCAAAAACCGTTTAATGTTTGGGTACTTCTTCAAGCCAGTTCTATATATCATTCCTATTTCGAGTGCTGTTGTTTCCTCGCCCCTCGCCCTACAAATATATTATGAAAGGAGCTACATATCGCAAAGGACAAGGGAAAAATAGACAAAGTACGAACCAATATAATATGTTGTTAAGAAATTGAATGAAATTATACATATTTAAATTAATATTTTGAATATTCAGATGTTCTAAATTACGTAACTTACTGTAGAGTTTTACAAAATAAATCAGACATTTAATATACATTCATTAATTATGTATATATTTTTTTTTTACTATCCTATACTGTCCCACTGCTGGGCAAAGGCCTCCCCCAATTATACATTAAAACAGATAAATAAATAACATTTTAGCTGTCAAGTAGTAGGTAAATTAATTAATAAATTCTCAAATAAAACTAAGTTAAGTAGTAATACAACATTTGTATAATGTAAAAAACTAAAATATCGATTATACTGTTACTTAAAATATTAAAAGTGGTTTATTTATTTTTCTAAAGTTGTTGTCAGTGAAGGCATTTTGTAAGTTTGAACAATTTCCTTTTGATTTATTTGATGTCTGTCTTATAACCTGTACTTTCCTAGCAACAGGTTTCTTCTAGGAGAGCGTGCTACATCTTCAGCCGCATCGACACTTAACAAAAGGTGAGATAGTGACCAAACGCAAGCCTGTAAACAACATATAAAAAATAATACCAGCTCAAAAAACATCCGCAGTTTAAAGCCTATCGAATGAAAAAACCGATATTTGTTATCCAAAAAGAGGCCGTTATCTTACTTAAGCGAAACAAATCAATTTCGCGGTCAAGTATCTAATAGGCTTTCTTAAAGATGTAAGACGTTTGAGAAAATAAATAAATTGTTATAATTGATGATGGCTAGAGTCCGGCGGTTTCTCCGACTTTCGCAAAAAATGTTACTAATGCCGCCCGGTGACCGGTTTGCCACGGGCCGACCTTTGACTCGACTCTATGGTTCAAGCGTCTTTACGGTGTGCGATTCGATTAGGGAGCCATTGTTGGAAAGATGGCAGCAATTAAAACACACTTGTTGTATAAATACATAAAAAAAATTAAACTATTATTTGTTTTCTATCTGGGTGTTGGGGCATGGTCACACGCCATTGCTTCAACTTTATATAGAGAACGGGGATAGGGGTAGTACTTTAATTAGGGGCAGTTAGGCATTCTATAAAAGAATAGGCAAAAGTCGCACTTAATTTTTAATGGTATTTTATATCGGTCGTATCGTCGATACTAAAAATCTTCTCATGTAGGCTCAAACATTTATTAATTAAATAAAATATTTCTGTAACGATCGTCCGTTTGTTACCCGTAATGGCGCGTCAGGGGCGACTTCAACAACGATTTATCTGACAGATAAACTATCTGATAGATATCTTACACAACATTTGGCAGATCGATGGGTCGTACGTGACGAGATATTAAGTTGTTTTAGTCGTTGTGAGAAAGTTTCGCTTGCGGTTCTTTAATAATGTTGTATGTTATTAATTTTGTCTATTCTATTTTTTCCATCACAAGTGATTGACTTGGGAACTTTTATTAATTGTAGGATATAAAATATATTATTAATAGCCGAAACCTTTAATTTTATCCGCATATAATTAAGTTTACAAGTTTGAGAATTCATAATGAATCTACGAGCAGAATACTCTGTACCAATTTGAGTATAAGTAGGTGTGAAAATATAACAACGAAGCAAATATAAGTAAAATCTACATTATTTCGGATTAGAGAGAGAGAGAGAGAGTATTGATCATGTTACACTGCCCACTCTGGTCCGATGCGAGCTATATAATGCAGTACCGAATCCTAGTTGTTCAGAACTACCATACTATATGCAGCACTTCATGAATTTTACCAAGTGTCTGCAAAAAATATAGTCCTGACTGCTGTATTTCGCTAACACCTCTTTTTAACCAACGTGCAACGGCTAGACACTATGTTTGTCTGTTTTGTACCAAAACACCTGTCCAGTAACCCCGTTGTAAAAGTCCTTCACATTTAGCAAGCACGCGACGAAAAACGGCCGCAAGTAGCCGCCGCAAAAACGCAGCGGCACCGTGCCGTGACGGCGACGTTTTTGCTAGCGTGTCTATGTGTAGGTGGTATAGGGTGTTTTAACCGGAATTGTCTAGTCAAAAAAATTAATTCGAAAATCTATAGATATTTATCAAATAGGCACAAAAAATAAACTTTTAATAGTCATAAACACATTACCAATCAATGAAAAGTACGTAAAAATAAAATTTAGTATACCATGATCTTCTCCATCTAAAGATTGCCTGGAATCTCTTATTAGCCATAACACCGCCCATTGTACTATTCATTTTTAAATTCTATTTTTATTTTTTATGTTATTATGTTAGGTGTGAAATAAGGTATTATCAATCAATCAATCAATTAATCATGACTTTGAACAAAAAAAGTTTTGTGACGACTATAGATGTGGCGGAAGACCTCAATGACAGTAAAGATCGAGGTACAATACGAGTAAAAGATTATCCCGTTCAATTTTATAAGTACTTCACTAGTCGGTCAATTTGTCTGCCATTCGGCCAAAACTGCCGACATACTCCACACACCCCACCACTGCAGCGATGTGAACCGCACGGCATTGGTGTTCGTAAGTCCGCAGCCGTAACGCTTCGCGGGAGGCGCTGGACATACTTCAGGCGACGCGACGGTCGGCGGACGGCGGCGGAGGCGGAACTGTGTTTAGGTGGAACAGTGAAAAATGTTCTATTGAAAAAAACATTCTATACAGTTAGTAATAACATAGAAGACAAAGACGCATGGAACATTTCGCTTCTACCAAGTAGCCAACTAGCACATAAGAAACATAATATTGTCAAAAACAAACAAAATATTGTAACAAAAATTCTAAATAAAAATACCACTTAGTTTCTTGCCGTATCTTATGAGTAGTGGTTCATTTTTCGATTCGGTGGTAGAGCTATTGTTATAATCGACGAGTGGTGCGAGGCCAGCGGGATTCAAACTCAGGTGCGTCGAAACGAAAGTCGCACGTGTTCCCACTGAGCCACACTCGCTCCTCCGATAACGCTTCATTGTACACTAATAACATAACAAAAACAAATAAAAATATAACTTAAAAAATAATTAATTTATTAATTTATTTACTTTTTACGAATATATTATGATGTCTTTTCAGATGGTTCCATTTATCGTGTATTGATAAGCAACTAAGAGAAGCATATGTTCCGTATGAAAAGTATCAAGATCAATATTACCACTAAGAACGATCAAAGTAACCATCAGCAATTCTAAAACTAACTAGCAGCTTCCAAACTCCGCAATAAAGTCGGTAATGACGACTGTTAATAAGATATTCCGGTAATGACACGAGCCCCAGCCGCTCTGGCTCGCGGCACGTCTTAATTAGCGTAATTACAGAACCGTAATCATTATTTTGTACACAAGGTAGTCTACTCTACGGTACTGTAAGCATTTTGAACGCAATTGGGTTTGCTCTAGCAGAACTCTACTGCTAAACTAGAGTGAGGATTTATTGAACTGAGTGATGAGATGTCCATGTCTTTCGCCTGATGGCAAGCGCCACGCCAGCAGAACCTTTAATAGGTACCATAAAAAGCGCTGCGTAGCACTGCATTGCGCTTGTCACCCAGAGATATCAGATATTAAGTCTCATAGGCCCAGTTAGCTACAATGCCCAACACAGCTCACAGTACTGCTTGCAAACAACCAGTTCACAGTACTGCTTGTTTTCTTGGCGGCAGACTAACTGACAAAACCCAGATGGTCTCCCGCATACGAGAGACCTACCACGAGTAAAGAGTATTTTTTTAAGCAATTTAAATCAAAATCAAAATCTCTTTAATCATTTTGGCATCACAGACGCATTTATGAACGTCAAATTATCATAATGACTACCTCCGTATCGAAAAAAAACCACTCAGAAGATACAGCAAGATATATATAAAATCGATTATTATTATTATTATTTTAGCCGTTAGTGTCCCACTGCTGGGCAAAGGCCTCCCCCAATCTTTTCTTCCACTCGTCCCTGTCTTGCACCTGCAAAAAATAAAATCGATATATACATATATATATATATATATATATAATATTTAAACCATCATAGTCACTAACGTCGACCATTCTCCGTAGTCA
This sequence comes from Petrophora chlorosata, assembly GCA_951640565.1. Lineage (NCBI taxonomy): Eukaryota > Metazoa > Arthropoda > Insecta > Lepidoptera > Geometridae > Petrophora > Petrophora chlorosata. Next base: position 19,503,357 of record OX621192.1, read on the forward strand.
TGGTGCTTGCAACAGTGCTGGAATATCAAGTTCTCCAAACAAAAATCTGGTAAGAATCCAGTTTATCCGATGCGCTAAAAATCCGATTTTGCGCTTTACAATTCACTTTGCCGAAAAACAACTTACACAAGGGTAAAGAGCTATTAAATACTTGCAGAGAATAATGTTAAGAAGAGGCCAGTTATTAATCATAAAAGGGATACGGTATGTTTTATAACAGCAACAAAATGTCTAGATCGTAAATAAAATCTCTCTACAACTTAAGAACTTTTTTCCTTCATCTACTCTGTAATCAAGACTACATTTTTTTAAATTTCCCGTTGATTGTGTGAAATTAAGGCGTCCCATGAAGCAGGACTAATTGACACTGGTGATTAGGGGTCGCTGGCTCGTGTCTGCAGCCGTAACGTCGCCGCAACGCAGCCGCAGCGCAGCCGCCCGCTGCGAGCCATGCCGAGTATGTGGAGATAATGATGAAGGCAATTTAATCGAAGTTTAACCTCGAAGCTATTTAGTGATGAGGAATTTCATGCATTTATTAGGCTGAATGTGGATTTGTTGTTTTTTAATGGCTTGAAGAGAGTCTTAAACCATTGCGGTGTTTTTCTTCTGGCCATATCTATTACTACGATATTTTTGTCAATCAGAACAAGTATCAAGACTGACTTTAGTAAATTTAGTATTATAGGAGGGGTTCTATCGGTGTCCTTTAGGCAGGCCGAGGTCGCAGGGGAAAGTAAGAGCGAGTGTGGCTCAGTGGGAGCAAGTGCGACTTTCGATCTGACGCACCCGAGTTCGAATCCCGCTGGCCCCGCACCACTGACTTTCTTAAGTTATGTGCGGATTTAACACTCGCTCTAGAAACGGTGAAGGAAAATATCGTGAGGAAACCGGCATGTCCAAGAATTTTTCACAAAAAGTCAAGGACATGTGACATCCACCAACCCGCACTGGGCCAGCGTGGTGGATTATGGCCCATCCTCTCTCTATGAGAGAAGACCCGTGTCCCAGCGGTGGGAACGTGATGGGCTGATGATGATGATGATGAAACGTTTGCGTGTGTTAACGATCGCCAACGCCATCTAGTTCCAAACAGGTGCACTAATCTTGACTCGGGTCGATTGAATGCATTTTATTCTTGCATTTTATCATTTGTTGTGTTACAGTATTAAAATGTATTGCATACCGGTGAACATAACACATCACACAGCAGCGAATGTATCGCTTATAGGTCTTTGTTTAGCTATTAATGTAAAGCGACGATGTGGTCGCAAACGGAGCACTTAGATCTAGAAAAAATTGGCAGTTCAGTGACTGCTCAGACCTCCTTGATGGTTGACCGAAGATCACCCCAAAACACGACTAGGTCGCTTGTCTTTGTTTGGTGGAATGGAGGCAATTACGAAAACCGCGTTTCTTACGCACTAAATTTAGCTGTATTGGAATTAAAGTTCGGAAATTATTGTGAGTCGAAGTCGTGTATTGGAATTGGTTGATTTTACCATTTACATAACATTGACTTTAGCCACATTTGACGTAGCACCACGTCCAGTTACACAACTTGAAAATTTCAATTTGTAAAGAATCGACAGCTTACATCACCGTTGGCAACATGTCCTTCTGCCGTCCATCACGTACCACCCATCAATCAGCGAGGTGCGAGTGAACGACCGTCCACAATCGCTGACGTCAGCAATTGTTTCATTATGGAGGACAAAGGAGTTAAGTTTAGACGTGTGTCAGTCGGGATGGTAGGTGGTAGACGCTTGAAGTGTCGATGTGCTTAATGGGAGTATTGAACCTCATACAGTTTTATACATCCTGACCCTATTTTAGAAAGTTTGATAACGCGCTATCATAGCGCTATAGTTTCCAGGTGATTTGCTATGAGAACCGAGTTTAAACTACTCGCCGATGTGAAGTTAAATGTCTAACCACAGGTGATCTCAAATTGTTATAGATACAGACATTATTAAGAGAAGAACTAAAACCCGTAGTGATGGAAAACGATGAGATTATAAGCACGTAGAAATGTGAGTTTCTATCAACATCTGAAGTAGTTTTTTGTTTCAATCAAGTATCTTAACTGAATGATAGAGCATATGAAAACGTTCCTGTAAAGATCAGATCGACAGCAATAATCGAAGTTGCTACTGTCTGTCTATCTAATTGGTGTGTGGTCAACTCTGGTGTATTTATAAACCGCCTGAAGACCATCGACATGGCCTATTTGTCATAAGACGACAACCGGGACCGATGGCTCGTGCCCTCTGAACCATGGTCAGTACCACACAAAAGGACAACCATCCAACTCCTGACCGCATTGAACGTTATTGAACTAGCAAATCTGTTATGATAGACTAGGTGAGCTACGCTGCAAAAACTACAAAATTTTCTAAGTGGCAACGCTATTAGGTAGGTATTCAGGAGATAGAAAATTTCCCCATAATCAGTCTTCACAAACTTTGTGTATAAAATCCTTTACACTATAACTGATTGACATCTAAACGTTTCTAATAAACACTGCAGTAGCTGCAACAGTTTCAATCACCGTCCGTGTGACTGTGTGACTGACAGAGCACTTAGAAAGTCTCGATAATGACGAGTGTCGATAACAATTATCGCACGATAATTGCTCTTCGCCACTTACAGCGTTTGATCGACGACACGCGCTCGTTACATGAGTTGAGTTTAGCTGTAGTGAGGAGTTGTCAATATTATAAAATTAGCGGTTCTGTCGCAGAAAATTAATTACTATTTCGTAGTGTATGACGCCCTGCGACTAGATGGAGCGACAATATACGGTTGCTGGTAGCGACTGGCGAAGGAAGATCAAGTTCAGTGGCGAGCTATAAGAGAGGCCAATGTCCAGCAGTGAACTGATTAAGACTGATGATGATGATGATGATGATAATGTGGTTTCAAAGGACGTCCAAGGACTTGCGGGTAACCTACAGGTTAGGTCTGATGCCTAAAGCCGGTATTACATACTGTGCCTTACTCTCTACTTTCTCTAGTTAACTCGTGTATTTTGTTCTTTAAAAATAAGACACACACTGGTGTAGATCAAACAATAGATTTTTAACTGTGAGGTATAATTAACAGGGCGTTCGAAAAGTTAAATTTGTAAGTTTGTTGACACCATGGAAACAGATCTTAGATACTGTCGATACTATCAGTGCCTATTAGAGGCCATTAATATTGATGAGCACTGAGCAGTTTAAAACACTTCACACTTTTCCAAAGACAACAATCTTGGAACCGAGCAGTTTATTTATACTACAACATTTTGTAAGCCATTTCATGAAAATAAAATAAGCGCGTATATTTTTGGTAGTGATGTCTTCTTCCGTGATAGGCACAGCGTAGAAATACAACAGTAGCTCATTTATGACCATGTTAATACGTGAACTGTGTGAGTCCTCGCCGTTTTATTAAATATTTATGATGAATAAATGACGAAAACTTTCATACTAAAAATGTTAATACATCGCTAAATATATTTTTTTTTACACTTAATAGATCTAAGTTTGGCCACTATCTCGCCTGATGTGAAGCGATGTTGTGGCCTAAGCTGGAGCACATAGATCTAGAGAGAGACGGCAGTTGAGCGGCTACTCAGACCCGTATCCTCGATAATTGCAGTTTCTCTTTATAAGTATACAACATACTTTATTATTTCGATTTCCGTACATAACGTACTACGTACGTACGTACGTAGACTAAGCATGCTACTTTTTTTTAGGTTAGTTATAATCACTGTATATATTTGAACATACTTTGTAAATAATGCTATATAGTATGCTAGCCAATAAAGTCAAATAATAATAGAAAACATTTTTTTTTGTTTTTATATGGTGAAGAAATAGGCAAACTCGTGTGGAATTAAGTTCGTTTGTTTTATTTATGAGTTTGCGGACCATCCAACCCCAGAGTTGGCCACACATCCGTACGAGAAAGGAGAAGAATGACTTACTATTTATATTATACGTTCGGTGCATCTGCGATGCCCAAATCGAAGAGAATCTTTTGAATGGTACCTATCAGCGTGGCAGTTGCAGTAGAAATGAGCAAAAGTACAATAGAGAAACATTTCCTACTGTATTATAACTAGATCTGTAGGTATCTGCGACCCCGATGCTTGCTGAGAGCTACAGTTTTACACGCTCGCTGGTCACCACCCGCCAGTTTGGCCAAAACGTTCTCTTTTCGGCTCTAACGGTAAACTATCGCTTTACAGTTTTAATTATGGGCTAGGAGATTATACAAACGATATGGTCAGTGATAGCATGGTAGGTGGTCACTGGTCTGTCTTAAGTTATGTTGCTAATTTAGTTTTATCTGGTGATATGTTAGAACGGTCCCACTAACCCTATTATGTGTTATCTATTTAACAGTTATTTATAAAAAGCCTTTTGCTTTTTAATTTTGGTGTATTTTTCGTTGAACATAATTAAAGTATGGCTGTTCTTTTAAAATACGTAGAGTGGTTCGATATTAACTGACTCAATAAACTTTGTTCTCTTAATGGCCTTTTACACAAACAATTAAGGTTTTTACTATTCCTCCTAGGAGAGTCACAGGTTATTTTAAGTAACTAAATTAAAATATAATTAAAAAAAGGAAAGATTCTCAAACTACGTCAAACAACTGCTAACAAATCTCAATTTACCGCTTTACACAACCAAATATTTTTTGTTTTGCTACTAAAAACATTAAACATCAGATCGTCTTCCGCTCCACTAATTCCAATTCCTTCGATTCGCAATTCCCTCGTAGGCACAGACGCACTAACAGTAAACACAACAAACCAAACGGCGAACACGGCCAATAAAGAGATGCAAGCGAACAAAACTCAACAAGATTCTGTACATTAGACAACCAAATTGAATGAGAAATAAAGTTGCTAACAACATCAATGAAATCTCCACATCTATTGCATAATGCAATTAAGGGATCGAACATAGCAGTGGGATAATCTGCAAGTCACACTTTACACTACCCTATCTCTTAGCACCGTAACCATTGCTTCGTTTGTTACGAAACAAAGAGGTTAAGTTGGACAAAAAACGGTAATGTATTCAAAGTGACTTGTTAGATAAATTCTCGTTTTTTTTTCTCGTGTCATTTATATTCATTATGTATGGCAAGTTGTAATTATCGTATTAAGCATTGGTAGATACCTGTTAAGTGTTACTTAGTTGTTTGCTTTTTGTTACATAGTATTTACATTTGAATGCAACTGTTGTTTTTTGTAAGTTTCGGCACGTGGGGCTGTACGGCTAATTTGTTGAGTGCGTTTATAAAAAGATGTATGCTAAACAGGCGGCGATAAAAAGGTTGAACGATAGGCACATCACCACCTGAAGTGAAATAACTTAATTAAGAGCTGTTTGATTTATGTTTGTATTAGAATAAAACACTACTATCGTTTTCATAAAAATTAGTTATAGTTTTGTTTAAAACATTTATTCGAATATAGTACGGAAACTCAATTATAGACATTATATAACGTCAATAATTATATATATTTACGTATACAGAAAGAAAAAAGAAGAGAAAAAAAACATTTATTTGATGACCAAAAACAAACAAGATAAAGAAAACAGAAATGCAAAAATTATCAGATAGAGGCAACAGCTTAAACTTATGTATATGAAAACTAAGATGGTGCCAAATAGTAAACGTATTATTATCTCTAAGTTCTATGTTCTAGTAATGGAAAATGATATTCCTTTGGCGTATAAATATACAATGTTGCAATAGGTAATCGTAGATCTTATAATAAATTAATAGATTAAAACAAAACCTTGTAGAGACAGGTGCTATGCTTCATTGTGAAGGCTCAATGCCAACTGCAACTCTACAAACCTAGTATATTATTGTTATTGCATTATTCTACAATATCTATTATCAACACAAGGACATAATATACGTTGCTATGAAAGTCCAATAATGGTAATGCCAAAATAGCTCGCAGAAAACGCTACGAGCCTCTACGAGAGCGCTACGAACTTAAAAGCTCTCTGCCTCTACTCGCTCTACCTGCCTTAAATTAGACATCAACGAGATGCTCTACATTTTCTACATTTTCGTCATGTTGCTGATTCTTCAGGCATTGACGTTTCTCAAAACAGGTTATCTAAGTTAAGACACTTGCTCCAAAAGTGACATGATGGTTATGATTTTTTTAAGCCATATCGTCTGAATAACGCAAATCATAAATTTTAGGGTAGCGTACGAGTACGTGTGGGGTTTTCAACCCCGACTTAAGTCGCACTTTGCGTAAAATGTATATAGTCCCAAATCAATTGTTGATACTTATTATTAGACGGGAAGCCGAGGTTAAAACTGCTTCCCAACAGGTTAAAGTTGCTTCCTAACTTTAAACTCGGCTTCCCAAAAAAAATAGCATTAAGGTCCTTTCTCAGGACCTTAAGTACCAACATACTAAATTTCTTCTTTTCAAAGTCATAATATTTTAAGTCAAAATTTTATTTTTTTTGTTAATTATTGATTTAAAAATATAAATAATTATTATTTTACAAAAATATTGATTATTGAAACACACAGATAATTAAAAAACACAAACAAAAACAAATTAAAAATAGTAATAACTAATCTAATCTAATAAACCACTACCAGTGGGCAACATTCCCAAAATGCTGGCAGCATTGCCACGTTGAATAGCAATGCTTATCCTTTGGCCAAAATATAGGCCAGCATTTTGGTCACGCGTTGCTTCGACAAGAAGTTTTGATGTAACTTGATGTATTTTAATTGATTTGTATTGTGTGTAAATGACGTTTAAAATTGCATTTTTTTGTGGCTATTTAATAAATATTTTTCGACTTTTGACTTTTTTATCAAAATTCATTCAGTAGTTTTTGCGTGAGAGAATGACATCTATCCATCCATCCTCACAAACTTTCACATTTATAATATTAGTAGGATTACTAATTCGAGTCAAATCTAAGGTTGTTTACTCCATCCCACACACTTGACATTTGCCTCTATTCTATAATATCCCATAGACTTGACATTTAAAGCTATGGCGTCAACAGACAGATAAGTATTGCAGCATGACTCCCGCGCTTGTGGCGAGCTATCTGATTGCACTGCATGCTCCGCCGTCATTCCTTCATAGAAATCCAGTGTCTGTCACTATGTGCGATACTTATCTGTACTTAGGTAACAATAATTTCCGCAATCACAATCCAATACCTAATGATCTATATATTTCAACATCTTGTAGATAAATGTTTCGATGATATAAAAATGGTCTAACATTTATTCTTATTAGTACCTAGGTACTCAATCGAATAACATATTGGACAAAAACCTGCTTATATCTTTTAACTAGAGGAGCGAGTGTGGCTCAGTGGGAGCATGTGCGACTTTTAATTCGACGTACCCGAGTTCGAATCCCGCTGGCCCTTCACTACTGACTTTAAGTTATGTACGGATTTAACACTCTCTCTAAAAACGGTGAAGGAAAACATCATTAGGAAACCGGCATGTCCAAGAATTGATCACAAAAATACAAGAACATCCACCATCCCGCACTGAGCCAGCATGGTAGATTATGTACCTCTCTCTATGAGGGAAGGCCGGTGTCCCAACAGTGGGAACGTGATGGGCTGATGATGATCCTTTGGCTACACTACCGACTGAGATTTAGTTTTGAATACATATGTTTTTAATTATTGAATGTGAAACTAATTAAAATTTAATAACTAATTAATGTAAAATCTTTTAAAGCCGTTATTGTTACCTTTAAGGATAATTATTTCCTTAGTTATTTTATACCTGCTACCTATTCCTGTCTGCGTTTTCTATCTTACTTCGAGGCACGACTTCTTGACGTCATCATGTTTTATCGCTTGTCATTTTGTTGCAATTAATATATCGTTATTTATTGTTATGGTTTGCATATTGGTAAATAATAGCTGGATTAATGTCTTGGAATCACTGCTTTGTACAATATAAATGTACTCAGTGATTTACACGTTTTATAATGTATGGTAATTTCAAGTTCATATCACTTACATGTATGGACATACCTTTATTGAAACAAAATCTTTTTCTTTATTTAAATATACCAAAGAAAACTAAATATTACTACGTAAAAAAGCGACACTCTAGTAAGTATACAATACAGTAACACTTTATTGCACACCAAATAAACACACAACACAAAAAATAAATCGTAATGAAAATATACATTAATAAACTATCCTCATACCTAATTGTTAACTGAATGTTTGGATGGCAGTGCAACTAAGATGGCGCTTATCATCAGGTCTCTGTCCTTGTTCGTTACACTACGTTATATGATAGCACAAGAGCCTATTATATTACGTAAAGCCTATAGACACAAGGAAAAACAAAACTATCATAAACTATAAGCAAAGAGTACTAACTATTACTTACGCTATAAGTCAGTTACTTGGGTTAGAGCGATTCCTGTACTAAAGGAAAAGGTCCCAAGTTCAAACTCCGGCAAAAGCAAAATATTTTGTATGCCTAGAATGTTTGACAAACAGTTATTAATTTTACTATGGAAACTTTTGTAAGCTACCAACCTGTCTAAGCATGTATACCTTCAGTTTACTAAGTTTAGTTGTAGCTTTCCTAAGAGAATAAATTATTAAACTAGACCTGCACTTTTTAATGTCATCATATTAAAAATAATCTACCAAACCCGACGCATTTCTGAAAATGCGCTTCAGATACAGTTCGACTTACCCACTGGCCCAGCCGTGCTGTATATCAAGAACAATCAACTTGCATAATTCGGCCAAGTGCGCTGATAAGCGTGATTTATCATCAGCGATCACGTCACGCGACGTCGGAACCGGTAACAGACGGACATAAGCACAGACAACGTGACATAACATGACCATTTGTTTAAGCCGCTTTGTCTAACGTGACAGTATTGAGTTCTATCTATAGGGGAATTAATTTTAGTGTGATAGCTGTTTGTCTTGACGACGTCAAACATTTATGCTGTTATAAAGATTAATTAAATAACAAAATAAGCTTTCGAAGTGCTAAAAAAGTAAAGTAGTATTGTATTATTATGATTATGTAGTCTATATCATCATCAGCCCATCACGTTCCCACTGCTGGGACACGGGCCTTCTCTCAGAGAGAGAATAGGCCATAATCCACCACGCTGGCCCAGTGCGGGTTGGTGGATGTTACATATCCTTGAATTTTTTGTGAAAAATTCTTGGACATGCCGGTTTCCTCACGATGTTTTCCTTCACCGTTTTTAAAGCGAGTGTTAAATCCGTACATAACTTAAGAAAGTCAGTGGTGCGGGGCCAGCGGGATTCGAACTCGAGTGCGTCGGGTCGAAAGTCGCACGTGCTCCCACTGAGCCACACTCGGTCTCACTGAGCCACACTCGCTCTCCTATGTAGTCTGTATATGATATTATTTTTTTATACTCGTTAATTTTTTATACACAACAACACCGTCCCTTACAGTTTCTTTGAGTGGAGAGCACTCCAAAGGTTGTCTGGAAGAGATAACTATAAGCGATAAGACCGCCCATTGTAACACTTTAGGTTTAAGTATTGTTTTGTTATTATTTCTTGTTTTTGTGTGACAATAAAGCGTTATCTAATCTAATCTAAAGTAAGTGTAATAAAAAAAAAGACGTGTGGCACTCGGAGACTGCCGCGGTAAAGCTATTGCATAGCTTTCGGAGTGGGGGGTGTTAGGTTATTTTCGTTACGGAATTTCTGGATTTGGTTTCCACGCTCAAGGCCCGCGATAGAAGCTATGCAATAGCTTAAAAACCTAAATAAAAAATGATGGTAAAACATATTTGCACTAGACTTTAAACTTGACCCTCCTCGTATCACACTAATATTATAAATGCGAAAGCTTTTGTGTTTGTGTGTTTGTTAGTTCTTCATGCTGTAACGGCTCATCGTATTTGAGTGAAATTCGGAATGGAGACATCCTGGATTAACACATAGGCTAAATTTAATCCCGGGAAATCGCGAGTGGAACCGCTGTGTTCAGTTAACACTTAATAAATATACAACATCTAACAATATAAACTGACGAAGAAGAAGTCCATACCTAGACGCAGTTAAAGGCTGAGGATGAGACATGAAAAAGGGAACCTAGATAATTGCTAATTGACAGCTAATTGTCTCAGGGGGACGAGGGCAGTGCAGCGCCTCGCAGGAATTTGCAACACAAAGTTCTGGGTGGTGCTGTTACTGTTATTGGCAGGCATATTGCTTACCATCAGGTGAACGACCAACTCGTCTCGTCATCGTCGTCAGTTGCATAAAAAAATCTTCTGAGTCTACAAATCCACACCTAAATTCCTCGCCATATACCTACTCATAGTTCCACCTTTCCCGCGGCCTTGCAACAGATCGCGGCGACAGATCACAGCGATAACCCAGTTACGTCGCTGGACGACAACCGGCGACGCAGGTGCGACCAGTGCGGCCAGCGCGACCAGACGGGTACCTGACAAAATAATCTGCTTATTGCGAAAAGAGCCAGTTTCGCACAGATGTAATGTTTGTTCGTAGGACAGCTATAGGAGGGGAGTTGTAATTTCGCAAGCTATGAAAGTTATATCTATAATGGCATCCCAACAAATGCGAATAACGTTAAGGGGAGAAGCATTGGTAACAGAATTTGATTAGAAAGTAGTTGTTTTCAATAAGAAATCTCAATAAACAGCTTACTTATATCATCATACAAAAGTTTCTTGCTTTTGTTTTATTTGACAGCGTCTGTGGTGTTGTGATTAGGTTGGCTCAAGTCTCATACGTCACTGAGGTTGCCGGCTCGATTCCCGCGTCAAGACAAATGTTTGTGAGAAGAGAAAAGCCCAAGCATTTTTTTCGTGTCTGGGTGTTGTGGGATCATGGTCCTCATAGTTCCTGGTTCCCTAGATACAGGGAATCCTATTTAGGGACCATGTATGTGGTCGTTAGGCGTATTATTTATTATTTGCATTTATTTACAAATTTATTTATTTTTAAATAAATTTATTTATTTTTTATACAAATTTATTATTTATGTAACTGAATGACGATACGAGCTGGTCGTTTGCCTGATGGTAAGTAATACGCCAGCCCATAACAATAACAGCACCACCCAAAACTTTGTTTTGCAAAATCCTGTGCGGCACTGCACTGCGCTCGTCACCCTGAGACTATTAGCTGTTGAGTCTCATAATGCCCAGTAATTTTGCTGGCTACAATGCCCTTTAAACCGGAACACAGTAATGCTTGTTATGTTAAGTAACTTATACTTTTTTTTATTCAGAGAACAAACTTATCATAAACGTAGTATATTTGTTTGTACTTCTACGAGTACGCACATAAAGACGTCCATCATCATATCTCAACGAGCCCGAGACTGACCCCAACTCAAATGAAAGGCATAAAGCTCATTAATCTTGCTCCATGAACATTTGACAGCTGCAGCATTGATGCCCTCAAATATCGATATACCCGCCCCCGCCCCCGGTAGAGCACAATGGCTTCTGTATTATCGGTTTTTAATTACCTCTATATTTAGAGGTACACAAAAATATAATATAATAAGAAGATGTACAGACAGTAGTGTCGGTAAGATTTATTCATCAGTAATCAGGAGTCAATCACTAGTTTGAGCTGGATTTGAACAAGATAATGTAGATTAAAAAGTAATCTAAACCGCCAAAACCGCTTTAAAAAGGATAAAAATAAATTATCATCGAGTTGTGAGCTACCCTGAAAGTTACAGCCGGATAGCTAATCGAGAAGTGCTCGAAATTTGAGTTGCAAGATTTCACCCAGAACGACAGACAGACAAACAAGAAAGTGACAGTAAAAACGTGGTAATATAATAAGGGTTTTTCAGAATAGACCCGATACTTATATTCTGAAATAGAATACTATAATTGTTGATGTCCTTAACAACATTTAAATAGAGTTTTTTTTTAATTTTATGAGACTACAATGCTATTAGCATTTAAATCCAAAGTTTTAATAATTAAAGTGTCGTCACATGTCTTCCTTCCATATTTCCTTCAAAATCTTTGAACTCATTACTAGTAAAATTATACCAAATTTTGCTTTTTCTGTCGTAATACGCAAGCTGACGTGTATCAGTGTCCTTAAAGGGTGTTCGCGCGATTCATCAGGGCTGCATCAGGCTGATCGATCATGTTATGACAGGGCTTTGGCCGCAGATCCTATTGTCCAGGGTTTAGGCAAAGGGCTGCGTTGCAGATGTGAGACACGGTTTGGACGTCCTAACAGATATGTTACAGTGACAATACTGGCACAATATATGGAAACTATATTTCCAAACTCGACGTATCGTGTTAGTCTCATTTAACCAAGAAGTCTACCAAATCATTTAATTTTAAAAATGTTTATTGTCCAGTATTGCATTAGTGATTTCCATAAAGTGTAATGGAGGCAATGGTACGTAAAAAATACTGGTAGCTTAGAATTACTGCGTTTAACTCTTTTTTCTGCCACATCGCTACTTTACTTACCCAAGTTGGGTAATCAATTTAAACTGCCTCATCCAAATTTCCCAGCTCCAGTATCTAAGTGTTGTCAGTAGGATAAAACTTGCGGAGGGCTCGCATTGTCGTCGACCTACCGTCCGGAATCCGAACGATTGATGGCGACCCCGGGATCCCGGGATTACTGATAACGCGTTATTTAATTTCGATAGGATCCAGGATCCAGCTTTAGACGTCCGGAGGCGGCCGTCCGGAACTACTGAAAGGGTAGGGGTAAGTGGACGCTGATATTGATGTATTGCTTTTAAGTAAGTATTGCGCTGTGAAGTGTCTCCTGTTTGACGTATAGGTGTTATGTATTTATGGAAAAAGGAAATTCGTTATGATATCACCTGCTCTGTAAAATTCAAATTATCAATTTATTCATTACAATTATATGCAAATATTAATTTTAATATATTATTTTAATTAGTGATCTATATTTGGCCTACTGTATAACTGGTACTATCACGGTGACTATCACAGTATCAAAACAACTACCTACTGCCTACCTACTTCAACAGCATTGCCAATCCGCAATAACTTTAATTGTACAATATCGTCAAATAACCAATTTTAAAATACTACAACGTCAAAACTTTTATAATTTTAATGAGCCATTCCTAGCTATAAAAATAACTATTCGCTCGAAAACAAAGTACAAAAACTCTAATCAAAACCGTTGCGGGAACGAATGTCAACAAAATAATTGTTTCATTTGGAAATAACCGTTATACTTGGTTTTGCACTCAAACGCGACATATGTGCTTATAAATAACTCTGTTAAAAGAATATCATCACGCGATTTAGTCGTTTTCATTAAGTACTGACATTTCAGGTTTACGGCTACATTTGGTATTAAATTTATGAATTCACATAGCTCTTTATAGCAGTACTTTGGATTTAAGTACACACGTTATATTCCTCGTGTATTTTATGAATATGTTGTATGGAAATTAGCTAATAGTTTTAAAGTGCGCTTGGAGTCCGGTGTAAGGGTTTATCTCATAAGAAAACGTGCTTCTTTAGTACTCAACCTCCCCGGCAACAAAATAAAAAAAAATATATATTAGAATAACATAATTTAGAACTCGGCAGCCAGAGCAATTTCTCGATAACTTTAAAGGTTTTCATGACAGTACCAGACGACTAAATCTTCTTTTGTTTGTACAGTAATTTGTTTGTATTTTTCATCGGCGCCATGTCGTTAGCAACTTTTGATTGGTGTCTAATTATTTTTACTATGACAGTGCAAATCTTTGGGCCATGTATCCCAGAACCAGTCACAATTATCGCAACACCAATCAAGCCTAATTCCCACTCTAACTGCCTTGAGATTGGTTAGTTAAACAAATCGTTGACCGACGCGGTCAGAGGTCAGCTTGTATAGATAATTGTGCTATAAAATCTTTAATTGGTTCGAGAAAGTTTTAGGCTGTTTGTTTTTGCCAGGTGTTTTGTGATTTCACTTGTAGGCTGTCATCTAGTAGAGAAACAATACCAAGCTGTTAGTCTAAACTAAATATTTTCATTAAAAAGATGTTAGTTTTCTTTTATGGAACTGTGTGATGAGGCTAACAAGTCGTTCGCCTGATGGCAAGCGCCACGCCTGCCCATAACAATTGCAGTGCTACCCAGAACTTTTGATACCCGAGACATCAGAAATTAAGTCTCATATGCCCAGTAATTTTGCTGGCTACAATGCTCTTCAAATCGAAACACAGTAATGCTTGCTCACTGCTGCTTGGTGGAAGAATAACTGACAAAGCTGTAGTACCTACCCAGATGGCCTCCCCCATAGGAGAGACCTACCATTAATTGCTAGCTGCGCCCTGCGGCTTCACCCGCGGTTTACCGGGATAAAAAGTAGCACATGACCTTTTCCAGCACCTAAGGTACCTAAATGATGATGGACAAATGTTTATCCATCCGCCTCACAAAGTTTCGCATTTATAATATAAGTTGGACTCTTTATCCTCAACGGCGTTTCATATTTCACTGCCGGGTGTAGGTCTATCTCATAATAGATGCCACTGTTGCCACTCGACTCGTCTCTGTGCCAATATCGTACAGGTTCGATCCTTGATTTCCGTGATTTCCTCAACCCATCTTTTGACAGCCTCTGTGGTATAGTGATTAGGTAGTTTGGCTCAAGTCTCATACACCCCCGAGGTTGCGGGTTTGTTTTCCGCGATGGAACGAATGTTTTCGCACAGGAAAAAAGAAGCGCAAGTATTTGTTCCGTGTCTGGGTATTGTGAGACTATTCTCGTTGTTCCTGATTCCTTAGAGACAGGAAATCGTAGTTAGGGCTATGTATGTGATCGTTAGGCGTTATTATTCATCATCATCATCAGCCCATCACGTTCCCACTGCTGGGACACGGGTCTTTTCTCATAGAGAGCCCATACTGGGTCATAAACCACCACGCTGGCCCAGTGCGGGTTGGTGGATGTCACATGTCCTTAAATTTTTGTGATTAATTCTTGGACTGCCCGGTTTCCTCACGATTATTTCCTTCACACGGTGAGTGTTAAGCAAGCGAGTGTTAAATGGCGTTAATATTATAGATACACGGGATACAACGTATAGAAATAATAACTTAAATTCTATATGAATTTGGATTTAATATTAGAAAGATGTAAGATCTGCGTAATGATAAGAATAATTGAAATATTTATTTTTGAAACGTTTTACTCAGATTTTTTATAACATATCAAAATATATTTTATATTAAATCTCAAGATTTTTATTACCTAACGAGTAATTAAAAATATACCTCACACAATTCAAAAACAATGACAAGGTAGTTAAAAACAAAGACGGCCAAAATAAAAATGTTAAAAATAAAACAACACTTTTAACCTACATGTCTCACCTTCCTGCGGCGAACAAAACAAAATAAAAAAACTTCTATTTTCAACGTTTATCACTGCTATCTTCACTGCGTGGTCGTCCTTGCTAACGTGTGACGTATGTGATTGACTTACCTGTTATACTCATACTACCTTAATGTCTAGTCAGTAAGGTTTAAAGTTGAGTCAGCGTTTGTGCTCGGAGGTCCAAGGTGTTTCCTTAAAGCCCGAACAACAAAGGAAAACTGTTGATATGTGGCCGATACGCGACGCTTCCGTGTTCTGCGTTTGGTTTTTTCTAATGGACATTTATAATTAGGGTAGTTTTTTGTGTTTATAATATTGCATATTGTTTTATTTGAGGAAGAGTTTAATTAATTACCGCATCGTTTTTATGTCCATAATATTTCGTGGTTTCATTTTCGATATAAATTAACAGGTAGTCCTTTGACCTACAAGGCAACACTCGCACGCTTTAAAAGTTATATTTTAATTTAACAAGTAGCTTAATCGATTTTAATAACTCGATTAAAAATATCGATACAGTACCATCTCCCTGCACTATGGCAGCCCTCATAACTCATTCTTTTTCCGTGCGAGGCAACGAATACACGCGCTTCTCTCTTTACTTCGTTCGTTTGCAATCAAAACCAGTGATATTGAGTTACTCGTCCAGTTTTTGGGTTTATAGTCACGATGCCTAAAAGATCTTACGAAGAAAAGATGGATCACTACATGAGAAAGATGGAGAAACTGAGGAAAAAACGGCGGCGTCAAGAAGATTCATCATCAGATGAATTAAATAATTTTCAGGGTTAGTAGATACCTACATACCTATCTAAAGTGTTTATCTCATATCGTACAAGTTCTATTCAAATTGAAAGTCTTGATACGGTATTTTGCCATAGATTCAAATTTAGAACACGGCAAAAACCTACCCGCCATAGATTCCTAAGCGAACGAGGCGTTTGAATCGAGGTTATGGATTCGAATTTCGAACCATTCCTGATTAACTTACATACGTACCTAGTACTTATCTACGCTTTGCGTTACGTTTGTTTTATAGACAATTTTTGTCTTCTAGGAGGCGAAACACCGACGTGGGAACCAATACCTGAGCTCAACGAAATTGAGCCGGTACCGGTCGAAACTGTGCTAACTAGCCTTGCAGAACCTGTGGAATCAAATATTATAATTGACCAAAATGATCCCCCGCCGTCGCCACTGCTGGCGCCAGCCGCGTTGTCACTTGAGATTGCTCAAGTGCCCGATGAATTGAGTTTTCCGCCCTTGGACCCAGAGGTACTGTCGGCCCTTGGCGAGGCCACCGATCAAGGACCGACTTGGGGTCAAGAAATCCACAATAATTTAACTCAATTATGGCAACCATTATTGAAAAAAGGAATGGCTAAAGAGGTTAAAGACAAAGTCTTGAAACAGTATCTCATACCCAGTAACTGTACATTGTTGCAAGCACCTAAAATAAACATTGAAATGTCAGCTGCGATTGCTGAGATGGTAAGGTTGCGTGACAAGAAAGTAGAAACTAGTCAACAACAGCTGGGTATCGGCATTACAGCTATCAGCAGGGCGATGACCTCATTATTAACTAGCGACAATAAAATCGAAGCGATTAAAATCCTAAGCGATGGCTGTCGCATTCTATGTGATTTGCATCATTCTGAAACCCAGCTACGAATTAAAATGATTACACCAGGTTTAGCAAAACCCTTTCTCAATGTTATACAGGAAAGCGAGCGAGATGATACACTTTTTGGCGCCAGTTTGCCGGAAAAGATAAAAGCGTCTAAGACTATTGAAAAACAGGGGCTGCAGATAAAGAAGTCAGTGCAGCCGGCAAGACCCAATTCCGGAATCCAATCTCAAAACACAATGCCAGCACGCCAACAGTTTCAGGGAAACTGGGCAGGGCCGTCTCGTTACCCGACGCGGGGGGGGCGAGGAGGCCAGAGGAGGTATCCTTCGTCAACGCGTCGACCAGCACCGACAATGGCGGGGCCGACTTCACAGCCACGAGCGAACCAGAGCCGGTCACGTGTCCTTACACGCCCGTAATACAGGTACATGCAGGCAGAGTTCAATTTTTCTATAACTGTTGGGTACACATTACGAATATTACCAGTATTCTAAATTGGGTTCAAAATGGAATAACTATTCCGTTTATACATACGCCATTTCAATCCTGTGTTCCTTGAATAACGCAACACCAAGTGAACAGCGTGACATGGCATCGGCTATTGAGAATCTACATGAGTTAGGTGCTATTTTACAAGTTAAGCCAAGTTTGAACCAGTTTATTTCCAGTACGTTTTTAGTTCAAAAGCCTAATGGAGGTAAACGATTCATTTTAAATTTAAAATCTTTAAATCGTTTCATACCTAAAATGCATTTTAAAATGGAAGACAGTAGAACTGCTAGTAGATTAGTACAAACTAACTGGTTCATGGCGACAATCAATATGAAGGAATCATACGTACTTATACCTATAAATTTGGATTTTCGTAAATACCTTCGATTCCAATATATCGCACCAAACTCAAACGAAACCATTACCTATGAGTTTAACGCTTTACCTTACGGGCTTGCGATAGGTGCTTTACTACACCACCAAGGTGCTTTACTAAGTTAGTTAGAGAGGTCGTAGCCCATTTACGTGGTCGCGGGTTCAAATCCGTGTGCTATTTGGATGATTTATTTTACATAGGCAGTACCTACGACGAATGTCTTTGTAATATAAAGGAAACCCCACGGTTATTCGAATGTTTGGGATTCGTGATAAATTACGAAAAAAGCCACTTACAACCGCACCAATCATGCAAATTCTTAGAACTGATTTATGATACCACAGATATGACATTATCGTTACCTTTAGATAAACGTGACAAGATCGATGTTTTGGTCAGAAATTTTCCAAACTACCCATTGTTACAATCAGATTTTTTTTTTTTTTTCTCAGTTGATAGGGGTTTTGGTATCGGCGTGTCCAGCGGTGCGTTACGTTTGGTTGTATACTAAAATATTAGAACGAAAAAAAAAAATATGTTTTTACAGCAGCACGGGGGTTCGTATGACGCAAAGATTAAACTTCCTCAAATTATTTTAGAAGATTTAAACTGGTGGAAGGAGAATATTTACAAAGTAAATAACTCAATAAAACCCCCATGTTATGCACTGGTAATTTACATTGACGCGTCACGCACTGGCTGGGGAGCCTTTTGCAATGGTTTAAGAGTTAATGGTGCTTGGAAACATTGTGAGACTAGTTACCACATTAACTATTTAGAGTTATTGGCGGTGTTTTTGTCTCTTAAGTGTTTTGTTCGCGAAAAATCTGATTGCGCCATACTACTGCGTGTAGATAACACGACGGCGATAAGTTACATAAATCGCATGGGCGGTATTCAATTCCCGCATTTAAACGCTCTTTCCCGTGATATTTGGCAGTGGTGCGAGAAGAGAAAATTGTGGCTGTTTGCTTCGTATATAAACACAAAAGAAAACATTGAGGCTGATAAGGAGTCACGCAGAATTAATCCTGACGTAGAGTGGGAGCTGTAAAATGACGCGTTTAGTAACATTGTTGAAAAGTTTGGTCAACCGGAAATTGATTTATTCGCGTCTCGCACCAATGCCAAGTGCCACGACTATATGTCCTGGAAGCAGGATCCGGATGCCATAGGTGTTGATGCATTCACAATAAGCTGGTTCTCAAAATTATTTTATGCTTTCCCACCATTTTAGATAATACTCAAATGTATACAAAAGATAATTCAAGATAAAGCTACGGGTGTGCTAGTTTTTCCCATGTGGCCTGCACAGGCTTGGTACCCGCAATTAATGAATTTATTAGTTGCAGATATAGTTATCTTGAAAGCACGTCCTAATTTAGTAATGTCGCATTCCAGACAACAACATCCGCTCCACCAGACGCTTACCCTGGGAGCAGCGCTGCTCTCGGGCGCGCGTTCTCCCTCCGCGGCACGCCACCTGCCGCTCTGCGGCTGATGCTCGCCTCGCTGTCCGCTAGTACATTACAGCAATACGGCGTTTGTTACAAGCTGTGGTAGCGGTATTGTCAAGACAATAACTTAAATGTTTTCGAGGCATCCATCCCTTCGATTGTATCCTTTTTTGACAGACCAATTTGAGAAAAGCGCTTCCTACGGTACGCTTAATAGTCGGTCAGCCCTATCTTTGCTCCTTGGAAACAATCTAGCTTCCAATGATTGTGTCAAACGTCTCCTAAAAGGAATATTTAAGTTAAGACCATCTTTACCTAAGTACTCCAGTACCTGGGATCCTCAGTTAGTGTTAGGTCATATTTCGAAAAGGGTACCCAACAGAGAACTAAATTTAGAAAAACTAACGAAAAAACTTGTAATGTTACTGGCTTTGTGTACGGCACATAGGGTGCAGACATTTTCTTTAATTAAGATGAGTAATGTTAAAATAATCCCTAATGGTATTAAAATTGTTATAACAGATATAATTAAAACTTCAGGTGTAGGACGGGATCAGCCAGTTTTATATTTGCCTTACTTCAAAGAAAATCTATCAATTTGTCCGGCCACAACGCTGATAGACTACATGTCTATTTCGAAGGATTTAAGGCCTTCATGCACCGATCACCTCTTAATTACTGTGAAGCGTCCCCACAGGGCTGCGACAGCACAGTCTATAAGCAGGTGGATCAAGCAAACGTTGTGCGCAAGCGGTGTCGACGTGGCAGTGTACGGCGCGCACAGCGCACGCCACGCCTCCACGTCGGCGGCGCGTGCGGCCGGCCTGAGCATTGATTTAATCCGGAAGACTGCTGGCTGGACCACGTCCTCTCAGACCTTTGCTAAATATTATAATCGGCCGATTGTAAAAGAATCTAACTTTGCCCAATCATTTTGTTTTCCTATAAATATAAATGATTGTTGATCCTATAAATGATAAGATGTTTGTCAGTTCATTATTTACAATAATATACAAGTACTTCATAGCATTCTCGTGTTTCATTTGTAGTACCTACATCTATCTATAGTATGTACCTACACAACAAATAGTACAAAACCAATCTCTGAACATCTACCTGTTAATTTATATCGAAAATGAAACCACGAAATATTATATATGATCAAACGAACTTCTAAAGTGAAGTTCGATCGATATAATATGAGTGGTTTCATTTGAAGATATAAATCTCCCGACCCGCCCGATACCCAGTTTTGTACCTAAAAGCACGAGAAGACTTGAACTCAGGTTAAATACTCTAAAGAATGAGTTATGAGGGCTGCCATAGTGCAGGGAGATGGTACTGTATCGATATTTTTAATCGAGTTATTAAAATCGATTAAGCTACTTGTTAAATTAAAATATAACTTTTAAAGCGTGCGAGTGTTGCCTTGTAGGTCAAAGGACTACCTGTTAATTTATATCTTCAAATGAAACCACTCATATTATATCGATCGAACTTCACTTTAGAAGTTCGTTTGATCATATATAATAAACGAAAACATTTTAATTATCGCCTAACTGCGTAACAGTTTGAGGCAAACTTTTGCCGACTTAAGAAAATGCTAATGTGATATTTAAAAAATCCGGGTTTCCATAGAGTTTTATACTCCAAACATTTTATCGTAAAATAATGTAATGTTCTTTGACCTACGACCTGCATTGGGAGCATTTCGAAAGTAAATTTTTTTTTTATTATTTTTAGAAGACACTCTAGAACTAATATATCAATTTATTAACAACATGTGCTGAACCACTGCTGGGTAAAACCTTTTCTTTTTCTTTGTGTGATTTGAGCCTATTGATTAAATTGTCAAATCATAGATTCTGGTTCCCTCAGGGAATCCTAGTTAGGGGTCAGGATCTATGTATGTGATCGTTGGGCGTTATTTATTACTGACGCAAGAGTTAGAAGTGTATTTAATACATATTTATAAGGAAAACATTTTAAATTTAAAAAACAATGACATGAAAGAAAACTGCAATTGAATTCATAATTCATTCAATTCATATATTATAACTTCATATGTTCTTAAATATAGTATGGGAGGTAGGTACATGAGCCCTGTGCGGGTGTTTGCAATTGAGTGTGAGTTTTATACGTTCTGTGACGATTAATATAATTATTTTCATTATTAAAAACAATTGTATAATTAAATTAAATTAATATTATATTCAGTCAGCAGTTATGTAAAAAATCAAAGACATGTTAAATAGTATCAGCTGAAACGTCTGCTAGCTATAATAGCGTAGTATCCGTCACCATCAGCAGAACAATGCGTCGATTCGCGATAATCTAATCACGGGCACTGCGGTCGGTACCACAACACTACGCCAACCAGTAGCTAAGATTCGCTGACCTTTCAAAATGTCCTCTTGACGTATAAGGCCTCTTCTGAATGACCTTCATAGGAGCTAGGCGTGATTGATCACTCATGAGGCCAACTGCATAGGTTTTGTTTGCTTCCTTTGTCGAAGAAATCAAAAAAGAAAGAAAGAAAATGAGTTCTATTGCCAACAACCCTGACATTATAGTTTTATAGTTTACTATCATCATTTGTAGTAAACTTCATCACTGAGTTCCAGTGAGGTCGTTACTACGGGTGCGACCACGTGGGAAAGGTAGACAATAGTGTAGATGTTATGGGAGATAGCGAGGCGCGTCACGTGTACGTCTGTATGCTCGGATCGTAGACGGACATTTTTGGTTTTGAGGAAGTTTTATATCAAATACCTCTGTGTGTTGAAGGAACTCTAACATTTTAAACATTATTTCATGTTTCTATCTTTATCTTTAATACCGTAGAGTTGGGATATAAATCGACTTTTTTATTATGAATTGGCTTGCGTTTGACCTGACTATGCCACCTGATGGTAAGTGACGATGCCATCGGTGATCTGGGACGCTTGCCAAGGTAGTAATTGAAGATTTCTCTTAGTGTAAAAACAATCGTTAATGTCTATATAATAACAATTGCTGCTAATGACACCAATAAAAAATAACTAGTACTTAAATAACTAATTCAAAGTAAATCGATTGGAATATGATACGATAGTGCTACTAAATATAGTATAACAATGTCAGATACAATGGAACTGTAATATTACAGATTGAAATTGTCATCACTGTTAAAATAATACCTGGTTAGGAGATAGTGGTTTACCATTACCTCCGATAAGGTTAAACTTTATTCACAATTTCAAACCAGTTACAAAATTGAGGTTTAATAAACACAAAAATCTAACGAGGTCCTTTACGGCCCTTGACTTTACATACTTCAACCGCACCATAATCAGCTGATCAGATTGTCACATCCAATCCGGCCACCTGACTACCTCAGAGGCTTTTAATTACCTCAATTATATAAGTGAATTTATAGCGTGGCGTTACAAAGCCCATTGTTTCCCCTTCCCACGGTTTTGGACACGTATCTCGGAAGATTTTATCTAGATTTTGGACCTCAGGTCGTGACCTTGCGTCGGGGCGTGACCTTTTTTTTCTCACCGTCTTGTATCTGACCTCCGAATCTGAGGTGTTAGCGATACTTCCCTAATGCGATCGTTTTTTGTTTTGTTTGTTTATGATATCTTTACAATCGACCAAGCCAAGAACAGAACGCAGTTTCCTGCTACGACCAAGACCGATTGATAACCACCAGCATTCTAAGAATAGTTCTCAAATCGTCTCACCTCTCGTATCAGTGCGTCGTTCAGCTCCATCTCTGACAATATAGCACTGTATTTACGGAACATTGTCGACGAGATCCTCGCGCGATACCGTCGAGCATTGTCGACGGATCTACTTCGGGAATTATCGTATCGTCCCTAATCGGATCTTAGTAACACCCACCAACTTATCAATACACCTAACAATAATAATTTTAAACTCTAGGACCATATACGTAAGGGTTTGCGCGGTGAAGATGGTTATGTCATGTGTGACAGAAGGATTTGTCTGCAGCGTTTAGAAATAAACGAATCTTTGATTGTGTTATGTAAGTCACTGGTTTTGAATTTCTGTTTGTCATGTATTGAGTTATCGACGAACGGCCATTTTTTGCGTAGAGATAAAATACAAAAACATAAGAATAATTTTTCAGGAGCTTTTTTCCGCCTCGCCTCTTGAATCTCATCTCTTCTCAAGGCTCATCAATAAAAGCACCTGTAATTTTTTGTTATTTGGTGCTTTTGACCGCTTTTACTCAATCCAATTGAACGGGACGAAAACTCTTGGCTCAAACTGAAGCTCGTAATGAATGTGCTGCTTCATACATCTTTAGAAGACCAGAATTAATTTAAGCCAGTCAGTTACGTCTATATAGACAAAATATGATTAATAATAACTGGCAACGAAGAAACGTTATATTTTTTACCGTCACGTCGTCCGCACGTCGCGCCGTCGCCGTTGCCGGTCCTAATACGGGAGAGTGTAGGATAATATCCCTACAGTCTTTGTGAGGCACGTACGTGCATCCTTCCTTTTGTCGTTAGGGCGGTGCGTATCCTGGGATACCGGCCGGCGGCGGCAGCGGTGTGGGAGTGGGGATTGATCGCTTGTGACGGTTTTTGATGTCAC
Organism: Petrophora chlorosata; assembly: GCA_951640565.1. NCBI lineage: Eukaryota > Metazoa > Arthropoda > Insecta > Lepidoptera > Geometridae > Petrophora > Petrophora chlorosata. The sequence continues at coordinate 19,527,351 of OX621192.1, forward strand.
CCTTTGATCCAATGCAATGTTTAAACCGTATAAACAAATGAACAAGATGAAAAAGGATAGTCGTCAGACCATATAATGTTGAAAGCGTTAGGTAAGTAAAAAAATTCCTCAGTGTATACTAATTTTAATAAGTACGAATAAATGTTTTTTCGAGTATGAGTAGGTATGTGTTATTCTTCATCTTCTGTGTGCAATATATGTATACAAGTTAGTTAAATAATTTAATTATTATTTATTTATTATAATTTAATAAATATATACGTGTGAAGCATAATTTGTTGATTCCGACGACCTACATTTGCAGAAGATTTTAATTTTGATCAGGACGATGGAAAAGTTCAACCTATAAAGTTGAATGTACATAGATTGCTTCGCTGGAATGTACCACAATTAGTGACGTTAACACTACCTGTTACTCCACTCCCTGTACCAGTAGGTAGCACATGAAATTAATAAATAACCATTTTAGCACTATCTTGCAATAAGGATTTCAATAGCGAGGTATAAGAAAATGGCAAACTTGTGAATGTGACACGGTACAAGCACGTATATGTACTTGTCTTGCTGACTACCAGTAGTTAGTACAAGAGTAAACACATAACTCTAAACAAGGTTGTTCCTACATTTTATTATACCTACTAGCACACTTCTAGTGGCCGATAAAAACAAATGAATCATAATCGCGTAATAGTGTACTCGTATGTAAGCTGTATATTAAAGAGACACAGAATAAGTCATCGAAGAAAAATGACACTTCTTAAATATTATATCAAACATGTTAAACATATCTGAGTCAGGATTTTCTTCTCAAAAATCTTATTTTTTTATATGACTTTGAATATGGGCACCTAAAATAAATAATAGCTTGAGTGGTTTTGATATACATATGATATGAAATATAATTTTGTGGAAATAATTGGGTTTGGGTTGTTCCCAAGGTTCAAATCTCCACAAAGCATATAAAAATACCTAACACGAGAACACGCGCATATGAATAGTGGGATCACACATGTAGAGGAAGGAATTTAAATGAAGTCATTTGGACCGACAGAACCCAACAAAGGGTCGTTCAGATCAAGATTAAAAGGTAAATTAAATATGAACACATAATTATGTTGCTCTATTAAGTAATAATTTAATTCGGCATTTGAAATTATTACCTCCGATTTTGTATCGAGTAATTTAAATGATCTTTTGATCACAGTGTCATAAAGTTCAATAACATTTGCTAGACAAATAAGTTAAATAAAAATCCTAAACGGTTATAGATTTGATCCTATATAGCATATAATAAGACTTGGTTGAGATACTACCAGAACCGTATTCATCCAGCCATTCTAACTTATATAGCAAAAAAGATAGTCCAGCTTAAACCGACAGCCAAAGCCACTTTTAATAAACCTATAAAAGTAGTTTAACTTTCCCCTTTTCAAAAGAGCAAGATTCATTTCAAAAAGAGATCATAAATAGAGTTACGTCATTGCACCATAGAGCATCATAGAGGCATAGAAATGCCACACATTTCCATTCATTACTATAAACTACTTAATTATGCAGTCGCAACTTAAACTATGAATTAGCAGCTACTGTGGAAAAAAGCGATCGTTGATAGAGTAATTGCTACAAGAGTGAACCGATCGCGACACAATCCGAGTCGCAGCCGCTAACGAGTCGTATCTGCGATCTATTCAAATGTTCCTATAAATATTAATACGAACCATTGATCCTGATTACGTATTCACGAATTTGTTTAATGGAAACACTCGATTGTTGTCTTGTTTTTATAGTGCGTGAAGTTGGCGCAGTGTCGGGCGCGCAGTATCACATGTCTCATGCTGTTTCGTTCTAGTGAAGGCGTATGAATGCGAATACTACCTGCTGGATTGTAGAAGTAACATTTGAGTGATATATTGTAACAAGTATAGGTACGTATTACCCAAAATCTTATTATCTGTTCCAATATGAAAGAATATTTTATTTACTAAATTACGAAAATGTACAATCGTCTATGTGGAGTTAGGTAATTGATTTTCTCTTCTAAGATGGTATTTCTGAAGTCCCACGAGTGAAACGATTTTTTTTCTCGATATAGGATTTTTATGCTATCAATTATTTTTATAGATTTTTTTACTATATGATTTTTTTACAAACTTTGATCCCATAAAACGCCGCACAAGGTCACGTCGTAAAAGTTTAGGAATGATAGACGATCTTCTGCGCGCCGCGCCGGGTACTGTGAGTAATCTCGCCTCGGGTCATGAGAATTTACTTTTACAGGGTGTTCCATATTCTTCTCTGGATGTCTTAATTTGAAACACGATATTGAGCACAATCACCTTGTTGTTTTTATCATCTAAATTCCTTGGCTCTAGCAGGATCTGTCATTTATATGTTAACTGCCTCGTACAGGTGGCTTTAAATATCCATTGGCTAATTCTTAAAAAACGCTCAAGGATGTCACCCAAACGTACGTGACGACACGTGATTTTGACCCGTTAAGATGTTTTATTATAATTTAGTCGATAAAGTCAATAATAATAAATTTTGTCAATTTCGAGGTCGCGTGCGAGTTGATTAAAATGCAATTTGCTTATCAGAAATGTGTTTAAAAGTTGTATCGTTTGAAATGTCATTGCCGCCTAGATCTGTGTTAGTCAAGGATGCTGAGCAACCGATATAGAGACGTAATGGGCGGCGACGGTTACGTAATGCACCGATGGGTGTCGGATGGCGCGGCGGCCGCGCGGTGGCGGCGCGGCGCGGCGCGGTGGCGGTAGGTGCCAGCCATTGTTCGCAAACCCATGATGCCAACTGTTTTGAGGTTGACGTAAGACATAGATGCAGGGTTGTTGCTTGCAACATTTGTTGCATACAAGTTCCTCTTGTCAAAGTTTTGTAAAAATACACTATTGTAGACATAAATAGAATTAATTCATGATTTGTCTCAGCCTCTCAGTGTGACGAGCGCAATGCAGTGCCGCGCAGGATTTTGAAAAATACAGTTCTGGGTGGTGCTTTAACTGTTATGGCCAGGCATTACATACCATCAGGCAAATTACCAGTTCGTTTTGTCATTCAACAATATAAAAAAATGCATTTTCTGTATACTCATCCCTAAAAAAATAATTAAAATGACTGAGAAGTATGAAATAGTGATATTGAATTGTGGAATATTTGAATTCATAACTTCTAGTGTTGTGATATATCTACCAATCTTATATAGTTACCTCATCAAATAGAAGATATAAATAGAAGGATTGGTTGATTATTGGCAACCCTAGGCGCGCGGGAGGTGCGTGGGCGCACCCAGCGCGACTCTACCCCGCTCACCTTGAACGCTCATTTAACACCAAATCCACACGACCAACTGTCTCCAACAATATCTAGCTACTACTTCACCAAGAGCAGCGAGGATTAGTGAAGCAGATCCCCGCAAGCACCGCTCCCGGCCGGCCCCGAACAGAACAACCTGTATTACTATGCCTTACGAGTATTTGTTTTAGTAATGAACATTCCGAGTTTTAAATAATAAAATTTATTCATAAGCCGGCACTTACCATATTTGAGTGTGCGAACCGCCGTCCATATGTATGAGTGGTTAAGATATTCTTATTTATGGGTCTATGTCAAGGTCGCTCGCGGCGTTTAACTGCGGTATCATCGCTTTGCATAATATCAAATTATTTATTCGCACCGCGCTAAAACCGTCTGGTGTACGTTCAATTTGTGATTCAAATAAATTCTTGGCATTATTCTCGTGTCGGCCTGTCATAATTGTAACGTGTGAAATTTTTTGTAGTCGTTTGTGAGCGATCGATTAGCATGTCGGAGTGAGGCTGGTTAATTACCCCGCGTCCTGATGCATCGGTCCGGGCCGGCTCCGGCCCAGCTCGCCGAGACCAAGCGGCTCCGGGTTAAGGACCGCCCGTTTTGTTTCCATTATTTTGCATATTCATTCACTGATGGTGTGCGGTAGGTCGTTTTTTCATGTGCTCTTAATTTATGGGTTGTTAATGCGTCGAGTAAGATCGCGATCCCACATGAATGGGCCTTTGAAACTAAGTCAAGTTGTTTATTATGAGAGCGTTTGAGTGGCGTGTGACGGGCGCCGGGCGGCGCGGCGCGGCGGCCGGCGACGCGCGGCGGGAGCAGGCGCGCGGTGGCGCTAGCTGTGATTATTCTCGAAGCGTGCTCTAAGCTAATCCAGCCTAATGAATACGTCAAACGACCGGTATTCACTTATTTACCGCCGCGCCTTGTCCGCGCACTGCGCTGTTGACTGATGTAAGTGTGACTTACGGACTGTTTGTGTAGTGTTCTGGATTACTCACTCTAATATTTGAGTACACGAGCGCGGATCTGACACAAAAAAACGGTAGTAAATGTATGTTTTATATCTACCTTTGATAAACAATGTAATTTGCAATAATAAGTACGTTTTGTTATAGGGTGTCGCTCGGCGCAAATATCAGGTCTATTTATAAGTGAAACTTGGTAGAGCGCAGTCATGCAGAAAATTTTCCGTAGCTATCCAAGACCTAGGTATCGAGAACTATTCTTGGCAAACAAGTTGTTTTGATAGAAGCAAGCCGAGTCGAAATCGTTGAAGCGTGCTTCCTTGGGCCAATTAAAACGAGTCGACCCTGCCCCCCGCACCGCACTCGCCCCGCTCCCGCGTCCGGACCGCGGCCGTGCAGAATAGTGATAACAGCGTCGATAGTGCTCCAGGCTGTTTGCTGCTAACCTCTAGCTACTTCATACCACAAAAGTTGACATTGGTTGACATTGTGTTTGAAGATTTTACTTCTAAACATTTATCACATTACGTATTATGATTTAACTGCCTTAAAATTATTTTGAAGATCGTAAAATAACGACAAATTTCCAGCGGTTATTAGCCAATAAAAAAACGATGAATCAACCTTAGAAAGCAAATCGTCGTGAATCAAAAATGAATAAAATGTTTATTTCTCTATCAATCTCATAGTATCAGTTTTCAATATATCTATATCTGTATTTACGTTATCGAATCCCACTCTCCTCGTTTTCACGGCCATTATATAACTTGGAATGTTATCAATAAACTCGCCGTACTTACATTTTGTGGCATCACACGTGATACCTCACAGCACAACACAACACATTATACACGTGGGAAAACTCAGAACAGCCACGAACGTGGAAAACGCATAACCCCATTATCGACTCTCAATGTTACATAAATTATCACACAAAAACCTGAAACGTTAACGCGCGAGTTTACGTCAAACGGCCCTCTGAGAAACCATAGTTTCAACCTTATCTCGATGTGAGTAAAGGTTGGGAATTAATCGAGTTTTTAAGTGATTGTGCTTATCTATTAAAGCCACTAATAGCCTGAAATTCTGAGACATAACGCCTTCGCTATGATGTAAAAAGCTTCTTGTGTCTTTTAAGTTATGAATTATGGATCTTATTTACTTGATTTTTAAATTAAGTTTCCTGTGATAGTTAATTAAAATTGGTGAATTATTATTGAAACTAATTATTTCTTATTATAAATATTAATAGCACATTTCTATAAAAGTGTAGTGGGCTGATAAAATATTTAATAATACATTAAACTCATTAACACCTGATGATTATACGCAAGTAAACCTAATAAAACTACTGTATATTATATATAATTAACCAAGAATTAAATGAGCTGTACTAAGTGCAAGCAAACATTTTACCACTACTAGTATTGAGCAAGATATCTCCAACTTTTTCCAACGTCGTTCCAACATTTAGTAAAGTGAAGACGCGTAGTTTCCAATATTTTTATCAGTCAATGCCGACTTTAGCCATCAACATTTTAGGTTTATCTGCGGAGAGCCGCATAAAGATGTGGTTTTCATTCGCGGCCCGATATAGCCCAGTAATTATGTCCCGAGCATCGCAGACGAGCGTTTTCTCTTCATAAACTGACATCTTTATGGCAAGAGGCCGTGACAGCTTTCATCGGCGTTCGACGGACATTACAAGTTCAATTACAGCCGACTTCTTTTAAGTATATACTCTTTAATTAAATGCCGCGCTACTATGGTATTTAAGGTAACGCGCGTGTATAAATTATATTGAGCACCCATTTAAAAAAATACAGCTCAGTTACATTATTTAATATACAGGTTTGAGTAAGAACACTAAGTTACTTACAGTATCCGTGTTTTAAAATGGCTACTATTGGATACATAGAAAGTTTAGAATTTTAATCGCAGCTTTTCACACGTTATGTCTATCTGTTCTATAATGAAACTCTTTGAAAATGTTTGAAGCAAGTAGATTTGCTGTCTGTCTGTTTGTCTGAGACTTATAAGTTTGCCTGACTATAAAATAATGTATTGATTGGAGTTCTTAAAACTTTTGCCATAACTATTTCGATGTGATTTAATTTTATGTCTATCTAAGTTTTCTGATACAAATTGTACTAAAGGAAAATTATCTTATTCTATTAAAAATAAAAACAAGACTGTTCACCGTCTTTTTATCACAAAAATGTATACACCGCGTCCTACCCGCCGCATTCCGACCGCTCGTTTGTCGCGCTCATCATCGGACTAATACCGTTGGATGCGTATCTAGTGCGTAGGATCGCTGCGATATCGCGACTTGTTTATTGAACTCATCCGATACCTACAGCTACCTACAGGTACCTACGTACTGCCCACATACCTATAATGTTATGCTATTACACGCATATGGGAATGTCAGCTATTTGTTGACGTTTTTCTCTGGCGCAAGCTAACGCTTGGTCGAGTTGTCTTGCAAAGTAACAAAATGTTTAATAATTTATTGTTATTTAGTTTACTTATCTACAAACTTTCCATAGAAAAAAATGACAGGTTTTACATTTGCAATAAATTGTTTATTACTTTTCAATAATTTCAATTAATTATATGCTAAATATTAACAAAACATTAATTCTCGAAGTATTAAAATACGGTTTTTTTGGGTGACTTGAACTTGCATCGCAACAGTTCTTGTCACCAAGCATGTGTCTATGCCTATAAAATAAAAAGAATTGGTATTACCAATATTTATGTTGATGAAACAAAACATAACATAAATAAGAAGGAAATCATGTAGCAGGTGGCCGCGGTCACCTACCGCACGTTGGTATCGTTGTTTATGCGGAATGTGTGATACATATTGAAGTTTCGAAACATCAAATATTTCGGTGGTGTACTGTTAAAGTGGCTTGGATCCACGTAGGTTTGACAGAGATGACGTCTTCACTTTGAATATTTAGTTCAATGTGACAACTTTCCATTAAGACGAGATAAGACGTTGCTAAACATTGCCAGTGGCACTCACGCTTGCTGGTGTGGAGTACTGTCAGCCGCTCACGCTCAAAAGCCACCCTTTTTTATTTTTAAAATCTTTAGTTATATCTTTCTAACATGTATTAAAAAATAAAAAATAATAAAAATAAATACAATCGAACAGATAACCTCCTCCTTTTTTTAAAGTCGGTTTAAAACAGACAAAAACTAGCTGTTTTAATTGAAATACTGTTCGAACGCATGAGATAGCAACGGTGTATAAAAAGTTAATATTATATTTACAAACGGTACAACTCAACTAATCATTAGAAACAATACATAAACAAGAATTGTGATCATAAAATCTAATAACGATATATAAAACATATGCATCGTTAATACCTAATACCAACTATGAAATAAGTTTAACACTATTACAATTTATAACAGTACAAGCAGTAAGAGAACTTTAATTTAATTGCTGCTGCGGTTTAGCAATTTTTATATTACCACGTTTTTATTAACTCACTTCTTGTTTGTTTGTCTGTCTGTCTGTCTGTCATTCCGGGTGGAATCTTGCAACTCTAATTTCAAGCACTTCCCGATTAGCTATCCGGCTGAAACTTTCAAGGTAGCACATAACTCGATGACAATGCATTCTAAATCCATTTATAAATCTATTTTTTTTTTCAATGGATTGCTTACTTAACATGATCAAATCTCATACACCACTGAGGTTGCGGGTTCGATTCGGGACAAATGTTTGTGCAAAGAAGAAAAAAAAAGCGAAAGCATTTGTTTTGTGTCTGGGTGTCGTGGGACCATGGTCTTCACAGTTCCTGGTTCCCTAGATACAGGGAATCCTAGTTAGGGGCAAGAAACTATGTATGTGATCGTTGGGTGTATTTATTATTTAGTGACTAAACATAGATCAATGATTTTACTCATGTCAAGTGACAATACGGAGCAAGCCGTACGTAAATGTAAAAGCACATAGATCTAACGGAACGTCGGAGCATGTCTTTAGATCACATCGTTCGACACGATGGGTATAGGTGCCACCGGATCACCACTTCCATGCCTGTATGAATTAAAAAATAAAGTTTCTTTGATTAATCCTAAAATGATAACCAAAGATGAAACAAACATGTATTCGTATAATTCGTATTTATGTTAGTCTGTAAGGTATATACTTTTATTTGATGGGTCTCTGTTACTCATGTACTGTGTTATTGCCCGAAATAAATGACATTAATACTATCACAAATAGTCTATCTAGCTCGCAACCTGGCCCACTCAAATGATTAACGTTGTTGGAAGTTGGTCTACTATACATGCATGTATATTGCGATCGTTTTTAAATATTCATTATTGTCGGTTGCGTGCGCGATAATTTATATCAATACGTCACAGCTTACTGTTTTTGCGGCGAGTTTAATCGATAAGTCGATCGATTGCAGGTAATATAATGCGTTATTGTTTATATACCGTTTAGTTTAACACAGACCATAACGTTTGGCGCACTTTATATGCATAAGAAAAATACGCCCGTAAATAAACTTACATGATAGGAAAAAGCATTTTCTAAGAAATAATGGAAATAAAGCTTTCATTATCGGTATGGCGGGGTTCACGGGGTTTCCTTTGTTCTGAGAGTAAGCATCTTCACCATCTCCAACTATTCCTATTCGCTATATATCTCTACCAATTATATCCACATTCTGATTTGGCCAATCTTTTTAAGATGCCTCACATACATTTTCAGAATTAGTTAGATCTTAACTAATTCCGGTTAGAGGATTGTCATTGGGTATATGCCTAACAATTGACAAAGCTATGTTGACATTATCATATGTAGGTACATCGATATTTATTATAAAAATAACATTAAATTTTGAAAATGATTGGCAAATATTCCGTTTCTGGTCACCGTTAAAAGATTATTTAGTTTCACATAAGAAAGTATTCATTGTCCAACGCCTTCGTTTGAAAGTTTCAGGGTCTATAGAAGAGGTCTAGTGGACAGCTAGAGAGATCGTAAAACTCGTAAAAGTATTTCAATTTACCGATTCAAAAAGTTTCATTTTGTTGCATAATATTTTCTGCATTTCAGTTAAAACTACGTTTAAAGTGCAGGAGATACGTTTGTGGTGGTCGTTCTCTCGTCAACATTTCATTAGTTGATCAACTATGTTGTTTTGCTGTTGTTTTACCTTCGGGGCAGTCTTCATCGATAGATTGAAGTATCCGCTTCCAGGCCTTTGGCATGTTGATTTTTTAGTCGTAAGCCATGCTAGATCGCTTGCGGTTTCTTATCTATTTCTGATATGAATTTATGATGCTACAGACACGGTAGGGGTCTTCGACCGGCCCCGGGGGTGTCCATATACGGCTGGTGAAGGGTGCGTTCATTACATCGGTTATTTACGAGGCGCGTTTTCACAGCAGTTTCCCAGCACCCACCCGTCCGGAACACGCCGCAAAAACGCCATCGCATCACGGTCAAATGAAGATGTGTAATTAGTTGTTTTTTACGAACCGATCGCCGTTTTTTACCTCCATATATGGCTCGTGGACGAGAGCCAACGGCCGCGCATCGCTCGCTCGAGACAGCACCCGGCGTGAACTCGCCTCGGGAGCGCATAAACTCCGCTTTTTATTCCGAACATTTCTATTATCTCGTCCCGAGAGTCGCTCACTAACGAGATCCGCTTAAATACGCTCGCACTGCGATAAGAGCTCACGTGATCACTTTAATTCCCGCCGTCCTATCCGGCACCGGACCCGGACGGTGCGCGTCCGATTAATTTTACGCATAAGTAGTTACCGCCGCTGTAAATAACGCACATGCCCGGACCGCCTCTGTAAATGGTATTCGGTGAATTGAAGCAGAAATTTCTTCTCGAATTAAAACGGTGGAGCGTATTACGACAAAATTCAAATTTTCCTTCAAATCGGCAATAAATTACTCGCCCGCGGTGCGCCGGAGCCGCGTGTTAATGCTGGGACAGAAAAAAGGATGGTAAATGAAAATGGCCAACAATTATTATATAAGCCGGTCGTCCCTTTAGGGAACCCCGCGGCGACGCATCGCGCAAATGTAAAATAAAAGTAATACGCGTTCTGAGAGCTACAGATAAACCTAAACGAAGCTTTAGATACCGTTGTAGGAGTAAGGTATGATAGTGCTCGAGACATCATGTCGTTATATTGTGAGGACAAAATAGTTACCGGGTTTTGTTTATTTTATTCCTTTTCCTTATGTGTGCTGTAGTAGAATAACTCAAAACTGACACATATTTAATAAATAATTGTAAATATACTTCAAAATAAATGTCTTAACACGTTTGCGTTCAACCAGTGAAAACACTAAGTCAGATTTCTCACCTAGATATGTACAGTAAAAAATAATTCTATAACCTAATGACCATAAGGCATTTAAGCTCATATTCAGCTTACTACTTAGGTACTAGCTAGTTTGGCTATAAGCTGTTGATAACTCGGCTTTATAAAAATATCTCAGTTCCAACCAAGAAATTTTAAAGAGAATCCTACATTTTACAATTCAAAAACTGGAATCATAGTATAGAAATATGAAGCGTTGGCTGCGATCTCCCATTTAACGCTTGCCATCATTGAGTGTTTACGATGGTGCAGCGTACACGCCCGCTTACACGGACTTACAACTAATGCTGGTTTGAAATATTTAAATTATATGGTGTTTTTACTATATAAGTTTTCTTTACAAAGTTTATTACTTCTGTTATTAAATAATGGTAAGCGAGAATTTGAAACAACGAGGCGAATTTAACAATACCCAAATACGAAAAAGTAAATTACTTAACTAAATATAATATTCATGTCAGAATAATCGAAAAAATAATTAAATAAATATGTGACGATTGTAAATGCAAAAGTTTATATGATTTATTTCAAATTCAGGTCTCAAAGTGTAACTGTTATCATAATTAAAAAATACGTGATATAAATTATATCAAAAGTAAAAAGGTTTATTTTGAGACGCAGCCCATAATATAATTGTTAATAGAAGCAAAAACCAGCACTCGACTGACGTAAACAACAATATATACAATGTAGGCTTGTCCGTGAGGCGCGTTGAACTCTTTTACAAGGAGATGTCTCTTTGGCACTCAGCGCGCCCTCACGATACGCATTTCACACATTTTATTCAATAATTTAAAACTTTACGTTAAATATTCATTTATTCCGAATAAAATTACTTTTTCCTGTGTCAATAGAAATAAGAGAGAATTGAGTAGTTAATCAGTGCAGCTTAAACACTACGGGCGGTACAGAAATTTCGCCAAGTTACTGCTGCAAAAGAAAAAAATATGTAGGTCTTAGGAGACACAACGGATTTTGTTGTTTTTACCTTCTAAGTTCAAAGTTCAAATGTTCTTTATTCAGTTTTGGCATCACAGATGCAATTATGAACATCAATTCTAGACATTTTAACCTTTATATTAGGGATTTTTTTGTAAGATTATATGATTCAGACTATTCATAACTAGGTTATTTTGATTTACTTATTAAATATTTTAAATTATAGACAAATTAATTGTAAGAAATAAATGAGCAATCAGTATTAAAATTAAACAAATCAAGTATAAGTGCGAGGCGCTGCGCGGCGCGGCGCGGTGAGGCGCGGCGCGGTGCGGCGCGGCGTGGCTGCAGGGCGGGTTTATTAAATCCTTAGTGACAAGTAGTTTTATTATCGCTTACTGTCAGTTACTGGACGGTCATTACAAACAGCTTAATATGTTTTAAATTTAATTGTATCCAGTTTTTATTATATTTTTTTATTATTATTTTGCGTATATGTGATTTGTGTTCAAATGTATTATTATGCAACTGAAAATTTTAAAATTTGAACTGGCAAATAAACAGTAGTGTATGTTTTATTAAAACTTACTTCTTATTGCAGGCGTATTTTTACAAGCTTTAATTTAACTTGCCATGTTTATTATTTGTATAAGTGTTTCTGATTTAACTTACAAGATTTGACCAAATCTTGTAAGTTAAATCAGAACCACTTCCTCTTATCCTACGGAGTTGAAATTTTGCACGCTTGTCAAAGTTTGATACAATGCAATATTATGGTGACAGCCAGCTGATCTGATGATGGAGGTGGGCAGTGGATCTCCTTGACGGATATTCGTAAACTACTAATGTTTAGGCTCATTTTATCTTGTCTCGGTTCCGATTACGAATTTGTTAAAAGCTTGTCTCGAAAAATTATTTTTTTCAACAAAAATCTTGTTACTGAATTTGTTATTACGCTTTTTTACTAAAGCGTTTTGATGAAAAGCTTTTTAATCAAAAATGGAGTCACCTCTTTAAAAATGTCTCACAACAAGAGTACTTGTAGTCCTTAAAAAAACATAGAGTCATCATCATTATTCCCATAGCGTCAATCGTCAAGCCTCTTCTCAAGTCCCACACATAACCCAGCCTGAGAGAACTGATGCACGCCATTACCACGAATACGGTCAATCAGAGCCAAACGGCACTAAACCCGATCGCCTGCGCCCGCGCATGCTTTACGACCGATATAAATAAAATTGCCTGGAACTAAGTGGAAATTACTAGAAGTGGTCCTATTACTGTACGTAACCCGGGAGCTCGCATTAGCATAGGCCTAGAGCAATCGGCTACTATCGACTCTCGATTATGAATCGATAGCGCCGAGTGAGAACCGAGTGAGCTTAGACGTCCTAATTGCACTCAGAGCTGCAATTGAAGTTGTCACGGGATTTAAATCCTAGGAAATTATAGCTGCTGCAAGCTCAACCTGTCAGATAGCTGTCAGACAAATCCAAAAAACAGGTCCGCGCATGCGCCGGTTAAGGTGTTACTTTGAAATGCGTTGCGCAACTCGCGAATCGGAGTGGTCTAACTCGTATTATGTGAAGCATTCGCTTGTGTAACCAAGTGTCAAAACGCCATAAAGTAATTGATATCGGCAAGTTTAGCTTCAGAAAGGGATTAATTACGAACGTTGTGTTTATAGCCATGTGTTATGTGAGATTTGAAAACAATAGTAGGCGTTCTAGGATCGAGTCTCGATAATAAATATTTGAATCGATCATAGGTATCGCGTTGACACCTTTCGAATTGTTTCTGAATAATTCTTACATTAAGCCTTAGCAGGTAAATATGTTGTATTGTAAGTTGTTTCAATTGGAGCAAATATGCATTTGATTGGGTGTTGAATTATTCAAAAATCTCCGAGACAGAAGTCCATTCATTGAAATACAATGTTCAATTTTCATAATTGAGGCTTAACATGTTACATTACACGTTAAATCGTTTACATAATATTATATTTTATTTAAATATGCATTGATATTAGCTTTGTTTCATTACTTCTTTAATGTTCTGTAAAAGAGTTATTTGACAGCCTCTGTGGTGTAGTGGTTCGGCAAGTTGCCTCAAATCTCATCATACAACAATGAGCTTGCGGGTTCGATTCCCGCGACGGGACAAATGTTTGTGCAAAACAAAAAACCACAAGTTTTTGTTTCGTGTCTGAATGTTAAGGGACCATGATCCTCATAGTTCCTGGTTTCCTAGATACAGGGAATCCTAGAAAGGCGCCAGGATGTGTGTATCTCATCGCTGGGCGTATTTAATTTATTATTTATTATACGGCTCAATTCTTCAAATTAGTTAGGATACAGTTACATTATTAAATTAATGTTAGAAAAATAAGACATTGACGAATTAAAACAAGGAACCACAAACACCAATAGTATGTCAAGCAATGCCATTGACATCAAGACTGAAGAAGACAAACAGCTGAGAGCAAACATTACTAAGTACCGGCGCTATCACTCGCCGCCGCGCTGGTCACTCGACTCTTCCACACAATACAGATAAACATAAAAAATAAAGTACCGGCCCTCACAACATTCAATTATACGCCTTTAACACTTACAAACCTCCAAATTAACATGTCATGAATATTATTTAACTTTTTCTCAATTATGATAATGCGATCGGGGGTGCCCTAGAATTAAGAGAGCAAAAACCTCGGGCGGATCTTTAGCAAGCATTTACATATATTACAATACTAATTCGTCGGACGTACAGAGAAAAAATCAACCCGGAAAGGAACTTATTGCCGGCGCGTGCGCCGCCGCCGCCTGCCGCTGCCGCCGCGCGAGATGACAGTTTAAATATTCAAATCGGAGCATTAACATTTAAAAACAGTGAATCACTTTATGACGTTGAGAAACGCGATGCTTTACGGGCCTATTTGTCGTTTCGGGTTTTGATTTATGCGAAATAAACATTTTGATAATTGAATTTAATTGGCGTTTCGACTTTGAGAGAATGATACTTGTGCGTATAATTTCTTTTTATCTTAATTTTTGTAATAAGTTTTGTCATTATTCACAATGTCACTCCCGTAATTACAACTCAGCTATATCTTAACTTAAACATTTGTTATCAATAAGTACTAAACAGGTTCCATGCTTATCAAATATAGTTTTAACAGAATCTCGGCCTCATTGGGCGTAAAATATTGAGATTCAATTAGAAACAAGTTTACGTTTGTCGTGTAGTGCTCCGTAATTGTGTATGTAGCAGGTATTTATATCACTGGAGAGGTTTGTGACAGCACGCGCATGACGTTTCCTGGTGGGTGTGGACAGCCTGCTTGAGGTCGCCTGCCGCGCTAGTAAAACAATTGATTTGTGCATAAAGGACAAAGTATAGAAAAGTTAGTTATGCAGGAAGTACCTACACGGTACAAGTAGATATTAAAACTTTAACAACCAAATATTTGAAGCGCATTAAATATGAACAAAGCTTTAACGTTAGCTCTACAGGTCCATGGTGCTCCATGGCACAATTTGTCATTCGTTTTCAAAACAAATATAATATAATTTTCTATTCATGTCCCAAACCTGGTCGGAGTAATTTCGAAGTTTACTGTGAGTCTTAGCCGTTTCAATCAATGACACAAAAAAATACAATACTGCTTACTGTATTTGCAGTAAATCATGAGTTTTTAATTAATATATATATACTTTACCTACTGACAAAAATCTACCACAACAATGTCGAGTGTCCAGAGCAGTGCGCAGGCGCCGTTTCCGCCGGCACTCACTGTTTAATCTGATGCGATGATACATTATTTACTCACACGTAAATATTTATAGCTATGATAGTGTTTGTCGTGATGAAACGAGTCTCGACTCGGTATCGCGGAATCTGCGCTACTATTGCAACTTTAAGCTGTGGTCGGCCTCGCAGATTCGGACGACTGGTATTTCTAGTAGTATTTTGGATCTAGATTTACTGTTTTACTTATCTTAGGTATTTGGGACTTCTCTATAAGGAGTTGGGGAAACCATTCGGGGTTGAGAAAGCAACACGTGTAGCACCGTTTTTTAATTATTCAAGTCTAGAAAACACTTATCAACTCGCATGTAGTTTATTACTTCCCCGTGACATACATAATTTATATCCGTAATAAAATAATCTCAAAATCTAAATAAAGACAAGTGTCAATTTGAAGTAGTCAGACTAGAAACATTCTTAAATCTCGCTTCGATAATATCAAGTCAGTACTTACACAAATTAAAATTGCTATCAAGATGATAGGTTTGAATGAATTGTCATCTGAAGATATTTTTAAGTAGTTTAGTAACGAGACAAGCTCGTCGTTCACCTGATGGTTAGCAGCACTCGTGCCCATAACAGTTGCAGCACCACCCAGATATTAGTTGAGCAAAATCCTGCACGGCGCTGCACTTCGCCCGTCACACTAAGACAAAAGTTTTTAGATTTTAGCGTTAGTCTCATAATGCCCAGTAATTTCGCTGGCTATAATGCTCTTCAAACCAAAACACAGTTATGCTTGCGCAATACTGCTTGGCAGGAGAATAACTGACAAAGCGGAGGTACCAACCCTTTGCCCACTTGCGGCCGTTCGCAAGAAACCTACCACCTAGGATATATACCGACTTCCTTATTTAATGATGTAAACATGTGTTGGTTCATCAGTGTTTCTTCCACGTCGTCACGGCACTTGAACGCTGCAAGAAGCTGAAGGCTAACAGCTAAATAAAATGTTAAATTGTATGATTTATGTGAAACATGATAAGCATTTTATGATATTCAACTTCCATAAAGTGATATCGGAGTAATAAAGAGAAGATTACTTGACTGACACCATCCCAGCAACCCGTTGGACTTGAAGTACCTCTGCAACTGTTATTAGCCGGCGTGTTGCTTATCAGGTGAATGATTTGTTCGATTCATCACTTTTTTACGATAAAAAAATCTTCTGTTCTACGCGCAGTTTACAAAACGGGTATTATTTTGAGTGTTTTTGCGACGTAGCCAACTGTTTGATGAGAATGTATTCTAAATAGCATATTGTCTTAACACAGAATATTGAATAGTACAAGGTTTTGGTTAAGTCATGTCAGCGTAAAGTATTGTTGGAGTTTGATTATGCGTTTTGTCTAATAACATTTGTCGGAATTCAGTTTGTGACTCACATTCATTAGCAATCGAATACATTTTTTAGTTCATTAATAGTAAAGTGTCCCCAGTTCTGACTACCTCACACTTCAACCAGTCGGACTAGAATCCGCAGAATCACTAGAATACAGTCTACAGCGTAATTACATGCTCTTGGATACCTTCCCTAAGAGGAGTTATTGCTTTATCGCGGTAGGGACTGGTCGCGGGCGCTGATGAGGTATTGACGAGTAAATTATTTCCATTTACTTGACGCAGGTGATTGGTAAAGGAAGAGGTGCTTTTGGAATTTTTATGTAGTTTGAGATAAAGCGACTGGTCTCTTAATTGTTTTTTTTAGAACTCGGGAGTCCTAGAAATCTCTAATTCTAAGATTACTTTAATGATACGTTAAATAGTGGTAGAGTATTTGACTTACAGTATTGACAGCTCTTATATTTAGTCATGAAAGACATAAGATAAGAAACTGGGTAATAGTAGTGGATAGATTGGGCAGTGAGGCTAGTACTCACTGTCACTATCGCTGGGGCTTTAAAGTTAAAGGTGAAATCAAAGTTTATTTTATATGACAAACTAACCTTAAGTAGTCTTGAATTTTCTTTTAAAATACAGCAGAATTAATGATTTGTTTTTGGAGTGGTGTCTACTACTTTATGGTTTTAAACGGACCCTCTTAATGTATTAACAAGTATGGTTTGTATAGTTTGACGTGGTTTTGGAATCTCTATCTGACCGTTATTAGATTTAACAAGAACTTAGAAAAACGACACACGATACAGATTCCTGTCAAACCTCATCCCCAATTGAAGATATTTCCAATTCCAGCAATCCCTGATTGTTCAAGGCGCGTCGCCTGCTGGCACCAGCCGCAAGCGGCGGCGGCGGCGGCGCGGGCGGCTGGCGCGAGGTCGGCGTCCTCGCCCAAACTAGTGTTGTGTTAGATCGAGATACCCGTTAATTGCGTTTTCGCTGTCACGGGCGCTGCCTCGCTTAATGTCCGGATTAACTTCGAAATAAAATAATCGGCCTGTGGCGTGGCCCAGCCGTATGTACTTTCTTCGTAAAATTAAATTGCGAATGATGAAGCTTTTCATGGAGCTGTTTTTGAACCGTTGTACTATATAAAAAACTAATGAGGTACCTACAGCTACGAGGACCATGATCCAACGCCTAAACACAAATTGCTTTCGCATTTTTCTCTGTGCACAAACATTTGTCCTGTAGTAAGAATCGAACCTGCAATCTCCACGGTTTATGAGATTTGATATGACCTACTCAACCACTACACACGAAGCCGTCAGATTGGAGTCGCTTCTTCCAAGATATTCTTTTGTTCAATCTCAGCAACTAGGTATATAATTTCCAAAATGATGGCCTCCGCCCACACGCAAACGTTTACAACAAATTATCGAGTCGAATCGTTATTAAATCCACGCAATCGCACACAATGTCTAATGCGTCTCGCGGCACTAATTACGATGTACACTTATTGCATTAGCACCAGTGTTTGTCTCGAAGGCATTACTATAACCTACACCAACTTTGCCTATACTATAGATAGATACAATAGAAAACAATTTGTTTCACTTAAAAGAAAGAATTACAGTTTGTAATACATAATTTCTTATACGTACAATAAGCGGTCTTATCGCTAAGCAGCGATATCTTCCAGACAACCATTTAGTAAGGAAAACAACATTAAGGAAAACAGTATACGCTTCGGGTTCTATTTGTACTCGTAGCAACTTGCAACTGCGTGCAAATCGCAATTAATTGCAAACATTTTATTTCACATAGCCTACTAGCAGAAATATGTCCGGGGTTTTTATATTGTAGGTAATCCTCATCTTACTGTTTGTGAAACGGTGAACTCACAAGTGCAATGAAGCTACTAAGTGCATTTCTGTACTGCTCGTATCTGACACTAGATTATTAATGGTCCGATTTAGGAATCCATAATGTAGTACTACATGCGCTCGTCCGATTCTCCAAAAACCCATTACTTGCCTTCTCATCTAATCTGTTCCGGATGGCAATTTTGAGAACCGATATTGGCGGAGTATCAAGAATAATATGTATAAATAAATAAAATAAAATTAATTATATCATCAAGGAGTATAATCTTGGCATTCTCCCAGTTGCGTTGCTCTTTGTGTCTCCGTTCGACCCGCGGGGCTATTTTGTAATTCTAAGTGCCGTCAATCGTGATATATGTTATGTATTTCAGCGGTCGCGTGATACCTCTAATTAATTCCCCCGGGGCTAGGGCCTGCTATACTTCATCTAAATGCTCAAAACTAGATATAAATTGCAGAATTGCGGCGCTACCGTGCGGACGGGTCCTTAGCCTGGTTAGGCTGGGCGTTGAGATGTGCCGCGTTTTGCGTGGCGTTGAAACTTCTGCATGAAAATATAGTTTAGTGCTTTATACTGATAGATGTTGAACGTGTATGTTGCGTATATGTAAATATTACGTCGGAATATATCTTAAACTGCATCGCCTGAGCACAGAACAATAGTGCTGTGGCTTGCAATGTTACTAGAGTGAGGATTAGTACCTATATATTCTTATGAAGCTTTTATTTGCTCTACACTTTTTTTGGCACTGTATTGGGTAAATGAATCTTGTAAACCAAAACGCTGGCGTATACGCGCCTCTGTATCTATGTCAACAACGCAAGACGCTAGACGCAGTCTGAAAACATGACTTTATCCTCCATATTGAAATATGTGACGGAAAATGTTATATGTGGTTTTATTTTTAGACGCAATTTGTGGTCAGCCGCAGGAGCTCACCCGACGCGACTGTTAACTGTGTTTATGTTATTAATCTGACCACAATAAAATGACATTAAAAAACACTTATATAGCGGCTTTATTTCCAGTTGTATCGTTAGGAATTTAACCCATGTAGCTAGCTGGCATATCAGTAAGATAATAGTTAGTAAGTACGAGTAATTGATCACTTCTTTTCGAGTGATATCAACCTTGATTAACAAAAACTCAGGAAATTATTGTACCCGTGTTGAACACACATCGCATCAATTTTAAATAAAATGTGCTCGTATGTAAAACATGAGACAATTACTTTTGTATGTTGAGTTTCAGTCTAAAACAAAGCATACTTACGTATGAAATACCTACTCAAAAAGACCATCGGCAGGATTCTAAGCCAAGTTCTTTGCGTTTTCTTTGCGTAGGCACCTACATTGGGTGCGTGGTATGTACCTCCACTTGGAACGTGAGACGTACCTGTAGCAATTAAAAGCACAGCCGTCACGCCAATTAATTTTTCAAAGTCAAAACTGATATTCTGCTTTCCAACTACTGTTTTGAAGAGCACCGTGTTACTCTAATATTCGTTGGTGTAGGCTTAAAGTACTCTTCACATGCATGTATGAAAGTGCTACTGAACGACGTATGACTAAACTTGCACCATGAATTACTTTGGTTTGTACATTTATCATGTGAACGGATGATTTGAACTCGGTTCTACGCATACTGCCCTATTATATTGGCATAACCTGAACTACATCTAGGGCTTGTTCGAATAATGATAGAACCAGATATGAACAAGGCCGCGTCTCGAAGCATCTTTCTACTATTTGCTAAACTATCAGTCTATTTCTGGGATTTTAAACTTCGTGCGCACCTACAGAGTTGGGACACAGTGTTGCTTTCTTCTCACCGTGTCGCTGCGACTCAATACGGTATGAGGGTTTATAGCTAGAGTTGAAGTCGCCCAATTAATGCTGACCGACTAACGAGCGCAGATTTACGGCCGTGTCCGAACACGGCTACGGAAAGAAACGTGACACACGATGCGTTGCGGCACCGCACCGCACCGCACCCGCTCGTCAAGCATTGTGGTGCGGTGTCGCGAAGCATTGTATTCATGACTCTTTCTTCTAACAGCAGTTTTATTTAAGCAAGTATTTGTGGTGACGCTAGTTTCAATGAACGGCTGACTGAGTTCTTTTCTCATTTTGCGGTGTGAAGAGTTATGGATATAATTACTATTGCCATCGGCCGCAACTGTCTCGATCTCCGCAATGTGAAGACACAGATTCTTACTTTATCACACCATTGCCATTGGTACGCTGGCTCCGTCAAGTGTCTCAAGTTTTTTTTTCTTGTGGTTTGACTCATTTTATTAGGTATACATTTAACCATCCCGTAGTATATTTATGTATACCTACATAATATGATTACATTTATCGAGCATCCAGTACCTACTCGTACCACTGACAAACCACTGACTCATCTAAACGTTTCACCGTACGCTGTCACAATGAGGACCTCGAATGAGCATTAGTGGGCACAAAGCATATGCGAGAACGTAGTCGCACGTTTTCGATAGCAAAGACTATTATTATCGCACATCAAAATAAAAGTTACATTTAAACCTCTTTTACTTTGTTTGTTCTGTTTGATCACGACACCTGGCCGAGACTGCCAAATGTACTGTTACCTCAAAACACACACATAAAACTCACACTATAATAACCAGCTACAAATATAGGGTTCCTCCGGTGGTCACCACCCGTGACGGTACGGTTTGCCGTTCACCATCCACCGTCGAGCGAACGGTCTGCGTGTGAAGGTATTCGTCAATGGTCATATAAATCTCTGCGATTGCACCTCCGTTGGACAGCAGCGATTAAATCAACCCACAGATTAATGGTATGTGGTAGACCCTAATGAGGGTAATGAAAATCTCTTCATCTTTGAAGGCATCGATAAGTCAGTGAGATCTTAATGGTTCTACCAATTATATATCTACTATAATGGATTTGCTAGTTACTTAGTACCTACTATAAATTAATGTACGAATAAAACAAATATAAATTGAAATTGAAATGAGTTTTTAACTAGTCTCTATTTTTCTCTTAAAGATACTTAGTATAAAAAAAACAAAAGTGACTCATCCGCATCTTAATGTTATGTTGCTATTACAATGCATAACTACTTGATGAAAGTTGGTGCGGTTTTTACCAACAATTAAAAAGATCTGATTGCTATTAGCGTTTAATAAATGAAATTACTGAACCAAATTTCATTAAGCCCCAAAACTCACTAGATTGAACCGTACCCTCTAGACTAGAGTCGTGCTAAACGTCAAGTTGGCATCCGCTTGTTCCCACTAAGAGCGCAGTAGCACCCCAGCGGGTACATCGAGGTGGACAAGTAGGTCCATCCTGACATACCTCGGGTTTAGAAAGCCGACGCGCCATGTGGTAAGTCCCAGATAATGACGAGCCCACACTCTGGCCGCGCCGCTATCTGCCCAGATACCGACGGCAATAAGTTCACTATTTTATTGCCAAAGACCACCTATACACCTCAACGGGTCTAAGCTCGATTTAGAGATGAGCTAAGCCTTATTCGCTGGTTTCAAATAGATCGATTAAAGATCGAGTGTGTCGTATTCGGTTTTACTCGGCGAGAGAGAATATGTATATAGTGTCCCGTATGGTTTATCTGATTAAGACCATGTTTGGTACTCTGGCTTATCAAAATGGGGAAAATGATATTAAAAGCAATGTTTATGGGATATGTAATGGCTTTTCAATAATGTGGGTCGATGACCCGATCCTTAGTTTTGTTAATAACTTTCGAAGCAGTTCCGTTAGCTTCAAAAGTTTCAACAACATGTACACTGATTAGAAATATCTTCATTAGTAACTTTTGAAGAATAATTATCTTGATCGAGTAAACTGAACATCGCGCGTTCTGCGCTGGATTATACCACATTATACTGACAGTCAGTGCGGCAGTACTTGTCAACATAGAATAAAAATAATTAAGCCGTAATTACATTTAATTGATTTATTCATTTACTCTTGAGCACAAAACAGTTTGTACATGAAAACTAAATGCTAGACAACATTTTCTAGCAGTCATCCAGGACCTGCAAGAAAAAATGGTAGCGGTGCAGTAAAGTGCGTGATGGGAAATTTAAAAATATTCTTAATTATTACCTACAAATGTTACATTCTTATATACATTCCTAAAATATATAGTATAAAATATATAGTATAGTATAAAATATTAGTGGTTGTAATACCACCCACCGAACAAAGCCATGCCGTCAAACGACCTAGTCGTGTTTCGGGATGATGTTCGGTGAACCATCAGGGAGACGGGTCTGAGCAGCCGCTCAACTGCCGTCTCTCTCTAGATCTATGTGCTTCATCTTAGGCCACATCATCGCTTCACATCAGGCGAGATAGTGGCCAAACATGGATCTATTAAGCGTAAAAAAAAAAAAATATTTTGCGTTCAAGAATGGTTAACATCCTTCTGCATGCTTTTATATTTACATATTCAATTTATTCGTTGCCTTACAATTAAAAGCAGTAAGTACAAGCACGTGTGGACGGCGCTATGCAACACGCGTCAATTACAACATTAACATATCGCGCAGTACGCGCGGCTCACGTGCACAAATATTCCGACGCTGCGCTGGTTCATTACCGAGCAATGCCGTCCAGCAGGTTGACAACGCTATGACGAAATCGTGAGGCTGCCATCGCGGCAGGTTGCTGTCTATTTTTTTATTTTAGTTTTAACTGAAGTTTATTTTCTGAGTCACAGCTAAAAGTAGACTGGAGCTACTGTACGATGTGCTTATGTTAAGGAAATAATAAAATCGAAGCTTTAATGATTTTTTAAAGATATCACGACTTGCTTCTAGTTTGAGCCAAATCTTATTGTAGCTAACAGTTAATATACTGAAAATTGTATTTTTATAAACTTTAGATTCAAGATGCGTCAAAGAATTTTCAATCAATCAAATCAATCAAAAGTTCTTTATTCAATTTTGTCGTCACCGACGCACTTATGAACGTCAATTATTACAATGACTCTACCACCGTATCGGAAAAAGAACCACTATTCAGCAGATACGGCAAGAAACTGAGGGGCATATTTTTTAGAACTTTTGTTACAATATTTTATGTTTTTTTTTGACAATATTATTTTTCTATGTGCCAGTTGGCTGCTTGGCAGAAACGGAATGTCCCATGCATCTTTGTCTTCTATGTAATCACTAACTGCATATTCAGTACAGATACTTAGGTTTCTACTACACGCTTACTTAGATGGATACTTTTTCGATAGACATTTCAGTAATTTCCAAAAGATTTATATTTTTATAATTAAAATTGATAGGTATAACAATCAATAGCAGTAACATATTGAGAAGACGCGCGGTTCCTGCGACAGCCAACCGGCGGCGGCGACGGTCCCATCCAGACGTCCGATATTATCGGCGAGCGCGGCACTCGATAATGTAACGACGTTGTCGATACAAGATACGCGCTATCGCAACCTCATCTCATCTCCTCGATTATGAACGTAGTCTAGTTTTAATCTTGAGAGGTACCTACTCCAAGGGGAATATGCAAAACGATACACTTTTCCACCGATTGGCTAAAGCTTCTATTTAAAAAGAACATGTCATTTCAGTTAAAGAATTTTTCGATTAGATACTTAATGTTATCGAAAAGATACATAGACTGGTTGATTCTGTAAGAAAAATTATGTGACATTGACGTAAGTATATTTTCTCTAGGTACATTAAAATGTTTAGTATTTTGAAGTGTGATCATATTACTTATGTTACACAATCATCTTCTCCATATGTCTTGTCATAAAGTTACATCACTACTAAAATGATTCGAAAGATATTAAAATCAAAACTTGTAACTTACACATCCTAATTTTTACGATCACTATAAAATTCTACTTTTTGTTTAAGATCGAAATGAAGCCATTCAATACTATAAGATATTATTTTGAACAACATTCTAGTATGAGGTCCGTACTCCATGTACCGCCCACTAGCGTCATCTATTTTACGAAAATAACAAAGCCTACTGATTTTTTATTGATAATAAAGATAAGATAAACAATGAAACCGTATGAAGAACGTATATGTGGATAATAAAGCCTCCATCGGGTGCTTTTGTAACAACTTTAAGTATGAGTATTACCATTCAAAACAATATTAATGTCAGGCACTAACTTTCCCATAGAAACTATAGGAGACGTTTGAAATATTAAATACCGTACAAGGCAATGACATTAAGCACCATAAAATTTTACTATAATGTTGCAGAAATACTTTAACATTATAGCGTCCGTTTAAGGACAGCATAAAATCGGCAAAGCTTTCCTAGACCATGACGCCATCTTCCAAAAATCGCTATTTTGCAAACGTAAACACTAATCTTAAATAGCTTAGAAGTTCTCTGCAAGATAAGTCGCTAATAGCGCTGCTATAAATGCAAAGAAATGGCAGATTTGTAATATATGGGCACGTTCGAACCGATAAGTTACGTTTTATGGTCACTAAACTGTCCAGTGCCCACTTGTGTCGATGTTGTCAAAAGTGTTCCGAGCGCCCACGTGCCCCACTTGTTGAGAACAGGTGGACCTTTGAGGGCCACCACTGCTTTCATCACAAGTGTCAACTTTGCTTTGGTTGAAGAAACCGTTGACTGACAGAAGGATAGACTTGTGCGTGTGGACACTTCTACTTCTGCAATTTGGTTTGCAGAGACCAACATTACGACAACTTTGTCTAACATTCTGCTGCTCCAATTAGGAGCCGCAAACTTAACGAAATCTGAACTCTCTCTCTGGTGGTACTAGAGTATGCGATACACTGAACAATAGATGACCTACAAAGATGTCCTCGGTGTCTGATAGTACGGACTTCGTCAAAACAAGTCAACTGGAGATGTTGTGTTAAGTGAGGTTATAAGGTGGGATGGAGAAGTGCTTTTCGTTTCTATAGATGCCTCGAATGGTCAGATATTCCTCATTATTGAGTTCTCATATCTTTTTTACAAGA
This sequence comes from Petrophora chlorosata, assembly GCA_951640565.1. Lineage (NCBI taxonomy): Eukaryota > Metazoa > Arthropoda > Insecta > Lepidoptera > Geometridae > Petrophora > Petrophora chlorosata. The sequence goes on from OX621192.1 coordinate 19,553,013, forward strand.
AAAAAATATTTATGCAGAAAAAGGATGTTTGAGTTATTGGTCCTCTACATCCATACTCGACTTCAATGGCATTCCATTTAAAGTAAATATACTTAATGTAGTAAAATAAAACTGTTTACATACTCACTGACTCTTCTAGAGCCGAGCCAGACCTACGCATGGTCAAAATATTACGTACTTTTGCGAAGGACAAATAAATTGCGTCTTATTGCGCGAAACTATGTATTGGGAATAACAATAATTTATTTATTTCATTTGAATATAGGTACCAAATAGATTGGTGATGGAATGTGAATAGATTGGTGTTTTTCATTCCGTTTCCATAGTAACAGGGAATCACAAGACGGGAGGTTTCTCGTATGTGAGAGGCCGTCTGGGTTGGTACCATCGCTTTGACAGTTATTTTGCCACCAAGCAGTAGTGCGCAATCATTACTGTGTTCCGGTTTGAAGGATAGCCAGCGAAATAACTGGGCATAATTATGAGACTTGCCTATTCAGGCATTGTCTCAGGATGACGAGCAGCCCCGGTACATTTTGCATGACAATGTTGTGGGTGGTGCTCCAACTGTGATGGCCAGGCTTGTTGCTTACTATAGGGTGAACGAACTGGTCGGCTCGTCATTCTTAAAAATTAGACAAATAATCAATAAAAGACGAGTAGGTTTGATCGATCTGTTCTGTTACACAAAATTCAAAGTCGAATTATATTCCTAACGAAATCCAACCGAGAAAGCCGTCGAGATAATAATATCGGTTTTACGTATCTCGCCTGCATCCCGTACAAAAAGTGTCTGAACGTAAGCAGATATTCACCAGCAAGTGACATAATCAGTGCCATTCTCACAATATTTCACTGGAGCCACAAAAAGCGAGTCACACACGACGAGCGTGGGAGTGACACCCAGCACTTTGTCCCGGCTCGGACGACATGGGCTTTTACATCGAACATCGGTACCTCTTCGGTACCTTCTCTAACAATGTACCCGTACAATTGGAAACATGTGGTTTTTAAATATATCGCCCACTTTTGGTGTTGTTTGAACGTTACGGTAATGTTATGGGGCTATATAATCGGGAATTTAAGACCTATGGATCTTAAATTGGACTCGAAACATATTATATGGACGTGCTTTTCCGTAGATATACTTATGTTTGGAGTATTGCACCGTTAATAAAAACTTGAGAGATTAAAATACATTCAAATAGATCCACGTGTGGATTACAAGCAGCTTAGTCATATTAAGTAAACTGATGAATAAATAAATGTTCCAAAACCTACTGTATTGGTAGGTAGAAAACGAAATTTAGCTTAGTTCAGTATGTCTCTTGGTCACATGGTGTCACTGCAGGGACGATGTTGCTGCATTGGGACCGAAGCACACTTCTGCAAACGTGTTTGATCTGCTGCAGAAGCGAAGCCTCATCATCACCTTGAATTCATAATTGTATATAATAAACATTCGAATAATATTATAACAGTAATAAAATGAATGCAGTGAAATCGAAGGCCGTCGACAAGGCCGTAACAGCAAATATTTCCAAAACTATGTAGGACGTATCTTCCAAATCCGCAGTTTCTAATCGCCACCGCTCGTAGGGAAGAGAGAAGATGTCGCCAAAAACCGGTAACACACATCCAATTAAATATTTACTATAAACGGCCACCGAGGCCATTAAGGCGACCATAACATAAATCATTGAATAGTTAAAAATCGTTGGAACCCACTCCGTGACTTGAGCCCATAAAATTTTATTATCTCTAAGATTTTGTCACCGGTATTTTGGCGAATATAGTGTTATAGACAATCGATAAAGCTTAATTACTCATTCGTATTCGTGTTGAGATAGGAAGGGATCCTTGTCAGCAAGGACGAGTCTTGTTGTGGTGGAAACCTGTATTTCTTGCCTCTTATCTTCTCGGTAGTGATTTTTTCGAACAGAAGATTGTAGAATTTGATAGTTCTAAATGGTCCATTAAGATTTATTATTCTTTTTGGTGCTAAAAATGTAGGTACGATAAAATTATCTATATTATCATTATCATCATCATATCATCAGTTGTGTACATAATAGATGAAAATATATGTGCAAAAATAATTAGGGTAATAAATTTGTACGCTTTATCTTAATTAAGGTAGATAATAAACTATCTGTAGAGAAACTTTTAAAATACTCAATATCACTGCCGTGCTAAGCCCTGTTGAAGGATATTTTAAATAACCGATTTATTAATCTAATAACCATCAGATTTATGAGACACAATCACATTTCCATAATGTGTGGATGTTTTCGTCAATTATCCGTGTAACCTGGCTCCATTAGAAGTTATATAAAGAAATCGCTGCTCGGTGAGTAGGAGTTAGAACACGCCTTATTTTGTTTATGACAGGTTATTTAGATAAATATTATCTATACGCTAACAAACACAATAGTTAAGTATCGATTTATTCTTCACTTAGAAAGCCTTTTTATTTTAGAACGTAGCTATAAAAGCTTTCAGAAGTTGAATTGTTCAACTTGAACATATATATATATATACATATATATAACTTGCAATTTTGTCCATACCATGACAAATTTAAAATTATTATTATTATTATTATTGGGTCTCCCCCATCTCCATCCAAACATCTCTGTACCCCTAGTACGAGTTTTGATAGTTTTCGTAAACGATATGAAGTTTCGTTTCCTTCCATACATTTACCTGCAACGCCCCTAGCGGAAACGTGAGGGAACTAAAATCGGAAGTACGGGCTAGATGGAATCGTAGTTAACGAATTCGAAAAAAGTTTTCGAGTAATTTTTTACGCTTTGGCAGTACGAGTCCCTACTTTGATAAGTTAGTGGTGGTAAACTTTGACGTATACGAAAACTTTCATAGTATTGATACTCACTAATTAAATATCGGTGAGAGCTTGTAAAAAGTGTCAACTATTGCAAAAGAACAAGATTACGAGACGTTATTTTACATGGAGGTTAGCCGCGGAGGCTGTAGAAGCCGACCGTCGTGATGAGGGGCGACAGGAGCTCGTAAGGAGGCGGAGGTTTTATTATATTTTTTTTTCTTTTTGGTTTACAGTTTAGTTTATTTACCAAAAATAATACACAGGAAATCAAACATCAACACAATAAGCAGTTGGAACAATATAAAATATAAACTCATCATACATCATACAAATCATTTATTGATAATTACACTGTCACATGTTGTTCTGGTACATGAATGTTCCGGATATGTTTAGTGCTTTTCAACCAGCTAACGGAGTCCCTGATTATTCTAAGCATTTCTTCGATGTCACGGAAGAGCACAGACAGTACTGAAAGGAAGCACTAACTAAGCTGCCGTCACAAGAAGCCAATATTATTCAACCCGTTAGAAAATCTACCCAAAGAGCTTGAGGCCAGGAAATGAATAAAGAGTGGCGACTAAATTGATTGTTATTTATTTTCCAGCGAATGGCTAGTGGTACTTCATTGCACCACGATGGGTTTGTATGATCGTCCAAATGGCGCAGGCGCTTGTGACATAGTCAAGATAAGTCCAGTAGGTGGCATTTACACTTATCTTGTAATGGGACAATTGGGAAATCGTAGGTAATTTTTGAGAATCTGCTCCAACATTAATATTTAACCCGGAATATAAAATCAAATCATTATACATCATTTCTATCTGTATATAAGCTTGTTGTTGCGTGGCAGTTCCACACCTGATGAGTCGAATTGAAGATGGAAAAGCGATGCTTCCCAATTTTAACTTCTAAAGTGCTTTGAACCTTGAGAATTCAATGTAACGTGAGAAACCGAGTAAGTAATAATAAGAACGATTAACATTAGTAGCCAGCAAAATTACGGGCAAACAAATCTTAATATCTGATGTCTCGGGCTGATCTGATGAGCGCAATGCAGTGCTACGCAGTACATTGCATTCTTAATAGTTAGGTGTGGCATTGCATTTGTATTGGGCAAGTGTGACGCTTACCATCAGTTGAACGACATGCGGGTCTTATTACTCAGTTGCATAAAAAATACAAAACAATTTTTATTTTATTCGTAGAAGTCGTCCTTCTGTTTCGACCACCTTCTGTGGCATTACATTACGAACATGCGTACGCGCAAATATTAGCTTGGCAAGTGGTAGTGACAAGGTCGGGGGCACATACCACTCGCCGGAGGGCCCATTACTGCTCTCCACCTCGTCTCGTAGTGTAATGGATGTTAAATGGTGAAAGGCGAATTTATGTACAGAATATGAATTTACAGACACCAACAAATGTGATTCTTGCACAGGATCAATGCTCACCACAGCATCGCTAAGATCGTCCATTTCTTGGGCTAGTTAGGTTAATTGGTATGATGGTTCAGCTGGTTGGCTCATAACGAAGGTTGGAGTTTATTCGGTTTAGGTGTTGAGACAATAGATACTAGGAATATAAAGATCTTGAGACATATTAATCATTATTGTTAATTATTGTTAAGGTACAATATTCGTCTGTGCTGCCACCATTGCTTCCACTTGGGTTTTTTGGAGTGGCTCCGACCATGCTTGTACTACTTGTACTCCAAGCAAAGCCATGCCGTCAAGCTAAGTGGTGTTTCGGTATAATTTTCGGTCAACCATCATATAGTCCATCTTCTGCTACACCGTCGCTCAACATCAGGCGAGATACTGGCCATTGTACATATTTAAATAATGACAGTTTTAAATACCTTCTATATATTTGGCAGATATCATGCTGTCCGCGCTGTGCTCGTTTGGTCCCTGTTTACGTTTGAAAGTGGCCACTTCACTCCATTCATGCGCCGGAGTGGTTCCACCGGTGGCCACTACTCGTTGGCTAAGTGCAAAACGCGAGTGAGTGATAAGCTAATACTGCTGTTGACCGTGTGGAGAGATTTCTAAAAGATCCTGTGAAAAAAGATGATAGTAATTTTTGCAGTCTTAAAGTACCGAGTTTACTTAGTACTGTTTGGTTTTGCGACGATTTTCTTCAAAGTTTGCATCGAGATGTATGAATATTTTCAGATTTTAAACTCTTTATTGAAATTAGACATCACACACGCGTCATAATTACGTCGCCACCGTTGTTCAGAAAGGGAACCACTACCCAGATGAACATAACTAGGTGACTAGGATTTACTGGGATGTAACCAATTCAAGGTGATATTAGGAGAGGCGAATGTTTGTAAATAATAAAGGTATTTGTACCTTGTGACCGTCTTTAAGTAAAGTTTGTGACCATCTTTGATTCCACTGCACTGTAGAATAAAAAAAGCGCATCTTTCGACGCCAGATAAAATACCTATGATAACAATTTCGCGTAATTCGCCGGTGCGGTGACTTCAGAAGGCATCAGCCACTGCAACACTGCAAGCGATGCGAGGTGAAGGATATAAACATTGTTTATCCGCGCGTCACCTGCGCTGCTCTGCGCTGTGCGCCCTTTATTCGTTTTCATGAGTTAATCTCTACATGACAATGCGTGGAGATTAAGGTGGATATGCCAAAACACGATTAATATGTTGAAAATTAAAAGAATAACGTATTATACTTTTTGTGTTAGAGTTTAAGTTTTTACAGCTATTATGGGGTGGCAAGCGAGTTGTTTACCATCAGGTGAACGATCAGCTGGTCTCATCACTCAATTACATAAAAATAATGATATCCGATCTAAAAGAACGTCTTACTTTCGTACAATTTTTCCCAAAACATCCTTTGCCGTCAAGCAGATGTACCGAATATTAATCTTATTTTTTTATTTTACGAACAAATCTTGCAGTACTTGCCATATCCACGTTACCCTTCCTTGATATGATTGAAAGTAAGAAGCGATCAGATTAGGGGCCGGCCGACGCCGCCGCCGAACGAGACGAGCCGAGATAAAAACACACGGACAGCCACGACAACACGCTGTCAGCTTGTCTTCCACTAACCACGGGCGCTGCACGTAAATAAAGAATTAAAACAAACGACACAAGTACGATAATAATTACTTTTGTTCTTCATGGTTATCGCTCTAGATCGTCAAACTGCTAAAGAATTAAATTCCCTACCAGAATTCTTTTTTCCGGTTTACTCAAGGTAGGTCTCTCGTATGCGGGAGGGTCCGTCTGGGTAGGTACCTCAGCTTTGCCAGTTCTTCTGCCACCAATCAGTAGTGCGCAAACATTGCTGTGTTCCGATTTGAAGGGCATTGTAGCACTTAATATCTGATGTCTCGGGGTGGTGAGCGCAATGCAGTGCTACGCAGTGCTTTTTGTACCATCAAGTGAACGAGTTGCTCGTCTCATCATTCAGTTCCACAAAAATATTTAAATATAACCTGGATCGGTATGACCGCAGAACGCGATTTAACATAACTTTAATTGGGCATAGAAAAATAAATCTAGCAATACCTGACTACTACAGACTGGAAGACACCGGCGAGCTGACCGGAAACAATCACCCGCAAGGACTTCCACTAGTACGAGCCCAGCTGCTTATAGCAAATGTCAAGTGAAACATCCTTTGAAGGTACTAGGTATCCGTAGGTATACCTGGTACTAACTGGTGGCTTAATGGTACTGTTAGGCATTCTGTGACATTGGTTAGAATTGCTGAAGGTGTTAAGATTATTTTAAAAGATAACACCATAATTTATCAAGTGAAACGAGCGAGTGTGGCTCAGTGGGAGCACGTGCGACTTTCGATCCGACGCACCCGAGTTCGAAACTCGCTGGCCTCTCACCACTGACTTTCTCAAGTTATGTGCGAAAATTCAAGAAAATGTGACATCCACCAACCTCTCACTGGGCCAGCGTGGTGAATTATGACCCATACTCTTACTATGAGAGAAGGCCCATGTCCCAGCAGAGGGAACGTGATGGGCTGATGATGATGATGAAGCGATGTCGAAACAACTAAGGCTTCTCGAGTTTTGTATGTTTCTATGAAATCAGCATAAAGACAGTGAAGTTTGGGCTAAAATACAAAGTTTGGGCAACAATGTAACAATAACTAAGTTGACTACTTCCTGGGTCGTCAAGAGACAGGCAATGAATATCTTCCCAGATGCTCTGCCCATATTTCCATTCAATATGCATATATTCATGTTTGTCAATAACACTTGACTTCTTTTCACCATTACGTGCTGTTACCGTCTCCATTGTTGGACCGCAACAACTAACATCATCAGTTTGGTGACATGATTAGCGCCATACCATCTTCTCCAAATGTTTGCCGAGCACGAGTGAACCGATATTACGTCAGGTAACACCGTATTGTCACAACGTCGTGTTTGTTTATCATTTTGAGTCTTATTACGAGGGCATTAGAGGTGATTATCAGGTTATTGTTTGTTAGACAAACATGCGGCCGCCGCGTTCGCCGCTCTACCACCAAATATTGGGACGTCTTTGAGCTGCCGTGTTTCGTGTCAAAGATTAACGATGAACGTAGAATGTTTAAGGTAGTGAACAATTATTTTGTGCTTCTTATAATTGCACTATCTGATTGGATCTGAAGAAGAGGTATCATTTAGTGACAACAAATGACGTAAAATCGTCTCCGAAGACGAGATAATAAGGATAGAAGAAATTTGGTTGCTGGAGCAGATGACTCGATGGCCTATTGGCAAGGCGGCAAGATAATGTCCAAAAACGTAAGTTTGAATCATGGCCGGAATTTTTTTTCTAAATAATTACAATCTCAGGTAACAAATACTTCTCCATTACATATGCACAAGTACAGAATGGTAGATCTACTTAACTCTTATCAGAAGCAATATTAATTGCAGTGCTTGTGTTGAGATTTGAGCTCCAGTGCCTTGGATGGAAGGTCGAAGAAGTAATCGCTCGGCTATACTTGCTCGCTTTCGTTTGTGGGTGTGTTCATATTAAATATTAGAGTTTTTTAAATTATTGAAGAACAACTTCTTGAATTTACATTTACTAAAACCAAGACCAAAATGTTGTAATAATTATGAAACTGTAATGCGGAATAATAAAATAAACTTAAATAATAGTTATTACTTATTTATAATGTTAAACAGGAATAACAGTGGCACAGATTTTATGCAAACAACTTATGCGGAATGATGCATTCTTGCATTTAAAATGTATTAAATGTTTTTACCAAAGAACGCTTGAACAGATCTTATGTATTTTCCTTATATGCATCTTTCTTATTTATGTATTCTTGTGTGAGTGTCACGCTTGCACATAGCAGAAAGTGCTACACAGAACTTCAATCTAGTCCAAGAAGATCAGCTTGTTTCACCGGCCGTGGAATCGTGGTGCAGTCGACACTACGGCTTCACCAAAACGGCTATGAACAAAACCAAGCAGTAGTGTGCGAACATAACAGTGTTCGGGTTTAAAGGGACACTGTTTGGAGTGAAATTACGAAGACTATTGTCTCAGGGTGACGAGTGCAGTGCTGCTTAGGATTTTGCATCATAAAGTTCTAGGTAATGCTGCAACTGTTCGGGTAGGCATATTACGTACCATGAGGTAAACGACCTAGTTAAATCCACAAGTTGACCCAGTTGTATGAATGTACTTCATAGTTTTTTAATTCAAAGCAATTATTATATATTGAGACTCAACAGCTAATTGTCTCAGCGTGACGAGCGCAGTGCATCGCCGCGCAGGATTTTGCTAAATAAAGTTCTGGGTGGTGCTGTTATTGTTATGGGCTGGGGTATTGCTTATCATCAGGCAAACGACAAGCTCGTCTCATCACCCAGATGTATAAAAATGTACATTATAGTTTTTTAATTCAAATGTTTTTTTTCCTCCGTACCCCTCTACGCCTGCCTACTCTATCGGTGCACAGTTGACAGTATAGACAAAGAATGTTTAATTAGCCAGTGTCCACAGTTTGCTCGCGCCTACCGCCTTCGCCTCTGCGGCTGCCATTGTACATCAACCACAATAATAAGTACTCAATTAAGTAGGTACCTTGTCCCAATAAGGATTCATATAACAAGGTAAAAGAACGAAGCAAATGTAAAACTAGTAAGTGTGACAAAGTACTAAATTGTATAGTCCTTTTCACTGCTGAATACGTGTAGCTTCTCAGAACGGGTAATAAGCACATGTTAGGAGTTCCGTGCTGTGGGAATGTTTGGGGGTTGTTGAACTTTGATTTCCTTGGCTTTAAGCTGCCGACATCCTTGTATTGATGTTTTTGTTCACCCTACTGCTGAGTCCGCAGGCGGTAGTGCTAGCGGGTTGTCTTACGTCTCTCATCATCCACCAGGGTTGGTGAAGAGCTAATATACCTACTTTTTGGTACTACATAGATCTAACAACTAAGTTAATCGTTGCGACATCTTAATCGTTAACACAACTTAGGACCCGAGACTATCATGAAATTGGAGTTCAAAATACGGCGCAGTTAACGGACATAAAGGCTTCATCAGACACTGGGGCAGCCCCGGTGAAGAATATTGTCTTTCACTCGATTAAGTAATTCTATTGAAGAGTCTCAGTACATACAGTCAATTTTATGGTCTTCAGGTATACGTTTCTAAAGGTATCATGTGACCCGCACCTAAACAGACATGTGACAAATCCTCCAACGTCTCAATGGTCAGCGTGGAACGTATTTATAACTTCCTGATCGGCGACAAAACATCGGTAATTGAGCGATCACAGCGCGCCCATAACTTCGGCCAAACTATCGAATTACACGCAACCCTATCGATGTCCATTCACGACACCACATCTTGGGCTTTTGAAATTTCGCTTTAGAAAAACGGTACTACACCCGTCTCGGTCGCACTAACAGTCATTTGTTTATGAAGAAGAGGGACAGGTGTCAGAATGGCCACGGTATTTGTCGTGTGGAGCAGGTGGATGTGCTGACCACCGGCACCGGTCACTTCACTAGGGCTATCAAATTACCGGAGAAGTGTCGATGTGAAGTTTATCGATGCACCGAGTGCATGTCGCGAGTATCACGGTGGTGCCGTGGAAAGTGACCGTTGCCGCCAAATCGGGTGGTCATTGTCAATCGAGTGAAGCGAATTAATTTGAAATTGTAATCGTTTTGAATTAAACAGGGACGTGGAGGTCAGTGCGAAGGGCGATCGGTCAAACTGGATACGACACGACTCTTCCTAGGTATATTGTTTCTTTATTTTTGAAATGTCCGTCCATTGTGACAATACACCTCATTATAGGCTCAAACATTTTTGAATTTTATTATTCAATTTAGTCATTCCATGTGCTGTGCAGCACAATTAATAATAAGTTCGTTTTAACTAACATTAAAACTCTTTTAAATGTTTCTTGTTGACCACACACAATTAGTTTCTTTATCGAGCCGTGACATCGAAAGTATCAAATAAATTTCATCCATTGCAACAAAAACACACTCGTTACGATGCTACAAGTTAACGATTAGTGTAATGACGATAAGTTACATGTTACAAATCTCCCATGTTTACTTGCGCCAGGTCGTCGGTCCGTCGGTCCGTCTATAAATCGACATACAAGCTCACTTTTTACCATCTCTACGATACGGAGCTGAAATATGGTATATGGTTAATTGAGGTTGGTGTCGCAACAGGGTCCGAGCCTGGTCCGATGGTCCGGTCGGTCGTCGATCGGACGGTCCGATTCGGCGCGCCTGAGATGTCATAAATTTGACTAGAGCCGACCGAATCGCAGCGTGATGCCGTATTACATTACGGACACAATCCGGACCCGGTTAATTGAGCATCGCCAGATATTTATATTAGGAAAGGTTTATGATCGTTCCAAGTATTTGGCAACGATGGCTTTACCTATTGCGGCACAGTCTGCTTCATAGCAAGCGAATCTCTGACGATTTATAATGTTGTTGTATTAGAATGTATGACTCGTGTCTATAGCAGCTACTTGCTCGTCCTTTTGCCTTCACTATATCGGTTGAATTGACGACCGTTAAAACAGTTGGTGTAAAGGTGTGTAAATTAGATACACTCTAAATGTCCAAAGATATATGTATATTGAATGTCATCCGCAATCGTAATCAGCAATGATTACGAAATGGAACCAGTAATAATTCCAGGCCCGGAGCGCTAGTAAAATTAACTCGTATTACTGTCTCTATATTTGGGATTAATGCTATTTACAATTGCTTAGTTCGAGAATTATGAGGTAAGACTCGCATTACTGCGCGAGATATAGCCGAATTCACGCCGGTCATGAAGTTCTGGCCAATGACTGTCACAGGCTAGCTGGAAGTGAAGGGCATTACCTAGATACGCAATAAATTGTCGATTAAATCTGTTTACGTCTGCGCGAGACAAACTTATGGATACAACGAGAACACTTCATCAAGCGGAGTGTGGGCCGCCTTCATACAATCGACATATTTACGCAAATCGTATTCAGAGCCGTGTCTATCTCTTAATACCGTCCGAATTTGGAGGCTGCTCGGAGTCTGGAGTCCAGTTACTGGGCGCGTTCTCATTCACTTGGAACGATCAATAACTTAGAATCAACAGTAGCCAAATGCTGGCTCTAATCCGAGTCGAATCGCTGGATGTATTTCAATAACACCACCGGCCGGAGTCGATGGCGAGTCTTCGTTTTTTTGTGTGGGAACATTTCGTTTTTCAATCACAAGCTAACCTTTTTACGGTGCTGGGTGTACGGCGAGGCGATAAACATCGGAGGTTATGGGCGCGGTCAGCTTTGAACTGAGAGGTTTATCCCGATTGCCTCAGAGTTTGGGCTCTCGATGTGTTTCGATAGTGGCGATCCCGGCGTGGGCCCGGGCTCCGCCGCCGAGGAGCGGCACAGAGACCGAATGTGATTTGTCCAACACAACACAAATATGCGAAAAATGTTAACGATTATGCTTTTGGTACAACATCAAATTTTTAGTTATTTAAATCTGGAATTATCAACAGTTTTTTCTGACATGAAGTCTAATTTCGAAAAAATACAAATAGACGGGTACGATATATTCTGAAAGTTTCCTTTTCCATTACTTCCACAACAATATGCAGTGTACTTATATTAAAAACATATCTAACAACTAATAGTAACTTAAATAAACTAATATAAAGCCATTGAAATAAAATATAAATAAATGTAAACATAAATCATATAACAACATCGAACAGTTTTGGAATAAAGAGATTAATGCATAAAAAGTGGGTAATCATTCGCATACATATCGCCGCTATAAAACTGGCCAGTAGTGTAAAATTTCAATATTTAATCAATAAAGTGAGCTGACGTGTTAACATAAATCCTGCTGGCAAAAAGCAAACATAATCAATAAATTACCATTGATAATGTGTTTACGGGCAAGTGTGTCGCTTGTAAAAACTGCTCTCAGTGTCAGGAAGTACTATTTAAACTACTTCTGTAGTAGTCTTGATGTATAGAAACACTTATTATGCGGAAAACGTTAATATAATATCCAAATTAATGTTTAAGAGGAATGCGGCCGGCCGACAACCGAGCACTTGCGCGAGCAGTTAGGAGTTTGTTGGCAAATTAATTGACTGATTCAATTAGCTTTTTAAATTATAAAATATTCGTGTCCGTATAGGATTAGCGTAACGTAGTGGTAAAGTTAGATGTGACTGCTAAGTGTTGTAGATGTATAGAGTCGGTCATTCATTTATCACGCCGAGTACCATAAGACTTAAGTTGTTGATTTTTAACTCATCACTTTCAATGGAATGATTAATGCTTTTACTGCTGCTTGTGTTCCAACTTCACCTATTTTGCGCTAAAAATATAATTGTAATAGTTTTTATGATTTATGCAAAGCAATGGATAAATCTAGACAGCTTTAGAAACATCAGCGGGCCTAGACTCTAGACCATACATTTGTCAAACTGAAACTAGACGGCTATTTCCTCTGCCCAACAGAAGTCATGTTACATCATTCACGTTTTGTATGGAGACGTAGGGCATTTCATACATTATGGAAATATTAAAATCGCTTGGCTTGCGTTGCATTGTTGATAAAAATGCCGAGTTGTTCTGTTCCAGTAGAGGCGATACATTTGTCCTCTTGCGGACAGGATGATAGAAGCTGCGCACACATTTATAGATGTTGCATTACCTGCGTTGAGGTTAGACTAGATAAGCATTTCTATAATAAACTTACACGCTCGTTTGATGGAGATGGTGCCTGTCGATATGTGAACAAAAAAGGTTCACATAATCGGCAGACACATATTATCTTTACCAAGTGGAAAACTTTTATATTTATTTGGCATATTAAATGTGTTGCAAAAGAATAAAATGATGTCGTAAGACTGACAATGTGTACCTAGGTACCAAATAGAAATACATATCGAGTAGAGTAACATACTTATACGCTAACTAGCAATTCTAGCGACTTCGGGTGACCGCCAGAGGAAGCACATAGTCGACTTTTTCTAAGACCATCTTAGCAAGACCTACCCAGTATATGAGAGCGGCTATTACGTAGAGATCAAGCAGTATTTTCATAGTAACCCAACCGATTTTGAAGTAACATACCCTATAATCTAAGTTGTTACTATTGCTACCAAATCCTGTGCTACCAAAACCAAATTAAAGTCCGTTCAGCAGTTTCCGAGTATATGGACATACAAACAGACAAACCGTGAATATAAAAAAAACATACAAATCAAGAAACCGTGGATTTGTGTTCAGTATCCTCTTAATAGTCGATCCCAGTTGGTTTTTCAATAACATCTTCAATGTACAGAATTGGCTCTGTTCCATTCTTATAATAGCAAACAATATAGAAGATGATGATTAAAGAATGGAGCAAAAACTCTAAGGCCGATAAGCCCTATTACCGACGCATGTTTTTGTTGACCGACCTAACAATGCACTTCCGCCGATCTGCACCAAACTGCACACGCATGGAGGGCTCTGATCATATCCTCTTGCAGTGCAAGATATGACCTGCATTTGCGTTAGCTACAAAGATCATGCCTGAATACAGAAGAGTCAGCCTGTTTAGGTTTTTAAGTGGTGGCTGTAAGCATAGACCGAAAATGTGGTTATTGTTGCACTTAAGTCATCGACGGCTATGTAAGACATTTTAGAAAATGTTAATGACTTTCTACAGTGTTCATAGTAGAAACCGTTGCTGTCAGCCGAGCGCACGTCACAGTGACCGTCACGCGCTCGCGCTAGGCAAGCGGCGCGGCGCGGCGCGGCGACGGCGCGCGCCGGTTTCACCGCTGCGCTGCGACGCACGGGTGACTTTTGACTTTCGTCGTGTGTTCGAGCTTCATAATATAATTGAGCCCGAACAAAATCCGGCCGAGTATTACCATACAATGGCCCGTCGGTTCCGTCGCGCCCGCCGGGTCGCCGGGGCAAAAAAACACTACCACTTGCCCGCATCGTACGCCACAACGTCTCAAAGAGTAGGCATCGGCGATCGAATACCTACCTAAATATGGCATCAGTACGCCGCACTATGTCCTGATAGCTCGAAGGAGTTGCGATACGGCTCGCGCGGACGGGAGGTTGGCAGGCGTCCATCCAGGGCAGCCCATCATGAGCTCGTCGACTGTTTGACGAGTGACAAGTCTAAAAAAACATGAATGTAAGTTACCTACTGGGAACGAGTCGCGATACACTCAGTTTTGAGTTATTGCCGGGACTGCGCGGTTTTTGCCCGCGCTGGCGCTGGAGACACTCGCTGATGGATGCGTTTTGTTTACTTTGCGGTCGCTATGGCTGCTGGCTGCGACTCGCGTTGTTTTCTTACTGAGAGGAATTTCCTGCGGCCCCGGGTCGCTCGACGCATCGACATGTAATTGATTCTCATTACTGTTTTTCGGTTGCCAGTTTTTCACAACAAATCATATTTTTCCTTCCCGTAACCCTTATAAATCTGTCAACCTTTTTTACTCTCAATTCGCTAGACATTTTGAAGGTTTTATAAGAAAGATTATTTAACTCAGCCTCCAAGATAAGTCCAGATTTAAAAACCTGTGCGCACTTTAGAGTATATTGTGGAGTGCAGAGACTGACGCGACACTTTCTACGGCGCGCGGCGCGGCGGCCGCTGCGGCGGTGGTGCTGCCGGCCGCATACTCAACTACCCGGTGCGTGGCTGCCTGCACGCTGCGTGTATCCGGGTGACAATGCTGTTTGTTTGTACACCTTACTTTGAAACTTTATAAATACAAAAAGAATTTTCAAAAACCAAACAAATTTAATATGACATAATAAATAATTTATATCTCGCTCAGAACTTGATTCAAACAAAATATCTTGATATTTTTGCAGAAATCTGACAAAGCTATAACTTAGAAACTACTAAAAGTGTCGCCGTACTAAACACTAAACAGTTTTATCACTTCACCCACATCTAGCACTCAATTAATCCAAGACACTAGCTATATTTTAGTGAACACACATGTGTGCGTGTGTGCATGTGTGTGTGCACAAGTCCAGTAGCTAGATGTAGTTGTGATTACTTACGCGGAGGCGACGTGACTCGCTTAGCAATGCATGACGCGATCGGCGGAAGTACAAAAATACCTAGTTAATACATCGATTGAGGGGACAAAGAGGCTCGGAGTGCTCCAATGTGTTCCAGTGCTCCGATTTAATCTTACTATAGCACAACTAGCAAACAGAGGATTGGTTAGTAGAATGCTGCTGCTCAGTGCTTTCACGCCACACTACGCAAGCACTGAAGCAAGAGTGTGCATTTCTTATCACGGTGATATGAGTATTACTCGTACTCAGACAGCCTACGAGCCTAGCATACGAGAGACCTACCACCTAATGAAATAAGGAGTCTTTGTGTAGAGTATGCTTAAATGTTTGAATCTTAGTTATCATTTATGTATACTTTTCGTAAGTTTTGAATCTCTTTAATGCTAAAAACAAGCGTATATGTATCATGATGAAAACTTGACGACATAAATATGGGTCAGCAGCTAACAGGTTAAACTTAAAATCGGACATTTATTGGCAAAACTTCGAATTTCGCAAACAAGTGTCACGTTTGATTTATACTATATCCATTAGCTATATATTAAGTACATTAATATGTTAATCCGGCAATTTGTTAACTAAAGAATCCACTTTACGATATAGATTTAATACATAGATACAGCTCGGGTCACATATCTGTCGCAACATAATACTCTGAAGGCCGCGATTATAATTTTTACTATATTTAGTTGGATCTAGGAATCGTTAATTAATAAAACCTGTAATATTCATATATAAAGCGAAATAGGGTATATGGTCTGTTCGAACGCCCTCCCCGTGATTTATGGGCTTTGTTTGTTTGAGGTTAATATGCCGTTCGTGATATCAATCGTAAAACGAAAGTCGGTTTCGTACTTAAACAGCGAATTTCATAGGTCTTTAATGTTTTATTGACCTTAACTAATGGTGGAGCTATTTCTGGGTATCGTAAATAACGAATGTTATCGCGAACTTAAAGTGAACTGAGCGGAACGATACTTGAGAGGAGCTACTACGTTCTCATATGTTATTAGAGAAACAACTAAGTATATTTATTTTTGTACAATATTATATATTTCAATCCCCACTCACTCTAGTCTAAGTAATTAAAAAGTTACATAAATATAAAAATTGTTGAAAATAATTATTATACGCAAATAACTAATATTTAATATTTTCTTATATTTTATCAAAGTTCAAAGTTCAAAATTACTTTATCCATTTTTGGCATCACAGACTCACTTATGAACGTCAATTATTTCAATAACTCTACCACACTTATGGCGCAAAACGTAAAAGTGCATTTTATATGCCTATTTGTTTTATAAACCTTTTGATTTTGATTTTTATACTTTGTCGTAAAAACAAATACACCTTACTGCTTGCTTAAAGCAGTAATATTTAGTTTTCTTTGCTTAAAGTGTTGAATAAATCTTTACTTATTAAGTAATATTTTAAATAATAAGTAAAGATTAATGAATAGTTTCGCATTCTTAATGAGAAAAAGTGAATCTCCCAATTGTTTAGCTTGTAATGTGGTAGAAGATGTGACTCATATTTTAGCGGAGTGTGTCCGGAACGAAGTCGAGAGGAGTATGTTTCTCTTAGAGTTTAGTTTTGATATATATATGATCGGTTTATTTAATAGCATCTTGGCTGCCCCTTTGTCCAGGGAAGCCAAGAGGTTATACAAAATTGTCAAAGTAGGTATTAAGCGTAGATAAGATTTTTTTTATGTGAAAGCCCCTATGAGGGTGACATGGTCTTACTGACCAAACCCTCTATAAAAAATAAAGATTAAAAAAAAAAAAAAGTAATATTTCGGCCCAAAACGTTCGCCAATGGATCAATCACAAAGTTTCTTCATAACTGTAGCACTTGAAATAACTGTGCACCGTCCAAACAGTCCCAAAAACATTGTTCAGCAGTCTGAGGGCTCCTCCGCTATCGACCGCGCGTCGCGCTGGTTAGTATGCAGCCCGCGACGCCGCGCGCCGCCGCTCCCGGCTGGGAAGATGCTCTATTTGGCACCTCCCGTATATAGACGTAACCGGACGTCTGGTGACGATCGCTGATATATACCTGTACGTGATGCTGCCACATCCCGAACTGACACTCCTGACACACCGTATTCAGCGATGGCTTTGTTACTTGGTGACTAATTATGCATTATAAGATTTATAAGGAACAAGTTTAATGTGAGTAGGTGGTATCACTTTCTCGTGATCAATGTTATTAATCTTCATTAAAAGACGTGACCTGACCCTGTTGTTTTGGGTGCTCGAATTGAAACTTAATTATATGTTTTGGCTTTAAATTGATGTATTGCAGTCGTGTATCGTAACACGAGTCAATACTTACACTTACCTATGCCTAAATTGCTCAATAATTACATTATAGATCTTAATTTAGAATGCACAAACAAAAACTAAGAAATACCTAATGCTTTAACAAAATACGTCCATACGTTACATACTCGTTATCTCGAAACATTATAAGGAGTCATCAGGTACCGTACAAAGCCATACCGTCAAGTACCGGTACTGACAAGACTGGGTCGTCTTGGTTCGGGATTATATTCAGTGAACCATCCGGGAGCCGGGTTTGATTAGTTACCTTAATGTCGTCTGCCTCTATATGTATTTTTTCTTTCATCTAACTAGGCCAACGCTTGACCACGATCTCACCTGACTGGAAGCGAGGTATGCTCCATCTTCTGCCACATCGTCGGTTAATATCAGACAAGATAGAGATACCAACACAATTCTATAAAAGAGAAAAAGAATGTATTTATATAAAGAACACTTCATATTGCATCATCGTAATTTTTGCAAAATGTCAATATTCCCAAGTAGAGCAACTCGGGTAGCGTCGCCATTGCAAACAGGAGGAAAGCATTTCCCTGACACGGTTTCCCGCAAGGTCGACGTCCGCGCCACGGCCGAGCCGCTGCGTCGAGGCTGCCACCCACTGAAATGTTGATGATCGCTCCCTTGCCACTGCTGTGGGTGAATCCTTCCTTAGCTTACATGGTAAGGGAGCGCCGAGTCACTTAGTAGCAGAGGCACGCACTTTATAGCTCACAGTATGAGATGACTGGCATCAAATATATATAAATAACAATCAAAATCTGGGTGACACTGCAACTGTTGTATACAGACGTGTTGCCGGCAAACGACCTGCTCGTCTTATCACTCAGTTGCATAAAACTAATATTCGACCGAATATGCTTGTGTTTATACGTCCTATATCCTATGTCATCAAAGAACGCAGTTGATGTTGAATGTAAGACTGTAAAATTCTTATATCTAATAGCGCAATGGTTCGCTATACAGAAGTTGTCTTGGACACTTACGGACTTCCTATAGCACTAGCTACAGTAAAAAGAGAAGTTAGTTTATTATGTCCCAACTAAGTTATAAATACTGCAGTAGGAATGCAAAGGGCGATGCGGGCGCTCGCGCTGGTTTATGGTGAGTGCGATCCGCGGGCGCTATCGCATCCGACTGCAGGATACGCCTCTAATCGGTGCTGGTGATGATGTTGGTGTGTATACAGAAAATTTTAATAACTTCTATTTATTGTCTTTTTTTTGTGATAAATCTACGTTTGACCACCATCTCGCCTGATGTTAAGCGACGATGTGGCCGAAGATGGAGCACGTAGATTTAGAAGATATCTATTCACTCTAGCCTTGAAGACGCCCAAATTATAGTTTTCAGGAAACACAGAAGACAGCAAGGAGTTCCGTTCCTTAGCAGTACGCACTATAAACGTGGAACCAAAACGCTTTGTTCGAATTGGCGGAATGTCTACTATATAGGGATGATATTTGGCCGACTTTCTGCTCGTCCTGTAATGGAAGGGGGAGGGTGGAATTAGGTCGTGTTCCTGTGCACATTCCCCGAAATGTATCCTATAGAAGATTGACAGACATACTACCTTACGTCGATGTTCAAGACTATACATCTTGGTAGCGACTAGTTTTTTGTCCCCAATAAGTCGCTTCGCACGTCAATCTACAGCCTCCAATACTGCCAGCTGGTACTTGGCCGATCCGTCCCATAGACGGCAGCAGTACTCTACACACGAACGGACCTGAGCTTGATAGAGGTTCAAAAGCTGTCCCGGTGTGAAATACCGCCTTACCTTATTTAGGATACCAAGCTTCTTGCCTGCAAGCTTAGCTTTGGAGTCTAAGTACGTGCCGAAGTTGAGCGTAAGGAGAAAGGGTAAGGCCTAAAAGCTCCAGGTGGTCTGTCATGTGGTGTCTTTAGTAGCAGTGTAAAAAGGGTGTGGTTTGATGGAAGCAAATGCTAATACTTCTTTCAACATCTCCGCTAGGAAACCTGGTGTGGCGCGCTGTGCGCGAGCAATGTTGTATACATTGTTTATTGTTGAAGGGCTCGTGTACGTGTGTGTTGTTGTGTGCAGTTTTGCCATAATAAATAATGTTCTCTTTATTTCTTTCTTTAAATTGAATAAATTGCCTCATATCATACTACACACACATTTTTCACATTACAAAAGACTACGACACTAAATTTCTATGCCTAAGGTTTTCAATTGTTTAATAACCGCAAGCTCCATTTAAGCAATGACTGCTAATTAATAAGTTTAATAACTTATTTTCGTCCCCTCAAAACAAACAAAAAATAAACTTCAGAGAGATCTTTTCTCGGCATCGCAAAATTATTGTTAAACAATTTATGGGCCATATTTTTTACCGAAATAGATACATTTCAAAGCGCTGCAGACATATTATGTTTTCTACTAAGAAGTCAACAACCTCCGATGTCAGCCTGGCAGTTCACCACCGTCCTCGATAAGCACCAGCGTCGAGGAAAATGGCAGGAACCTGTTCCAGCTGCATTACACTTTACTGTGCGACTGTCAACAGCTCGCGGCAATTGTACGTGTCGATTACAACCGTATTACAACAGTACATTGGACATACATTTATACAATTACTAGCTGATGCCCGCGACTTCGTCCGCGTAGTGGAGTATTCATCCTGCATCCGAACATTTTTCGTCCCATCATATTCACGTTCCAGTTCCTGTCCCGCTCCTATCTCGTTACCGTACCTTACCGCTTCTGTTCCGTTACCTTCCCACTCCCATCCTTTTATGTTCCCGCTCCTATAGCGTTGCCGTAATGCTCTGGTCATGATTCCGTCCCACTTTTATATTATTATCGTCCTGCTCTGCTACCGATCATATTCCGATCCTAACACTTTATCGTCCTCCCTAGCGAACCTCCTATCGTGTTATAGTTCCCCTCCTATACGTTACCATCCCCTTTTTGTCCCTTTGTCATCCCACTCCAGTCCCAATATAATTACCAAACTTCATTTGTGAATCATGTGTTTATAGTTTCTTCGACCAAGTATCAAACGTACAAAATGCTAGCATAGTAGTTTGAAACATATTGCGGGGCTACAGACACCGGGTGGAAATGAAACGTCGGGGGGAAACTCCACGGACCCTTTACGATTCGTAATACCAGTAATACGCACAAACGGACGGACGGTGCGGCGCGCGTGGTCCCGGTCCGGGTTTGTGATCATTTACATGAGTTTGCGGTGTGGCGGCAGCGCCAGTCCGGCGCCATGTACATACATGAAGCCTGAGTAAAAGAAATCTTTGAAACCTAAATCTCCTATTTACATACACAAAGCTGTTGCCCGCGACTTTGTACGCTTAGTAAAATAATTCATTTTGCTCCTGGCTATTTCCGGCTGCTCTCGCTTCTATGCCGATTTTGCCCTGCTTCTATCCCAATCCTATCCCGAATTCATCTCGTTTCTATTTCGCTCTCTTTTAGCTCTTATCTCGTTTTAAGGAGACAGAATACTTACATTATAAACATATATTTTCTTAACAAACTTTACCATCCGTTTAAACCTATCAGAGGATGGTATTCAAAACAATCGTAATAACACATGTGTCAATATATTTTTTGGCTAAGTATATGTAAGTATAGTATATATAGGCTAAAAGTCAATCGTCGTAGCTCCAGAAAAAATATTGTATGTCGCAGGGAAATGAGGATACCAGGGATTTCATGAAATCCCTAGGGATACGACGTCCAGTTTTGATAAAAAGGCTCTCGCCAGAACTCTCGCTTCGTCATCCTTTCGCTCCACTCGCGCATTCGACCATCACTCCACTCGGGAGGTCGCCGGCTCGCTACGCTCGCCACCTCTCCCCCTCGCTTCATTCTGGCCTTGCGCACTCGTTTTGCTCAAGAACTCCTCGCAAGCTTCTGGCTACGCGCTTTTTATATACACTCTAGGGGTAAAAGCTAGTCGGACCGCGGAGAAGTGGTTCTTCCCATACATGATTATACCATGGTTTCGTGGTATCTCTAGGAATTTCGCGAAATCTCAGATATCCTCATTTCCCTGCGACACGTACGGTCAACTACAAAAGTTGCTGAAATGAAAAGTTGTTGTAAATCTTCGATTGACTACACCTTTAGAATTTCTTATTTTTCTGAATGTTGCATTTAAAAGTCAATTAAAGTCCTGTACGAATAAGGAAATTGTAAAAGATGCGATGTTAGGATTCATTTCTTTTGCCTAGTCTATATACCGAGATTCGCTTTCCCCTTTTAAACAAAGGTTTTCCACACAAATGTTTGCCATCCCGTTTGGACCTTTTAAGATGTTTAAAAAGTCGTGAAACATGTGCGTACAGTATCTTCGATAAGTATATGTACCAAATTTCACCGTCGTAGGTTTAGAAAAAATGTTATATTCTACCTTGTTTAACGTTTTTAGAGGTTAATTAATAATGTGAGTCGTTTTAATTTATTACTTTTGTTTGGTCAGTATACGAAATTTCATTGCTACACCTTCATAAACAAAAATTCTCCATACACACTTTACCAACCTGTATAACCCTGTTATGGGGTGATTTCAAAACATGGTGGAATACGTGTTTAGAATTTTATTGGCTGAATATTTATAACAAATTTCAACATCGTAGCATTTAAAAATATTTGATACTTTCCACCCTGTTTAACCTTGTTAGAGGGTGAATTTCAAAAAATGGTGAATTCCGTTTCAATTTATTTCTTTTGCTTACTCTGTGTACCAAATTTAATTGCCATAACTTCATGAACAAAGATTCTCCATATATATATTTTATTTTTACATCTGACTGAGTCAGCGTTTGACCACGATCTCACCTGATGGGAAGCGACGATGCGGTCGAAGATGTAGCACGCTTACCCAGTAAGTACTTGTTCACTCTTGATTTGAACACACCCAGATTGTATTTATGTGGAAACACAGACGACGGCAAGGCGTTCTACTCCTTCGACGTTCGCACCAAAAAGGATGATTCGAAACGTTTAGTACGGATAGGCGGAACGTCCACCATGTAGGAGTGACGTTGTGCCGATCGTCTGGTTGTCCGATGGTAAAAAGGTGATGGGGGGATTAGATTGTGCAGTTCTTGAGCACACAAAAAAGATATAAACTTAACCACCCCGTTTGAACCGGTTTAGGGATGATTCCAGCAAAATGGTGAAACAGGTGCTTAAAGCTTATCTGTCTGAGTATATGAACCGATTTTCATCGTCGTAGCTTCAAAAAATGTAACTTCATTCCACCCTTATTAAACCTGGTTAAGGGTAGATTTAAAAAAAAATGTGAATCACGTTTTAATTACCTCTTTTTTCTTAGTTTGTGTACCAAGTTTCATCATGACCACAAACTTCATAAATAAAAAAGATTTTCTATACAAATTTTACCACCCCGCTTGTTGGGGGATGATTTAAAAACATGTAAAATACATATGTATAATTTCATTGGCTAAGCACATATACCACATTTCATCGCTGTAGCTTAAAAATAATAATCTTAACTTTCCACCCTGTTAAGGGATGATTTTCAAAAATTATAAATCACGTTTTAATTATCTTCTTTTACCAAGTTTTATCATAGCCACGAAACTTCATAAACAAAGATTTTCGATACAAATTTTACCTCCCCGCTTAAGCTTGTTAGGGGATGATTTTCAAAAAATGGTGAAATGCACATCTATAATTTCATTAACTTACCACGTACACCACATTTCATCGTTGTAGCTTAAAAATAATAATCTTTACTTTCCACCCTGTTTAACCCTTTTAAGGGATGATTTTCAAAAATGGTAAATCACATTTTAATAATGTTTTGTTAGGTATGTACCAAGTTTCATCGCTATAAACAAAGTTTTTTTATGTAAACTTTACCACCTCGTTTAACCCAGTAAAGGGTTGATTTTTGAAAAATGCTGAAAACTTATTTTAAAACTTGATCAAAATTATATTATTTACCCTGTTTCTTTACTGTAGCTACAGTGTCGCATTAATAAAAAATCCTTCTCCATACAAACTTTGCAGCCCTATTTAATTACCTTAGGGGTTGATTTTTGAAAAGTTACTGAAATTATATTTTTATATTCTTATGTTAAGTCAATTTACTAAGTTTCATAACTTTACTAAATAAACCTACACCATGGAAATTTTGCGACCCCAATAAATGAACTTAGGGGTTGAATTTCGCAAAATGCCGAAAACAAGTTCTTAGTATTTACATGTTTAATGCTCACACAAAATTTGATAACTACTGGTCAAGAAACAATCACTGTAGCATATATTATAGTTTCCGCATTCCAATCTAAAAAACCACACTAAACCCCCCTTAAAGGTTGATTTTCAAAAAACTGTGATACATGTGTTCTTTTATTTCTTTTGCATAATATACTACCAAAGTTTCGTGACCGTGCGACAAAAGAAAATTTTTTCCCCATACATCTTATATGACCCCATTTGACCCACTTAAAGGTCAAATTTCGAAAAATCCGTTCTTAAATGACGCCTTCACTACTTGTAGAATACATAGTCCAAACTTCAGGTTTCTATGTTAAGCGGTTTTGGCTGTGCGATGATTGTAGAAAAAAACCCTGTTCTTTTATTATATAGATACGTACGTCATATGACTAGTGTGTAGTATACACCTACTTGATGAATAGCTATTTTCGAGTGTATAATTGTGTCAGCATATACGACGGCTATAGTTTTTGTTGTAAAAATTTGCAGAGTTGCCCGGAAGCTTATCGAGCGTTACATAGTACAAAGATAATGTATCGGGTGACGAGCGCAGTGCTTTGTGTAATTCATAGTTCGGGGTGACAGTTCTTACAAATTCTGGCGCATATGTTCAGTGTTGCGATGTGTATAGGAGACGGTGACCATCAGGATTTTGTCCCACAGTTTGTTTGCCGCACTTTCCCAAAAAAAAAAAAATTAATTCACTAGCTGACAACCGCGACTCTGTCCGCGTAGAAGCTTGTTCCCTAAGGAAGTGGTGGTTTTTCGTGATCAAAAGTATCTACATACAATTACAAAATTTCATCAAAATTCGTTCAGCCATTACAGAGATAAGGGCGTGACAAACAGACATACAGACTTTGGCATTTATAATATTACTTAAGAGATAAGTTTCACAGCGCGGGCATCCCAAGTTATGTTCACATATTGCTAAGTTTTCCCGATACAGTCCGCAATCAATAAAATATAGGCATAACAACGACCACCTCAAAATGACATAAATGCTTGCTAGGAACTCTTCAATATGGAGACAAAACCACAAAGAATACCTACGTATAAAAGAAAACCCGTTTCAAATGTAGGTAAGTATATCACAGTGGCATGTGGTAATACGCCCGTTGGGTTGTCTCTAGGTGCTTAGTAATGTGGTACCTGATTACCTCACGGCCCTAAAGGTTGACGACTATAATTAAAGGTATTAAAATATCACGAGTAGGTACATGTCAAGCTAACAAATAGCGGAAAACTATTCAGGCGCGCATGCGGGCTAGTCATTGCGACACGACATAGCTCACGTAGAAACTGGCAGCTAATCTTTGTTTGGTCACCGCATAGCTCGCATACAAACTGACAAGTAAACTATGGTGCAGCGTCTGCGCCACCCGCGCCCGCGCCGCCGCCCGCCGGAGCAGGCGTCGTCGCATCCTGTTTTGTTTGCAGTAGCAATAGTAAATTAGCGCTAGCTGTCTATGTAAACTGCGATGAATAAGGAGCTCTTTGAATTGGATTTCCTCAATAATTAAGCAGTGCGCGATCAACGATCAACTTCTCACATATAAAAAGTATTCAATTGTTTTAATTAATTGGATTTTATTCCTAATTTCACAGAACATTACTTACAATGATTTTAATCACTGACCGCTGTACTGAACTGTGCTGACCCGCGACTTTGCCCGCGTAGTATTAGTTTTATTGCTGGCCCCTGAAAAATCTTCGTTATTTCCGGAATAGAAAGTATCCTGTTTCCTTCCATACCACATTTCATTAAAATTGAATCAGCCATTATGGAGCTGAGTGGTAACAAACACACACACAAACTTTCGCATTTATAATATTAGTAGGACCATTAAGAAAATCTGTACCCAAATTTTGTGAAAACCATTACGTATTTATAAAGACAACTTGAATGATGACGTTATTTAATACTAAACTAGCAATTTCCCACAACTTTGTTCGTGTCGACACAATTAAATACACCCTATCATTCAGAGATACTGTAGCTTTCTATCAGTCAAAGAATTATCCGCTCCAGAGATTACCTGCTACAAAAATACATACTAACAAACATTTCTTTCTTATAATATTAGTCTATATATTAATATAGATTAGAGATGAGACTATAAAAGAGAACTAGAACTTGTATATCCATCTCTTAAGTGTACACGATTTCAATGACTCGATCGCATCATTCCGGAGCTATAAATCAGTTTCGGTCGCGTGACTCGCATCTCTCGTTTTATTCATTTTCTTTCAGCAACGGCGGTGTACAACTCTTTATAATATTTGATCTGCTCTAAAAGCTATAAAAAGTAATTGTATCTGTCTGTCTTATCGGGAGTTAAAGCTCAGCAGTCCAGTCCAGTACCAGTCTATAGCTACCCATGTGTGGACGTGTATTTCTCTGGCGCCCGACCATCACATACATAATAAATAAAATAAAATACAATAAAATAAAAAAGCCTTTATTTTCCACATCCCTATTTACATAGATGTTGTTAGTAGGTAATGTTAGTTGATTTACTTACTGACTAGTTGTTAGTATGGTTAGTTATATTATTTACATTTGGAATATGGACCCCTCTTTGGGTGAAGGCCTCCTCCATTTCCTTCCATGCCTCTCTGTCGCTGCCTAGGTTCATCCAGTCTTTCCCTGCTCTGTCTGTGATATCATCCGCCCACCGTCTTTTTGGTCTGCCTACCTTTCTTTTTCCTACTGGTCCCTTCCATTGTGTGGTTTGTATAGTCCACCGGTTGTCTGTGTAACGTGCTATGTGACCGGCCCATTGCCATTTGAGTTTGAGAGCTTGTATGAGGGCATCAGTTACCTTAGTTTTTTGTCTTATTACTTTACTTTTTATCTTATGTATTTTTCATAGCCCTTTGTGTTGTTTGTATCCTTTGTTTAGCTTTCGTTGTGAAAACCCACGTTTGGCAATAAAGTAAACAAGGCAAGAGGCAGGTATCAAATACAATTTTTTTCATGTTTATTGAGTAATCTCCTTTTAGTATTTCCTTAAGTGACCAAAATTTCTTCCAAGTTATATTTGTCCTCCGTTCTATTTCTTCTTCATTGCAAAGTTTGCTAAATGAGACCTGTTTGCCCAGGTAGATGTAGTTGTCTACATATTCTATTTTGTTTCCTCTTGCTGTAATAGGTGTTTTAGAGCTGTTGGTCAATATTTTGGTTTTTGCATTGCATTCATCTCTAGGCCTATTTTGGTGCTTTCCTGATCCAGTTAGCATATCATTTGTTCTAACTCATTTGAAGTTTCAGCCAGTATGACAATGTCATCTGCGAATCTGAGATGGTTAAATAGATGCGTTAGGTGTTACATACATAAGTAAGTAATATTATTCTTTAGGTCAATAATATAGGTATCGATAATTCGAAAGATATTAGACAAATTTAACCCTGTATATCTAATATTAATTAACGTAATATTAGTTAATTCTAATAATACGAAAACTATATGTTTGTCTGTCGCAAATACATAAAAACACTAAAATATATAAATACTTAGAACTAAAGACTAAAGGAAGAGAAAAGGAGCTAAACGATTACACAAAAAGATTTCAGATCAAATTTAAATATGACCTAGATTCTCCTAAATGTTCCCCAGCGCAAGCTTAACCCATCGAAACCAAAAAGCCATAGATCACATACTTATGATATAATTTTGGGCATCTTAATAATTATTCATTGAAAATCCTGAAGACAATTAGGTTGATGTGTTAGCGTTAAGGGAAAAAATAGGTTTTTCAATTTTAGTGTATCAAAAAAATCAATATCCAACCTAAATGGAACTTAAATGTCATACAAATTCCTACATAGGAGAGCTCATGTTATATGAGCATATAGATTTGACCAACCTAATCACAGTATACCTAACCAAAAAGATTTAGGCGTAACTTGTGTCCGCGCCCGCGCGAATCAAGAATCAAAGTTACTTATAAAATGGTTGTAAATAAAATATTTATAGCTTCATTAATATTTAAATACACTTTTCACTGACGGGACAGTACCAATATATCAATAAATAAAGAGATTTATATTAACTAAATGAGGTTTTGAAATGAAAGGGAACAGTCACTCAAAATGGAGCAAATGTATTTTGACCTTATCAAAATACATTTGCTTCATTTTGACCTTAAAAATGATTGGTGATAATCGAGTCAAAGTGGATCTGAAATCAGGGTCGACTGATTTGGTCGTTTGCAGGTCATTGGAGCTGGTGACACTTGGTCGTAAGGGGACGACCTTGCTGACGGAATTAAGAATTAGTAAAATTGAGCCGCTTATAGAGCAATGTAACATTAGGTCTGGAATTGGGCTACGTTTCTTCCTGCTTTGTAGCGAGTAGAGCAGGTCACTTACCTGATGGTACAACACCCTGCCTATTAAAAATGCACCCAGAACCTTGTTTTGTAAAGTCCTGCGCAGCACCACACTGCGCTAGTCACCCTGAGATAAATAGCTCTAAGTATGTATATTGATTTTGCTTGAATATGCTCCTCATGACTCACTTATGACCACTTAAGGTATATGTTCGACACTTCAGAAAATAAATTTCAAATCTATCTTATATTTAGATATTAATAATAAAGAGATATAGAGAAAGATTGGAGCATAGAAAGTTTCTTTACGACATAACACGATATCAAACTGTAATGAACATAACTGACATGTCACCGTCGATAAATAAATCGGAATACATCTTGAGATTAAGTCAGAAAATTACGACCACATAGTTGTAGAAACTAAATAGTCGCAGTAAATTTAAATATTGATGGTTCGCGTCCAGCGACTAACGGCTAACGGCTAACGAGCGAGATCTCTAAAAAGGCAATATCAGTATATCACAGCCTCATCCGCGTTTTGGACGCGCGCTCAATGAAAACTTTTAAATGTGACCAAGGGAGGCGTGGAGTCGAAATTATTCAACATAAGTTTTAAAATTATCAAAACAAAAATATATTGTAATGTGGCTGCTACGTCTCTCACTATCGAGCAAGAAAAAGTCCATAATTTTCTTACTTGACGTCATCATCATATTATATCTCATCATCGTTCATACTGCAACTGTTTTAGGAAATTCATGTTCACTGAAACAGATTACGTGTAATATTTTTTATTCAATCGCTCCTGTCAAAATGTCAATTTTCAATGCAAAAAATTTACGCTTATACGTGTTCGTTATACTTTCCAAACGTTACAAATACCGAGTTGCGTTCGAACAAAAGTAAATCTAACATCGACGCTAGAGAGCGTTGAATAGAAACGCGCGCGTTTCTTGCGAGAATGATATCTAGTTAGCCATATATGGTTATAACAAGAGCTTGTGCATGATAAAAGCCAGCTTTTTTCCGTCTATAAAAGGCATAGTGAGCATAAAAATATCTATAACTGCGTACACAATCAACCGGATCGTTCCGCGCCACTGGAAGCGGCCATTATTTCGTCTTGCGCGTTATTTTACGACCAGCAATGTGTTGGCATCCGAGTTCTTGCTGTTTAGGCAGTATCTACACAACACGTTCTTGTGATTCCCATCTATCAAGCTTTACGGTTGCAAACATCGATCAAGTTGCTGCTTAGGTTGCGATCGAAACGGAACACGTGTCATGCAAGCAGTAGCGTTTGTAACTTCTCAGATGTCATAGTTAACTTTTCTGTTACTAATTTATATTTATGATGACTGGCAGTTAAGTGCACTACATTGAAGGTCAAAAAGAAAAAAAGCAGAGCAGTATGCACTGAAGTAAGTCGCGTGCGGCACGAAGCGTCCGTCGTGTCGTCGGCATCCCGTCGTGTCCCGTCTAGCGATGTATCCTACACCTTAGTACATTTTTACTCGCACGCCACTCCACCGCCTCTTTAACCCACAAAAACGTGTTCCACTCATTATGAAACACGAGACTATGATATTGGGAGACGCCTTGCTCCACGCGGCCGCACCGCCGCCGCGCCGCTGCCGCGCCGCCGCCGAGCCGCAGCCGCGCGACAAACTGTTGCGCAGTCGACAACACCAATAAATATACGTTTTACTGTTATCTACAACCTTCAGCTAGGAGTCGACGTGGACCGGTATCGAGGCGAAACTATTCTAATAGAAAAAACTAAAACCAGTCCAAATTAAAGATAAGATGGTGGAAAATGTTGTTTTATAGGCGGCGGAATTGAAGCGTAGGTCGAATCAGCCGGATTAGTGGTGGAGCTAATGCCTGCGACCGCGCCGTAGGTGTTCAGGTCCTACGCACATCTCGGAAATAATCTGTTTCTGAGGAAAAATAGCTCCTATTAGGAGGTTTTTTTTTTTTTTTTTATGTAACTGAATGACGAGACGAGCTGGTCGTTTGCCTGATGGTAAGCAATACGCCAGCCCATAACAATAATAGCACCACTCAAAACTTTGTTTTGCAAAATCCTGCGCGGCGCTGCACTGCGCTCGTCACCCTGAGACAATTAGCTGTTGCGTCTCATAATGCCCAGTAATTTCGCTGGCTACAATGCCCTTCAAGCCGGAACACAGTAATGTTTGCGCACTACTGCTTGGCGGCTGAATAACTGGCAAAGCGGTGGTACCCACCCAGACGGCCTCTCGCATACGAGAAACCTACCACCAGTAAATTGTACAGTAGGTTGCTAATAAATTGTAATATATAATGCACAGTAGCATGTAATTGCAGAGCGTCTTTTGCAAATTGAAGTACCCAGGTACCTATGCTAATTAAAGTACCTAATACACTTGTAGATTATACCTTTTTTATCTCCATCTATATAGAACTTGAATCAGCCTACCTCTACGACTTATGAAGTAGCTGTTGAATTTGTTAGCTGATAGGTATATGTTACTTGAAGAATATGTTTCTCCAAGTGTTTCACGTACGGAGCAAACTATTCGCTACATTGACAAAGTAGCAATACCCAAATAGAATAAACAGCGTCACAAGTGATGCGCGTGGGCGTCGAGTCTACCTACAAGTAGTATAGTAGCCGATCAGACAAACTGTAGACAATAGCAGACACCGTGTGAAAGATCCGATCATCCTCTGACAGCCGCAATTTGTCGTGATATATCGATTCCATTCTATTCGATTGTAAATGATCGATTCGACTCGTTAAGGTCTCTCTGCTCTCGATTACCTATTATTATACATTTTAATATTATTATGTTTTACGACTGACTTTTGGACTGGGTTGTTTGTTTTACAAGTTTTTATTGTTGCCTTTATAGCGTATTCATTATAGTGAAATATTTTTGTGAACATATTAAATGAATTAGTGTATTTTAATGGAATTACGTAAGTGTTAAAATTTGCATATTGATATTAGGTTCCGTGGAAAAACTTTTTTATTTACACACAGCTCGAGTCGTAAATTAGACGATACTTAATATGTATCAAAAATCTAAATTTATTAAAATCTATGTAACTTTGTCTTTGCTCATAACTTAATTAAGTTCAGTCTTTAGCTCTACTTCTCGATCATGTTATTGTGCCTTACGTCATATAAAAACTCACCAATAATAAAATCTAAAGATTTAAGAGATTTCTACTCGTGATTTACTCGGACAAATGTTGTTCAGTTTTCACTGCGTCGATTGTTCAGTTTTCCTGAGGATGTTGTTCAGTTTTCCTGAATAAAATGTCTACCTGTTTGCTTAATCTTATTAAATATGATCGTCATAGTCATAACCAGTGTCTTAAACGCCGTGATAAAACGCCGTGATATAATAAATAAATAATAAATAAATAAATAAAATAAAAATTGGGATTGGATGCAGTCTCCACTGGTTTGAAGCGCTAATTGCACGTGGCCGGCTGGCGCTGGCGCAGTGGTAGCACGGACGGCTCGCAGGCATTTTAATATAGTACCAAGTCGAATGCCGCAATCGGAACGCCCCGTGGTGGTATTTTGTTTCTCAGAAGTAATGAAACTGATGTTATTATTTATTGGCTTGACACTAGTATTCCTCATCACTCCATTACGTTCCCACTTCTGGGACTCGGGCCTTCCCTTGTAGAGAGAGGATGGGCCATAACCCACCACGCTAGCCCACTGCGAGTTGGTGGAATTCAAATGTCCTTGAATTATTCTGATAAATTCTTAGACATGCCAGTTTCCTCACGATGTTTTCCTTCACCGTTTTTAGAGCGAGTGTTAATTACACATTAGTATGTTGGACCAATAATCTCGCAACTGTTTCGCAAAAACCAATCACTTCCGAGATAGCGGTGTCTTGAAGAGATCACTTTTAGAGATAATGCTTTCCATTTCTACTAACCGACACTATTTGTGAAACTAATATTGTTGTGTAAAGGTAAACTATGAGCCTTAGATTACAGAGCAATGAGCATATAGTATCTATCAGTTTTCAACGTAAGAAGCAGTAACTAGGTAGTAACAATTATTTTTTAATCATTGTAAGTTATTCGACAAAGGCAGCCAAGTAACAGCTACAAAACTAGTTTTTTTATATATAAGACACGCATTTTCTAGAAACCTGTGTGGTTAAGATACCACGTCTTATTTATTACGGAAATTTAAAATAATAGCAAATTATATAGTTGCCGCAGTGGTGCTACAATTCTTATTTGCGTCTACAATTGAATAGATTTTTAAACGTTTCAATAAACGTAAACAATAATTGTCAAAAGCAAACGTAAAATATTGAAACAAAAGTTCTGAAAAAAATTCCCCTCTGTTTCTTGCCGTATCTTCTGAGTAGTCCCTTTTCTGATACGGTGGTAGAGTCAATGTAATAATTGACGTTCATAAGTGCGTCTGGGATGCGAAAACTGAATAAAGAACTTTTGAACTTTGTGATACCACACACTGAACAAAGCCTAAATGAAATAACCTAGTCATGTTTCGGGACGATGTTCTCTGATCTTTCAGAAGACGGGTCTGGACAACTGACCTACCGCGTTCCTCTAGATGTACCTATGGGCTTCATCTTCGCTCACATCGTCGCAACATCAAGCGAGATATTGGCCAAAAATAGGTCTTACAGCGCTGAAAAAATAAGTTTGCGGCAATTCAGTCGCTGTGGTGTAGTGGTTGGGTAGGTAAGCTCGAATCTCATACACCACCTGAGGTTGCGGGTTCGATTTCCGCCACGGGACAAATGTTTGTGCAAATAAAAAAAAGGGCAAACATTTGTTTCGTGGCTAGGTTCTAGTTAAGGGCCAGGATCTGTGTATGTAATCATTGGACGTATTTTTTTATTATTCCTTTAATTGCATTACTTGGTTTTACACCTTTAAACAATAGATACATTATTAAATAGACATTAGATTTAAATAATAACATAATTTAAACACCTTCACTTGACACCTTTTTTCAATATGTGTGAATAAACTCGCTACAAATATTAACACAAATACTCTCTCACAAGAACAATCGAGACTTGACGAGTAAACAATCGATTAACACAATTAAATCGATCACGGAACGAGCTTCCCATCGCATGATACCGCCGGCGCCGATTACCGCATCTCAGGATTAGATATCAGTCTGTACTCTCAAATATAAACAGTACGAAGGTCGCACTTAATAAGATAATTCACCAATTTACGTTATTTCAGTGGTTTTAAGGTAAGACTTAATAAGAAGTTTATTGATTTCTATAAAAGATATCATTAGAATCGATTTATCAGCACGATATGCAAGTTGTCAACTTCATTTCATTTTAATTGATTGGATCTTCAAACGAATACCGGCTAAGTTATTTAAAAATTGTTGTATCTTTTCTAGGAATCATTAAGCACAAAATAGATTCTCATTATGGTGTACCTACCCATTTTCTTTCACAATCATTTATTAGCAGAAAAAGTTTTTTCGTAGCGTATTCCTTGATTACTCGTTAAACCATAATACCCGGTGCTGGTAGTAGAGTAAAAGTGAGTGAGTGAATGACCACCTTCTAGGATAAAAATCTTTTCTTTGTCTCTGGAAAATTTATAACAAACGAAAGAAGTAGGTATACCTTAATAATTGAAGTTCCTACTGCTTTAATTTTTTTGCATCTCTGGGAAAGCAAAGTAGGTATGAGTAATACTTTTATTGTACATCTGAAACTACCTGTTGAACTTACAACACTAGGTATATTGCCATAAATAGATATTATAGTGATTCTGATTTAGAAAGCTGAAGCTCGTATTAGTTCATTGCTAAGCATAGGTTGACTTAGCAATGGTCTGCTTAGATAAGCCTGATATTAAGCCACTTATTCAGTAGTTACCAAACGAACCACCCTGCGTACATCAACTCTCTACCGAGCGAGAGCGCCCTAAACGGCATTTTCTGCATTATTATTTCCCAGTATAGGCCTTACTGGAATTATTATTAATGTTTTCGTTACATTATTATTATAATACTAAGAGAAGCTATTTAAGTAATAAAGTATATATTTTAAAGATACGTAACTGATATAAATATATGAGATTCATGGTACGGTATATACCAGTATGAATTACAAAAAGCTTTGATTCCGTGAATAGTGAAGCGATTACAAATCTCCTGTGACGTCCAAAAATTGGGCAATCACGCTTAACGAGAAACTATAATCTCCATGCGTCGTAAATACAGATTAGAGGCGATATCGCTGCATCGATTTGCAACGCGCATCAAATATTGATATATTTGGAGTCGGCCCGTTACCGCACGCAAGGGATACATAACTCCGCGGTTATATTTTACGACACCCCCCCCCCCACTCTCGCCGCACCCTCTCTGCTCCGAGTGTTCATAAACTATGAATTTTCCCAATCGCAGTCAGGTGCGATGGGTTACAACTACGATTTATATCCCATAATCTTAGATTTTCCTTCACGCGGCACGCGTCTTTCCCCGTTTTATTTCGGAGATATGTTATTGAATTATTGAGCGCTGCGATGCAAGTTCGGAGAAGTCAGCTCGTTGGAAGTGATCTATGGTAACTTTATAATTTATAGCGATACAATAAAGTACTCTATGAAATTGGATAACTGTTCAATTTATTGATTATTAAACCTCACAGATAATACATCATACAACAGGGCCACTTGAACAACCTGACTAACCTTAATATACGAATTTAAATAGGTAGGAATATTCTTTCAAATAATAAACTTTTAGAAAAAAACAAATATCGACTTTAATGTATGTTCGAAGTCCAAGATCAAATATCGATGAAACTTATATGGGACCACTTCGTAGCTATACTGAACCCAACGCAAAAATAATTTTCCAAATCGGTTCATAAATGACGCAGTTCTGAGGTAACAAACATAAAAAAATACAATCGAACAGAGAACCTTCTCCTTCTTTAAAGTAAGTTTAATTAAATCGGTTAAAAATCAATATAAGTTGTGCATAATCATAATATTTTTCTCATTTGAATACTTCGCCTTTTTTCTTTTCTCCACATGCTCCTCCATGACTCATTCATGACTCATTGACTCATCACGATCTCTCCAAATCGATAGAACCAAACTTGAAATATGACACTTATTTTTAAAATGGCCGCTAGGAACTAATCATAATCATCATAATCATAAATCATTTTTGAAATGACTTTGTAGAGTATTTAATCATGAATCCTGAGATATGCTACAGAGCTTTTCGCTTTTTCGCAGAGTCTAGTAATTGTCATTTTTCAAATATATCGATATGACCAGATGTAGGTCTGTCGTACGCGAGAGGCCACCTGGGCTAGTACCACCGCTTTGCGAGTTATGCTGCCGCCAAGCAGTAGTGCGTAAACATTACTGTGATCTGGTTTGAAGGGCATTGCAGCTAGTGTAATAACTTTCTGACACTTAATATCTGTTGTCTCGGGGTGATAAGTACAATACGGTGCTACGCAGTACCACAGTCTAGTAAATGTATTACCTTCATCATCATCATCATCATCCCATCACGTTCCCACTGCTGGGACACGGGCCTTCTCTCATAGAGAGAGTATGCGCCTGAAATCCACCACGCTGGCCCAGTGCAGGTCGGTGGATGTCACATGTCCTTGACTTTTTTTGTGAAAAATTCTTGGACATGCCGGTTTCCTCGCGATGTTTTCCTTCACCGTTTTTGGAGCGAGTGTTAAATCCGCACATAACTTAAGAAAGTCAGTGGTGCGGGGCCAGCGGGATTCGAACTCGGGTGCGTCGGATCGAAAGTCGCACGTGCTCCCACTGAGCCACACTCGCTCACTCGCACTAATGTATTACTTTGCGTGGTATTAAAAGTACTGGGAGTCACTGTAATTGTTATGAACAAGCTGGGCGCTTATCAACAAGCGGACGACTTCTTATAGCTCAATTGCATAAAAAATATTGAAATCGCTATTGCAATATGATTTTAAAATGTAGTAGGTGTAATTCTCTCTATGGGAGGCCCGTGTCCCAGCAGTGGGAACATGTTGGGCTGATGACTATGATGATGAGGTGTAATTGTCGCTGACTGTACGTTGTTTGACATGATATCACAATATCATCTTGACACTGTCATTAGAGCTTCATTATAGAATTGATTATGTTAATCCGAGTGAAGAAATATCGACATTTAAATATGTCATCAATTGGCAATGTTTTGCAACTGTTTGAATTATTCAAGAGTGCCCACTGTTTATGTCATTGTGACAGATCAATGTAAAATGTATTCTAATGACATTTTGATAATTTATGTTTTTGTTTGCTTTTTCAAATCATATAGTACTCTCCGAAGAGTAAAAGCTGCAATCTTTGTATAGGTTCTGCTAAATACAAAGCAGCTACCAAATTAAATAAATAAATACGCCCAACAATCACATACATTGATACGTAAATGAATGCCTCTAACTAGGGACCATGGTCCCGCAACACCCAGACACGAAACAAATGCTTGCGCTTATTTCTTATTTATACAAACATTTGTCCCGTCGCAGGAATAGAATCCGCTACCTCAGTGGTTTATGAGATTTGAGCCAACCTGCCCAACCGCTACACCACAGAAGCTGTCAAAATGATAGATACGTTTTTATTTTTCGATTTATAGATGTTATATCATTTTTAATTTTGTTGTAGGTTAGTTTAGTTTTTATCATTCTATATGTTTGTACATAATTGTTAATTGGTTCTTTATAGAAAGTTGTATTAGTTATTATTTAAAAAATATTTATTTTAAACTTCTTGACTTCAACCTATATACCTAAACTTATTTATAAACATATGTTTTGCCTATGATCCTCCACTTCTTGGTAGTCTGGAAAAAAACGCTTTTAGCGATAAGAGCGCCCATTGTTACGCTAATATTAATTGTTATTTTAGTTTTTAATTGTTTATGTTTTATGTTGTTGTAATAAAGAGTTCTATTCTATTCTATAAACAGTTTTTTGTCCAACACCAAATTTTGATCTCTAAGATTTATCTAAAACCAGAAAATCCGTAATTAAGACTTTGTTTACCACAATATATTTTTATGATTTTTATACAATTTTGCAGTTTCGCATAATTATATTGTCCTTAGCTCAAACTGAACTCGCTACCTCCGCCTTACGATAGCACATCACCCACTCAGACCAATTATATTATCAGCCACTATTAATCACAAATAATATAGATAACTAAATTTGTATTCATATATGTATTTACTAATAGGCGATATGTTTCATTAAACTAGAAAAAAAAACAGGTACATATCAATAATTTCCTTTCCAAAATGATCGTTAAAACTTTCAAAAACTAGAAATAAACATCCAACTATTAACATCGAGACAGTGAGAGGGATATTTTAGAAAACAGGATTTTTGCATTTAATTTATTGCACTTCCAAAAAAAATACACTCGATTTACTTTCGAAAATTTCTTTCGAAGATTCAACTTCTTTTATAATAAACTAGCTGCGCCGCGCGGCTTCGCCCGCGTGGAGATTGATGTGTCGCAAGTAAGAAAAGTAATCGGTTGCTCGGCTGCGCTGTTATGATTATTTCCGAATATATCATGATTCTGTATTTGCGAACTCGCTTCAATTGTTAAGCACGTTTTCGACGATTTGTTCTCGTACTTCCCGTGCCAAACATGGGTTGCCGTATAAAATATACGAAATTGCCTAAACAGGCATGCCCCATCACCGATTATTATGGAAAGGACGACGGTGAATTGCACTATTACCTACGTCATTTACTTCTAAACTCTCTATTTTTTTCGAACCATGGAATACAATTTTCCATATAAAGTTTAGAACTCTATTCCATACCCCGTTGTGGTAATTTTTTAAAATAAAAAGTACATAATTCATTATTTACTTGATAGTTTATTTAAAC
The DNA here is from genome assembly GCA_951640565.1 of Petrophora chlorosata. Classification (NCBI taxonomy): domain Eukaryota; kingdom Metazoa; phylum Arthropoda; class Insecta; order Lepidoptera; family Geometridae; genus Petrophora; species Petrophora chlorosata. The sequence goes on from OX621192.1 coordinate 19,591,324, forward strand.
CGAGTTTTTAGTGAATCAAAGAAAGAAATAAAATTTTCCATAAAAACTTTAGAACTCATTTGCACCCCATACAGAGGAAGCTTAGAAAAAAAAGTATTTGATTATTTACTTAGAGACCTAACTCGGTTTAAATACTTTTTTTATAGGATCAGTGGTTTAAATCATAATCCTAAAAATATTATAAATGCGAAAGTTTATGTGTATGATGTTTTCATTCACTCAGATCTCGGTACAAATAAACTACAAAATAAATAGTCAAATACTTTTATATACAAAGTTTAGAACTCCTCTTCACCTCTTCTAAAGGTAGTCTTGAAAAAATAAAAAAATCATGTGTTTTATAATTTATTTTAAAGTTTATTTGTATCAATTTTTGATTGAATCGAACTAAAATAAAAAAATATGATTTATTTATTTATTTATTATTAGATGATCAACAGCTTATACAAGAGATTCAGTTACAATCTTAAGTAATCATAATATAGGCTAATGAAAGATCATCCTAATTATTACAATTATTATGTATTTTGCGCTCTCTAGCAGAGGATTCAAGTATGTATAAAGGGTGTATATGTGTGAGTCTATGTGGTGGTGTGTGTGTGTGTGTATGTGTGTGTTTGCATGTGAGGTGTGAAGGTGCGTGCGCGTATGCATGCATCATACAAACTTTACTACAGCTTTGCCAATTATTCTGTCGCCAAGCAATAGTGCGAAAGCGTTACTATGTTCCAGTTTGAAGGACATTGTAGCCAGTTAAATTACTGGGCATAAATGAGACTTAATATCTGATGTCTCTACGCTACGCATTGCTTTTTATGGTATTCAGGTTCTGAGTGGCACTGCAAAAATTGATGTGGTCAAGCGTTGCGCTAGCCATCAGGTGAGCGGCGAAAATTTTTTTTGTATATTATATATTATATAACGTTCTATATTATATCATACTATATTAGGATTACGATTTAAACAGACTTGAATGAAAAACCTAAATTAAAAAAAACCGTACAAATTTTTAAAATACCTTACACTTTTTCTAGGGGTAGTTTCGAAAATACGTGTTTTCTAATTTATGTTAAAGTTTATTTGTTCTGAGTTGTGAGTGAATCGAACCACGGCATAAAGTATACAGTGAAAAAAACCGTACAAACTTTGGAACTCCCATGCACCCTTCTTAGGTGTAGTTTTGAAAAAATTAAAAATACATGTTTGATTATTTATGTTAAAGTTTATTTTTACCTAGTTTTGAATGAATGAAACCTTAACTAAAAAAAAAACATACAAACATTAAATCGCCCTTACACTTTTTTAGGGGTAGTTTCGAAAAAATAAAAAACAAGTGTTTTAAAATTTACGCTAAAGTTGATTTGTTCTGAGTTGTGAGTGAATCGAACCACGGAATAAAGTATACAGTGAAAAAAACCGTACAAACTTTGGAACTCCCATGCACCCTTCCTAGGGGTAGTAAAACATAAAAAATACGTGTTTGATTTTTTTTTTACGCCTAATAGATCTACATATGTTTGGCCACTATCTCGCCTGATGTGAAGCGATGATATTACCTATGATGGAGCACATAGATCTAGAGAGAGACGGTAGTTGAGCGGCTGCTCAGACCCGTCTCCCCTATGGTTCACCGAACATCATCCCGAAACACGACTAGGTCGCTTGACGGCATGGCTTTGTTCGGTGGGTGGTATTACAACCACGGCCAGAGCCTACCACTCCAAAGCGCGTAAGCGGGTTTCATCCTGATGTTTTCCTTCACCGTTTTAGAGCGAGCGTGCAAAATCAGCACTTAACTATAAGTCATTGGTGCAGCGCTGAGTTGGGATTCGAACCCAGGTGCGTCTGATCGAAAGGCGTATGAGTTACCGCTGAGCCACACTCGCTCTAATTTATATTAAAGTTTACTTGTACCAAGTTTTAAGCAAATTGAACCAAGGAATAAAAACTTTCCATACAAACTTTACCACCCATTTTCACCCCGTTGAGGGTTAATTTTTAAAAGGTAACATAGCCTAGCTATGTTTTAATTCAGTACTTAAGCTATCTATATTCCAAATTTCATCAAAATCGATTCAGTAGTTACGGTGATACGTGGTAACAAACATCACAAACACAAACTTTTCGCATTTATAATATTATTAGGATATTAGGATTAGGATAACTATAAATTTGTAAAGCGGTTTGATTTTCAAAAAACGTAGACTAATATTTTATCCGAAACCGTTACATTTCCGAATCGACATCGCCTTTCGAAACGCATTCACGGAGCATTACAAAAAAATATGGCATTTCCGTTTCAAATAACAATCTATTATTTATATTTCGCTAAGATAGATCTAAATGCAAACCAGTTGAGTAGCTACATCATAGATTGTAAGACGATCAATGATACGATAGTTTCTAAACTCGCAGCACAAGTCACTAAAAATTACTTATTAGATAGCCTCTGTGGTGTAGTGGTTGGGCAAGTTGGCTCTAATCTGATACAGGAGTTGGTACGAGGTTGCGGGTTTGATTCCCGCAACGGGACAAATGTTAGTGCACAGAAGAAAAAAAAGCGCAAGCATTTGTTTCTTGTCTGGGTGTTGTCAGACTATGGGCCTCGAAGTTCATGGTTCCTTAGATACAGGGAATCTTAGTTAGGGACCAGGATCTATGTATGTGATCATAGGGCTTATTTATTTATTTATTGTATCTAATAAAGGCGCCACTTTTTTATAATAATTTGCACTTTATCGCACAACTTCACAACAGCTTCGTTTGTTTTTCCAAAAATACCTATATACGAAAGGATTGATGGATGTATGAATGTTTGTTACTCGATTACGTAAAAACTACTAGACGGAGTTTGATGAAAATTCGTATATATGTAGGTACCCGGGTCAAGGACAAAGAATAATTTTTATCCTAGAAAATCGTGAGGCTCGGCTAGAATAAAAAAGTCATTAATTATTTATTACTTTTTTGTAAGTTTCTGTCACTGTTTGATAACAATATAAAAGTTATTATGATAATATTGTTTAAATATTTTGGAAACGTGTCACCACGTTTTCCCAAGAGCTGCGATTAATCGTTCAAAGTGAAGTGCCCTTTAATAAGCGCACTCGTAAATTGTTGTTAACGGCGGATTCGAATAACCGACCGTTATAACTTTTTATATTTCACTTTCTACTTTTTTCACGGCGACCTTAGTACGGAAAATGCAGAGTTAGAAATTTTCACAAAGGACGCTTTGAAGCTGATTAATGAAAAGCGAAACTTAGATACAGCGAAATTTAGATATATTCAATGGGTATCTAAAACATTTTAAATTCTTCCACAGGGTCGTCTATTCGTCTATTCGTCTGTTGGGTGTTCTATGACAATGGCTCCTTAGTACCAAAGAATACTAACTACTACTATTTTTTTTTTATAATTAGTTATGGAAACAATCATGGTCTTGTCGTGCACCTGATGGTGGTAATCACTACGCCTGCTCATTTCCATATGTATATGCTAGGCTAATGCTTTTCGTTATAATAATCCTAAACGTTCCAGAGTGAATCAAATATTTTTTTTCATTACTATATCAACACCTGTCTACAGATTCATTACTCTAGGAACTAAACCCTTTCACGCGGTCCGCGCCAATAATGAAATCTGGGGTGTGAAATAAAAAGAAAAACTCTCTTAATTAAATTTTCTTTTGGCGAAATTTAATAAACGTAGGGCGCGCTCCCACCGCCATGCGCCACCGGCGCGGCGCCCGGGTCGGAGCAACTGTGGCCCACGTGCTTGTTTACCTACCTACCTCTATCTACTTAGTTGCCAGTTATAAAAAAATACATAAACAATATGTTTTAATTTTCATTAATGTTTGTCATCCGATAATAGTTTAGCACCAGGAAACAGCTTAGCACCTTCAAACCCATAAAAAATATTTAAATGCTTTACTTATGTGCTAGTAGTATCTAGATTTTTTTATATAACAGAATAACGAGACGAACAGGTCTTTCACCTGATGGTAAGCAGCATGCCTGCTCGTAACAGTTACGAACGTTGCTTAACCTAGAAGATCTGTTATGAACGGCTCGGCGAGCTCCGCTACGAGCGCTAGTATCTTTACTGAAAAACACCAAGCTAATCGTTGATCCAGAACATCATAGGTAAATGTGCACAAAGCTGTGCTAAAGGTAGCGAATAGCATTATCTGGTAGATGAGAAGATACAGGTGGGAAAGCGGAATCCGATATTTAAGCAAACACTTATCAACAATCGCCGCGATAAGTGGCGCGCCGCTCGAACCTCGGCGTTTGTGGCTGTACTGAGTAGTGGTGACAAAACAAAATGTATTTAAAACGTTCGTTGAGCTAATTTAAAAACAAACATAAAAAATGTACTTAGTAAGTGTTACAATTTCAATTTTGAAGTCTCTGATCCTCGACGTAGCTTACTTAACGCTGTGTTTCGACGGACAGCGCCTTTTGGATTTTTGATAAATAGAAAAAGATATGGGATATCAGAATATATCAAAGAAACAAAGAAGATAAAAGTATGTGTATGTGTGTGTGTGTATGGGACACGGAGAGCACACACAACACCCAGACACGTAACAAATGCTTACGCCTATTTTATTTTTCTGTGCACTAACATTTGTCCCGTCACGGGAATCGAACCCGCAGCCTGAATGGTGTCTGTGATTTGCGGCAACCTGCCCAACTACTATTACTAGGAGGCTTTACTAGAGGCTGAAATAAGAATAAAGATGTATATGAGCTTATATACCTATTTTATAGGTTTCATTTTAAAGTTCTAACCATTTTAACTACGGAACCTCTTTTAGTATAACAGTTTTGGTGAGTTTGACTCATTATAAATATTTAATAAAATGGTTAGGGCTCACGTAGTTTGTCGCATTAGCCGACCTAGGTTTCGAGCATGTCCGATGCTCTTCATCAGGGGCGAGTTCACGCTGCGAGCTGCGAGCTTGTTCCTAATTTGAGTAAACTAGGTCACTTTGGTGGGATTGCATTGACCAGCAGTATGTGTACAAATATCGAAGTGATATTAAGTTACTGGTATAATTAGATATTTATTTCACGCACCTGCCGTAATGATTCCATTCCACACAGTAGGTACTAATTGCTACCTATCAATTAAACAATACTTCACCACCAGTTACACACATACAATAAATCCTGGTTTCTTCACATAATTAACGAATAGCTATATAATGATAGCGATGGTAGTCCATCCGTCCGCCCGTTCCGGTACAATACAGGTCTCGCAAGGAATGGCTATTTGGAACGATTCCTCTTAAACTATTTCTTTTTACTTCCCAATCTACGTGAGTATATTTCTAAGTGGTAAATAAAACGTAAGGAATTTCACAATTGTAGTGCATTTTTTGCTAAAATAATGGTTCTGCTAAATGTGTTAAGAATGCAGTTGATTTCCACTTTTTAAATACAGTTAAGTCTATAACAAAAGTCTATAAAATGTTAATATAGTATTGCTGGTAGTCAACATACCTCCCTGCATATGCATGTGTAGTAGGTAGGTACCTAGTAGGCAATTGAAGTCGCAAACTGACCAAACTTGTACGCCACGTCATCAAATGCGCCAACCTTAATATAAGCTCCATCTCGCAGATTACATACTACAAAATGACTGTTTTAGTGAAACGTATTTATTTGGTCTGCGAGCAGTACTTGGTGAACCTTACTACACGTATCATACTCTCATGAATAATGTATGGCGCTCCAAATAATATACGATTACAGTACCACCGACCGACCGACGAGGAAAATGCACTTTCTTTGTCTTGTGTCCGCTGCCGAATCCGGGTAACGACCGCACACCGCACCGCACAGACAAAAACTAGTCAAAACAAAACACACGCCATTACCATCCTTATTTGTAATCCTATGGTACTATAATTGCGTGAAGATTTGTGCTCAAATGGCGTTACTTGCGTGGAGTTGGTATGGCTGGCGAAAACTTAATAGGCAGGTAGGAATAATTAATATGTGTTATAGATAAGATCTGTTATTATAAGCTTGTGTAAATAGTGCGGTACTGGACCGTGAATTAACAGCTGACTAAAATATATACCTACGTATATATCGAAGGTATAAAAGCGATGCGTAGAACAACAAAACGTTAACGGACTTACCATACCTATTGTATACATGATTATATTGTCTATGCTGTGCAAGTTTTAAGTAACAGGTAACAAGACATAAGGCACCATTTTGGATGGAAGACTGTTCATAAGAATCCAGTTGCACTGCTTCTACTGCTTACATTCTGTTCTTCGTACCACCTAAGGTTGTAACTGAAATATCTATCATGGGAACAGTCACCTCAATTAACTGTACGTCCTTGCATTCTTAGAGATCACTCCAATGATATAATAGCTAAGCTATTTATAAGCTAACAATACCGCGCATGTTTTTGCTGAAATCGCTCCGTGCCAGATATCGCAGTCATTAACGTATCATGATTATCAGCAATTATCGGTGCTTCAGCAAATAACTTATTAAGGTGTGCCTTAACTGCTTGTGTAGGTACTAGGTGGGTACATATAGCTCATATTTAACAATAGAAGAATAAGAACGGTGTCACCCCGAGGTGACCCGTCTCTGACAGGTTTCTACTGCGACAGTGTAGAGCAGTCAGAGGGTCAGTCTAAGCTTTTTGTTTGAGCCCTATTTTGTTTTATTAACTTTACTGCTGCCTGAGATTAAATGATGATGATTGCGGGTGCAGCGATTCATATAATTTCGGTTGAACTTCACTTAAGTTAAGTTTATTAAACCATCAACTATATTTCCACCCTAGAAGATTCGATAAACAAAATTGTTTGCAGCATTCATAATTGTTCGCATTTATAATTGCTTTAACATTTTACAAATACATTTTGTGAGTTAGTAACGTCGCAGCCAGCTACAACCACAGAATACAGCTACAACCACAGAATACAGCTACAACCACAGAATACAGCTACAACCACAGAATACAGCTACAACCACGTCTTGAGCTATAATTTTGCATACTACCTATAAAAATTTACCGTTTAGAAATAAAGCAGGTTTTTTATTTGAAATGTCCCTCCTACTTTATTTATATTGTTCCTGATATCGTGAGTTTTTAATTACCTTTTCGGTGTCATTAAGCTACTTAATACTTTATGTTAATTTTAAGTATTGAAAACTTTTTATAACACACCTTTATTAATAATAATGACGCGTGTTGACGATTTTACGATGATGCCCACATTGCCTACCTAATAAAATGCTTAAACGAGATCGTAAACTTACTAGATGTTTGATTTAACTATCTCACAATTTTGTGAATGCGTACAAATAACAGTAGAGTTAACACAAATATTTGTGTAAACTGCCGTTTAGTGTATGAGATGGCTCTATTTTTATTGTTGCATGTAACTTGATCGTGGTTGGATTTTGGGACGAATTTTGACGACATTGACAAGTTATATTCAAATTTCATTTATTAAATAGGCACAAAAACGCACTTTTAAACACATAATATTACATGGCTTTAAAAGAAAGATAAGTACGTTTACCCATTTCTTTCTTATACATATGAATTCCAGATATTGAATCGCCAAGCCTTTATATCAGGTTGACGTGTGAAGAGCGCAGTAAGGTACCGCGCAAAATTTTGAACAAAACAAAGTTCTTGGTTGGCGCTGCTAGAATTATGGCCTTGAACATTCCAATTCTGCAAAGAAGCCAACTGGTATATAAGAAACATAACATTGCAGAAAAAAAAAAAATAACAAAATACCCCTCAGTTTCTTGCCGTATCTTCTGAGGAGGTAGTGGTTCTTTTTCCGATACGGTGCATGGTATTTTGACGTATATGTCGGTCTGTGATGCCAAAACTAAATAAAGAGATTTTGATTGATTTGATTTGATTGTGTTGCTTACCATCAGGTGAAGAGCATGCTCGTCTCATCACTCAGTTGTATAAGTAAAACTATAGTTATTGTCATCTTTAAAGCTTCCATAAACTTCATAAAATTTGCCATAATTATTATGTTAAAACTACCGAAAAAACAAAACATGTTATCCTTGCCTATTACTGGAACACTTCTGCCATGCGGTCACCGGTATCTTTCGCCACGATTCTAATGACGCGAGACGTCTTTTCTACCAGCACTGAAGGCGAGTGCTTGTTCCAGCTACTGTCTCACTGTATAAGGGCATTACTAATGATAGGCATTAAATAGTCCTAGATATCAAAGGTGAACCGGTGCTACTTTGTCACACTAGCAGCTATGAATTACAAGTAACAGTAATTAGATATATTAAACTAAGATTAAAAACACTAATTGACGTCTAAGATTGGTAAATTACTTAGATATCAACTAATTAGGTATTTTTTCGTGCTTCTGAAACAATGTAATACTTTGATGTCTTAATTATATCGTCAACAAAATTGGCCAGTAAAAATTAATTATGATTCTACAATAGAATCAATGAAATAAATAAAAACTGAAAGATGAACTGATGACTGAAGCCACAAGAGTATTAGCGAGAGTTCCAATCCAGGACAAAATATTATTATGTCAGCTCCTGGAGATTAATTAGTTTGCCGCTAGACTACGCATCTAGCGATCAAAGCAACAATGTCAATTTTGTTAAAGGAAGTCATGAGGCGTCATGTTATTCGATCTCTACGCACCTATCTTTCTGTGAATGCAAAATAAGTTAAAACATATCAAATAAAACAATTTGTCTGAACAATACACCTTCAGTACTCTGTTGGATAACCCTTGTACACTAGTCATACGTCGACAATAAACAAACACGGTGTTTAGCGTTATTCCCGTCACGTGCTTCGCTGCCGCCACCGCGCCGCTGCGTCGCGCCGCGTCGCCGCAACGTCGCCGCCGCCGCGCCGCGTGGTAGCGCCGTGTGCGGGGGGCCTTACAGCCTAGAACCGTGGGTTTACATGGAATTTCTGTGATAGTTTACTGATACGAACTTAGTTGTGCGATCATGTCAGTGCCACGCATAACTTAATTTTTTTAAGTAATGCCAGGCCTAGCGCACTCCGCACTGTAGGTACGAAGCTACAAGTACATAGCCGGACACCGACGGCGGGTCGCGCGTCGTTACACGTGCCGCGTCAGAAGAGGTAAGAGCTATGCGATAGAAAGAGAGGCGCTCTGTAGGTTAATATGACTGGTAGGTATGCAGCGCTACGCGAGCTTTTTTTTTTTTTGTATATAATTTCGTGTCACAAAATGACACTTCATTAACATTACAATCTAGCCTAATAAGGCTAATAAGTAATTTGAATTTAACTTAAACTGCTAAGTAGAGTAAAACTAAGAATATGTCCATCAACACTTTTCTTATTGTCTCTATTAAGGCGAAGTCACTATGTTCTTGTGTTCTTTACAAGTAGCACTAACTTTACTACGACACACTGTCACTGCACTAAATTAACTCAAAAGGTTTTGTCCTTTTTAGTCTTCTCACTAGGTCTGTGTTGTCGAGGAGCTGGATAGCCTCGACGTTCACGTGATGGTGAAGTCTACGTTCATGAGCTTCGGCGAACTTTTTAATTACACTATTAACGAGGTCCTACGCGCTGCTACGCGAGCTGAATTGAATTTTATTGTGTCATAGCAAGAGTCGCTATTTGTTTAAATTTCTTTGCGGAGTGATGCTTCTGTCCCTTAGTATTCTGTGGTAATTCTTAGCACTTCAATGCGTTCGTCACCTGAAACATCAGCTTTCAACTTTCGGTACCTACTTCAGCATTCTGAATGAATGGTAGGATAAACCTTTTACTAAAATCTTGTCACAATACCACATTGTAAATAATGAGAGCTGGTTTTTTCATAATGTTTGTGATTATTTGTTCAGAATCTAGTAAATCTAGTGCTCTACGAAAACGCATCAGTCACGGATGGACATCATTAATCCAATACTAAACCTGACTTTTTAGTCACTTACCATTCTAATACCGCTTAATTGGCTTAAAGAGTCACGACAACGCCTACCCCAGAATGTCAGGCTGATTATTTGAAATGATCATGTAGAAAAACGCAACAGTTTCATGTTTAATTGTTCCCTTTGAAAGTGGCTGCTGTTATTGCATCATGTCCTTAATTACATCAAATCTCTAGGTAATTACCTGAAGTCCCCGGCGCCGCCGCGGCGTTCGCTGTTCGCTGTTCACGCACCGATAGCGCGCGCCTCCTGGACGCGGCGCGGCGGTCGCGGTGAAGCAATCGCGGCAAAAACTTGATATGAGCCTGAAAATGTGCGTAACTCACCTCGGTTACTTGAAAGTTTCAAGTTTGATGGGCGTTTTACAGTTACGGAATAGGCTTGACACGGATTTCTGTATGTTGCGATAGCTTACGTAAGTGTCGTGACGTTTTGAGCTGAATATCACGGCAGGTACCTTATTGTCACGTTTATTGGCGGACATAATGTCTTTAAAAGCATTGTGATTGTGCTGAAACAAGAAACGTTTATGTAAATCCGATGGACAGTAAATTTCAAAAAGACCACACTACTTTTCAGAATAATTTCAATACTATTAGTTCTCTACCTCCATGTGAGCCTTATCTGCTAAGCCCTTACCCTTGAAATAAAAGGTCCGAAGCGAAAAGTGTATTAATATTCAGTTGATCTCCGCGAGGAAGTTAAATGGCCGGTATTTGTATTCATTATCCTCCGGCTTACGTGTGAGACGAATAGTGCCGACTATGTGGCTACATGAGCGCGCGGCTCCATTCACACTGCCGGTACCGGCCGGCGCGGCGTCGTCACGGCGTCACCGTCAGCCTGAGGACGAGAATATTTCTATAACAAGTCGGAAACGAATACAGTGTCATTCTCAATCAATTTATAAACTGATAAGCTTCATAAAGCTTACTAATTTTAAAATTTAATGATTCTATTACTTCTTGATTGCTTGGATTGGTCGTGTTGCCGTTACAGATGACATCTAAATCATTATACCAAAAGAATTGGATGGTAAAAATAAATTAATAACGCTCAGCTGATGAAAAAAAACTACATAAGCGCTAACCGTCTATTCGGCTTACATACAGCTTAAAACGAGCCGCTCTGAAAGGGGTGCATCAGCGTATCTTCATATGGAGTGATAATAGTATCAATAGAGATACATATTCCAGCTTGCCGTGTCGTCTCTCCCAACGCATCCAGTCCCCTGTAACAGTTTTGTCTCCGACTCACAATGCGTCGGCTCGGCAGCATTAGTCCACATTAGCCACGGCTGACGATACAAGCGCTGTAGCCACCTCTGGGGTTGGGTTCTCTTCACACTTGTCTTGTATAGAAGACAAGTGTCAAATGGCCAACGACCAGTCCAACAAAGGCTACCAGCGTCGCTGTTCTGACCACCACGCTTTGCAAAGGACAAGCAAGAACTTGCTGAGAAAATGCTTAGAACTATGTCAATCAATCAATCAATCAATCAAAAGTTCTTTATTCAATTTTGTCGTCACAGACGCACTTATGAGGCACTTATGAATGTAGACTAAGATTTTTGTGAACACTATCGAAACTTGTGATTGTGTTCGGTGGTACGCGTCTAAAAAACTACTAACAAAACTTCGTAGGTATACTCCACGGAATTGCCTAATACAAAAAATATTTCACAATCCTCAAAGTAAATAGGTATACTTAATCAATGAGTATCTAAGCATTAAGTCCCCCGTGCGGCCGATACGTATCGAATCGGAATGACGTCTCATTCGTTCGATTTATTACTCTTACATACTACGGCTATCCATAACACACAACACTCCACAGCCAGCTAAACTTTCCAACAAAGTTATCACTAAAACTGCAGAATCAAAATATTAAGTGGAGGAGTTGTGCAGCGTGTGGCGTTGTGTGTAAGCGTAGTAGGGTTGGTGCGTGCATTGCGTGACGCAACATTTTGCATGCCGTCCGATTCCCGGGAGGCGATAAATCACGGTCCGACAAGCGAACAAAGCCGGGTAACTCGCCGTGTCTTTGTGGATTTTGAGCGATTTCGGTTTATAATCATTTTTCATCGGCGCTGCGTCGCGCCGCGCCAGCCCGGCGCGGGTCGAGACCGTCATTTTACGCTGATCAGGAGTTTTATTCAGAGCTTTGTTGGGGTGTACTCGGTATCATTAAAAGATTTGTGCGATTTCAATCAATCGAGATTGATTGATATTTCAATTTTTATTTTATTCAATCTGCGGTTAACCTTAATCGTCTGCTTAAATCATGTTAGAGCTGCACACCAACTCTGAAGGGGTATTGACGTGACAACACTTAAAATGACAGTGATTCTTCTCTTTTATTAGGGACTAATTAATAACTACACTTGAACTCTCTCAATAAATTCAGCAATCACAGTTCTAGAAAATATTTAACATTACTAGGGGCTGTCAGTGGTACTCAAGGCGCCGCTCAATTTAATTAATGAGCATAAAGTGACACGTTCTTTTAGCTGTCGTAAAAGGCCACATGCTTAATAACTTTTAGCTTAGAGGTCTCCATTACGTTGAGCTAGATGGCACTTGACAATAAAACATCAATTTCCCATAAAACATAAATTTAATTAATTCAACAAGTTTAATGTTTGGAAACTATCGTGAGTCGAAATATTCAATATAAATATAGACGGCTACACTCACGTTATGATTGTGTCGAAATAACTCCGGCCAGATTTTGGACAACTAGGATGTCCTTCTTCTGGGCGTTTACGCTTTGGATTCGCAACGCAGAAATTCTCTACAGGTAGGTAATTAGTTGAAATTTGAAATAACCACAATCTTACACCTTTAGTAAAAGTTTTTTTTTTTGGTTAATAAAAGTTTTTGTGTTTTTGTATTTGTAGTGCCTATAACAATTGACTGACGCAAAAAAAAAATGCTAGACAGATACATTTGACAGCCTCTGTGGTGTAGTGGTTGGGCAGGTTGGCTCGAATCTCATTTGTCACTAAGGTTGCGGGTTCGATTACCGCGACAGGACAAATGTTTGTTAACACAAAAAAACGCAAACATTTGTTTCGTGTCTGGGTGTTGTGGGACCATGTTTTTTTTTTATGTAGTTCCCGGTTCCCTAGATAGGTACTGGAAATCCTAGTAAGGGGTCAGGATTTATGTATGTGATCGTTGGGCGTATTTATTTATTTATTTATACGTCAAAACATGTGTAAGCGTAAAAAGCTTGGTTTTATTTCTGATTAAATAACAAATATTATATTGTTTCGAACCAAAATATATTTGAAGTTGTATTAAATTGATATAATCCATAAAGAGCCTTTCACATTGATGATTACAACCGCAACCGCAACAAACACGCGTTTAGCCGCGTTTATGTAAAACAAACGCGTGCTGACGGGTTCGCTCGCGCTCGCGCCCGCCGCCGCCCTGATTAATGATTGCTTTGCTTGTCTGCAACCAGTTTTCTACAATTTCCTTTAATTTTTTTATTTATAAAATAAAAAAATATTAATGAAAATCAGCGCCGGTGCTAAACACAATAATTAAAGCAAGATTTTTTTTTATTTTAAGAACGTTAAGTTAAAAATGGATAAACGAAACTCTACATCGTCTTAGAGCAATTGTTGTTGTAATTTTGTCAACAATACTACAAAGAACTACAATATTTTATCCTACTTCATATTATAAATGCGAAAGTTTGTGAGGATGCATGGTTGGATGGATGGATGTTTGTTACTCAATCACGCAAAAACTGCTTACCTACTAAAATTATTAATTTGTTGTTCGTGCAATATCGACGATTCACAACAATAGCAGTGGAGTCAATGTCCATCCATTGTGCATCACCCTTTATACTGTAGCATCCCACGCGGTACTGTCGGACGGACAAATATATATGGCACTTAGCAATATTCTGTTTTATATATTTATTATGACGTTATTACATAAATTATATTTATTTTTTTCTAGTATCCTTGCCCTTAAGGCTGATTGGCACAACACTGTGTCATCATGAAATATTGTTCATTAATTGTTATAACGTAATAGAGGCGCGGCGCGGCGCGATGCCTGTATGCATAGGAACTGAACATTTTAAAAACCTAGCTTATCAAAGTAAGATTAGGTTAGCATAGATAAACTCTTCGAACCGCGACGGTACATCTTTGAAACAGTGTTGATTTATAAATTTAACATAATTATTTTTATTTAATCATCATTAACAGTTTTCTATAACCCTATACTATAGGCCTTAATAGGATTAACATTTAAATTTTATGAGATGAATAATATATACGTTTTAAGCGATTTAATGGCCGAGGCATTTGTGCAACTCTCCTGCATATGTATGTATATGTAACACTATATATTATGGCCAAATAATTTATTGACAAATTACACAAACAGGCGCCACGTGTGAATTAAACAATATCTAAACGTCGTTAACACACGTTAAATTTATACGTAAGTACATGATAAATATAGGTACGGTTAAAATAACTAAGAAATAACTTATTATGAATAACAAAATTAAACATTTATTTACAAAAAGTAAATGCGTCAACACTTACTAGCAAATATTAATCAATTTACACTTTATTTATCAAAAAAATAGTTCAAGGCGTCTCAAAATTTACTGATACGAGCAATTTTATTCTCAGCTCTTAAAATAATTTCACCGCAACTCTAGTTATAATATAAGTTTAATTTAAATTATTTTGTACTCAGATGAGATGTACATTTATTTAATCGAGCCGACGCGACGCGACGAGGGAAGAAAGCAGAAAAAATGTGACGCATTGTTAACGGCTTTTTAAACCACCGAGATATAGTTAGAAAGTACTAGAACATTTAAATATTCACTTGCGGCAGAGGAATTTATTCAAATTAGTGTACTTGTGCAAACCTGTTTCTATAATTCAGGGGTTGATTCATCCCCTGTTGTTGTACGGTAGTGTGCCGGTCAGCATCCCTCGCCGGGTGGTGCAACGAACCGGTTGCACCCGACATGGAAAAAGAATTACAATACCAGGACATTCGGAAACTGGATAAAAATAATGTCATATATTTCTATGTTAAATTTTAAAGACTATTAGTCAGTATCAAATACTAAATCTTTGGCGAATATGTATAAAGCTATAAAAACATACTTAAATGTTTTATTATATTAAATGACCACTATATAAATTAACAAAAATCTTGGTTTTTTAATCAGTATTTTATTCGTTGTTTTTGCTATCACGTCTCGTAACTGAAGAACTTGCGCCATCCTTGGCGAGTGGAATGAGTGGCATTAATTTAAATTAACATACAAGTTAAAAGTCTCATCTTATTAATTTCTAAAATCTTATGCAATTATTCGGTAGGCTAATGTATCTGTAACTATCAGAATGATATAAAAACTTTATAAACATAAATGAATATTAATATTAAATAACAAGACTCACAATCGATATTAAATTTTAATATTCCGTTACGAACGTATGCAAAAATCGTCCTTGGGCCGCAAGCCACATTACACACATAGCGTAGCGTAATTAATTTAAATGTATTCAAGGCGGGTTCACTTTCGGACGGACTATTCAAATTATTTTTACAAAATCATTGAGCGGAAATAAAACTAGACTTTGAGAAGAGACGAGCGCACTGCGCTGCGCACTGCGCACTGCGGGCGCACTCTCGCCGCCGCCGCCGGCTTTCTGCGTAATGTATCGTTTTGACGTATCACTGAGCAATTACGCTTTTTATTTTGCATATCGTTATGTGAGCTTGACTGTTTGTTGCTTATGATCTTATGTGTATGCGCACCGACGCAACTTTGTAAACTCACTTTACTTCCTTTTTGTAAGATATGTAGTTCTACGTTTGACCAGCATCTCGCCTGATGTTAAGCGGCGGCAGGTGGGCGGCAGATGGAGATCTAGAAGATACCATTCACTCTACCCTAGCCTCGAAAGCTTTCCTAGTATGTAAAGAAACGGAAAATACTTTTTCTAATAGGAATAATGCCCTAAGTACTAACTAGTAACTAAAAATAATGTAATATATCTTTTTATGTTTTATTATGGATCACATACATACCTGACCCCTAACTAGCATTCCCTGTATCTACGGAAACAGTAATTATGAGGATATGGTCCCATAACACCAAAACACGAAACAAATGCTTGCTCTTTTTTTTCTTTGCACAAACATATTTGTCCGTCGCAGGAATCAAACCCACAAATTTTCTTTTTATTAATTAGATAACGTTCCTTCTTTATTGTGCCGCCCAAACAAATCGGAGGCCATCTCTTCCATCCGCCCACAAAACTATGCGCACGCGCATTCTCATGCTAATCTTTACTAGCTTTCCACCCGGCGCCGCCCGACCACCGCACTTAACACATGCAAATCTCTTATTGATAAACAAATAATGCCATTATAATTTTATTACACATTGTGTGCGGAGCGGAGTCAGTGACCGCGCTAGGTGGCGCTACTGAGCCTCTCGACATTTGAATGTATAATGTTGTATTTATTGTGTTTGTCGTTTATTGGAGTATCATTAGCGTTTAAGTGGTTTATTTGTTATGTTATTAAAATGTCAGTTTTTATATCTGATTTGCACATGACACTCGAGGCGACTGAGAGCGATTTGTGATTTCAATTGACAGAAGATTAACATAATGGCTCACTCCAAACAAACGCTCACAATATATTTATTCTAAATGTCAATAAATGAGTTAAGAATATGTATGCATGCGCATTATTAATATCGTATACCTACTGCGATCGGTGTCAGAGGCTGGAGGCAGCGAGCTAGAAACAGACCTGTCTGGAGACCAAGTCTCGCCCTGGCCAAGGCCCACCCGGGCCTGAAGCGCCTTAGATGATGATGATACATGCGCATTATGGCAGTATTTCAAGCACGCCACGACGCGTTTCTGTGGTCATTTTACTTACGATACTATCACCCTAAGTTTGATGTCGTTTCTAGACGATTATAAAATACATTTCAGAAAAATCTACAATCATTCTAAAGTTGTTAGACTTTATAGATTTTTCATTGTCATCCTCCATAGCCGTTTGCATCCCACTGCGGAGTTTAGACACAGAATATAAATACATATTTAATTTATTGAGGTATGATTTGCTTTAAGAATTAAAATACAAATTCTTTTTCAAGTTCAATTGTCTTAACTTTTTGTGGTAGGTATCCACGCGGCCACATACTTTAAGACTGAAGGCTGGTGTCGCCAGCGTGTCAATTAAACATTGATGTAGCACTGACAGCACAAGTGTGTCTGAGGACTGACATTTGCACAACTGGCAGCCGGTGCGGTGGCCATTGTGCCGCTGCTGACTGGGAATTTCACAGTTTGTGAATTTATTATAAACTAGCTGATGCCCGCGACTTCGTCCGCGTAGTGGAGTATTCATCCTGCATCCGAACATTTTTCGTCCCATCATATTCACATTCCAGTTCCCGTCTCGCTCCTATCTCGTTACCGTACCTTACCGCTTCTGTTCTGTTACCTTCCCACTCCCACCCCGTTATCTTTCCACTCCTATAGCGTTACCGTAATGCTCTGGTCCTGATTCCGTCCCGCTCCTATATCATTATCGTCCTACTCTGCTACTAATCATATTCCGATCCTAACCCTTTATCGTCCTCCCTAGCGAACCTCCTACCATGTTATAGTTCCCCTCCTATACCGTTATCATCCTCTTTTTGTCCCTTTGTAATCCCACTCCGGTCCCGATATAATTACCAAATTTTTCGGCCCTAACTTCATTTGTGAGTCATGTGTTTATAGTTTTTTGCCCAAGTATCAAACGTACAAAACGCTAGCGTAGTAGTTTGAAACATATTACAGACTATAGAAACCGGGTGGAAATGAAACGTCGGGGGGGAACCGCCACGGACCCTTTACGATTCGTAATACCAGTAATACGTACAAACGGACGGACGGTGCGGCGCGCGTGGTCTCGGTCCGAGTTTGTAATCATTTACATGAGTTTGCGGTGCGGCGGCAGCGCCGGTCCGGCGCCATGTACATACATGAAGCCTGAGTTACAGAAATCTTTGAAACCTAAATCTCCTATTTACATATACATAGCTGTTGCCCGCGACTTTGTACGCTTAATAAAATCATTCATTTTGCTCCTGGCTATTTCCGGCTGCTCTCGCTTCTATGCCGATTTTGTCCTGCTTCTATCCCAATCCTAACCCGAATTCATCTCGTTTCTATTCCGATCTTTTTCAGCTCTTATCTCGTTTTAAATAGACAGAATACTTACATTATAAACATATATTTTCTTTACAAATTTTACCATCCGTTTAAATCTATCAGGGGATGGTATTCAAAACAATCGTAATAATACATGTGTCAATAGTTTTTTTCACGATTAAGTATATGTAAGTATTTTGGCCAAAAGTCAATCGTCGTAGCTCCAGAAAATATTGTATGTCGCAGGGAAATGAGGATACCAGGGATTGCTCGAAATCTCTGGGGATACGACGTACAGTTTTAATAAATAGGCTCTCGCCAGAACTCTCGCTTCGTCATCCCTTCGTTTCTCTCGCGCACTCGACCATCACTCCACTCGGGAGGTCGCCGGCTCGCTACCCTCGCCACCTCTCCCCCTCGCTTCGTTCTGGCCTTGCGCACTCGTTCTGCTCAGGAACTCCTCGCGAGCTCCTGGTTCCGCGCTTTTTATATACACTCTAGGGATAAATGCTAGTCGGGCCGCGGAGAAGTGGTCCTTACCATACATGATTATACCCTGATTTTGTCGTATCCCTAGGAATATCGCGAAATCCCAGATATCCTCATTTCCCTGCGACACGTACGGTCAATGACAAAAGTTGCTGAATGTTTGTAAATCTTCGATTGACTACACCTTTAGTATTTCTTATTTTTCTGAATGTTGCATTTTAAAAGTCTATTAAAATCCTGTACGAATAAGGAAATTGCAAAAAATTGCATAACGTTAGAAATCATTTATTTTGCCTAGTCTATAATACAAAGTTTCGCTTTCACCTTACAAACAAAGGTTTTCCACACAAATATTTGCCATCCCGTTTAGACCTTTTAAGATGTTTAAAAAGTAGTGAAACATGTGCGTATAGTATCTTCGATTAGTATATACGTACCGAATTTCAAAATTATTGGTTTAGAAAAAAAAATATTATCCACCTTGTTTAACGTTTTTAGAGGTTAATTAATATAGCGAGTTTCGTTTTAATTTATTGCTTTTGTTTGGTCTGTATACGAAATTTCATTGCTACAACTTCATAAACAAAAATTCTCCACACAAACTTTACCACTCTGTATAACCCTATTAGGGGATGATTTCAAGACATGGTGAAATAAGTGTTTATAATTTTATTGGCTAAATACTTATAGTAAATTTCAACATTGTAGCATTAAAAATAATTTGATACTTTCCACCCTGTTTAACCTTGTTAGAGGGTGAATTTCAAAAAATGGCGAATTACGTTTAAATTTATTTCTTGTGCTTACTCTGTGTACTAAATTTAATTGCCATAACTTTACGAACAAAGATTCTTCATTTAAACTTAACCACCTCGTTTGAACTGGTTTGGGGATGATTTCAGCAAAATGGTGAAAGACGTGCTTAAAATTTATCTGTCTGAGTAAATGAACCGAACTTCATCGTCGTAGCTTTAAAAATATATAATTACATTTCACCCTTATTTTACCTAATTAGGGGTAGATTTTTAAAAAATTGTGCTTCACGTTTTAATTATCTTTTTTTTCTTAATTTATGTCCCAAGTTTCATCAAAACCACAAACTTCATAAATAAAAAAGATTTCTTATACAAACTTTACCACCCCGCTTAGGCATGTCGGGGGATGATTAAAAAAATGTGAAATACATATATATAATTTCAATGGCTAAGCACGTATACCACATTTCATCGTTGTAGCTTAAAAATAATAATCTTCACTTTCCACCCTGTTGAACCCTGTTAAGGGATGATTTTCAAAAATAGTTAATCACGTTTTAATTATCTTCTTTTACCAAGTTTTATCATAGCCACGAAACTTCATAAACAAAGATTTTCTATACAAACTTTACCACCCCGCTTAGGCTTGTTAGGGGATGATATTCAAAAAAATTGTTAAATACATATATATAATTTCATTGGCTTAGTACGTGTACCACATTTCATCGCTGTAGCTTAAAAATAATAATCTTCACTTTCCACCTGTTTAAATCTTTTAAGGGATGATTTTCCAAAATTGTAAATCACCTTTTAATAATATTTGTTAGGTGTGTGTACCAAGTTTCATCGCTATAAACAAAGATTTTTTATGTAAACTTTACCACCACGTTTAACCCTTTTAGGGGTTGATTTTTGAAAAACGCTGAAAACTAATTTTTAAGCTTGATCAAACTTAGTTGATTTACCCTATTTCTTTACTGTAGCTACAGTGTCCCACTAATAAAAACTCCTACTCCATACAAACTTTGCGGCCCTATTTAATGACCTTAAGGGTTGATTTTTTAAAAGTTACTGAAAATATATTTTTATATTTTTATGTTTAGTCAATTTACTAAGTTTCATAACTTTACTAAAAAAACATATACCATGGAAAATTTGCGACCCCAATAAATTACCTTAGGGGTCGAAATTCGAAAAATGCCGAAAATAAGTTCCTAGTATTTAGATGCTTAATGCTCCCGCAAAATTTGATAACTATTGGTCAAGAAACAATCACCGTAGCATACATTATAGTTTCCGCATTCCAATCTAAAAAACCACACTAAACCCCCCTTAAAGGTTGATTTTCAAAAAACTGTGATACACGTGCTCTTTTATTTCTTTTGTATAGTATACTGCCAAAGTTTTGTGACCGTGCGACAAAAGAATTTTTTTTCCCCATACATCCTTTATGACCCCATTTGACCCACTTAAAGGTCAAATTTCGAAAAATCCGTTCTTAAATGATGCCTTCATTACTTGTAGAATACGTGGTCCAAATTTCAGGTTTCTATGTTAAGCGGTTTCGGCTGTGCGATGATTGTAGAAAAAAACCCTGTTCTTTTATTATATAGATAAGGCTATAGTACTCGTATTATCTGGTGATTTTATTGAGTGTCAAACAATGATTTACATGATAAAAATGACGATATCTGCCTATTATCAATTTTGTTTTAATCAAAAGGGAGCTTCGTGTGTAAGATCATTGAGATTAACTGATGTATAACTCAAAATACTGTTTTGTATACTCTTTTATTTACCCAAATTTTTAAAAAATCTTCAGTTCTGCCCGACATCTATTGTGATATAGAATGTATTCGGCCATATCTATTTGACCAGTACCTATCTACAATGTAACGATACTTTAACCGACACATTGGTAAACATAATCGCAATGTTAACTGTACATATACATTATGTACAGTTAACATTCCTTCGACATATAAGTAATGTACATTCACACTTTCTTTTCCTGTCATATTTTTTTGTAGAGCAATACAAACTCTGCATTTGTTTATTAATTTGCATCTAAATCTCCGCCTTGTTAAAAATTTAATTTTAAAATCCCAAAAATGTAACCACAATCCCTACATAAAGAATAGCTCATCAGTAGTACAGAGCCGGATTTAGGCGGCAGTGCGGGGCCATAATGTGATTAGTATAACTCGATTTGCGTGCTTGTTCGCGTCTCGCAACACGCAGGAGGGAGGGGGAGGGGGAGGTTTTTTGTAACCGCTTATTTTAGCTGCATTGATTTGTCAATTTGTCTCGGTGTGGAGACGTGCCTGTCATGTAAGTACGTACAATAAGTGGGGAACATTAAATACGAGCTTTTAGAAATGCAAAAACATAATTCATATTTTTTTTGGAAATTAGTAAAAGTTAACATGGATTTAAAGAAAAACATTTAATAATTAGCTTCTAGAAATTTAAATTTAAATCTCAAATGCCTAAATCTCATATGTCTAATTTATTTTTATTAGTTATCTGTTTTATTACTATTAGATATCTGGTTTTTAGTGTTACTAGGTATAGCTATAAAATGTTATAGGCGAGCTTATAATGGACATGTGCCTAATTTCTACGCGTTTTATAAAAAAAATATCTTGCAGATCTGATGTTTATTTTCAGATTTGTTCCAATACCTACCGTAATTTAATAACTAATTTGATGTCACTCGGATGTTAATAAAATAGGAAGGTAAATTCTGGCTGTTACACTTACAGGTGTTAGTGTATTCCATCAACCTAATGGCGCTAACCAAAAAAAATGATTTTTCTTTAGTAAACATGTAATATTTTCAAATTCTGCATACATGTTACAATATTTTTGCATTCACAGAAAAAAAACTCTCGTCCGATGTGAATAAAAAACCAAAAAATAGTCTCTTTTTTTAGAACGACTGATCGCCATTGAATCATAGAAACTGTTACAGACGGCCATCGATTTGTGAATTTCGTCATGGAACCTCCCTAGAGTGGTACAAGTCGGTACAACCCTATAGGGTGACTTGCGCGGCGTTGGACAGTTTAAACGGCGACGACGGACGCCGCGACGCGACTGCGGGAAGAAAAGATTAGATTTACTTGAAAATTATTAGAGTTTTGCCATGGTGATTTTATCACGTTTTTATTTCGTTTTAACGATACAACATGTGTGTGTGAACCACGTAGCTCTCATCCCTTTAATCCGTTTACGTCCCTACAGTGTAGTGGCAGAACACAAGAGTATATTAATTATAAACCGTGTTGCTAAATCAGCGGCCCTTCACGCTGCCCCGGCGGCGGTGCAGCCGGCGGCGCGGCGGCCGGCGCGGGGAGCAGGGAACTAATTAATTGATTCGATTACTGATGCACACAAACTGACGAATGTTACTTGTTCTGCGGTTGTACATTTATTTTGCTAAAATAAACGTCTTTAGAAAAAAAAAACATATAATAAGTTATTTAATTTAAGGTATACATTTTAGATGTAGGTACTCCTACTTGTTTATTGTGAATTCTAATTATAAACAAAATTATTCCAATCATGTCATATAACATTTTATTTTTAAACTGTGTTTCGGCTACGTCATGCCTGAATTTACTAATTCATTGTAGGTACCTAAAAAAACTTAAGTTATCAGAGAGACACAAATATATCAAATTTATTTGCCCATAAATATCTATAATACTCCGCTATACCAATTAGTTTTAGAAATCATTATGGCAAGCTCGTCAACCGACGCGACGCCGTCAAATATCGTCACGTGGGCTGCCAGCTCGTCACGTGGGCTGCCAGCTCGTCAAATATACATATCGGCAATAAATACTATAGAAAGCCACCCGTAACATTATTTCACAGCTCATTAATATACTCGACTTCATTAGGGTTTCTAATTTTTGGCCTTATGTCACAGAATAAATAATAGTGAGTTAACCACTAGTGCCCTACTTTGTGACCACTTCCTGATAGGTATGGTATCTGTATTTTACCATAAAAATTATAATTAAATCAATGGATTGCCACAGCTTGTTTTGAATAAATAACATTCAAAATTCCTTACATACAAAATGAATTATGTATACATTTTTCATTTCTTTTTTGTAACTGATGTAACTTTGCCAGTTATTCAACCGCCAAGCAGTAGTGCGCAAGCATTACTGTGCGGTTTGAAGGGCATTGTAGCCAGCGAAATTACTGAGCATTATGAGATTCAACAGCTAATTGTCTCAGGGTGACGAGCGCAGTGCAGTGCCGCGCAGGATTTTGCTAAACAAAGTTCTGGATGGTGCTGTTATTGTTATGGGCTGGCGTATTGCTTACCACCAGCAAACGACCAGCTCGTCTCGTCATTCAGTTACATAAAAAAAAACTAACTAAAATTATAAATTATTTTAGTTAGTTACATTATATTTGAATTGAAAAATAATATTTTTTGTACCTTTTGAAGGTTAAACAATTTTCATTCATTACCAAAAACAATTAAAATTTAGTGACCCCGTTTATACTACAGAAGTCCAATAAAAATTGTAACTAAAAGTGAACGTGAGTTTGTCGCGGCTGCAGCAGACCAGGACCACAGATGTCAAGTCCTACGCGCTCCAGGTTCCAGCGGAACACGCCAAGCTGTTCCTTACCCGAACGGACTTCGAGCGTACAGGGGCAGTCTACCGCCGTGATAGGGAAAGTAGGCAAAAACTATAATTCCTTTTGTGTTGAGTATTGGCGTAATAAAATAGTTATTGTTTTATATTTTTGTATGTGTGTTAGTCTGTAAGGTAAGTATATATTCTATGGGCCTCTGTTAATTTTACTTTGTTGTACTTTAATACTGCCTGAAATAAATAAATGTAACGCATGTATTCAATAACTACACCCTATTAGAAAGTTTATCGATTCCATATTTCAATTTGACCGCTAACGGTCCATTTGTCAGCCGCGATGGTAAATAGTAGCGTGATTGATCACCTACTGCCGCTGCCGCGCTGTGGCGGGTGCTCGGGACAGCGCACAGTCCGTAGGGCATGCTCAGTGAGGGCGGGACGGTGCAAACTTGCGATACTGTGGAGTAGCAATCAGTGAGATAAGACCATCATTTAGATAAAGGTAAAGTCTCTTTTTTTATCAGTCTAGCAACTAAATTGTACCGCCAAAGCTTTTATGAGTTTTCTTTTTTAATTGAATTGGGTGATGAATTGAATAGGTCGTTCACGTAAGCAACACGCCAGCTGCAGCACCAACCTGCAGACTTTGTTTTGCAAAATCCTTCGCGGCACTGCACTGCGCTCCTCACCCAGAGACGCTAATAATTTGGCTGGTTTCTTTAGCATTAGCGCCCGTCTTCAGCCATATTTTCAGGTATATGCGTAGTCTTGAAAGGACACAACACGAACAATAAACTAGACTTTCTAACAGGTGAATCTATGTTGCCAAAAATTAATTAACATTTTTGAGTTTTGAATTTGGTGCAGCTTTCAAAGAAGTTCGGATTTCAAAAAACTTTTTCATACTTAATCTTTCAAAATTTAATTTTTGGTTTTCTCGAATTGAATAAATTAGATTGTAAATAAATAAAAACAAATCGTGTCAAACGGTTGTTGGAATAAGAATGTAGTCTCCGCATACCACAATGATTTGAGTGTGACAGGCGCAAAGTGCAGGAAATGATTTAGCCGAGAACACAACTTCTAAGCGTCCTCGTACACTATCATAAAGAGGAGGGTACTGAGGCGGAACAGACGCTAATTCATAGTTTCATATCAAGTGTGCACGGTGCTTTATTTTGCAGAAGAATTGCTAATATAATCACTATGATAATAAGTTTTCATCAGTTTAGTGGTGAATGGACAAACCTGATGGCAACGGTGGTTTCACTGGTTGGGGGTGGATAAATTAATTATGAAGATGGATATTGATGTAGATAATAAATTAATTACCAACGATTGCATTCATCCATTTTGAATGAAGCCTGGCCCTTGATTACAATTTCTTGTATCAAAACTGCGAAGAAACTTTTTTTAACCAACTTATTCAACCACGAAATTGCACAAGCTGTCATTAATAGAAATGTTTTTTAATGTAAAGTTTATTATTGGTTTTAAAACATTACACATTGCGTAATGCGTCCCAAAACGGCACCACATTTCTGCGTCGCATTCTCAGAGTTACGCATTTTTATGAACACCTCCGATTAATTACATCATGAAAATATAATTTCTGTGGAATGCAACCGGGTTTGGCTCTAGATAAAGCTAATACATTGAATACAGCGTTGCTTTGAACCGCGGCCGCCTCCGCTACATCCATCTGCGCAAACATTTCGTCACCGGCACCTGTGGAGCGCCATGTTTGGATTAGAATTTATATGATTTAATTAATAATCCGAGATTTATCTATTAACCACATTTGGACAAAATGGTAATCGTTCTCCTTACAAGGCAATCTGATTCGGTACTTTCGATTTCTATACGAGTATAGAAAAATTAATATTATATTTACGGTGAATAATTGATTGATTTACAAGCAGCTCTCAAAAATAAAAGCTGAGAAAAAATTAGCACGTCTCGCGTCCGTTATCAAATGCCGGACACTTTTATTGCTCACTTAAAAGGCTGTTATAATTAATGCTGTATTTTTATGATTTTTATGGCAATCAGTTCAGAGCAAACTCATTTGTAAAGTTGAAGCTAGTAAAAATCCCGCGGTGCTGCTCGTCGATCATTTCGATACGATCTGCTGTCAATGGCATCCTCGTTTAATATGAGTTTTATTAAACTCTGCCACTACAATTTCGGTTTTGTAAAACTACCCACACACCCGCGACACGCGGTCCTTGGAGCGCTTAGACGCGTGGAAACTTACACTCAAAGAGCGACTTATCTCTCATCGAGTGCTTCTTTAAATGTAACTCTAGGACTCTGAAATAAGGTTACAAATGGTGTATCAATGTGTGCAAATATGACAGGCTACGAAATGTGGTGACGTTTTGGAGTATGGTAACATCTGCCTTTATTTACGTTTTGGCTGGAAACAGGCACAAAAGCGAAGCGAATCGTCCGCGCACAATAGGAGCTAGCCCGATGGAACCGAGCCGCTTTTTATGGACAAAATAGCGAATGACCTTTCGTTTTACTTTTAATTCGCGATTTAATTCCGATGGCTATCGCAAAATATATGATAGGTAGGACAAAGTTCAAATATGCAAAAAAAAAATCACGCGAGATAGTGGCCAAACATAGATCTATTATGTGTAAAAAATAAATAAAAATAAAAAGTTGTGCAGAGTACTTACACTTCTTTGGAAATCACTACCATTTACTGCCTGACAAACTAATGCAGTTACAACTCTAGAATTTATGTTTTACAACTGCATCTCTTTGGTAGTTTGTTAGTATTTTTTGCCTTAGGACTCTCTCTGTAACTTCCCCTTATCCACCTAAGTAAGTAGTTACATGGACAACAGGTTACAACAGTCACAATTGATCAAACAGCAGTGACCCTAAGCCAGACATAATGGAACAATTAAAATGCACGTGGTCCACACGCCGCGATTCGCGACATATGGCGCGATGTAAACTCACCCTCAGGACGACAAATTAGCGTTTAAAAGATTGCCATCGACTGCGGCCGATCCATTAGTCGCAAATGGCGTTATTCAACCGCGGCCGAAACATGACTTACGGCGGTGCACCATTGCCACAGTATCACTAACAGTACCTACTGTAACTCTCCACAAAAAGAAAAGGAGAATTCCCAAAGACGGCATCTTGAGTTACTTGCCTTGCAGTGTCCAGTCCAACGCCGACATCAATACGGACGCCTACGACGACACCAATGTTTTCGCAAGCTGACGCCCAAATGACAATCATGCCGACACCGAGGTAGTACGAGAAGTCTGCCTTCTGTCTGGCGACTGTGTCTTCTTCGCCGGAGCAGTTCCTAATCGAAGATCATTATCAAGTGATTCAATCAGCAATGTGATTAAAAAAAAGTCGTTTACTCGTAACTCGTAACGTACCTACCTCATACGCTCACCTGCGCGAATACGGTTTATTACAACTCTTAAATGTTACTATGTCAATCGGTGTCTAACGCGTGCAAGGTGATCATGGCCGTCTCGTGAATATAAAAAGATTGGAATGCTACCTTACTCTCGGAACGACCTAATCGAGCCGGTAAATACGTACCTACTAGATATCTTTCATATCTGCGTTTCATCTTAACTTTCCCGTGAAGCAAATAACAGAAATGACACACCGAACTTAACATACATACAACATACAATTGAATACATTCTAAACGACTTGATCTAGTCGATAAAACGATGAACTACGCTGTAGACCACATAGGAGTCGCGTAGTATTGTAGTACTCCGCTTGTCAAACAAAACATCAATCACCGATTCAAATGCTAACAAAACGCGACGTCAGACTGATAAACAGCGTCTTCATAAATATGAAGACGATTGTCGCGAGAGATTGGCCGATTTGTACAGATTATTGAAAAGTAAAACCGGCCCAAATGAATGCGCCCGATGAGATGAGACTCAAGTTTTTTGTCCTCTTGACTCTTTGTGAAGACACAATCCGAGCGTTTCATTGTGTACCCAAAACACGATAAGGGCCCACAATCGCAACAAACCCTTTAGCGGGCACGCCCCCGCATATCGACAAAGTGAATTAACATAATATGATATCGGAGCGCGGCAGATGCGACATCGGCTCGTAGCAGACTTTTACTTTTCTCGTGTTCTTCAACTTTCACCTCGAGAATAAGGTGATTTACATGATTTTGGGAGTCGGATGACGGCGTGGTACGGTGCACGTGTGCCGCGGAGTCTGCTAGAGCCCGGCCGCCGCCGCACCGCGCCGCGCCCGCCGCGCCGGTGCAAGCGCGGGTGCGTGGGCGCTGCATTGTGCCGCTCGCGAGGGCTCCTTTGTCCATTGTCTGCGCCCGAGGGTGGCGCTGTGACACATTTATTTTAGCCGAGTTTTTTCCGCGTCCATTGTATTGGAAATTAGAGATCAGCGCGGAGTTCACGAAACGCGATATTATCTCGCCCTCCGCATCCTCCTTCGATTTCTCCGCGCCCGACGCGCATTGTCCTCGACGGATATCTCCAAGACGTAACCTGCGTAATTCTAAACGACGGACGGTTATTGAAATACAAACAGGTTAGCTTTCAATTTCTATGAGAGCGGCTCTGAAATGCGTTAGGACTGGATGCTGTCGCGACGCCGCGCCTTGCCGCGGGCGAGGGGCGCGGGGCGCGCGGTAACCTAGTCGGATAATTGATCAAAAACGAACCGTTAGTGTCCGCGCTATCAGCTGATTATCCGAATTCCTTTGATCTCGCGTGATGAATGACGTCGCGTCGGTCCAGCGGTGGACGGTGGACCGTGGATGGTAGACGGTTGGATTAGAAGGGTGCGGGGCGGTCAGCGCTAGAGATCACAAAAAGATGTCTCGGGGCTGGTTTTATAGTGTTTGTGACCGTTTTATCGATGGCGGGAGAGCCAGCATCCGGTTTTGTGCATGATGTCGACAATGCGCTCTAGGAGACGTCCGTTTGGAGCAAACTAGTTTGGTTCCCTCGCGCTCGCGCTCACATGTCTAACGTCTATCCCGAAGGTGCATACTAATCGAATTCCTTTCATTACAACAATCGTATTGAACGGTCACTCTTGACGTAACGGCGCGCCGATCGACTTTATTCCCACAACCGAACCTTTTGACCGCTAAGAAGGTAAATTCTCAGGAATTGAGTTTGACGTACCTACTCGCACACGGTAATCAAATTCAATTGAATGGGTGGGTGCTTACGATCTCACGAGACGTAAACACCGACATTTATCAACAATGAGATTTTATCGTTAAACCAACAGCTTGAATTTGCCTAGTTTGGCTTGTCTGTAATGGATGAACTTGTCTCTACAATTTAGAATCTATATTTCAAACAAATTAGTGAGTTCGCACTCTCGGTGTGTAAACAGATTATGTGTCTATCATTAGAAGTATTTAGGAGTTTGTTATTTTGTTGCTAATGCGTTTTTTATTGCGCGCAATAAATTATACTTTCTATAATTTCGAGGTGATATTTTACGTTATCTGTAAGTACCGACGGAGTATCGCCGCGTCGTGGATGTTTGGTGTGTTTTCGTTCGGAGAATGTAAACTAGAAGCAATGCCATAAACCAAATAATTTACATAAAACCACTAACGGATCTCACGGCAACCAGTTTTGGGAATATTAATGTTTGTGATCTATTAGAAAATCGGCGAGATGGCCGCGACGGGCCCGGGCCGACCGTCGCGGCGGCTGCCGGGTCGGACGAGGTCGGTAGACGCGGGTTCGTGTTTCTCTTTGTAACATATCTTTTTATATTGTAATGTGTTCGGATTAAATCGGCGCTTGTTCCACGGAGCTCGATAACATAACGGATACTCGCCATTTGCATATTACTGCAGGGGACGATCGGCTTCGCTTTAACTGTCTTTCTATTTTCTTCAGCGGGACGTTGTTTATGGAATAACTACTGTGTCAAAATGGAAAATGATACAAATTTAATTAAATACAAATTAAATACGTTACCATTAGAACCTTGGAGACATGAAAAATGCAGGATCGGATACCACTGTTGCAAAGCAAATATGTATAGGCACTGCAATTATTCTGTTCAATACATACCATCGTATATACTCGACAAGTGTTTTGCTTCTCAACTACTCCTAGAGTAGGTCTGTCTGTCTGTTTTGCCTATCACTCCTAGACTCGAAATTATAAACTAAAATAACAACTCACTCTAGACTCGACAGTTTCACTTTAAGCTTTGTTCGATAAACCTATCTTGTAACTAACTAGATTCATGAATCAGATCAAATCAGCTGATGATGTTGAACTTCATAAAAGTCTCAGGTGATAATGGTTTGATTTTTAACCGACTTCACGAAAGGAAAAAATGAAAGGAAAGAAATGAAAGGAGGAAGTTATCTTTTCGATTGTATATTTATTATGTTTGTAACCTCAGAACTCCGTCATTTATGAACCGATTTGGAAAATTATTTTTGTGTTGGGTTCAGTATAGCTACGAAGTGGTCCCATATAAATTTCATCGATATTTGACCTTGGACATCGAAGATACATTGAAGTCGGTTTTGTTTTGTTAAAATGTATACTTGTGGTTTATAAAAAAATAGACAGAGACTCAAGACGTAAGTCGAGATTGCAGATAAGACGTGAATCAAGTCAGATCTATAAATACGAAGCCTAGAGTCCTATTGGGTTTTTTGTCTTATTCATTAACACATCTTAACTTAGCTATTGGTCATTAAAATGATCATGAGAAATAGTTTAATTATGTACCTAAAATAATTGAATAATTTGATAATGAAGTAATTGAATTATGTCTACCTAATAGTATTAATGATCCTGTGCTAATAGTCGAACTGAAGGATCAGGCTCCAAAACTGTGCACCCAACATATCTCGTTACCATTGTACTCGTTCTTGGTCTCGTTTTGTAAAGACGCGAGTATCTATAGATTCCCACCGACACCGGCCCGTTACATTCTCAGGACCATCCCTTTCGCGCGAGTCAAGTGATGCGCCCAGCTGCCGACCGCCGCCGACCAGGTGACAGCAACCCTCGCACATCACAAACAACACTCAACCTTAATATTATATAGCGCAGAGTTAAAAGTAACAAGGCTTTAGTAAGAGAAGAAGACACTCGAGATAACATTTTGGTTAAGAAAAATTGAACTCAATAATAATACAGTAAGGTTCATAGGGAATAGGCAAACGGCATTGAAGAGATGATTACAGCAGATAACAATGAGCTCAGTGATCTGTAACTAGTTCGACAAATAAAAATAATGACGACCTTTACGTGGTTCGCTCTGCTTGTAAGAAGAATGGCGCCCAACATTTTGATTATCTATGTAATAACCATTTTAAAAATCCAATACTGTGACGTAAGTCTTTGACCACGACGGAATAGAAAGGCCATAAGAATTATCTCTAACCTTTCACCCGCTGGAGATGTCGCTAAAATGTTAATTTATGCAAAGGGGAAGTGGAAGCAAAAAATTACAAATAAAGCTTATGCACCTGAGTCGGCGCATGCGCCGCGCCGTGGAACAAGCAGGTATCGTCACTCTTGCGCATTAATTGTATGCGGCGGCAGGCGAACACGCGTCGCCAAAAGGACGAAGGACTGCAGATTTTTTGCTATCCATAATTTACATTTTAACAGTTGTCCGGGGCCCGTAAAGCCGCCGTTACTCCCCGAGCACATCTAAGCGTTCCAATTACAAATCGTGACTGGATTATTTTGCGGTGACATATTGTAGCCACGATTCCTTCCTGTCATTATAAGTACTGCTCGTTGACACGTCAACAAGCTTCCCAGAATAATGTCAAAAATAATACACATATTTGAACAAAAGCTAATTATAGTTTCATAAATAGCGACAATGGCTTCGCGGCGCGGCGGTGCGCTGCCTCCTGCAGGGTGCTTGTTCTCGACCTTCTAATTATCGGATTTTTCTCACCTTCTAACAATAATATTTTTTTATTCCTGCATTTTTTATCGCTAATGCATTGGTGATGGTTTTGGCAGTTTTTTAGAGCATCACTGTTGTTTTTTGCGTCAACGATCGTTTTTATGCTGTATCAGAAATATGATTTGACCCTCGTTGTCGTCATTGTCTATTGTCTAGGGGTTACAATAATAATTATAAACCATTAAAATAATAAACCTTTGGATTCACTTTAGGGACAAGCAGGCATTAAGACTACCATCGTTGCGGCGCTTCCAGTGAAATAACCTTCTGTAATAAACGAGTTCTATCATACAATTTACAACAAGTTCAATTCTAAATGTTTCAATGTCAGTATGAAAGTTTTCGTGAGTTTGATTCATTATAAAAGCACACCTAACCTAGGTCGACTAATTCGACAAACTACGTGAGTCCTAGCTGTTCCAGTGTCATTTTATTATTTAGAACTAGTCCAGATATTACGGTATCAACAATCTTAATATGGCCTGAGTACACCACTAGAACAGGTCCACGAATCATATTGTATTAGTTTTCCTAAGGAGGCTTGACGCCTGTGAAAAGCAACATACTAAGTATATGTAAATTGCGTATGTTTGTATCGTGTTACGTAATTCAGAAAAAGATTTCAAAATATAGTCACAA
This sequence comes from Petrophora chlorosata, assembly GCA_951640565.1. Taxonomy (NCBI): domain Eukaryota; kingdom Metazoa; phylum Arthropoda; class Insecta; order Lepidoptera; family Geometridae; genus Petrophora; species Petrophora chlorosata. Next base: position 19,623,986 of record OX621192.1, read on the forward strand.
TAGTGTTTTTTCGCTTTGAACCTGAAGTTTCAGCCACATACGTATAAACGGATATCTATTTGTATGTAGTTGGTTGTGCGCTACGGTCACACAGGTGTCGCAAGTGACGTCCGTCGGACTCCGGACGCGTGACCTCTGTCCGCCGCCGACCATTGTTTATCATTACCACAACACCACAACCTTACCACTCTTGTAATAAAGCCTGTTATTGAAAGATAAGTTAATGCTGAAAATAAATTCAGTAGGTAAAGATTTTCGTTTGTAATAGCTTCACCTTGCGCCGATGTCAGTTTACGTATAGGTACATGAGTGGCAATGGGCGGCCATGTCTGAATTCAGCCTGATGTTTAATCTTGAAATGAAATTATATTCAATGTTATATGTAATAATATTGATATGGTTAAGCATTACGTCGAATGTGATTTAATTTAAAATATTTTCATAACGAGCCTAAATTACATTTGCTTGCGTCACACCTTGAGTTTAAATTTGGAAGATTTTTATTAAAGACGTAATGAAAAATGCGACCACAATAAGTGAATCTGATTCACATTTAGGAATGGAAAAAGTATACAGTTTGTCTTAGGACGACGCTACTGTTACACCGTTTTAATCAACTACGTTACAGAGGAAACCAAGTCAAGCTAATTCTAGATTCTAATTACTCTTTCAATACAAAAACAAACTGTGCGGTCGCCATAGAGTTAACATTACTATTACTCTAAGGCGGTCGCATTTAGCTTGATAGGATCCAAGTATTAAAAACATGTTATTACATATTATGATTTCGAACCGAACTACAGAGTCAAAAACAACAACTATTAATGTACGGGTATTTATTAGAATTTTTGAAGTAATAGGTCGGTACCTACCTAAAAGGTAAGTAAAAGTCCTTTACAACAATAGTGCCGCGTCAGCCGCGAGTGACTCCGGCACCTTTGGCACTGTGACCCCGGGTGTTGTCGCGCCACGAGTAAGCAGGGGCTACGTACGTAGGTATACTCGAATTGACGATGATTATATTGAAATACCACAATTTCCACATGACTATCGCATAATATGCGTAGAAACACAAGAACTTTCGTCTTTTTATTGAATAAACTAATAAAGTTACAAGCGGTACTTCACTCATGGACAGCTTCTGAACCTTTACCAAGCGCAAGTCCGTTCCTGCATCATCATGTTCATGGAGTACTGCTGCCACCTTTGGGACGGGTCAGCCAAGTACCAGCTTGAAGCTTTGGATTCGATGGGAAGACTTGCAAAAGGCTCATCAATAATGACACGTTGGTGGAAACCAGACTGCAAAGAATGGCACATCGACGTGAAGTCGCAAGCCTATCGGTATTCTACAGAATACTTCACGGAGAATGTGCTCAAGAACTGTACAATCTGATCCCATCACCATTCTACCATCGGACAACTAGACAATCGGCACAACGGCACCCCTACATGGTAGAAGTTCCGCCTGTTCGTACTAAACGTTTTGGGTCATCCTTTTTAGTGCGAACGTCAAAGGAGTGGAATGCCTTGCCGTCGTCTGTATTTCCAAATAAATACAATTTGGGTGTGTTCAAATCTAGAGTGAACAAGTATCTACTGGGTAAACGTGCTACAACTTCTACTGCATCGTCACTTCCCATCAGGTGAGATTGTGGTCAAAAGCAGACCCAGTCTGATGTAAAAAAAAAGTTACTTTTTCCTTGTGTCTAGAAAATTAAGACTTATGAAGACCATGTTCCACAACCTTACGAAATAAATAGGGATCCGTTGCAAATAGTTGTCCCATAGCGGGAATCGAACGCGTAACCTCCAAATTTTAGACAACTTGTCTAACCATTTCACCTAAGACGACACTTTAAATTTTATGCTGTTGGAAACCATGATCATAAACGGCTTCTGCACAATTAACAATACATAACTTAGGTAGGTACTTACATCTGAATTTGTGATGGAAGTGGAAAACGGAAGCCACCTTCAAACCACTTCAAGATTTATTCAAATATATTTTAATATAGGTAAAGTGGAATCCTGTAGGTTCTTAGCAGCCCCAATATTGGATTGTCATTATTTTGTCGTGAGCCATTGACATGTCCACAATAGCGCGGAGGAGGCCGGGAACCAAACCAAACAAAAATTTAAAAACCGGATTTTTAAAATCCCGTTTTGTCGCATCAGAAAGAAATTCTGTTTTCGATTTCTATTCGATTGTTTGTTTTTTCCGGCCATTGTTGTGGATGTCGCGGCCACGACACGCGTACCCATTTTTGCAGAGTCTATTCCATTGTGTTGCGATTCGAATGACATTTGACGGACGAGCGGGTGACTGACGGCTGCCCCTGGCACCCGGCGTCGCTCGCCGTCCCGGCCCCGCGTCGCCTCGCTCCCGGCTCCGCTCCTCCTGAGGTCGCCATTTCAAGTCTGCAGACAATCGTTAGCTCGGCGACAAAAACTCCGATATCATCTTTATGCGTCGTCGTTGATTTTATAAATTCGGGCGCGCCGGCACCCGTGGCCCGGCGCGGCGCGAGCACCCGAGGCTACGCAACGGGATTCCTGTTATCATATTGGATACCGTCATCGTGGTCTAAATTACTTTTTGTGGTATAAAAGGAACGAGACGCCTCGTCGGTCAGGCATCGCTCGGAGCAACATTCGACCAATTTTTGTTTTAAGGGCCTCGTACCCCTTTTGTTACCTGCACTCTGCACCTCGGGATGTCTTTGTGTTCGTTTTTAGCTATCCGCTATATTGTTATTGTTTGTTTGCGTTTTGTTGCATCATTCTTCATGCATTATTACGGTTTAGGATAGAATTTCATTTTAATAAATTAGCCGCAAACCCTACAGTAGTAGGCACTTATACGTCATCAGTCATATTGTGTTCGGGATAATTATCAACTAATGAGTATTTTTATTTCAATTCCTGACCGCGTCCTATTAAATCAGAATATTATTTTAATATTGGCTAACCCAACTTAAGTATGTAAAGGTCTAGCTTTTGTAATATTATTGATTACGTACTCTTTCTTTTCTTGGCAAAAAAGAGAGAGTTGACAAAATGGCCTAATTAAAAGGTGCCAATTTATTTGAGAGATCATTACATATCAAACTGTTCTACGTATGATGCAAAAAGCGCGCGCCGAGCATCCGCCCGGCTCGAGCGCGTCAATTACTACCCGCACGCGCACGCGCCACCAAAAAAACACAGCCAGCCTCCACCGGACCATCCAAACCATTTTTTAAAAGCCGCATCTTAAATAATAATGCAGTAACACGCGAGAGTATTCGCAAAATGCGATCCACGAATTTCGTTTCCAAATTCTTGCGGGTCCGAACCTCGATCTCTTTTTTTACCACGACTATTGTCTGCTCATCTTTAGATTTGTGTTCGTCCAGATCTGCGCTTTGTCGGTGGTTCGAGGTAGGCTCTGCTCTTCTTCGTCCTCTTATTGTACAAGACAAGGGTTGAAATTAAAAAATGTGGTTAGTTAATTGGTTCCTGTCCTACATCGTCCAGGCGCTGTCGGTCCCTGTTCTTTCCACTCACTGGAAAGGAATGCAAAATCAAATATCTGCAGCATCCCGTGCCGGTCGGTGCTCGAAGTCAGCCGCTCCGTGGGCCTCGGGTGATCAGCGTGCATATGTAGGATGTAGGTACATATTTTATAATGAAGTGCCCAAAGTTTTTGTGGTCGCGCGATTAGTCCCTCGCGGCGAGGCGAGGTCGCGCACCCCGGCCCTATAATTACTAAAAACGGTCCTAATAATATAATAGTCCTGTCACATCCCTCCTAAGGAAAAAGTTTAAGGGACAATTTTCATAAGGACCCATAATAGACGACGCTTTGCAGTCGTTTTGAAATTTGATAGTTCGTTCGTGTCGTTTTATTTTGGGTTGTTTGTTGCCTGATCGCTGGTCGTTTAATTTTGGTATTCTTTAATAGCGGAAGTGTTTAAAAAACTTTAGGATATTTCGAACGTTAGCTGCGCATTATAAGAAGATACAAGAGAATGTGTCACTTGGTGTAAGTAACAGTCGATGGAGTCACGACTCGTGGTCGTAGTCCCTGTACTCGTGGCTAGTTGCAGTCAGGTGCCGTCTTCTACAGGGCATCGTCATCGCAGCACGGAGTTTGCTATCGGGTGCTATCATCACTCCAGGCCAGGATCCTGTGGCATGCTGAGGCGTCCTCGCAGCCGTCGGCGCTGCACCAAATGGCACATTTATATTATTCATTACGGCCGCGAGGTGAGAGATGTTGGCGCTGTCGCCGCGGCGGGGGGCGCGGCTGGCAGGGCTGTGAGAGGATCAGAGGTATACTCAGGAAATTCCTATTGTAAACTTAATTATTGTTGTGGCTGAAGATTGAAATTAAACCTAGTATTTCGGTCAGGCTTAAAGATAAATCAAGAGGTGGAGTTGACAAACTTAAAAAATTCTGTCGTTTGGTTTAATTTAAGGTAAACTCAATTTCATGGTAGAAAAAGTGAGTAATAATTCAAGAAATCTCATATCTAGCATTTTTTCTAGTTGTACCTAGTACCTAGTTTCTGGCGCACATTGTCTTGAAATGAATGTCCTACTTTTCTCGTCATGTCGCCAGCTTGTTTCTCTATCAAGCATAGAATTTGTTCATCATGTTGGAATGATTTGCTAATGCAAAAGGTACAACACCGCAGCTACAGGCCCATACTCCATTTGTCTTTTTAGTGTATTCTTTCTTGAGTTTGAAAGATATCAAACGGTTGTAAAGACCATTTCCTTTTACAAAGTTCCTCCTAGCCTTGGCAGCAGGCCCTGGCAGCCCTGCGCGGCAGCCACCGGGGGTCCGGGCTCGCGTCCGCTCGCGTTGATTTGTGCGCGCTCCCCCGCCGACAGTATTTGTACAGGCGCGCGTGGGCCGACGCCGACGCTGCGCCGACGCGCCGCTGACGCCACGCACACGCAACGCAGCCGCACCACGCACGCCAGACGCTGTTCTGATTTGTCGATAGCCCCGAGCAGGTGGATGGAATTATGACGTTACGAAAAACATGCGTGTAAGTAGCTGGATAAGCAGCTAATAACGCTTTTGAATGTCATTAAATATAAGGCTCTGAGGATGTTACTACAGACACATGAATCCAGTTACATGATGAGACAATTTTCTATATATTATTCACATAAATAAGTTCCCAGACTCTTATGGGTCTTAGCATGGAACCAAGAGGGTCATCATTTTCATGCAAGATTTCGTCAGAGATGAAGCATGTATGCTAAGTATTAACATACGTACATGCATGCATGTAATATTTTTCATAATCAAGACCAAAAATTCTAACTCCACACACGAAGTTGAGATCCCACAGTGATCATCATAAAGAGTTTAATTAATGTCATGACAGCCCGATAGATTCACGACAATGATTGGTAGGAATCTTAATGCCCCGTTGACACCGACCGAGGAGGCGGTGCGGCGCAGAGCGGAGCGGCGCGGGCGCGGCGGCAACCGTGCGTCGATGCGTGAGTGAAACCGCGACCTCACCGCATTGCGTTCGTTCGGTATCTTCGACGACGTATTTTCCAATCTAAACGAGCCGAAATTAGAAGGCTAAAGACAACTTTGGAACCGGTCAACATAAAATTGGAAACCAACTGTAGTCTCCGAGTTGCGCAAGAGACAAGAGTCGAAGCCGATCGACCAGTTTGGCGCGGGCTCGCCGGCGCGTGGGATCTATGGACCTCACTTGGCTCCTCCGGAACGAAACAACACCGAGCCTAATGTTACTCTGAGCACTTACGACCTTTCATACCGACCTGGAAATTTATTTAGACTGTCACTTTATTGCCGCGGATTAAGAATCTCGTTGACATAAATTATTATGTGTATAGCACTTAAAATATGGTCAGTTACTGAAACATTAAACACTGCACGCTTGTAGTGAGTTAGTGCGGCAGTCCAGGCACCGGCACCGGCGTCTGTGCGCCTTGTCGGCCATTTGTTAACCTCTGTTCACTTATTTGTTATACACGAATTTCGATAGGGCGGGATTATGAATAAAGATTGACCTCTTTACTCATAATCTAGGTACATTTCATAAAGTTTGTCATCGAATCCTTTGGCAGTAACATAATCTAAAGGCAATGAAGGAGCACGATTGGGGAACGGGTCAAGGAACCGCGCATTCGCGTGACATAATCATATATTACACGTTTTATTTGGACATTCAGACGCTTATGGCGTTTAGAACTTAATTCCAAATCAAGTTTGAGGCGACACCAATAACTGTCCAGTAAGTTAGGATTATCGCTCGTTTGAGTTTTCCTCGACAACCTTTCACTTAATGAGTAGTCTACCTTTTTGGGTGTGCCATTAAAATGGCTAGTAAATCACTCGCAATGTTGGAAATTTATTTGTCTTAAGTTGGACAGCGTCTGTGCTGATTCCAACGGTTAGCCAAAATCTTTAACGCGGCTTTTTGTCTAGCTTTTTGATCTCGAGATATAATCCAAGAGAGATAAAAAATGCTTTCGGCTAAATCGTTTAATTCGTTTAGTTTCGCTCCAAATGAGCATGTAATCGGGCAACTAATAAGTGTTCCGGATAGATCGTCGTGACCACAATTACGTTTTATATTATAAACCGTGAAAGGGTGGCCATCTCTCTTGTATATTAATGGTGTATATTTATCATAGACAATTTAGGAACACCTGCTGTTCCCGACCGCGCTCGGAGCTTGAGCGGTATACGTCAAATTAATACGCCAGCGGTTGTGGCTCTTGACGCGTCTAATGTTTTATTTGTTCTGTGGTCGATTGATGAATTTGAGCTTTTGTAGAGCATCTTTGTTTTTGTGTCGACATCGGTATGCGTCGTAATGGATTCTTTACACCTTAATAGATTGTAGGTTTCGACCTTTAGGTGGAATTCTACTCAAATCTAATGATGGCTGCAGTGGTGCGAGCCTATCGATTATGGATATTATGAAATTCCCACCAGTTTGACGAACGGATATGTAATAAAAAAAACCCGTAGGTCCCACCGGGGTAATACCCACTCAAATCAAGAGATTAGTTAATCAACTTTGAGCTGCCTATTATTACAAAGCTGAACTAAGATAGATCTCTCAACCCTTGGCAAATTTTCCTACACCGAAAACTTGCTGTGATATAAATAATGATATTATTTATTCAGCATTTTTTTGCCAGATATTTAACCGCCAATCAGTAGCATGCAAACATAACTGCGTTCCGATTTGAAGGGCACTGTTTCAATTAAAATAACTATATTGTCTCACGGTGACGAGCGCAGTGCTGCGCTGCGCCGCATAGCAAGGTGGCACTGCGACTGTTATTATTGCTTACCATCAGATGAACGACATGCTCACCTTGCCATTTAGTTTTATTTAAAAAATATTATTCATCTTTCTCGTATAGTAAAGGCAGATACAGAGAAGCATGGAAGGAAATGGAGGAGGCCTTCACCCACAGAGGGGTCTATATCCCACATGAACACAACAACTAACAACTAGTCAGTAGGTAAGTGAATCAACTAACAAATACCTACTAACAACATCTACGTAAATAGGGATATGGAAAAATAATAAAGGCTCTTTATTTTTATTTTTCATTGCTCTATGTTCTCAGCCAACAATGTTCTATGTGCCTTCTCTATCTCTGTAGTGAAGCATAGCGCCGCGATAAGAGCAACTAGTTGTCGTTCTGCGCCATTGCAGCCGATATCGTCACTTCCTCGTTCCAACTCTTCCAATGCCTTGTCATTGGGTAGTAAAAATAGCTTGCTTGTAATGTACGGTCAACTAGAACCTCTGATAAACTACTTTCAACCTTAAGTTATGACTGTAGCGTTGATTTTTCTCCGTGTGTTGTTGTATGTGTAACCGTGGGCTGCGCTTAGGTTTCTAGACACCTATTCCCCCTCCTGTGGGGGGTGTAGTGGCGGTCAATCAATCAATGATGCGGATAGGTGTTGTATGATTTATGAAGATTTTATTTCTTATTTTCAGTTTCAATAAGGGGATAAAATGAAAAGATAAGAACCGTTCAGCCAGTTATATTTTTTTTTTAATAACGAAATCGGACTTCAATGTATCTTTGAAGTCCAAGGTCAAATATCGATGAAATTTCTATGGGACCACTTCGTAGCTATACTTAACCCAACGCAAAAATAATTTTCTAAATCGGATGACGGAGTTCTGAGGTAACAAACATAAAAAATATATACAATCGCATAGAGAACCTTCTCCTTTTGAAGTCGGTTAAAAGAAATCCTATCATACTATCCTGTCCTACTAATATTATGAATGCGAAAGTTTGTGAGGATAGATTGATGGATGGATGTTTGTTACTCAATAAGTATCAAAACGCAAAAATGAACGGATTATTATGAAAGATATGTATCATCAGTCAATCATTTATTTGCCAGAATACATCAAATATTACAATTACCTAAGTAGAACTTATTGAATCCTACTTCCTACTATAATATTATAAACGCGAAAGTTTGTAAGAATGTATGGATGTATGTTTGTTACTCTTTCACGCAAAAACTACCGAACCGATTTTGATGAAATTTGGTATGTAGGTTCTTTAGAACTTGGAATAGGACATAGGCTAATTTTTATCCCGTGAAACCGCGGGTGGAACCGCGGGGCGCAGCTGGTTATACATATCACATCTGGAGTGAAGCCATAGAGAAACATGGTGAAGCGCTTGCCGTTTCCCTCGACATCTCGAAGGCCACGGCTATGGCACGATAGCTTATAAGTAAGCTTCCTTCTTACGGCGTGCCAACTGGTCTCTATCTCTGCTTGGATATCAGACTTCCTGAAGGAAAGATCGATTCGAGTGATCGGCTGCTCGTCCGATCAATTTGCTAGTTCTTCAGGGGTCAGTACTCTCTGCATCGCTGTTTCTGCTGCACATCAACGATTATCTTTGGGTACGCAGATGACAGCACTGTTGTAGAGAGTTATACATATCCGTTGGTCGAGGCAGCGGTGGCCAGATCCAGGGTCTTCGGGAGGCCATGGTTGAGCGCATGAACTTGGCCTTAAGGGTAATATCCAATTGGAGCGATGCCAACTTGGTCTAGTTCAATGCCAAAAAGAAACAGGCATGTCTATTCTCCGCCAAACGGAGTCAATTCGAACTAACTCCTACTTTTCGAAATCTATCCGTACCTACCAATTACTAACCACCTCGAGCTTCTTGGCGTTACACTCACATCGTCGCTAAACTTTGGCACCTACATCGAGTCAAAGGCTCAGTTCGCTTCCAAAATGCTGGGTATCCTAGCAAAGGTGAAGTCAAAGTCAAGTCAAAATCAAGTCTTTCCCGATAGTTACAATCTAGCAAACTCTCAAGTCTCGAGTGAACAGGTTCTAAGTATCTTGGCAAGCGTGCTACATCGTCGACAGTATCGTCGCTTACCATCAGGTGACATAGTGCTCAAACGCAAGCCAATTAACAATTTAAAAAACTGACAATTATATGTATGTACACAATTAAGTACTTGAGGTCCGGGGAAAGGCAGGATTCTTTTTATTCCAGAAAACCGCGGCCACCTAAGCCGCGGATCGCAAAACTGAAACGCAATGAAAATATATAGTGTAATCCCGCTGAATATTATGTAGGTTGTTGTTAGAATAATTTCATATGTATTAGGGTTAATAGTATATGTAAAATGAATTTAAATTAAAATATATATATATATATATAAACAATCCGTTCGCTTTTTTTAAATATATATATATATATATATATATATATATATATTAAAAATGGTATCTAATGAGTTTAATATTGTATATAAGAAAAGGTAAATAATGTATTAATTTAGTAAATAATAAATAATGTTAAACAAAGAAAGCCCTAACAACAACCCTCTTTGTACGTCACGTGTTTCGCCGTCTGCACGAGGCATCATCAGGTGTCGACTCGCCGAATGCTGGAACGAGATTACACTATATATTTTCATTGCGTTTCAGTTTTGAGATGAATTTCCGCAACGTCACGCCTGATGCCATTGCATTCCGCGGATAGCTACTAGTTATTCATGAATCAAGATGTATGTGAACTTAATAAATTAATATCGTATATCATTAAGTCACTGCATGAATTTACGACGGCGGGTCTAGGCGATGCACGTGTGGCGTCTTGGTCCCCATTGTATCATTGACTTCTGCAGAACTACGATAACGATACCGATAGTTGAAAACAGTTGATTTATTCATAAGATTTTGTATAGTTCTTTTTCTATTTATTATCGAGTTAATTGACACCAAAAAGAACCAGTAACTCCAAAAAAAAATGTATACTAATAGAACATACTTTTTTACCAAACAAACCCAGATCACCCTTTCAATCATAACCTCACCTGTAAACCCAATTAGCTCTTTGTTTTCTCCGTAACATGAGCAAGGTTCCAAAATATCAGAACTTTGTACAGTCACAGATACACCAATAGTTTCTATAATCATACCACAGAATAGTAATCAGTTAATATGGCCACGCCCGTGCTTAGCACGTAGTTAGTATGGGTGCAACTTGTGTAGGCAGATGCGTATGAGCAGGTGGACCCTGTCCGTTGGTACGGAGGGCAAGTGCGGCCAGATTAGGATACGTTATTCTTTTATTCAATTCATTGTCTTTTTATCTTTATTCTACAGTTGAGTAGGTACAAGTTTCATTGTGTCATGTGGTGTCACCTACATAGACAATATTCTGGAAGAAAAAGTATCCTATGTTCTATTCCAAGAGCCAAAGCAATAATTGTAAAAATATTTTTCTTTTTTTTTAATATCGCCCGCTTGAGCTGGCTTGAGTCTCTAGGTCTCTAGGCTTGTCTTACGTAGTTTATATTTGATAGTTTGACAACATTACAATGATTTCTTTCGTATTATAGTCAAAATCAATGTCATTCCTATTGCTTGAATAAAGTGGTGGAACTTTATTCAAGCTTTCCATGGACTTTTTGGGAGAACACAAAAAGCAATGTTTTTCTCTATTTTGTTTCATTTGCCTACACTCGTGCACGTTTCGAACACATAATGGTTAATATTACACATGATCACTCGACATAACACTTGTTTGGAAAATAAAACAAAATCGAACTGTATCAATTTTCACTTTCCGCTAAAAAGTCCTAATTGAAAATACTTCACTGACTCTTTCATTATACCTACGTATTACTAAGGAGTGCAATTTTCTACCAGAATACTTATTTCCTTCCAATTACAAACTGTGGGTCTCTTTAAGACAAGAGTGAATAGGCACCTCATGGGCAAACGTGCTCCACCTTAGACTGCAACTACGCTTACCATCCGGTGAGTTGTTGTCCATTTCATTATAAATAAAAACTGACTATACCCAATATCCGTTCAGTAGTTTTTGCGTGGTTGAGTAACAAACATCCATATCATACATACATCCATTCTCTGAAACTTACGCATTTATAATATATTGTTGTAGGATAGGACATATGTTTAGAATACGATAAGGATTTAGTTACAATTTGGATGCTCAGGAAATCAAGCTGGTGGTGGCATCGGCGTGGCGCAGGGTAAATATGAGGGAACTCCTTGATGCTATGACGACCATGACCATTTCCAATATAAATAAAACTTTGTGACTCCCTATACCTACTGACTGATTATTTTTAAACTAAAGCTACAAATATAATCCTTGAAATATACTTTAAAAAATACGGCTAATTTTGCAGATAACTTTGTAAGTTAATCGAGCATCAACCATTTCATCTAATCCCTCATAAGTGGTTCCTCCAAATTTAGTCCGCGTCCACACGCGACGCGTGAACACGCCGCACGCACCCCACCGGCCCACCATCTGCTAACGCACAGATTTGTGCCAATTTGATGAGCCTAGGAATGTTAATGTTCGATCCTTTCGTTTGTAGAATTTCAGTAGTTTTTTTTGTAATAGATTTGCATTTGTAATAAAACGCACCTAATTGGATGGCAATGAAGCGTTGTCTTTCGTATATCGAAGTTCATACACAGACTTTGCAATTGAAAATTTTAGGCAGGACTACACCTGACCTGTTAAAGGCAGGCGTAGCACTTATCATCAGGAGCATTAGTTACACTTTAAAAAACTGCATGGCCTCTGCTTTCACGATAGACAATTCAAAAACGACTGCTTTACTATGGAAATCTAGTTTCCGCTAGGCGGCAACTCAGTCTCTTGTTTATAAACTACTGACATATACAAAACAATTGAAAAGTTCGAGTAATCTTTAAACACACAAACATCTTGAGGTTGTTGGTTCGCGTGACACCATTTGCGGTCGTTTAGCCCGCATACGCGTTTGCGGTGCTTGTTCTGCGGTTACGTCGCGCGTTTGAACGCACCCTTGTTACTTGTAATTAGGGTTGAATTTTTTCTATAATTATTTTGTAACTCTTAATTACAAGTCAAGTTTTATAATTTAGTTTAGTTTGACATATTATGTTAATTAGAAAACCTTAGCTATTATAGTATGTAAGAATACAGGCAAGTAATAGGCTGCAAATGCTAGGTTGAGTTTAGACCCGCATTTCCCAATATTTGTTTTGCGGTCGTGGCACTTAGTTTATGTGTAGTTGTGTACCCTTTTAATGAGAGATGTGGGTATAATCATATACTTACTTAACTAATAAGATTTTTTTCTGAGGATCTACTACAATTAATCCTGTTAGCTTCTTCCGCTATGTCAAAAAAGTGAGTATCGAGAGGTACCTACCTAGTTAAACAAAAATACTTAATGTACTTACCGCCCGTAACTCCACGCCGAGTGAGGTAACGATAGCCGCAGACGTTTGTCTTCATAACTCTATGCTAGTAACGGATGACAAAGGTAAATAAAACAAAACAATTGCAATGAAATATTTATTACACACATTTATTATTATAGGCAGTTCACAGCAGATGCGACGCGCGCGACATTCGGGACAACTGCATTTCCACGTCGTCAGTTCCGGTCGCGCGACCCGCGCGTCCTCGCCGCGCTGGGCGGCGACCAGCGCGCGGCCGGCAGCGCGGCGCGGCATGGCGCGGTGTCGCGCGGCCTGGCGGCGGCAGGAAGGTAATTTGTGCGCGACACCGAGTTCCGTCTTTACGTTATTTATGTACACAGCGCTAGGTGTTAGCTTCCGCCTCCGAAGTACTTAGATAAAATTGTTTGACTACATTGTTGACACAACAGATTTGCGGACGTTTATGCTGTAGTTAGTTTAATTAGGATTTGTTTGTTTCGATAATATAAAAAAAATGTTATATTACCATTACCGAATAATATAAAAAAAAAATAAGTTATTTTAGTTTAGATTTAGATATTTCTTTGTTATAGATTAATAAAAAAAATGTTGTACAAATCGTTTCAAGTTCGGAAGATAACATCTATTCAAATAATTTTCTGGGTTCTGGGTAGTGCCGTTACCTACTGTTACGGGCAGGCTTGTTGGATACCTTCAAGTAAACGACCAGCTCGTTTTGTCATTAAGCTGTATATAAAATAAATTATTTTTCAAAAAAAACTAAACCGACTTCAAAACCACAAATGGCACTCAAAAGTAAAAAATAAATTAACATAAGCGCTACCCACTCATATATTTGAAGTCGGTGCCAGCCAAGTCTAATAGGTGGAAGATAAATACTATGTATATAGTAAGTACTACTTGTAGGTAGTATCTATGTACTACCTTTTAGACTTGGCTGGCACCGACTTCAAATATATGAGTGGGTAGCGCTTATGTTAATTTATTTTTTACTTTTGAGTGCCATTTGTGGTTTTGAAGTCGGTTTAGTTTTTTTTGAAAAATAATTTATTTTACCCTTTTGAGTGAAAAACAAGTTTTAATTAAATTAATTCAAAAAGTTTTTAAAAACAAGCTTTTATGATCTAGAAGCCACATCATGACGAAGTTTAAAACGGGCTATCACAATTAAATGCATGTACAAAAAAAATTCATGTCTGTCCTATATCTCTGTTGAGGAGTTCCCTCGCCGGAAGTCAATCCTGGGTGTATCTGCCATGTCGTGATGGAATTTAGAACAGGCTATTATGGTTAAATCCATTTACGAAATGTTGTGTCTGTACTATTCACCGTTGAGGAGTTTCCTCACCGGAAGTCAACCCTGGGTGAAGCAGGTGAAGCAGTCGAATACAAACCTCCACCTTTAGAAAGTTGGTTACGAAAAAAACAAGAATCGACTTGAAGATTAAACTTATATTTTTTGTTTGTGCTATTTTTTTCAAAAACTACTGAATGAATTTCGATAAAATTTAGATGGGACCACCTTTGAAGTATTACCTACCAATCAAAAAAAGAATCATCGAAATCAATGCACAACTGGCGGAGTAATCGCGTAACAAACACACAAAAAAAAAAAAAAAAAAAAAAAAACATACCGTCGAATTGTAAACCTCCTCCTTTTTGAAGTCGGTTAAAAAATGTAACTTTCTTCGGATTTTTAATTTAATTACAGAATACTAAGGGAAGAACTTTTTTACAGAAGCACTCCGCAAATAAATTTAAACAAATAGCGACTCTTGCTATGACGCAAAAAAATTCAATTCAACTCGCATAGCGCTGCATACCTACCAGTCATATTAACCTACACAGCGCCTCTCTTTCTATCGCATAGCTCTTATCTCTTCTGACGCGGCACGTGTAACGACGCGCGACCCGCCGTCGATGTCCGGCTATGTATTTGTAGCTTCGTACCTACAGTGCGGAGTGCGTTAGGCCTGGTTTAACTACATACTGCATTTTTTTTAAATACTACCTACGTATGTAAAGTCTGAGATAATAATGTTTTGATACCTTAAAATACGTTACCAGATAATTACAATAAACACCTATTGAGAACGTGTGTTTAGAATTAAAATTTAAATGTACATTAATTTGGCAAAAAAGTACGGAAACTAATTTCTTCAACACGCACTTATCAATTTTATTTCACAAAACTAAAATAAATAGCCTTATCTATTTAAGTGCCTATTTCGTTGTCGAACTAAGGCAGCGTGCACATTAGCAATAAAACAAAATTGTCACCGTAAACAAAGGACATGGTGATGCGGATGTGGAGAATTAAGGGCCGTGAAGGAAGCGCGTTATCTCTGCCGGCATCGGCATCGCGGCACGCGCGGCCGTCGCGGCCGCCGCGTGCACCTGCCCTTACGTCTCGGACACGGCAGTGATGCCAGCTACGGCTCCGGTAATATATCATTATTTTTTCCCTCGTCTTTTGACGTGTAATTGATTTAAGAGCCGTAACGTTTGACTCGCCGTCGCGGCGCCGCCTGCACAACCGTCGCGGCGCTGTCGATGTCGGCTCAAACGTCGCGGCGCCGTCGGCTCAACCGTCGCTGGTGAATAAGTTTTATACTAACTTTTGAAGGGCGTTTTCATGCCCGCCTCGGTGACTCTCCTGAAGATTTTATCCGACTTCTTTGCTAATTTGCAATATTTCTTGATACAACAAATTACGGTCAGTAGGTTAGGTACCCAACATTACAATAAAGGGTAAATCGCAGGTAAAAATCGCTATTTCGAACTAAATAAATTAATAAAAAACAGCAAACTCACCTAAATTAACTTGTGTTTTTTCAACCAGTCGCTGTATCTGTGTGTGTTTCAATAAAGAGTTATTTCCTTTTTCATTTGACTACGAGGACCCATAACACCCAGACATGAAATACCTACTTTCGCGTGTAAGTTAACCTGCTCAACTACTACACTACTAATATTTAACACGTACCTAACTTAAAATACTACTGATTAAAATAACTTTCCTTTTTTACATCTCTGTTGTCTTGTAGTTAGGACAAAACAGGTTCCTCATAGGTCGAAAGCGGTACAAGGCTCGTGGACGCTTTCCATCAAAATTTAGATCAAATTAGCTATTAAATTGACAGATTTCATTTATTAGCCAGGAAACATTTTTTTTGTCCAACAGGTAGGTAAATGGATCTCCTTTCTAACTTTCTTACATTTTTTATCTAGAAAGCTTTTTACCAACCATGTGTGACACTAATATCGTTCAATCAAGCGAATAGGGCAAGTATAAAAAGTAGTTCCGTAGAAGTGACCTCGGGGTATATCAAGCCATACCCGCGATGCGGACATCGGGCGGCGCGGCGGCGCGGCGCGCGGTCACAAAATATAGACTAGTACAGAAGGCAATCTCATGTATGTACTTCACTTTTCTTCTTTATACCTACCTTCTTTTCTTTATACCTACGCTCGGCAGTTGCGCTAGGGTTGTTAACTTTGGCTTATGCACAAAAAACTATCGTAGTAGTGGCACTCGTATCTAGTTGTTTGATTTATTGTTGAGAAGGAAGAACGGAAATATAAAACAATAATAACTTAAATATTTCAATTTTAATGTTATCGTTATATTACAAATTTGTCACAGAAAATATCTTGCGGCGATTTCGACATTGGCGAAATGCACGATTATTATATTTAAAGTGTAATAAATTCGCATTCTTATGTACAATTGTTTACTAGTGTAGCAAGCTAGTGGAAAACACTTGCAAGGCATTGAAAAAGTATAAGTCTGTACCTCATTTAAGAGACTTTATAAGATTTCACAGTTCAAGAAACTGATCCGCTTGATCGGCGCGGAACCGGGGGCCGCCGGCCGGGGCGCTTACCTACCTACCTAACTGTTCTGTGTTACGTGAAAACGAACCATCGAAATACAAGCAAATACCTACTTACCTCTCTGAAACAACTAGTTGCCTAAAAAATTACAATTCAGCGTTTAATGTTGAATTTAAACAACCGTCCACTGAGCAGTTATGAGTTACTTTTGCTTTGTTGCTCCATTTTTGCACAAAAAAAGTTCACAGCCGCGTGTCTCAAGCGGATGGCACTCGCGCTCGCATTGGTCTCAACTGGTTCGAGATATCGTGTCCGTGAGCGATGTCTATGTGTGCGTTGCTCGAGCGCACTTACTATGTTGCTGATTTCTGTACTAGTCTATATTTTGTGGCGCGGCGACGCGACGCGACGCGACGGACGCGGCTCGTGCGGGGTAGTACTGCGCTAGTGTGCTCGCGGCTTAATTGATGGCTTTTACATGGTGCGACATTTCGCGATAGTAATTAATGTAACGAATAAAAGCCATTCTTACAGCATACAAGTATGATTACCCCATCTTCGTCCTTATTAAAATGTAGCTCTACTGTGTTAATAATTATTTATCTATTTTTCAAAACATAATTGTTTATTTTAACATTTCAAAATAATGTACTAAAACGTTTTAATGTTAAACAGCATTGCCATGTTATTCTGCCGCCAAGCAGTAGTGCGCAAGCATTACTGTGTTCTGGTTTGAAGGACATTGTAGCCAGCAAAATTACTGGGCATACGAGACTTAATATCTGATGTCTCGGAGTGATGAGTGCAATGCAGTGCTACGCCGTGCTTTTTATGGCATTAAAAGTTCTGGGTGGCATTGCAATTGTTATGGGCAGGCGTGGCGCTTGCCATCAGGTAAACGAGCTACATACCGTCATCGCTCGTCACAATATACCGTAAAAAAAGTAAATCGAAAATGTGGACTTGTTTATACCGAGAAAAGAAGCCCTATAATATCTACTGGTACATACATTACTTCTTCTGTCAATATGGCGAGTACCGAAGTACCTACTCATAACTACACTTTATTTTTAAGCTCATCGGTATAATATACAAACATCTTGGCCCTGACACTAGATCTAAGGAACCGGGAACTACGAGGATCATGGTCCGCAACACTCAGACGCGACAAAAATACTTGCGCTTATTTTGTGCACATGAATTTGTCCGGTAGCGGGAATTGAACCCGGCAACACATTACGTGATGTAATAGACGTCCACTATTTCATATACTATTCCTGCGACCCAACCACACACCACAGAAATGTTGTTATGCCACATTATTGGCTACATCATATAAATAAATAATTTAAACGTTTATTAATCCTAGCATCATTGCCTATCATAATACTTCCTATCATGACATATGAGCAATATACCTACTGCTTAACAAATTTAAGGCCTTTAAACTTAAGTATTTATAACTTTACTAAATCTTACTACTCGCGAGGAAGGAATTCGATTCCTAGACGTCTGTTATCCTCATGACGCGTCCGAAGGCTGTCCGACGCCGCTCCGACCTGGCCCGGAAACGGAAGCGCAATGTTTCCTCGCTGTCAAATCTACGTAGGTTGAATACTTAGTTTAATACATTATATACATACAAAACTATGCTAATTATGTTTATTTGTCGATTTTATAGAGATCACTAATTGAATAATGATGTTGACGTCATACTTACTCCTTCCGTTGTAGGAAACTAGTCAGTGTATGTGACCTTTGGGCTTTTCTTTATTCTACACTTTTAAAGTGACGACACGACGTTTAGGTATATTAAAAATACTTACTATACTTACTTATCAATATCAATGCAACATCGAATGCATCGTTACCGCCGTCGTTCCTTCATCGTGTCGCCATCGTGTCGCCGGCCATAAACGTCGTACAAATCGCATGGATCTAAAAACGCGATATGTCGCCCACTGCAACTCATTTGTTTGCTTGTCGCACTCATTTCTCTTTCGTATAATATAGTTCATTCTTGACCTATATCTTAACGATAATACATTATTCAAGTTCCTGCAACTATTAAAAAGTAAGGTCTAGAGCAAAACGATATGCCTTCTTCCCGTCGTCAAAGCGGCCGGGAGGCATTTGTGTAAGTAAGTGTAGTCTAAAAGTTTTAGAGTGAATTCTGACTCTAAGTTATCTAAATTAATTAATATTATAAAGAGGAAAAATTTGATTGTTTGTTTGCATTGAATAGGCTCCGAAACTATTGACGGATTTGATAAATTCTTTCACTGTTGGGAAGCTACACTATCCCCGGGTGACATAGGCTATATTATATTTAAAAAAAAAATACCTATAATATTCTAACTTTACATCGCGAGCGCTGTGAAAACTATTGATGATAGAATAAAATGATGTACTACGACTTTGCAGAACACATCATTATTTACAAAAAATGTCCAGACGTCATATGTCTTACTATTATAGTTATGCCACAATAATATTCATAGCAGAGATTAAAATGGTGCTGCAAGAGAAATAGCAGCAGACTAGATCAGAGCAGACGGGGGTTTTAGCCAGTAGGTGGTTTTATTGACCAACTCTGGCACTACCTGGGCCCTCCATGCCCGGGTGTCCATGAGGATTTCCCCTGTCTGCCAAAAAAAAAGACGTTACAGTGAATATGACATACGAAATTATGTTGTTGTATACAATTAAATATACCTGTAGGGAAGTTCCTATCTATTTCTTGGTTCAAGAATGTTTTGTTTAAACTAAAGTTAGGTAGGTACCTACCTACACTCTAAGCATTAGTTTGAGTTAGTGTTATCGTGAGACTGAGTTACGTTCTACGTTAACGTGACCAATTTGTTGGCGGCTGGCGTCGCGTCGTATTATTATGTTTTTATAATTAGGACTTCAACGTCAGTAATTACGTTTACCTGAGCCGTACATTAAGTTTTATCTTAATTAATTTCAGCGCTAATGGAGTTTTATCTGAAGACCTATCTTTAAAACTTGTTCTGTTTTGAATGTGCCCACCTATATCATATTTTAGATATTAAAACTTTAATTATATATTTGGATAGAATTATTAAATATTATATAATTACGAGATATAAGTATATAAGTGATACTCAAACAAGGTGTTTCGGACAGAAAGGTAGAGCTCTTCCCGCGCCCAGGGAAGATGTGATGCGGGTTCAAGTCCGATCCGGTGACCGTATTTTTTCTTTCCGAAAAACCTTGTTTGAGCGTTTACTTGGCATACGTTAGTGCTTTAAATAAATATAATAAGAATGAGTGACACTATCATATACAATCCAATCAATATGAACTTGAAAGTAGTTCGGCAGCTAACTATATGTGGCATTTATTAATGACATTAATTAGAACCAATAAAATAAATAATCCAACTAAAAACTTTAATTGCAAAACTAGTTGACCAAGCAAAAAAAATGCGGTCATTGAAGTCGAACTTTTCGCTAATTTCTTAAATATCGTTTATCGTTATTGATGTTTTTATAGTCCGTAACACTTTCCTTGGATAGAAACACAGATTATTTATATTGCTGTAATGAGCTTGTTTCATCGTGAAAATAAAATAAACCATCAGAAAGCTGGTTATTTGGACGCATTGCGTAGGAGTCAATTACCGACCGGTCCTCCTTCCGCGTTGGATCTAATTACTAAGCCTGATCCCATGCTGATAATGTAACACACACACAAACACACATATTATGTACGTTAGTATTATCTACACACCTGTGTACTAACAAATAACTGTCCAACACGTCTTGCCTGAACTAGAAATGTTGATGTGTGTATTAGACAAGTGTCGGCGTAAAGTCAAGCAAATTGTTACGAATTACGACGCAATTAAAAAGAAATTAGCATCAAGTGTCCCTGTTAGATCTACATTAAAACTAAAAGCTCAAAGTATGCGTCTTATTCAGTTCTATGTATACACGCCCATCGGTTAACTTAGTAAGGAAACCCGCATGCCAAAGAAACACAAACGAGGACATACTCGTATGTCATCGCCTAAGATTTAGTGAGCTTGCTTATTGAATGATAGCCTAGACTCTTACTAAAGTAGACCCTTGATTCGAACGAAATTTGGTTGTAATCAATTCATAATAATAGTGTATAAGATTGTCACTTGTTTTATGTTCGCTGGGCGTCAGCTAGCTAGCATAACAAATGTATTATTATAAATGAAGTAGGCCTTCCCACAGGCCACGGGCGAAACATAATTTTTTACTTATCGAGCCCACGTGGAGGCGCGCAGCGCCGCCCGCCGCCGCGCCGCGCCGCCCCGCCCGCCGCCCGTGCGGTGACAAGCCGCGATATATTTCGATATAATTAATTGACAACTCATAATAAATTGATTTATGTCGCATTCTGAGCGTGAATTTATCAATGTAATTATGATAATTCCTTTATGATATTTGCTAATTTATCCAAATAGAAGAAGTAATGACCGATTGTACCTACACATGCCTTTTTTGGCTTATTGTTATATATATATATATATATACCTGTTTTTATTTTAGTACGAATAGCTTATCAAAAGCCATAAAAATGGTAATTTGAGATGGTAGAGCTGTAGATATTATTTTATATAAAGGTGGAAACTAATTTTAACGATAGTTATTTAAGTACTTTATTTTTTATTTTATTTGTAACTTATATCCTTAATGTCGTTCGACCAAAACATTATGCGTAAACTCACAAGTTTATTTTTTGTTATTGTAATGGAGCTAACTCTACCGAATCGTAAATACATTTTTATATGAAAGAACCTCTATTCCACCATCCAATTATGAAGTTCCGTTGTACGGTACAATAAGAAAGGCAAAGGAGTATCGAGAGGTAGCGAGGTATGCGAATGATAGCCGGTACTCGGTAGCATCCCTACTGGCAACTCTTCGGCTTGCATCGCTCGCTAACAATGTCATTATGTAAATACGGCGACTCAATCAATCGCGATCGAGAGTGGATCGAGATCGACATATGATCGGTTAATTACTGTTCGATTCCGTATTCGAGCCGCGATACGCGCCCGCCGCCCGCTGCCGACCGTTGCACGGACTGTAGGTAATCGATTTTGTTGAATATTAAAATAATTACGGGTTATTATATTAATGAATTATCGAACGGTAGCTGTTTGTATGCTAATACCACCACGCGCCAGACGCCCGCGTCCGCGCCCGTGGACGCGGACGCGGACGCCTCGTTACGTTAGATCTATCGCATGCTCGCGATTGTTTTGTTTCGTCATTCAATTAATTGACGAGTCTTTAAATTGCCGTTTGCGGGCGCAGAGGCGGGCGCGGACGCGGACGCGGGCGCGGGCGCGGGCAAGGGCGCGGGCGGAATAATTATGCTTTCATATCGTAAGTTAGAGTAGCCTGCATCTGCAGATGTACGTTTATTTACATATAAGTCACGGGTATGATGTTTCACTCTCAACCGCGCTAATGACGAGATTTTCCGGTTTGAGAATCGTTTAAAGTATTGCATATTCATGTGTAGATAAGGCGTAAACATAAAGAGAGATAACATAGATGCACATTTAGCGTGTACATACTTCGAGAAGTGAAGTTGCTGATAACAGGAAGGTACGCCGAACTGATAACAAAGAAAATACCTACCTGTTACACGGTTCCTCTTAGTCACCATAGGTATACCTACTGCTCGTGGGAATGGACATAGATGGGCAACAGGTAAAACACTTTATAGAGTCTTATGCTTGCACAATAAAGGATTACTTTTCGGAAAAGACGATACAACTAGTTGTGTGAACAAAACTTTTATCTTTTTCTGTAATCGGGTGACGAGACGAGTAGGTCTTTCACCTGATGTTAAGCAACACGCCTGCCCATAATAATATGCAGCACCACCAAGGGACAATTTCATGCAATATTCTCCTCGCACGGCACTGCGCTCGTCACCCTGAGACAATAGTTCTTAAGTCTCAGAATGCCCAGTAATCTCGCTAGCTTTTGGCACCACATACGTAATTTTAGGCATAATTAACTCTTCATACTGTTTATATATTTATTTTTTCTTTTTATAATTATGTTTTCCTGTTTCTTTATTTTGTTATGATTGTGGTCGTCAATTAATGTTTTTTCTTTCTTTTCTTTCTTTCTTTCTTTTCTTTTGCTTATTTTAAGCAACGTCCATAGTTCAGTACAGATGTGTTAATGTGACAGATAAAACAATTGAGTCCACGATGAATAGGAAGTCAGCAATAGGATAAGACAGTAGTCCCAGACAGCTGCCAGACGGAGAGCTCCCTTCCCAAGCCGTCAGGGTGACAGTGGTAACGAGCTCATCGCCCTGTTCCGGCGCTGGATGCTGCGAGGCGACGCGACGCGACGGCGGGTAGACGACAAATTGCAGGATGTCTGGAGCAGACGCCGTGACCTCGCCCATCAATCATCATATAGATGCAAAGTAATAGGAGAGGTATGAAGTCGCTTCTGTGATTGATAAATTGAATCCCATTCTATTTGTAACATTTACTTTTATATCTGTTTACGCACAGCGATCCTACAGTTCTAGGCGGGTGAAACCGCGCGGCGCTGTTTGTTGTATTAAATAGAAATATTTATTTTTATGGACTGTGTGTCAGTTAAAACATTAAAATTTAATTAGTCTTTAGCTGATTTAGTCCTTGTTTTAAACAGGAAATTACTGAGCTAACTCACGTTGATTTAAAAATAAAAACGTTTTAAATCAATAAAAACTGGTCATGAAGCAATTTAAATTACTCGATTATTGTCCCACCAGCAAAAACACATTCCTATACCTATCACAAAAACGCTAGAAATAACTAGAGGTCTTAAATTGATCTGGTAAAAAATACTAGATGGAAAATCACCTGGCTTATCCAGGTATGAAGTAATGTAGCTATGTTTGCTCAAAAACAAAGTTTTTAGATACGCTTAGTTGTGCTAATTTGTAGTGCACTTCTGCAACCTAATTAAAGGCATTTTTTGTTCATCAACCTGAATAAATTAACTTCTAAGTACATCAGTTCTTGCACTTTGTTTTACATACGTACAGTATCACAACTTATTATAAGTAAACATACTCGCTTTAAACATGAATGCCTGCAATGAGTAGGTTGTGTTTAACTAAGTACCTAACTAAAGGAATCTAAAGTCAATACTCTTCTCGTCTTATCGAATGTATGTCTATATACGTCATATTTACCTACTCATCGCGCCCTACACCCAAGCATTGACTCCCACCCCTCCCCTCCCACTAGCCGGCACCGGCACCGGCAGCGGCGGCATGGCGATGGCGGGTGTAAACACTGTTTCAGTTTTCAGCCATGATTCGCGAGCGGGGCGGGACGCGCGCCGCCATCTAGCGGCGGCGGGACGAAACTGCACGCGCCATTGTCCCACAGCTTAGGAAAATGTTGGTATGGCGCTTTTGAGTAAGTACTCAATGATTTACAATGAGAGTTATGTTTGTAAGATAAGAGTTACCGCAACGTGCAGGTTCTACGACACGAATGTGCGAAGTAAGAAGGAGGATGACAGCTCGTAGAGTTGGCAGGTCTGTATAGATAGAACTGTACATCCCATCCTACTCGTATTTGGGCATACCTACAGGTATTGGTAGGTATATGGTTAAGTAGACGGGATTATATTTTGGTTATGCCTGGTTCGACTCCAGTCCGAGAAATTCAACATAAACCTCCGTCATGCATGCGCTAATGAATAACTTAATCAAGCAGTCCCTTATGTCGCACCCATTTTGTATTAATCAATGTTAACCTCCTTAAACCCAGGTCAACAGAGAGATTGCTTTTTGTTCGCATCCTAAGTACATCACACCCACCTGGCGTGTTAGCTTCCCACGCGGGTCAAGGCAGGAGATAGATTCACAATACAACATGGCATTCCACCACTTACCTACCAGCTAAATAAACCTATATCTATACCTAGCTCTAGCCTGCTAGATACCTGCGCTTTTAAGTAAATAGCGGAAAATCTGTTAACTGCTAGTAAATACGGTTCTCATGGATCGGATTACTGTCATCATTAAGTGTTAATTAGTTTGATGGTGTTCGTGATGCGAGTAACTCGTCTACTAATTGATTGGTTCAGTCGAGGACTTCATTGTAAACAAGTTGAAATTCAATTCTCATGGAATTATGTACATTATCTGCAATTATATTATACTTCTATAATAATTGTCATTTGATTTCGTGTTAAGTGGCGTGTGATATACTGGTACCTGGAGGTAGGTATACAAATCGTCTCTAAATCATTGGTTACGTAAAAAGCTGATAACAATAAAGAAAAAAAACTGTCAGAAACTGTATATTCCCCATTCTATCACCGGACGACCAGACGTACAGCAAGCGGTCATCAATTTATGGTTGACATCCCTCCTGCTCGCACCAAGCGCTTTGCTTCGACATAAACCTTCATAAACGGCCAAGGAGTGGAACTCTCTGCCGGCATCTGTGTTTCCGGATAGCTATAATCTGGTTGTCTTTAAGACAAGAGTGAACAGGTTTCTTCTAGGCGAGCGTGCTACAACTTCGACAGCATCGTCACTTAACAACAGGTGAGATAGCGGTCAAACGCAAGCCTATAAATAATAATAATTAAAAAAAACAAATAATGGTGTCGTACCGCTAATTTACTTAAATTTGTGTGAGAAAATCTATATTAAGGTTTCCGTAATTTCTAAGGCGTTTATATTTTTTTAAACGTTTCATTGGGAAACTGAACCCGTGCCGCTAGAGGCTGCGCGTCTTGTGATCATATGATTAACGAAGAAAGCTTTTACATTGCTTGACTTAATTGTTTTAATTAGGTTAGGCGTCTCAGGATGAAATGTAATGGAATCTAGTTATGTTCTAATACTATACGTTTTTGAAATAATTTCTACACGTTAATAATTTAGCTATTAAATGATTTCGATCACAAATAGCGTGATGACGAAAGTCTATCATGCTAAACTTGAATAGTCCAAGTAGTGTTAGTTAATCGAGACCGATTAAACGAAAAGCAACGATAATACTAATTGCATAAAGCTCACATTGGGTTTAACGTGTCCCTGACACAATTTAAGAGCCACATACGGTAGAAAATTCTATCGTTAATTATTACAGGTTCATTATCTAGTGACACCATTTTATTTGTGCAAATTTTTATTTTATATATGCAAATCTGTTATTTATCTATTGACCAATTAACCAGTGAGAACATTTATTTGGTCTGTTTCATTGCGACGTCATTAGATGTTTTATTTCGGTCTTAAATTAAATTACAATTTTATTCAAATTTTAGAAACTCCCGTGCGACGTGCCGCCTGATCTGGTGCTAACTAGTATTCAAAATGGTAGAGATTATGTTAAATTATAGATACATATTTATTTCTGCATTCGTTATTTTTTATGGATTTAAATAGATATCTTCTCAGAATATAGAAGACGGCATTACAATATTTGTTTAATAACTTTTCTAGTCATAATGACATAATTTCTAATTGGTAAAACTTTCACAAACACCTTGGGTACTTCATATTTTGTATATTTCACTGCTCTATGTACCACGCGGATTTAATTTTGTTACTGCAAAATGAAATACCAACTAATAATTGTATCAGCCGTGTGACCCAATATTAGGTACCTGCATGGCAGGCAGCTACTCGCCGTGTGCCAGTGCCACTGACCCTGTCCATGATTTGGCACCAATTAACCGAACCTGACACCAGATCATACTCTTATTAGGAGACAATTGGATCGGAAATTTGACACCTACGACTTTATAACTATTCCGAAATTATGTCTCTACGAAACTGTTTAACGGTATCGTATATTTTCAGTTTTTGTCTATGTAGGTATAAGGTTTATATGTATCAGGCACTCTGTCACGAAGTTCTATGTTTCACTGATGTTAGCGATACCTATATGTAATTAAACAAAACTTTTGGCGAGAAACAATTATATTGTTATAAACTTCTTAAGACGTCTCAGACCGCAATGCAAAAAGTAATCATGTCTAATTTTCTACACCATAAAACATTTTCACGTCATTACTAATTTGTAATTTAAATAAAACGTAATATTGTTTACGGTCCG
This sequence comes from Petrophora chlorosata, assembly GCA_951640565.1. Taxonomy (NCBI): domain Eukaryota; kingdom Metazoa; phylum Arthropoda; class Insecta; order Lepidoptera; family Geometridae; genus Petrophora; species Petrophora chlorosata. The sequence goes on from OX621192.1 coordinate 19,650,713, forward strand.
ATGGCGATGGTTTCTTTTATCAATTTTCGTTATTTACGTGTTTCCTGCCCGCAGCGCGCACCGCGCAGCCGCGCCGCGCGCCGCTCGGGACCAAGGTCTGACTTACAAACATCGGTACTTACTCCTCGACAATTACGTCACTGTACACAATTAAATTGATTACATTAAACTGTTTGCGCGATAAACAATGCATCAACTTCGTGATAAGGGTTTATTGTTATCGCCAAATAAATTCGAGCTTTATTCGTTTCTAGCGGTCTCGATAGTTGTAAATTGTGTCGTGATTGAAACTAGTTCAATAAAGATTTGGCCTTTGAAATGTAGACTCGTAACGACTTGTGACAGCGCGCGAGGCTCTCGGTCTATTCATTGACTAACAGCTAATTAAATGACACCAAAGCGCACCTACCTTTTCGAGTAACGCTGTAACATGTGACGGCACAAAAAACAACGCGACGGAGTAGCGAAGGGCAAGATAGCGGACCGCTCGCCGCGCCACCGAAACCGTACAGCCAATAAATTTAATACTACATGCTCGCTGATAAAGCCTGCCCGCCGCACCTGCCGCCGACCCGACGTTTTTTAAAAACATATTTTACAACAAAACGCAGAAAAACTGACAGGTAGGACTGTAGGTTGCTACGCGACGCGACGCGACTGCGCGACAATGTCGCAACCGCAGCGCGGGATAGTTTTTGCTGCGCGTGACAAAACAGATGTGTTACCTATTTATCGAATATCGAGTAAATGCAGCTTCGCCCATTGTTCTATAGCAGAGTTATGAGAAAATGTTATACAGACATAATTAGTGCAAATAAACGAGTTCTGCATAAAATTAAAGTAATAAAAATGCTCATAGTGATAAGACGATATATAATTATTATTTTATATATTAAAATAGCACTAGGCCTCTCTAGGCCTAAAATCAAGTTCTGGTATCGGAAAGTTCCGCCGGCAGGCGAGCGGCCCGGCCGCGGCGGCGGCGGCGCGCGGTTACCTAACGCCTCCGTCGGCTCTACCACTCTGCCATCAATCAACTCGCTTTTTAATTAATTTAATTAATATTGTCGCCATGTTTATACTCTCTAATAAAGCTTGTGAATTACACTCCCCATTACATTTGGGATGTCTGTCTGATTGGGAATTTATTAATAAAAATATCGGAATCCTAGATCGTTGTATAAATACTAATCCAAAGAGAATCGGAAATAATTTGATTTAAGCATCTGAAATGCTCAAATCCTAGGTAGAAAATGTAATAACCTATTCTTTTTATTAATATTTTAAATTGTAGTTTAATATTGCAAGTAAAACTGGCCCTTTCATATAAATAATGGGGTATATATATATGTACCTGCTGTAACTGTCTAAATTGTCATCAATTTAAGTAAATAAAGTGTTCCATTGATCCGTTTATGAATGTATAACTCGTTAGGTATATTATGTTCAGATATATGTCAGGTCTCTCCACACGTCAGCTGTAGGTACCTTAGCAAGTTTAAAATGCTTTAATGACAATACGAAAATACAAAAACAACAAAAACTGGGATATTTTTGGTGTTGTAGAAACTAAAATATATTACAATTAAGTTTTACTGTACTAGTACGTAGTTAATAGTATGAACTTTGTTTATAATATATACCTAAAATAATATTTATATAGGTATGTAAAAAAAACAAATGCATATTAATTACATGAATATAAAGGTATAATGGAAAACTTTATGATATTGGTTTACCTTCAATGTCATTTTATGTTAAATTGCTAAAAAAGTTAATTCCATGAATTAAGAAACAATTAAAGAGAATGATTTATTTACAAAAAGCGTACCCGTCATTATTATTATTTTTAATTATATTATTTTTGTACAAATATTAATATTACATATATTTATATTCCTCGAGCAATGAGTAGAATCAGCTAAATTATATTATCATACGTATTAGTTTTACGTTCAACCAGTTGTTGAATAGACTGATGAACAGCACTGCATGAATCACTATTCAAGTATGTGTGTGTTGATTATTATAAATTGATATATTTGATTTTTTAATGACGTCGAATTTAATTATTTTATTAATTTTTAATTTTATTTTATTATTCAATTTTAGTATTTTTATTTTTATAAATTCAATGTGTACTGAAGTAACGACATTATTTAGGTGTTTAATTATATATTTACTTGACGTTTGTTTTGCGTTCTGTCGGCGCCTGCGCCTGTTCGTACGCAAGCCTACTTAGAAGTTTAAAAAATAATCACAAATGTAGATTGATTACTTTGAATTAAGGTAACGCTATGTTGGTTTTACAATTAGCATAGTTACTGGTATTTTTACAATTAGCATAGTTACTGGTATTTTTAGCTAAATTAATCGGAAAGGTTTTTGGAAAAATCATAAATTATATTTTTTGTTACTTCACGCGCTCTAGCACCTTATTTGAAGTAAGATAGGGCCACGTTGCTTTAACAATTAGCGTAATATATTTTATTTTTGCCGAAGTCCTAACATTCTTTAACTACACGTCAATAATACGATACATTGTATATGGATTTGATTTTTTAATGACGTCGAATTTAATTATTTTATTAATTTTTAATTTTATTTTTAATTTTATTTTATTATTCAACTTTAGTATTTTGATGAAATTAATTTTATATGTCTGTAAAAATTTGCACGCCTGCAAAGGCAGAATAAGAGATCTTATTTTTTGACACTGTTAACACCTGTACCATACCTTATTTTATGCAAATAAATTATTATGATTATGATTACAAAAAAAACGGAATAGTACAAACGTGACGTCAATTTTTCTTAGAGGTATAAGTAAATAACATTTCCTAAAACCTTTTTCATAAAAGTTACATTATTCAATGATAATATAAATACTTAAACTAAATTGACTAAATTCAGCATAAAAAGGTTTTGTTCTTGAAGTGTGTGAATTAGTAAAATTTCCTAGATGATCTATCAATTGACTGGGCTGGTACCTCAGCGGCTGGGCATCTTGTGTTGCGTTTCCATGAGGTAAAGCGCGAGGTCCCTGGTGTGCCTGCTGCGGCTATTTATGGGGCTTTGGGACCGACGCGACGCGACGCGACGGTGCTCCGGCGCCGCGTTGTGTTCAAATGTTTAGATAGGTACCTAAGTACATACAGTTTCTAATATTATGATTAAAATGTCTTCGAGGATGAAAAAGTAATAGGTTAAATTTTTTGACCAATTTAAGTTTATTAAAATGTTTTATTGTAAGGTTTGTTTAATTTGTTTGGCCTGATTTTTTATATTTAATTTATGCAAAATATGTTTAATGACAGAAATCATAAATTGTTTTTGACATCAAAAGACAAAACGGAAAGAATTATACTCGTACATAAAACATATTTGTCATAATATCCAATGTACCTAGTTCCTATTATAATTACTTATATTCAATCCCTTACAAGGTCAGTTCTTAACTCCGACACCAGGAGTAGCCACACACCCAAACGAAAGAAACAGAAGAAGAAGAACCCCTTACATGCCGTGTCTCTCTTATCATACGTTTGTCAACACCTTCACATAGGTAATAATATCATCACGGTGTAGGTATGTACCTACCTATTAGAATGTATATATTTCTGTGAATGAACGGAATCTTAATGATTTGCATCAATATTCTTTGCTTTATTTTGAATACAGAGTCATGTGTCTCATGACGTGTTGCATAATCTATACAAACAGAAATTAACACCTGCACAGTTTGTAACTGTAATTTAATCAATTGAAAAGTATCAATTGTTTTATTTCACGAATTACTGTCCGCATCAATTGGTTAGATTAACTTTTCATTTTGTTGGTTTATAAGTGAGCATTTATATACTATTCTGGCTCATTCAGTTTATTAAAAGGAAGCAAACCTAAAAAACTTCGAGTAAACCAGGATATAACGGCAGCTAAAACACGAAGTTTACTTTTAAATATTTTATTCCCATATCAGTTTAAGCATTTTTGGTATTAGAACAGTTTATATTGTTGTACAATATCAAAGTTACAAATATATTTTCTTAATTAGTTTTAAATGCGTTTGGTTTTGAAAATATTATATAACTCTGAGATGATGGTTTATAAAGAGAAAAAAACACAAATCGACAATGAGTTCATAATATAGCCAGAATAGTATATAATACTTCGGTAGATATTTCTATCGATAAGAATCTTTCGTGTTTTGTGGATTTTAACGCTTTATCGCGTATTGCTTCTGCTAATAATAGTATTTCATCGTAATTAACATTTAATAGCTAAGTACTTGAGCAAATTAGTGGTTAGCATTAAAGTTTCCTGAAACATCGGGCGGCGCGGCGGCGCTGCGGCGCTGCCAGTTAGTGTCAATGTTTTTATGTTATTTAGGTAGGTGCGTGGTTTCACTGCAGCTGAACGCGACGCTTCATTAGACACCGGGAATGTTATTTGGTCTATGGACAGTGGTTGGCCGCCGCGGCCGCCGCGCACCGCCGCCGCACCGCCGCGCCGCCGCGCCACGCAATGCGTTTTTGCTGCCCGCGACAATGAGTATGTTCGAACGCGTATGATGCCCAGCTCGCTTGAGCTCCTTTAACATTTTTTGTGACCGTAAATATTGACAAGAGAAAGCTATTAGATCGATTCGATGAAGCAAAAATATATTTTTCTTAGACTTTTATGTGCCGTCGGCGATAGACACTTCTTTGTAATTGCTCCGATATTTTTGTAGTCGTAACTCGCTTTACGCGTTTTGATAAACTTGTTTGAACGTGATTATCTGTAGATTAATTGAATTATCCATCAACTAGAAGTGGGGAACATACAGTTATACAAATAGATAGATTTGGTCGTTCAGCGAGATAATAAAAATGGCAATGCTCCGTTTTAAGACTAGAGCGGAGAACATTAAAACAACATTCACAAACATATACCTACACGGATACACTAGGAGAAACCATTCGATACGCCTTACATTGATTTGATTTAGAAATTATAAACGGATCCTGTTTTCATATTTTGATGGTATATGACTTTAATACCTATATAATATACATTTCGAAAACCTGACTTATTTAATAAATTATTTGTTCGATTTCCAGAATACATTTTGCGAGACTCGGAGCAGTCTGACAACTTTTGAATTAGGTATGAAGAGTTTAGCACTAAACTTATAACATTTTTACAATTAATGGTATTCTTTTAGTTTAGTGGAATGCTTTATAAAATTGTTAAAAATATTGTAATAGGTATTTCAAACCTGTGATTGGTGTGTTTATGTAGGTTAGGCACCTACCTAAGTATTTCTAATTGTAACAAGTTATAAAAATACCTAGGTACTATAGTAATATCTATGACGCCGTCATATTGTACTTTCTAACTAAAATGTATAAGTTAATTGTTTGCATAAACGCTTAGACTTAAAATAATGATAACAAACAAAATGCGCCTACACTCTGGCCGTAATGAAGTTACGTAACACTAACATCAGCTTTTATTTTAAAGATATGTGAAAAGTAAAAACTAAAAATGAAGAGGAATTATAATGAAATGTGCGATGTCTACAGAATATGGTATCGGTGTAGTTTGTTAAGATCTTTTTTTCCGACGGAATCGGGGAGCTCGAGTGGTTCGTCTCCCTTCCCAGGACGCCACTACCTGCCGCCGCCATCGCAGAGCCTTCATAAATAAACCAAGTAATACCGAGACCCACTTTTTTCATTTTATAATTAATATGACCTACTGACCGGGTGTGACGAAAAAATACTCTGGTTATAAAATATTTTACTCTGATTTATTTTTAAATACTTAGATTATAATAAAAAATATTATAGACTAAGTAATATTTAGCTACTAAGACTTGCACCTAGCTTCATCTATTCGTGTGTACTTTTTACAATATTTCATCAATAATATGTAATAACTGTGTTCCTGTTTCTGGAAATGCTTCAACTTCAATTGTGTTTTGCATTGCAATTATTTATTTAGAAAAAATAAATCATCAATCATATTGTGCTTCAGTACGTACAATCATCAAACTAGGCAGATAACTCAGGACATATTCAATAAAAGGCATTTCCATATTTCAATTTCTATAAAGAACTTTTTTAATATATATCATCATATACGTCGTAGGTACATTATTTTATATAGAAAAAATACCTATTTTTACAAGTATTAAGTACCAAGATTGGCCACAGATACATACAAACGAAAAAAACAACAAAACAAGTAAAAAACAGGAATAAAACCATTTTGGCATCGTGTCTGCATTCTTTTAATAATAATTTTTAATAAATTATGTGTGGGACCTATGTGTGCGCGGGTCGCAGCGGCGACGGGCCGCGGGCGGCGCGCTAACAGCAACAGCGCGCGCGACCCGCGGCCCGCGGCCTGCTGTGGGTCGCTCGTTACACTTCATTAAAATAAAAATTGCACCTATTGACTCACTCGTATCCCTTTAAAAAACGAAGCTTCGACCCGATTCATATTTTTTACTCTCGTCTCATCGTCTAATCATAAATTTACAGTAATAGCAACAATTTAAATTTAATCCACACCACAATGACTCCCTACTGACAGGTAGGCATGTATGAACATCGTTAATTTATAATATCTATAAATAAATTCGATGAAATCGTCCTTTACAAAAAAATAATAGCGCTTCTCGCCCTCTCGGGTGCGACCGAGGCGCTCGGCTCGCGGGCGCCCCGCGCGGGCGGACCAGGGCCGCGCGGGCGGACCAGAGTCGCCCGCGCGGGCAGGCGCGACTACGGGCTACGGGTGAGTGTGTGTGTCGCCGTACTTACCCACGACGAGTCCGACTCGACGCCGCGCCGGCCGGCCGCCGCGCCCGAGGGTGCGGAGCGACGCCGGGAACCACCTCCGATATTAAGCTCTTATTTATCAATTAGACTATCTAGCTAAACGTTATCGGCGATCACTCCGAACCTCGGCGTTTCAATAAAAATATAAACGATTACTGGCTTCCGTCTTAACATTACGCACATAATTAATCAATGACTTCACTGAAATTATAAAGAACAACTTAAACTTAGCGTTCGGGAGGTCCACGAGACGGGCCGCGCGCACAAATTATTTACAATCGCGTCGGTCCGTGCGTACTCGTCTTTGCGCCGCGGGCACGTCCTGGCTCCGCGGCGCTATGTACACGCTATGTACAGGAAGTAACCCGCGGGCGGGGCGCTAGTGCGGTTCCGCGTAGTAGGGCCTAGGCGGCGGCGCCCACGGGGCGAACTGTTAGTGCGCGGCCAGCGTGTGCGCGCCGGGCGCCGCGTGCGCGTGCAGCGGGTGCTGCGGCGACAGGCCGGGCGGCGAGTGCGAGTGCTGCAGCGGCGAGCCGTGCACGTCGCCGTGCGCGTAGTGCGCGTGCCCCATGCCCTCCATCATCTCGCCGCCCAGCGTGTTGGGCGGCGTCATGCGCTTCTCCTTCTGGCGGCGGTTGCAGAACCACACACGCACCACCTCCTTCTCCAGCTGCAGGCTGTCCGCCAGCGACGTGATCTCCTGCGCCGATGGCTTGGGCTGCTTATGGAAGTGCTGCTCGAGAGCACCCTTCACTGACACCTCTATGGAGGTGCGTTTCTTTCTCTTGCGCCCCTGCGCGGCGATCTTGTCGATGCTGGTGGGGCTGCCCGTTGTCGAGTCGGCCTCCTCGAGCCACTTCTGGAGCAGCGGTTTCAACTTGCACATGTTTTTGAAACTGAGCTGCAGCGCCTCGAACCGGCAGATGGTGGTCTGCGAGAACACGTTCCCGTACAGCGTACCGAGCGCCAGGCCTACGTCGGCCTGCGTGAAGCCGAGCTTGATGCGGCGCTGCTTGAACTGCTTGGCGAAAGCCTCGAGGTCGTCGCTGGTAGGCGTGTCCTCCTCGGGCTGGTCGCGCTCCATGACGTGGTGGTGCAGCGGGTGCGGCGAGGGCTGGATGTCGCGCAGCATGCTGTGGTGCTGGTGCATGGGCAGCGGGTAGCCGCCGTGCATGGCGTGCACGGGCGAGCCGGCGCCGTAGTGCGGCGACACAACGGGCGCGTGCCAGCCGTGGCCGTGCTGCAGGTGGCGGTGCTCGTGCGGCTTCACGTCGGGCTGGTGCGCGTTGTGGTGGTGGTGGTGCATGCTCCACGCGTCGGCCGGCGGTAGCGAGCTCCAGGGGTTGCCGAGCACGCCGGGCGCGCCGGGCGACGGCGAGCCGCCCGCGTGCAGCGGGTGCTGGTACTTCATATCGGCGGGCTCCGCACTGCGAGGCGACGCCGCGTGATACCCGCCGATGTTACCGAGGTCCATATCGGCGGGCATGTACGTGGTCGCCGCCATGGCGCCGTACCTCAGATCCACGGTGGACGGCGTCTTGCCGGCTCGAAGGCTCTCGAGCCTTCAACTGGCGTACTTGTTCGCGAAAAAAGCGCGTGTGTCGCGCGGCGCTGCGGCAGCGGCGGGGGCCACCTCACATCACCGGATTCGACTACGAGCGACATGCGCGTGCGTGCGCGACGGCAGCACGGAGCGGACTGTGGGGCGACGCGCCGCTGCGCGCGCCCGCCGCGCCGCGGAGAGGGGCGGCCCCGCCCAGCGCCGCCGCCCGCTAATGACGATGTAATTACTGCGCCCCGCCCCGCCCGCCGCGCGCGCCCGCCTCGCCCCGCACCCCTCCGCCAGGAAAATTCTGCTATGCGTCGCTGTGTGGCCGACTGGCCGTGCCGTACCGCTGCCGCCGCGCGCCTCATGCCTACACACAACACAACGCTTTTCCTATACCTATTCGTTACAAAAATCATACACTTTCTTGATATTGAATCAATTAATATTAATTAATTGATTGAAAATGTATTCACATTTTATGAAATTTGATATAGATTCCAATTCTTTTAATGACAGACTGTTGTGAATTCCAAGTAGGTATTTGATTTATGCAATCACGACCCAAACAATTTAACATAATATTTGTTTTGTCAGTGTTCTTATAGAATGCACTTACGTTGATTTTATAAATCAGAATGCGTACTATATTCATAAGCAAATTATATTTACAGTCTTACATTTCAATAATTGTGAAACTGTCAGTGTTTAAACGACAATTATGAATATATGTATTAGCGGCTTCTATACTTAAGTTATGAACAAACTAATGATAAATAAACGACGACATATGTTTACCTTATTTATATTTTTGGAAACATCAATGAACAACAAATAATATCACATATTTATATTGTAATATGCCTACTTGCCATGAAGTGATACAAATGTATTCGTTGTCAATAACTGCGCAGTTAATTTAATGAAATATGCATTATACATATTATTAATTTTATTAAAACTAGAACAAAAGCCTACATTTTAATAACATTAACTATTATCTACAAGTAATGATTTTCTCTAAAATTAGTTGAACGTTACGAGATCCTCCCATTTACATAAATTGTTTAAAGTACAATTAGGTATCACTCAATTAACAAACCTGCACAGTTCTTGTCAACTTTACACATTCTAATTAATAACTGCAATGTATATTAAGGTATGCATTAATCAGTAATTAATATATAAAAACTAATTATACGAACTAATTTATAAAATACATAATAATAATAAGTAGAACCGTATCTTTTTTTAAATTAATATCTATTTAAAACAATACTTTTATTTTAATTATCAGTTAACATAAGCAGTATCATTCTTAATATAATAAACTATTTAAAATATTTTTTATTTTTTTATTATTACAAATATTAATAAATATGTTGTTATATTAAAACATATTATGTAGTCTGATTTTTAATTGAGTGTTTACAAAATCTATTAAATCATCTGAATAGTTTTAGAAGATGTATTTATTTATTCAACTTAAAATATAAATATTTATAAATTTAGTAGTTTATATATGTCGGTGTACTTAATACAACTTAATTTACATTAACATTTGTGAAGTAGAGTTCTTATTTGAGTATGTAGAGATAGAGAGAGCTCTTCTTCTCTTTGAGTTCTTACTACCTGTTATATTAAAAAACTCCAATTTTAAAAATGTTTAACCCTCATATAAAACTAAAAAACTGAATGTTCTATTTAATATTTACATTATTTTCCTTATTAGCCCAAAAAAGCTAATAAGGTACATTCGAGCGAAATACTAGACATAACTAATGTGTTATCATATTATATTAACTAAAGCTATATTTACGTACTATTATACTCGTTTTACATTCACATACTACGTTCGTATTAGGATGCTAGAGTCGTGTGTACGGCGCCGGCGGCCGTCCGTCGGTATGTACAGTGGTAGTCAGTCGCTACTGGTGGCGCCATCTGTTGTTGGGTAGACGCACTAGCGACGCCAGCAAAACACATTTGTATTTTATTTGTAAAACTAACATTTTGAATAATTGAGTTTAGATACACGTACCTATTATTTATAAAAACATCGAATATACATAAGGAAGTAATTTTTGTTCATGAGGTCAATGTGGTAGTTTGATTTATTTATAGAAACATTTATACTTACCTACTATTGTATTTAAATTTAGAACTATGAAAATTGTCACATATTGATTAATTGCTACATACGACGAAACATAAAACCAAACTTATTTATAAACCTCATGCTAATTATGTTAATTGACTTTAGTAAATTATTAAAAGCAAAACTCTCTTAGAGTAACTATAACCGCTCTCTATCGTCGAGTAGCGACACTAAGTACACCGACCCCTAGCTAAGGGGTTGTAAAGCCGTCGGGTGAACCACGGCCACGTGGAGTCAAACCATCGCTTTTGTACATTTGCCGTCGGCAGCGCTCTTTAGATAAACTCTACTCAACAGAGCCAGCAGTTACTGGTAGAGTCACGACGACGCGACGCGCCGGTGAATTTTATTTTCTAGTATTCTAAACTGAATGTAACGCAACTTTTGTTACAATGTATTCAAACTTTTATAAAAACATCGTCATGTTTATTGTAATCAAATCAAATATTTATTTGCAAGAATATTATAACAGTAAAGGTATTACAACCAATTATAACAGTCAAGTATTCAGCCTCCAAGCAAGCGTGCAAATATTATGTCATGTCTCTAAGTCATCACAAAAATATGTATTTCTAAAATAATAATACCTAATAATTGTATTTAATTTAATTACGTCATCAGTTTAAATATTCTGTCATGCTGTAAAAACAATTGTCCATCAAATAATCCCTAGGTCTAGTTTGAATGCATTGCCTGCAACGGTCTTATAGCTTCGGGTAGTTTAATATTAGTAGATAGTAAACATATTTTCATCCCATCTATTCGAAAAGGACGACTTGGTTCGCCTTTATGTGCACCCAAAGGTGGTGTTTTCTATAAGAAACTTTTAGCGGGCAGTAATGAGTTTTTAATCCTCTTTATAAGTGCGCCGCAATTATCTTTGCCGCGCACTTTTTGAATTTGGAACATCTTAGTGTTCAGCACCAAAGAAATCGAACGCAAATATTGTTTGAATAAAGACTGGCTGGTACGACCCATAGTCACGCCGCCGGATGAATGAAAAAAATAAACATCATTACTGCAGTAATGAAAAAATTTAATAAAGGATACTATTTAATTTCAATTTAGTTGTTACTCTATGTTTTATTAAATAATAATATTACAATAAAATATGAGGCGCTTTTATTTTCTCATAGTGGGTGATGAAAAGTAGAGTGTATCACTCGGGCGCAAAATATATTTTGATGATGGCTCGGCCGACGTACTTTGAATCCCTCGCTACGTTCAGGATTCTACTAAATAATCCCTCGCTACGCTCGGGATTCTACTCTAGAATCCCTCACTTCGCTCTGGATTCAAAAAAGCGCCCTCGCCGTAAAAATATTATTTTGCTCCCTTATGATACAATCTACTATAAATAAAACTTATATTTATTTACGGCGAGGAGGTTGATATAGGTTTTAGACTTTGCTCGCTCTTGTCAGCTTAAAACTTCATTGTGTTTTGTAAAATAATTTGGATATGTTCTGACGAAAATGCATAAGCCTCTTATATATTACATGTACCTAGTATATATAAACATACCAACTTCAAAAGTGTAGTATGAACATACGTTCAGGTTACGTATGTAGCAGTTCCGCTAAATATTCGCTCTGTGCTCACAGAGTAATGTGAAGGTAAAATGTCGTATCCAACTAAATTCATCATTTTATGCACAAATTAAGCAAACATATACAAAAATATATCGCTTCAGAAATGATCTGACAAGAAACAGTATCAGTATCATTGTTATTAGTCAGTGTCCCTTCTAATCCTACTGAAGGGCACACATACCGTCCGTCGGCGACATTCGATCCTCGTCATCGTAAAATACGAGTATTTGGCTAGAAGGGGACGCAGGGCAAACATTTATTAGAGGAGGGAAGTACCATTGTTGGTTTTATCTGAAGAAATGATGGCCCTCACTGTAGTTTGGTAGTGAATGTTAGTTTTATGTGGAAAATTGAATTTCTTTCTTGCACTTCCTTGTATTTATTTATTTAATTCACGAATTAGTTACACGCTGAGATGTAATTGTAATAAAATACACAAGTCAGTTAGAATTAAAGCAATCGGCTAGAAACAGATTATGACAATGTTTAAATCATATTAATGAGGTTTCATGATTTTGATTTTTCATAGAAATGTGTTAGAAATTGTATATATACATAGGTTTAAAAGATTTTTTTAAGAAGACTTTACCTATTGGTATCAAAATAATAATTGAAGTAGTTGGTGTTAAATAAACATTTATAGTGTGTTTATAAAAAGCTGGAAACGCGCTATGTGCCTATTTCCCTCTTCCAACGAGACTTACGTTTAATAGAATAAGATTTTCAATCATTACAAAATATTTCCTTTATATAGGTATGTACTTCCGCTATAAAACTGTATTTTATCAAATATGTTTGTTACTGAGTGATAAGACGAGCAAGTCATTCGCCTGATCGTGAGCGCCACGCCTTCCCATAACAATTGCAGTGCCACCCAGAACTTTTAATAGCGTAAAAAGCACTGCGTATAGCACATGACAAATAGTCTGAGTAAGTTGCACAGGAACAATATTATAACAACATTTTTTGATCTTGTAATATGGCCATACCTACACGTATAGTCCACTTAAAAATAATGGGATTGGCGTGTGTAAACTAAGCTTTTTTAAATGAGATGCATAATATCAAGTTTAAAATAATCAGAAAGTGTATACGCCACTCACTAGTTGCTACCTTATGTAGACGTACAGGTTTTTGAAAATGAGTAATATTACCTACTATTGTTTAGCAGCGAGTAAAGTAGACACAGCTACACTAGGCATAACGTCCACTTACCACGACTCGGTTAGCGATGTTTAAAATAATTTTCCATTACTTGGCGCAAAGGTAAAGGCTGGTCGGTGTGGTAAAATATTTTCAATTTGCGCGCCCGTGACCGATCCATCGGCCACGCGATCGGCGTCGCGGTAGGTACGAACACTGCTTCCAAAAATACACATCTTTGCACACCTTATCGCGTATGATATAAGAATTATAATTGCACAGAGAAATGAACGTTTTATTGGAAGGTTGTACAGACATGTGCTGATAACATCTGCGCACCGATACGGGATAGTGCCGGGGTGAAATCGACCTGTGGCGAAATTCGGTGTAATACCGAAATGTTATTAAATTGAGACAAAGCATATCGTGTACGATAAAATGAATCATGGAGAGTAAATCGACTTTATTCGTTTTTATAAATCAGCTTGCAATATAAAGCTGCTGCAATATAACTTGATTTTATGAGTTACACTACAGTACCTATTGCAGTTGTAGGCCTCTTCCGCAACAGTCCGTCTTTGGGAAGTACGACATATTTCCATATTCTGAGTACCCATATTATATTCAAGCGTCGCCAAGCAGAAGTGTGTATCAACTGTAAAATTACTGAGCATTATGTCAAGGTGACGAGCATATTATTATTATTAAATTATTTATTTCAGACCATAAAATGTTAGTAGACACAGCAGACAATCTTAAAAACTATGTTGGTACACAAAATGACATAAGTATAATAAATTATTATTATTTTAACTATTCAATGTTTTTTAGACTAGACCTGTGTGTGACCAATAAAAAATGAAATAACTCTTACACACAGATAATTAAAAACTAATAATATAAGCTATTTATAGTGTAACAATTGGCGGTCTGATCGCTAAAAGCGATCTCTTCCAGACAACCGTGCAGTGAGAGGAATAACGCAAAATTAATGGACGATGGTTCCAATATCTGAATACACTTACATAAACCTATTACATAAAATACACACTAATAAAATAGTAAACAATCTAAATACATACAATACTTTAGAGAACCAAAAAAATTAAATAAAACAAAACGAAAATGTAAAACATTGCAGTGCAATTTTCTATTGCTTTTTTGTTATCTGAGCGGTGCTAGGACAGCGATATATATAATTGTATAATTTTAATTTTAGTTGATTGATTGATTACCTACACTTTATTGTACACCAATACCTAACATTACAAAAACAATAGAATTCAAAAGTTTGAATATTACACTGGGCGGTCTTATCGCTAATAGCGATCTCTTCCAGACAACCAGTTGATGACAGAAACCACATACACAAGGCTCACAAGGAACTACCAGCTAGCTATCTATATCTCTCTAACTATTCATGTAGCTACGCAATTCACTTAGGTACACCACTATTGTTACAACAAATGCAGTAAAATTCTAGGTACCTAATCTTCATCTTCAAACATCTCCAATCCCATATCCCGTATACAGCTAGCGTCATTTTGTTCTTATTCCCTTCTGCCCGTTTCGTCCGGTAGCCCGCAGCGCCGCCAGTTACGGCCGTAACTCTGCAACGAAGACGCCCAAATATCGTAAAATTAATCACTACCGACCGCATGCGGCCAGGTAGCTCTCTAGAGCTGCAGTCAATGTAAGGACAGTTAAATACTGCAAAACATAGCTCCGCTAAATGATAATCGAATACTTTTTTTTTTTTTTTTTTTTTTTTTTTTTTTTATAGGCTTGCGTTTGACCGCTATCTCACCTGTTGTTAAGTGACGATGCGGTCGAAGATGTAGCACGCTCGCCTAGAAGAAACCTGTTCACTCTTGTCTTAAAGACACCCAGATTATAGCTATCCGGAAACACAGATGCCGGCAGAGAGTTCCACTCCTTGGCCGTTCGCATTATGAAGGTCGAAGCAAAGCGCTTGGTGCGAGCAGGAGGGATGTCAACCATATATTGATGACGGCTTGCCGTACGCCTGGTCGTCCGGTGATAGAATGGAGATGGCGGAATAAGTTCATGTAATTCCGTCGCACACTCTCCGAAATGTATCCGGTAAAAGACCGATAAACTGGCAACTTTGCGCCGATGTTCAAGACTCTGAAGCTTAGTTTTAACCAGCGCATCGTCACCAATGAGCTTTTTGGCTCTTCTTTCAATGGTTTCCAAGGCTTCGAGCTGGTATTTGGCGGAGCCGTCCCACAGGTGAGAACAGTACTCCATACACGACCGGACTTGTGCTTGATACAGAGTTAGAAGCTGTCCCGGTGTGAAATACCGTCTCACCTTGGCCAATATACCCAGCTTTTTTGCTGCTACTTTAGCCTTGGACTCTATGAAGCTGCCAAAGTTTAGGTTAGATGACAGGGTGACACCTAATAGCTCGAGGTGATTTGTTATCGGTACAGATACATTTCGGAAAGTGGGAGTCAGATGGAATTGACTCTTCTTTGCGGAGAAAAGACACGCCTGGGTTTTTGCTGCATTGAACTTGACAAGGTTAGCATCACCCCAATCGGATACGGCCTTCAATGCCAAGTTCATGCGATCAACCATGGCCTCTCTTTGAGAAAGGATCTGCTCTCCACTGGTCCGCGAATCGGATATATATCTCTCTACGACTGTGCTGTCGTCTGCATACCCAAAGATACCGGGTTTTAGCAGATCGTTAATATGCAGCAGGAAAAGAGTCGCAGAAAGAACCGACCCCTGAGGAACCCCGGCATTAATTGCCAATTGATCAGACGAGCAGCCTTCAACGACTACTCGAATTGATCGGTCCCTCAGGAAGTCCGATATCCATACACATAAACCAGTAGGTAGGCCATATGCTGGAAGCTTGCTTATGAGGCCATCATGCCATACCCTATCAAAGGCCTTCGAGACATCTAGAGAAACCGCAAGTGCTTCTCCTTGCTTCTCAATGGCCTCGCTCCAAATGTGAGTGGCATACGCAAGAAGGTCCCCAGTTGACCGGTTACGTCGAAAGCCATATTGTCGGTCACTGAGAAGTTCATACGCTTCGAGGTATGCCAGGAGCCTGTTGTTCAGTACACGTTCCATGCTCTTGCAGAGTATGGACGTTACTGAGATTGGCCTATAATTTGAAGGGTCGGCACGACTACCTTTTACTTACTGATACTTACTGTGATGCATGCTTCAAATAAAGCATATTTAAATTTGAGTAGATTGTGGGTAGGAACACATTTGCAATAGACTGGTGTAACAATTATAACATTCTAGTACGAATGTGCATCAACAAGTTATTAATGTTAAGAGGGAAGTTTAAAAGTGGAGCAACCACCTGTCTGCAAGCCCGAAACAGAGACTCAATGATGCTTCACTTATGATTGGTTTTTTTCACTAAGTAAATCTCTTTTCTAATGAATACGCTTGTGTTTTTGACCGTTGTCTTTTGACGGGTAAGTAAATTCTTCCAATAAATTAAAGTAAATTCAGCGACGCGCTATTCAGCGCACTAACAGGCTTGTAATAAAGTATAGGTATACCTAATACATTTACAAATAACATTAGCTTGCCGCCTTCACTATCTCACTTTACTTTATCTCTAAAACATACAGTGTTACATTGTCTATGTTTTATATAGTGCATTATTTATCTCACCCATGTAATAAAATAAAATGGTAATAAATACTTTGTTTTCATGACTGTACGAGCGTAGTTATAATAAAAAACCTAACCTAACATCATTCGGCACTTCTCGGAATGCGGCCGCCCAATTAGAGCAACAGCCTAGAGCTTAGGTATCCTCACCTAAACGGAAACTAATTACATGTTTATCGGACCATTAGAATAAGATAATAACATTGGTAGGTCACAGCCTGCAGGGCTCTACTTTACTGTTTTTTTTTATTGGTGGTAGGTTTCTCGTATGCGAGAGGCCGTCTGGGTGGGTACCACCGCTTTGCCAGTTATTCAGCCGCCAAGCAGTAGTGCGCAACCATTACTGTGTTCCGGTTTGAAGGGCATTGTAGCCAGCGAAATTACTGGCCATTATGAGACTCAACAGCTAATTGTCTCAGGGTGACGAGCGCAGTGCAGTGCCGCGCAGGATTTTTCAAAACAAAATTCTGGGTGGTGCTGTTATTGTTATGGGCTGGCGTATTGCTTACCATCAGGCAAACGACCAGCTCGTCTCGTCATTCAGTTCTACAAAAAAAAAATATTACAATCCTACATGAGCTCTAACATGGAAATATTTTAGTTTCAATAACCATCAAACTTGTAAGCACAAGTCAGTTTATTATAAGATTGATTGTATGATGACATTAATTTTTATGACTTCTTAGTGATCGACATACATTTTTTTCTTCGTATATTCTCATTGTTTCATTAAAAGTAATATTATTAAAACAAAATAAAACTCTGTACTCAATAATCCTATGATAATTTTGTTTGTTTACAATTTCAAGTATCAGTAGTAGTTATTTACTTGTGCACAAGTCACACTTAGCAAAAGTTATTGAAGCCGCTCATGATGAGAACACCATGTTTGAAACTTCCACCACTAAACACTTACAAACGTCAAGTTGTCACAATGACTTTACCACCGAATCGATAGTAGTAGATGACTGGTCCACAAGTCATACACGTGAACGGGTGCTGCCTGCGGGGACTGGTCTGGTCTGGTCACTCCTAACTGCTACTGTCATACCTATTTATATATTATAGTATATTTTTTGTTACTGAAGTATTCTTTGCTGATACTATGACTATGGGACATCTCACTCGCACTTCTTATTTGACATTCTGCTAAATTTAATTTATACCTAATTGTTCATTGTTGTACTTAGGTTGTATATCGAGACATTTTAAAAGAGTTGAAAAAATAGACAAGTAGACATCCCCGCAGTTTCTTGATGCTGTCTTCTCTAGCGGGCGTATTTCTGAACCACTGGTAGAGTCTGTTTTCGCATTTCTTTTCTGCACCCGGACTTCAGTTTGAATATAGGAAAGAAATGGGTAAACATATTTACCTTTTTTTTAAAGCCATGTTAAGTTAACATTTTTCACATATTTTTAATTTGATTAGTATTATGACGTGTTTATGACGTTGAAAGTGCATTTTTCTGCCTATTTAATAAATGCTATTTGACTTTGACTTTGGTTCCTTTTCCCTCAGTATTTTGCCGTTTCTGGCAAGGCAAAAAACTGAGAGGCATTTCATGTTATAGATAAACCAGCGGTTGAAGGAGAAGCATGGAATCACAGTGCTTGTAGACTTGTGATTTAGGCTAACAGTCTTTATTGAAATACTAAACAATAGGTATTAAAATGCATCTCGCGAGATGCCGCCGCGCCGCTCCGCGCCGCCGCAGGCCGCGGGCGAGGCAGCCGCGACATCGGGCGCAGGCATTCTATGTGCGGAGTCATCGGCGCCGGCGACCCGATACAGGCATTACAGGCAACCTCCTTTATCTGATAAGATCTGCGATTTTCTATTTACACATAAATCATATCACAGAGTAAATTTTCGTTGTAGGTATATAATATATTATTTATAAGTGCTTAGTATCAAAATAAGCTCAAGCGTAGGTATATGTAGTCAGGGCCGGTCGCCGCGCCGTGCCGGGCCGGGCCGGGCCGGTTTCGTCAGCGTTGCATTCCGCACCCCGCCCCCGTGCATTGTTCTGCATTGTAATTGCAACAGCACTGCACTGCAACTACACCCACTGTGTAGGCCTATCGGTTGTCTAATATGAACTTTATTAATTATAAGCATCATATACATGGCAACTTTCTACGTTAACTTTAGAAAAAAAAACTACAAGAGAGGCTTTGACATAATTTCAATATTAAACTCCGACACCGGGGTTGGCCACACGCCCACACGTAAGGAAAAAATCTTAAATAGTTTTAGCAGCGATTGTCTGACACAGAACTGTTAATTGTTTAGTTGAAAACAAAATCAATAATATCTGCTCTTAAGCCAAAAGTGTAACACCCTGTTCCGATCTATCGCACTAAACACAATTGTGATGTCATAGAGGTAAAGTTAATGATTGAGCTCATTCTAAATTTAAACTAACTTACCTATATTGCACTACAGTCGTTCAACAGAAGCACGTTCCTTCCCACTTCACGCCGCCTGTTCAAGCTTCTCGGCTGATCAACAAGGAAAATATAATACCTATGTGTGATGTGTGTCGCGACGCATACTTCCATCAAACGTTGCAAAAAAGCCGCGCTTCCAATTGGCTGTCAGCAACGCTCAGAAAACGTTGCTATGGAATCTATAGATATACTTCGTAACTCTTTTTGTAACGTTATACATTCTTGGAAAATTTCCTAGTTGAAGCTCTACTCGAATGGCAGTTATGTCGGCCATTTCTTAATTGCTTGTTCGTTTTCTTAACGAACTAAGTGGCAGTCATTTATCAGAGCAGCAATATTAGATAAACAGGATATTTGCAAAGCTTTGATATCTATTATGTTTTTATTATTCTTGTAACCTGTAGCAACACAAACATTCTCAAACTTTAATTAACGTTTGAGAAATGTTTACAGTTTCTAATAATATAATAAGCTTAAATTGATTATAATAAATAATTGAAACACATATTTTTCATCCGAATCATTTTCTCATATTTAAATATTATCTGCTATGGCCCTTTTGAACAAAGATGACGGCCTGCTTTACAGAGGTAGAGCAGGCCAGGCCAGGCAGAATAAAGACACCTGAAGCCTGCGCTTGGCTCCTTTATGGACTGCGGAAGAATCCCTGAAGACCTTGATCAGCACCTGAATTACGGATTCAAAGCAATCAAAGGAAAGGAACAAACCGTATATTTTCTTTTTCAATTATCAAAACAAATATAGTCAGTCTTCAAGAATCGCAAATATCTTCTTACGTCAGGCAAAGTTTTATTCACAACGTTTTAACGCCATAACAATTGAAAGCCGTCATCGATGTGTTACTGCACTCCGCGCCAGCAGAGCTGGCTGCTCGCCAACTTATTGTTACATGAAAGCAATACGCAGAAGACATATCTCTCCCGTCCAGTATCGAGCCCGCCTCTTGACGCAACGGCGACGCTGCACTATTCCAAGAAATGCTTTATAATAAGCACATACTAAGCGGTGTCGCGCACACTCTGAATCACAATACTCACTTGGCATTCCCGCCGCCGCGCCCCAATGCCAGTATAAAAATACCATAGGAATACAGGTACACTTACCTAATTCCGCGTTTTGGATGCAACAGTAGAATAACAATGGCTTAAATTATATTTGTCATGATCTGAAGGTGTCGCCGTTCTACATAATGACTTCCTTCGATGGCTGGCAATCAATATCTCTTGAGAGTTTAAAGGCAGGAGGGAAACAACTTACAGCACGGGAGGAGCTCTGCATTGGTTTGACTCTTGCTGCAATCTGCAAGCCGGTATATTTTATCTCTGAGAAATCTCATTCGATTATTTCGTATCCTTAAATACTTTTCACCGTATTTAGGTATGAAATATCTAAATACCTACTAATATATTTAGTTATACTTATATATTTTTATTTAGTTCAAAATGCCTGTGCTCGTTTTGGTTTTGACATACCGCAGTCACATCACGCCCTTTTTAAATCAAAACAATATATTAAACATGAAGCATAGAAGAGATCTCCACTTTGAAAACTTACTGTTTGGTGTGGTGAAGTCTCAAAAACCAAACTACCTTTACTCAAAGTTTGTGTGGGCCAGAGACCACACCAAATATGTTACTCGAGCATCTGCATACTTAATGCGCACTCCGCGACACGGCACTGCTGCATTTCGTGGAAGTATCCGATTTTTTGCCACGAAGTGCTGGAACTCCCTTCCCCCACCTTTACACAGACATAAAAGTAAATTTAATTTTAAAATGAAGTTTAAAAGACTCTTATTAGACTCACAAAAAACCCTTTAAAAGTACCATGTACCTACCTAAGCAATATCCCCCCTTCCTCTCCCTCCTCCTCTTCCTCCCGTTCTCACCCTAGTACTTCCTGGCACCCTCGGCATCTATGCTTCCTTTTAAAAGTAATGCTTTGGTACATCCGCTGAATGAGATCTATCTATTATAACCTTTTATTCTTTCTCCCTCTGAGTCTGGTTCTTATTTAATACTACTGTTATATATTTATTGCATATTTTTTGTTTGAAGCACTATTCATATGTATTTATTATATTATATTACTTTTAAAATATACCATATTATTTTCAGTTAATCTTTTCTATATGTCTTTTGTATATTTTATACTGTATATAGTTAAATTATTACGAGTATGTCCGTGCGTCACCAAAGGTCGGAGCTGAAAACCAGCTTTGTGATACAATCACAACATTAAGCTGAGCTCAAACCTTTTCTGGTAACACTGTGCACGGCAGCTATCTACGTACACGGACGCATTATAATTATTGTAGACATTGTTTTTTGTTAAAGGACCCGTGTATTTGTGTGCAGTTTTGCAAGAATAAATAATTTTTTTTCTTTCTTTCTTTCTTTCTTTCATATACGTTAAAAGAACAAATCAGAGTGGGTGTTTTTTAACTTCAAGGACTCGTAACACTTATTTATTGCGTGGCATTTCCGTACAAACAGTCCTTGCACGTTTTAATTAACATATTAATTTTGGTTTTCACCTTCGGTAATCGAGATACGTTTACTGAATTCAATTCTGTCATTTGGATTGCTCAATCACTTGTCAACGTTATGTTGGGGCACACTGGATTATTTTATTAATTTTACCATTTATGTAATCGAGTGAGGAGGATGAGTCGAGCAGGCGACTTGCAACTAGTGTGGTTCATTTTAATAGACACGGTATGGCTAAATTAATTCTAAAAAACTTGTAAGTAGTCGTAGTAAATGCTAGGCATAGTAGAAACGGAATTAATAAATTGGTACTATAATTTTACTTCTCAGACTTGTTTCAACTTACAGTACCACATCAATAGTGAAATATATTTATTTCTTAGTTTAAAATCCAAGAAGACACTAGGAAATTCTGCAGTGTATTTATTGTAGAAATGCTATTGGTGTTCGTGACTGCAATCAAAAGACCAATATCCAGTAGCCGTATTACCACCAACTTCTCGTCGGCATAAAGATAACATTATTATTGCAAATGATACATTTTATCAAGCTGTCGCGAACCAAATTGGTTGCAGTCAATTATTTCATACATCCATTGACGACTTGTGAAGAGGCGGAGTCGGCAGAGAGACAGATCGGTTCGGAGTGGTTTCCAACTGGACACTTTGTTCAAATATTATTCCATATTTCAGATCCTCACTCCTTATGAATTAATTAAAAAATGCAAGTCATAGTCTTAGCTAATGGAGTGAATATGTACAAACTTTTTATAATACTTGATATCAATAAAATTATTTATTTCATTATTTTTAATCAGACAATTGTCCATTAAAAATAAGCATTGGAAGAAAATAACAAAATTAAATATAAATAAAAAAAAATATTTAGGTAATACATAATATCATATTATTAAAAATGGACATTGTTTATTTATGATGTATGGTGATATATTTCGAATAATTGATGATTGACTGTTTCAATCTGTTTGAAAAGACAGGTTGGAATTCTGAGACAGATCATAAATGCTCTACAGTATACAGCTGTGCTCGAACATAAATACTCTACACTATACAGCTATGCTCGAACATAAATGTTCCAGCTAATTCAAGCTTAACTACTTATTTCATATTATTTATAATAGCAATTCTTTAAAGACAAGGCAGTGCTCACTTTGAATTCATACAGGCACTGTGTCAACGCTCGGTGTTTGAGTTCGACTGGGCTTCCCTTATCAGATGGCGCGGTAATGCAGTACATATTGGGGCATTAATATCCGCGTGCGATTAATGTCGGCATCCCGCGTCGGCGAGTTAACGCCGCCCGCCGCCGCCGCCGCCGCTGCGCCGCCGTGTGTCGGTCAATCTGTTCGGCCATTACGCATGCGGAGCTGCGCTTATTACGACGATGGTTTATCAGTAACAATTCACTAAAAAATAATACTAATTCCCGATATATTACCATTAACTAAATCTGTAGGAGGAAATTGGCCCGCGATTCAAAATATACATATATACGCCCAACGATCACATACATATATCCTGGACCCTAACTAGGATTCTCTGTATCTATGGAACCAGGAAATATGAGTAACATGTGTAGGGGTTTAAAATACTACAAAAAGAAAACATAACTTGATAACATACAAAACTGGTTTATTAACTCATCTCTCATCACATCTTCACAAAGAACAATAATAGAACTCCTCTCATCAATTTAATTTACATTCGTATCATCATTTAGTATCGTTAGATACTAACTTTAGCTCTAGCAGGAACTGTGCCACTGAATAGTATTAGTTTCTCAATTTATAAAAAAAAACCCGTTGATCGCACTTACCGCAATCTGGCCGGCATTGCCATCTTTTCTGTTCTGTCACAGGAAAAAAAAACATGGCGGGTGGCCCGGACCAATCATCGCGGTGCGTCAACGTCAATGTCAAATATGACGTTCAGATCATACCATGACATTAGAGGTCAGACTAAAGAGTTATATTGCTAACCAGTACAGTTTCCTAAGACATGGTTCCGCAACACCCAGACACGAAACAAAATGCTTGCGCTTTTTTCAGCGCACAAACATTTGTGCCGTCGTCGTCGCGGGAATCAAAACCGCAACCTCAGTGGTGCATGAGATTTGCGTCAACCTGCCCAGCCACTACACTACAGAGGCTGTCAAAATGTTTCAGTTCAGTTCACGACTGGCGTTTGTTCCGAGGGAAACTAGATCTCTTTATTATCGTCGAGCCTCTGTGGTGTAGTGGTTGAGTCGGCTCATATCTCATACACCACAGACGTTGCGGGATTGATTCCCATCACAGGACAAAGTTATTATAAAAAAAAGACTATTTCAGACCATTACAAATCGTTAGTATTAGCATTTAGTTTTCTTTGCCAACAATAAGTGCATTGACATAAATGTTAAAAAGCTTCGGTGAGCTTAGCCCCCCTGTCTCACCCCACATTCCAGGCCGTATTCTCTTGACAGTGTATGACCCCACTTGACATAATTTACTTGGCTAGAATACCAGTGTCATGTAAATATGGATACTACATCGTTAGGGACTTTTGCTTCATATAGCTTATTCCATAATAGCTTATAATTAATGAGATCAAAGGCTTTGGATAAGTCCAAAAAACATGCAAATACAGATGTGTTCCTTTGTGTGTAGTATCTGACAGTCTCCTTTAAACATATAAAAGCAGATTCTGTAGACAATCCAGCTCGGAACCCAAACTGAGCATCATTTAATTGTATGTACTTATCAAGCTCTGCATTAAGAAGACTGTCAAAAACTTTAGTTATAGTTGTGGCAAGAGAGACAGGCCTATAATTTGTTTTAGATGCAATATTTCCTGTCTTATTTTTTACTATAGGTACAACAATAGTTTTTGTCATTTCTTTTGGTACATAAGAGTGGCTAACACAGAAACTAAAAAACATCGCATGCACCCCCGAGATGTGAGGCCCAGCATGCTGCAGGTACTCTATGCTGAGACCGTCATGACCAGGGGATTTCCCTCTCTTCATATTCTGTATGACTTTAAGAATCTGTTTTGCAGAGAATTTTGTGACATAATCCCCGTCCATGACCGCCTCAGCATCAGACATTATGCTCACTAGAAAAGCGCTTTGTTTCATATCTGGGGTTCTGGGACCATGTACCTCGTAGTTCCTGGACACTGAACCTGGACTGATACAGGACATTCCAGTTTGGAGCTAGTAGGTATCTATTGTGGAGTCCGTTATTGTATTGTATTGTATAGGATCGTATGGCGTTATTTATTAATTGTTTGTCGTGCTTAGTCCAAATAAGAAAGCCTTATTTCTAAAAAAATACCGATAAAGACATATATTTTCTCATACACACAGTTCAGACACACAGTCTCAATCGACGCGCAGTAAAACATACTATATTTTTAAGTTATTTTACCTTGTTAAGTATTTTGTTGACTTTTATGCGCAATGCTATATCAAGAGCAACGAGAGATCACCCTAATCGATTATTATAAATAAGCTTTGCCACCCCTATCAAATTGTACACTATTAAAACAGTAATTGTGTAAGTATGTATATGTCACACGTGTTCTCGTACCAGTGACCAGTCCCCGGGTCCTCCAGTTGTAGTAGTTCTAATTATAGGCATTACGAACAAAGTACAGCTACTACTATTACGAGCGATCATCTCGCGGCTAACATTTCGCTGGAATTCCTGCGAGAGGCTACTGTTGCATCCTTGCGAGCATGCCATAGCATCCGCACAGCGGAGTTTAACCTTAAGAACTTTTAAAATAAAGTTGAAGTTGGAGGGAAATGAAATAGAGATAAGACGGTTTGGTACTGCGTTGATGGAAGTTAAATGCAGAGTTTATTTCATAAGAATATAATTAGTGGGTGGAGTTCAATCAAATAGTTGTGTTCGGGAGCTGCAGTAAATCGATTCTCTCGGCGAGTGGAATGATGCGCGCGCGTCGCCCGGGCCGGCCACCGACCGCCGCCGCGCCGGCGCCGGCCGCGCCGAGCGCCCGTGCCGGTAGCCGGTAAGCGGTGGGTACTCTGTGGTTAATGATCTTATTCATGAATATAATCGTGAATGACTTGCGGTTTGTTTGTGCCGAGTGCTACAGTTAGCATTCTGTTCAGCGGCTCATTGATGAAAACTGATGAACCCACGCTTGGACGTCGTCGGCTATTTAGGCCGAATAAAATATTTTGTATCTTAAACAATTCTCAGTTTAGCTGAACTAGTTCTAGGTAATAAAAGAAAAAAGATGTATCAAATATTTTTGTGAATAATATCGAATAGTAGGTAACGGTATTCCAGACCAGGATACACTTCGCCGTAGTCCTCCAGACTATAAATTCTTAGGTCTTTCTAAGGTCTTACATCACGGCAACACTGCACCGCCACCTGTGGCAATCCTCATCCCGTCTCATAGGACGGAGTCCGCGGAGCGCGGCGCGGGGCGCGGGGCGGTCCGTAATCGCCGGTTCATTATTGCCGCATGTCGCGCAAATTGCTACCCCTGTCCTCTCCCCCCCTCCCCACTGGACCGGCTGCCGTCAGCTGTGCGGGCTCCGGCATTCCCGCCGGCTACCCGTGTTACCCGCGCACTATGATTTACTTATATTAAAAGCAGATAATTGCGAGCGAACGGGACGATCTCGTTCAAGGTGATTAGATGATTTTAAGCTACGTTTGATATCGGATTTCTTCGGAGAAAGCTTTTCGAATGATTTAGTTGTACGTGTTTAGTTGTATCTCGATTGTTGAGAGGAATCTGATTGATTTCCAAAACAGTTTTTTTTTTGTTATTGTCATTTTAAAGTAATCGTTTTGTTCCTATATCACCTCTAAGCTTCCTTTTACAAAATCATAAATCCATAGCAATTTATTACCATTGCGTCAGCAAGCGAGAGCTGTGCAGTGTGCATTACTGTCCACATTTAGCCGGCGATGTGTAAAAACGCTAATAAAGTAGTGATGTAGCTAGTTGGTAGACGTAGGTACATAGTGTCCAATGTCCGTGTAGGGCGGAATGCGCGGCATGCGCCGTGCGGCGCGGCGGCGGCGATTGCCGCGCATTAGTTTCTCGCGTGGTCGCCTGCTCACGCGCATGGGCTTGTAGGGCTTGCTTGTTATAATATCCTTTGAGTTTCTTCGCCATTTCATCTATACAAAGCAGAGACGAGAGTCAGTGACGAGAGACTACATTTTGTTAACTATTGACAAAATACCATCCTACTGATGAGATAAATACTTCTACGACTCACTGTCATTGCTGTCGAAATTGGTATTCTGTTGAATCAAGTTGTACGAATCGCAATAAAACCACACTATTAAAATAAAGAATTATGCTAAAAAGCATAGCAAAAGTTTATGCTTCTCCAGGTATTAAATATGGCCAAGAAATATGAAATTTAAAAGTTTGCCTGATTTTGTTGTGTAATAAATTACATATGAATACCTATTATACAAGAAGAACAAATCAGTTTTATGGAACACCAAAGAATCTCTACAAGGTTCACTATAATGGACAGTCTCAATCGTCCCATTATACAATCAGGCATTTTGGAAATTGATAGGAATTACCGCAGCCTCGGCCGCTGCGGTCTCTTAGCGCGCTTACCGAAATACGCGCCAAATTGCAGCGGAGAGGAGGGATGCAGAGGTGAAACTTCAAAAAGATGAGCCAGAAATGGTTAACAGTATATAAAAGAAGTAAGTACAATAAGACGATTTTCAAATTCTTAATGTAATCCGCCTAAATTGCTTATAAACAGATTGTTTCTTTTTGTCTAGCATACGGGTTTAAAGCATAATATTGGTAGGACCATGTTGACGTTGTTTCCAAACATGTTGTTGTGTCCAAAAATGTAAACAATATTTTTCACAGATAAATAAATAAATAAATACGCCCAACGATCAATAGATCCTGGCCCCTCACTAAGATTCCCTGTATCTATGGAACCAAGAACTACGAAGACTATTGGTCCCACAACACACAGACACGCAACAAATGCTTGCTTTTTTTTCTTAGTGCACAAACATTAGTCCTGTCGCGGGAATCGAGCCCGCAACCTCAGTGGTGTATGAGATTTGAGCTAACCTGCTCAACCACTACACCACAGAGGCTGACAATCAGGGAGATTCGTTGAAAGTTTCTGTTCTGGTTCTCTTACTACATGCAGTTGTAAGAGCACGCAGCGCCGGCGCCGCGCCGGCCGCCACCTGCCGCCTGCCACCGCACTTTACACGAAATAACCACTCTGTAAATAACCGGCTACCGACTGCATCCGATTCTTAACCCGAATTAGCTAGCTTGAATTACCCTGTTGCCTCTATACTATGCAACCTTGCAGCCCCGAAAATACTATAACAGTAATCTACTGAATTGCTAACATATTGTTCGGTTTCATGACGTACCATGTACCTTCTACAATCGCGCTAATAAACCTTAAAATAACGTCTTGAACTATAATTTTAAAACAACAAACAAGATACTACTATGAGCAGCCAATATACATTTGCCTGCATCGCAAAAAATAATGAAGTATTTTTCAAAGTTTGTACGGAACGTTTGTATTAGGATTATTTTATTTTAGAATTCCCTCGCCCGAGGCATTTCCTGCGAGTCGCGGCGACGGCGACCGGCGACCGGCGACCGGCGCGACGGCGGCGCGACGCGCGTGGAGTAGCGCGGTAGAGGCGCGCCTTTAACTCTCTCGCCTCGTGGTGCAATGGAGGAACTCTACGTGTTGTAAGAAGTTGCAAGAATTTATTGGCAAGATAATAAACCTTATTTGATCATTAGTAGAGTATGCGAAGCTGCGCACAAATCAGATGTACTGATCTGCCATTGCAGCTTACAAATACTTTACGACCATAGTTTAGTACCCTTTGATGCTTTTAGAAAATATTTGCTGAATCTTCAGAAAATATCCCTTGTCAAGCATCTAGAAACCAAGTAGCGTACTTACCGAAATTTAATAAAAACATTTATTTTCTCTCACAGTAGGTTTTTAACAATGTCAAGATTTTATGAGTAATTTAGGTACCTAGTCTTAATAAGTATTAATTCTGATAGGTGAGTCAATGAGCCAGTGAGTAGGTTTTCGCTTCTACTCGACTAACATACTTTAAAAATAGGTAAATACGTAGGTATACACACTCACAAATAAAAATGCCTTCAGTAATAATTGAACTATGCTCTATGCTATATAGATAACCGAGTTTAAACTTTATTATTTTGAAGTCATAGGACGCAGGCACTCTGAGTCCGGTGCATGCGTCACAAGTGAGTTTTAATTATTGACTGTTCAATTTATGGATTCAAAGTTACAATAAAACAACACATTCTGCAGTGTTGATTTCCAAGCAAGAACCCTCTTCATGTATTTTGACCGAACTTCAAAAAAGAAGGGGGCTTATCAGTTCAAGTTGTTATTTTTTTAAGTTGGTATGAATAATTGTACGTAATAAAGCCTTTTGACGATTGTTATTAAAGCTTGTTCAACTAAAATAGTTCACAAGAATAGCTCCCATACGACATGTTTTAGTAAGTCACCTATAGGGAATTACCTTAAACAATTTGTACGACGTTTATAGGCACATAAGGCGGCTATCCAGCGGTTCAGACGACGGACGGGACCAGTATAAGGGTCCAAATTCGCGTCGCCGTAGGCACTATTTGATTATCCCGTGGTTTCGCCCGTCCAGCCGCGCCGTACGTAATTACGTTATTAAAAAAATAATATTTTCCTACTCTTTGTTTTTGCGCGGACGCCCGCGCGCCGCGTTTTTTATTTATTATTTATGGTCTTAATTAACGGTTGACGGTACTGAGCCACAACACTACATTTATTTATGGACGTCGGTAAACGTTTCAAAATAAACTCTTTTTAATATTTTTTAATTAATTACTTGCTGGACGTGACTTCACTTTTTAAAAAAAATTATCAACTCACGCAGTTGTTTAAGGTTTAAATTTGCACACTCATGTACGCCAGCAGTCCAGATCTCAGCCACAAACCCAGTGCGACCTTCGCTGTTTTCACTTAACTACAGCACGATTTAATCTCAACATCAACAATAAGTCAGTGTAATAAGACAGTAAACACTGCAGACGTGGGCTCTGTTTCTCAAGAGTCACAAGTGTTATTTCACAAGTATCTTGTATTATAAATCTACCACTTATATTTTATTACGTAATAGACAAAATCCTGTGTTGTCCAACTAGTGTTTTTTTCATTAACTGGTAGTGTATTTTTTACATTTATTTAATTTAAAAATCCAATATCCTTGTCTGAAAAATCATAGCAATTACTACTTAAAATTGTAAAACGAGACTAAAATCACAATCTATACATGTATAAGTTACCTAAGATACTACAAACGTTAAGGGTACCTACTTTATGTCCAGCGGCGCTACCGCATAAGGTCATATAGTTTGATATTAGTTTTAATAATAGCTTTGCAAATAAAATTTCCTAGTTATTATTATTCAATGAAAATCCATTTTTGTTTACCCAATTCTTTAAATATTTGATGATATGACAAGGTAGCTAAATTATATTTTTACAGCAAGGGCACTATTTTGAAGTAGAACCCTGAGTGCCTCGATTGAACATACGTCGCCCGAGGAAAAATAGTTTTGTAGCCGAATGATACACTACTTTTAATTTCCATCTATGAAAAAAATGGAATAACGGGACGCTCCACCCACCTACCTGGTGAGAAACTATTTTCCTTCAATACTTTAGGTACGATCTCTGCACTCCATGTAAGTCTCTAGGAGAAAAGACCTACTTTACTCGCACTTATTAAAGAACCAATCATCCTTTCGAATAGATGGAATGAAAAATATATAGATATCAACGTTATTAAACTTTTTTAAATAAAGTACGCTCGTGATGGAGTGCTCTTAACAGTGCGGAACTACAAAGGCCCAGAAACCTCTGTATAGTAGAGTAACCAGAGTACGTGCTGGCGAGAGCAGTGTCGCGGTCTATGTACTCGTATAAAAATGCGATTTGCATGAGAGCGCCGCGGCCGCTGGCGCCGCGCCGCCGAGATGCGCAGATACCTACGTGATGGCAGGACTGTCGCTAAAACCTCGCAGTAAACTTGGTTTAGTATTAGAGAAATGATGGCGTCACCGACGTTCTTGTTCATCGAGCCAAATCAAAACATACTAGAGTGAGTTGAGAGTGAGCTGTTCCGTTGTAGGCAATATCTCTAGCTAGTCGCCACCTAGTTTGCGCACCTTAAGTCAATGCAGATTCAAAGACGAACGTCAGCATCGATACATAAGGAATTAAATTACATCTGTAATTTATCTAATGTTGCCTGACATAAAGATCAAATAAATAGATACCACAGAAAGCAAAGAAAGATGGTCAATGATAAAGAGGCTATGCTTCAAGACAAGGCAACGCCTGCCGTAATTAAAGTTGAGATAGGCTGGAACTGAAGCCTATTCAATCTATTGTTTCAATGAGTTTGACGAAAGTCGTCTGTCATTAGCAATAGTAGAAGACTAAAAAAACATGCATATACATATGTAGGTAATCCAAATTTCAGAAATATTTGATGTTTTTATTACATTAGGATGTTGTTTGAGTAACCAAACAAAACCTTTGCCAATTTAACAAATATCTTGGATATAATGTGAGTACCTGACATGTCATAGGTATGGCAGAACAGCCATCGTTGATGTCAAGGGTCATCTTTAATAAGAATGATAGAAGCGAGCGAAGCAAGACGATGGTCGGTGATAGTCGATTACAATAGCTACGCTAATTGAGGGTCTCCAATGCTCCAGTTGCACTTTCAAACGTTGCACAGCTGAGGTAGTGGCCAAACATAGATCTATTAAGCGTAAAAAAACCCCAAAACAAAAGATATAGTATACGCTACCACTGAATTCGAGTCCTATAGGCTCCAAGTTCCAGCGGTGCGTAAGGAACTGTTCCTGAATTCTGACTTCTGGCCTGTAGGGGTAGTATACCGGAGATACAGGGAAGGAGCGAAATTTTTTAACCCTGTGAAGTAGAGTGTGTGGTTTATATAATGTAATTTTATATTGTTGTATGTGTGTTAGTCTGTAAGGTATATATATATATATATATTATATATATATATATATATATATATATACAGGGAATAACATTAATGTGTAGTAATACTGAAAGGTGTGTATGGGTATCTAGTCATGAATCATTGGGCAGAATATACAACCAAAAAAACACTATTATATTTTCCATACAAAGTTTAAAAATTATTTATTTGAATTATTTTGGACAATCCTAACAAGCTGTGGCCTAGTCGCGGTAGTACGGGTTATTGACCGAGCTACTTTGTGCCTAGGCACAAAACAGATTAGTACAGAAATCTACATACATACAAAGTGCGCTCGAGCAACGCACACATAGACACCGCTCACAGACACGATATCTGGGCACAGTTTGGATGCGAGCGCGAGTGCCATCCGCTTGAGACACGCGTCTGTGGACTTTTTTGTGCAAAAATGGAGCAACGAAAAATAGGTTATTATAACTGTTTGGTGGACGGTTGTTTAAATTCAACATTAAACGGTGAATTGTCGTTTTTTAAGCTACCAGTTGTTTCAGAGAGGTAAGTAGGTATTTGCTTGTATTTTGATGGTTTGTTTTCACGTAACACAAAATAGTTAGGTAGGTAGGTAAGCGCCCCAGCCCCCAGCCCTGCGCCGAACAAGCGAACATAAGTTTGTAGCCTTGTCATATTTTTACAATTTAAAATTAGATATTTATTGTAGTATAAGCTGTGTTAGTCTTGTGTTCAATAATCTAATGAGGAAGATGTTAATGTAAACTAATCGCATTTGTTTTGTCTTCAAAACAACTTTATTCAGTTATAATAGTAACTGCGAAAAAATTATGTCGATATCGTGTACAGTTATATTTTTAAATTAATCAATTTTCCTCCCAAAAACTTCCTGCGCCGTCCGGTATGAAATGTATGAAAAGTACATACATGAGATTAACTTCTGTATTTATCTGTTTTGTGGCCTAGGCGCTCTGTCTTTGAAAACGCCGAACATTTTACAAGGGCTTGATTTCGAGTCTCAAATACCGGAATTTCATACTGAACGGATCTTCGGACTCGGTCGTTTCCGTTCCGGAACCCACTCGTAAAAAAGGGTATTTCCACATTTTTACACGACTGCCCAAAAAGGAGTATTTCAGGGTTTACGTACATACGTAAACCACAATAAGAAGTAATGGTGGAATAAATAAATACATACATATGTATTTATTTATTCCACCATTACTTCTTATTGCCTGGACAGATTTGAATGTATTAAAACCATAATAAAAACATAGGTTTAAGTTTTATTTACCATAGTTTTTTTGCATGTTCCGGAACCGGTATACAAAAAAATCTCCACGAACGTACCCGACTTAGCCTTGCCTTGATTAGTTTTAAATTTTTATCCAACTTGACGTCTTAGAATTCATATTCAGAAATAACCTAAAAAGAATTTCCGAAACGAAAACGGTCCTTTTCGGTGGAGTTTTATGGGGCGGCGTTAGAAGGTAACTTTGTTTGTGCCGCTCGACCAATGAGGAGCAGCGGCTATTATTTATTAGGATTACATCTTTATGATTGGTGCAATACGAAACAAGGCTAGCGAATCATGAAGCGGCGGCGAATGTTTGATAGCTTTAGTGTTTGCCGCGTTTTGTCAAAGATTAAACAGGTTTATTTCTGAAAACTGACTAAGTAAAGACGCTTTATTGATTACTGACTTACGAACACTCTTTTACTATGCAATGAAATCAAATGTTGGAAATGTCTTAATCATCATTATCAGCCTATTACATTCCTACTGTTGAAATTCATGCATGTTGTTTTTTACATCCTATTCCTACGGTGGTTGGTGACCTCACGTATTTTTTAAGAACATCAGCCATGCTCGCTCTTATTAGGCGTTTACACTGATTAGATCCTTATTCCTGAATGTTAATTGGAGCGATGATGTTTAATGCTGTAATTAATAAGTAAGCATTAATAAAAATAAAAAAATACCCTGCCAAAAACATTATCACTTGGGATGATTTAAGGATTCCGAGGATACCCCATACATCCAAATCTGTTGAGGCATTTTGTAATAAAAAAACGCACATACATTAACCCCGAAAACATTATATTCCTTTTTTGGGGAGTCGCGTAAAAAGCAGTTTGCTTGAAAGTTAGTTGTAAAGTAAGGTTGGTAGGACAGCTGGCTTTGCTAACTGAAGATAAAATTTGTTTGTCAGATCTGTACACGCGGCGCACTAATATTCTTTGTCACAAGTTCATTGCTCTTTATCAGCTGATTGTTAGGGTTGAAATGAACTTGATTACCAGAAATGTTTAAATTATCATATCTTGTGATTTTAAAAAGTTTCTGGTGATTTGCACTTGGACTTGAATTATTAATAAGCTTCTATATGCGTGGTTTAATTATTACTACACATTTATGTTACACGTTGTATATTATATATACATATACATATATATATATATATATATATATATATATATATTCTTTGGGCCTCTGTTAATTTTACTTTGTTGTACTTTCATATATATGTATATTACATTTTGTGTTTCAAATACTCTACCGTTTCCGGTGTACACATTAAAGTTGATTGGGAATCGTTGGCAAATTCAGAGTAATAGGTAAATTGTGGAATTAGATGTGAAATTATTTTCATCATTAGGAGCTATCCTTCCTGAAAAACCTTTACTGCCGATCAAACCAGTTCTAATCAAAGTTTATTAAGCATTAAGTAATTAAGTATTAAGCATTAAGTATTGTTGTTGTTTTTTAATAATTTCCGTACTAGACAATTACATATTCTCTACCTCTGCATGTATTACCTTGGGAGAACGAAATACTTACTACAAGAATATTATGGTCCGAATACACGCACACAGTAAAATGTTGCCAAGATCGCGAACACTAGCAAGTGGGTAGGTACGTGCTCCACTCAGTTAACAACAGTTGGCTCTGCACGCCAGGCACGAGACGCGCGGTGTCTCCACTCGCACGTGTGCTTTCTGTAGCGGTGACAGTAGTGGTCAGTGGCAGCTAACGACAGCTGGTCACAGTAGCTGCTGCACATCTGATTCTGCAACTCACGGGTACTGATTACGGATTACTTTTAAGTATTACCTAAATTCATTTCCGTTAAAAAGTTTGGTCATGGAATATATATGTACCTAATAGGCTTATTATGAAATGCTTACAAAGAAAGGGGAGACAAGACCGACCCATATCTGTGCCGCAAACATCTCTACAAGTAGAAACATATGTAGTACAATCGTTTTTTTTATATTTTAAGCGCATCTATCTATCTAATATTTTTTGGAAAGTGTTTGTAAATATTCTGTCCTCCCCGTATCCTTGACACAAACAAAAGCCTGATTCGATTATTTCAGTGTAGCTTTAACAATAGCGTGGCAGGACCCGTACAAGAGTAGTTTCTACGCCGCCGCGACTCGCCGCGCCTCACCGCGCCGCGCCGCGCCAAGTCGCTGCGCGGGCGCAAAGGTATAAGATATTGGTAGGCTCGTGGCTGACGCACATATCGAATGACAATCAACTTAGTACCAAAAACTAAACACATCTAAGCGCCTCTAACTTACTAATACAATCAATTACGTCACTCACTGAATAACTGCACACTGGCACGCCGTCAATAACTGCATACTGATCGTAAGTAAGGCTATTAAATAAAAAATATACCTACCTAATATGCTCACAGCATAGTCATTCTATTGCAATCATTCCGATCTAAATGATTTCGACATTAATGTTACGTCTTTTTTTACAAATAAAATAATCTATACGTAACATTAACAAGAACAGGAAGCATTTTTTGTTAGTTTTTTTTGCCGAAATAAGAAAACTGTCAGTCACTATAATAGCTTCTCGCAAAATATATCTAAGTTAAAAACAACAAGGAACAAACATCGTTTGGTATTCATGCATTCATGGAAACATTACGGGCGCATTATTCAGATGCTATCGACGCGTCAATCACTCCACACCTCGCCGAAATCCTGGCCGACGTTCTCTCTCGCCACAAACGAAAATAAACTCTAATTACATCCACTAAACTATACATTGTTTTAACTAAACTTTGGAGCGCTCGAAAGTAAGGAGCCAATATTAAATAGGCCCATAGTAATGAGACAGCCGGTGACGACCGAACTTCTCATGTATTTATTCAAATTTATGAGAAGACCGTATAAAAATAAACTGTGTTCACAAACAATGATCTCAGTAATACTTGTCTTATACGATTCTTATTTTGTTATCATCTATGGACGCGTGTACTGCTTATGCGTCAATTGGGCAGAACCCTCTCCGCACCGAAGGAAGCCGGTGCGGTGGTCGTCTTTAAAAAAAACCTTCTTTGAGCATATGCGCCATTTATGGAGTCTCAGCATTTTATCAAGTTAGTGTACTTACATGTGTACGGCCGTTATCTGATTGAATAGATAACTAGTAGGAATTGATAGAAGAGACATCATACTCACCATCATTAGCAGCCCAGTACGATCCCATGCCAGGACACGGGCTCTCTCTCAGCGAGAGAACACACCACAGAATAGCTGCGTTCTTTAGCTTTTGATTTTTCTGAAGGTATTTATTTATTTATTATTCATTTATTTAATTGATCGCAACATAATAGCTGGGTGTCATCACAACTACAGGCGAAGTTTTTAAAGCGGTACAAGACAAAAATAATATCAGTCAGTTCAAAACATATTTAAAATTTAAGTTAATTACGTCATAAAATTTAATACCATATTCAAATTAACATTGTAAGAAATTAAAACTTAGAATCAAAATTTAATAAAAAAATTTAAACTATAAATAACATAACAAAAATATAATAAATAATTTCCTATTTCCTATTTTTTATTGAATTTAGGAAATCGTATTTTTATAAGATTGACTCATTGAGAACCTTACAAATAAAAAAATTTGAAGCAGTGGTAGGCTGGTAGAGATGTGTGTGCGTCGGTGAGCGCCATTATTATGCCAAGGCTGTCCAGGAAACGAGAAAGTAATCTAAAATAATTATATTTAGAAGATATCAAATAATACATTTACGATCCCTAAGCAAGAAATATCAATATCATGTTGATGACACGCGGGAGCGGTGCGGCCGCGGGCCGTGCGCGGCGGCGGCGGGCGGCGCGGCGGTGCGCGGCGGCGGCGGGCGGCGCGGCGGTGCGCGGCGGCGGCGGGCGGCGCGGCGGTGCGGTGGACGCGAGCCAAGGCTGTCCAGGAAACCACGTACAGAACGTGCCCTCCCCGACGCACACGCATCTCTACCAACCTACTGCTGCTCCTGATACTTTGTATACATTTGAAATGTTTTTTATTTGTAAGGTCCTCAATAAATCAAATTTACAAAAATACAACTTCCTAAATTCAATAAAAAAGAATATGAAATACGAAATAAATTATTAATATATTATTTTCAGCCTGCGTCGTCCCACTGCGCACTGCTGGGCAAGGGCCTCGCTTCCCTCTTTCCATAACTTTGTATCCATTGCTATGACAGGCCATTCCTTATTGCATGTGTTAGAAACGGGGTGACTCTACTAATATAGATATTGCTAATTTATCAAAAAGATTTACCTACCTAGCTCAATTAACCAAAATTGATTTGTTAAGTCAGGAAGAAGTGGGTAGTTAGAAATAAAATATAGAAAATACTTATCGACAAAATGGGATTTATTACTTTTATGCAAATAAATTACTCAAAATACCATTTCCAAAGTTATCATTTATCCATTCAAATATTTTCCATCATATTACATTATCAACAAACACAATTTATTACATATGCGAAATGTACCTACATGTTCTAATATTTCTACAGTACGTACATTTGCTATATAATCTGGTAACTACCAGATAAATGAGCTTTACAGAATAAAATACGATTGGAAACATAGTACATGAATTATTCACCATCAGTATATAATTCAAGCACATACTAACAACATGACAAGCAAGAAACTCATAGAATATTGCACAGAATTACACAGAATATTAACAACAAAATTAGCAGACAAAGTAAATGGTACTTAGCTTTGATCTCTAGCTCTCAGTGGCAAACTAATGACCTGATTTTAGGAAATACTTCGCTTTTTATAGAAACCTTTTAATACCCCCAAGATCGGTTATAGAAAAACATCACCAGATTTCCAAATCCACCAATCATGAGACATCAGTGAAGTACAGTACAGTCAATACTCATCAAATATATGAATTAATATTATTTCAAGGAACTTATCCTTATGCAATCAGTATTACAAATCATAATTATATTTTACACAATGTTCTAAATATGCTATCAACACAAATCAAGTCAAATAGATCAACATCAGTAAAGTACTTATCACCTAGTACTATGTCAAGACACAGACTTCCTATAAAAATAGTACTTTTCATATACAATATCCTTATGTAATTAGTATTACAAACTATATTTATATTTTATGTTATAGTTTTAATATTCTATCGACACACATCGAGTTGTTAAACAAAAACAGTAAAATACCATCACGTACTACGAAGTCAGAGCACAAACTTATAATATAAAAATGAGACCTTTAAAACATTATCTTTAAAGTTATCAGTATTACAAACCATAAATTCATTTAACACAACAGTTTAAACATCATACCAATGCAAACAGATAAATTCTAGTTTAGAACTTTCCCATTGTTCAAACAAGAGATTATCAACTTGATAAATAATAACTTAACGAAATAGTCGTAAAAATAATTAAAATAGCAAATTGTATTCTTATTTTTAATAGTGTTTGCACACCAAATTACTTTTATTCTGGTACAATTACCCAAAGAAAAAGTATTAAAAAAATAGAATTCACGCAAAAAGATGAACAATTAAACATATACACATTTCTTTTTTCTCAAAAGGCCGTTTCCATGTGTTAAAAAGAGAAAGCATTATGCGCATGGCACCATCTTTAAGCCCTGCGGGCCACCAGCCAACGGGTGTGACGTTTGGTGATGTTTGGTCGATACCAGCTGGTATTTTATTGTGTGCAGTGGTTTTGGTGTTTTCCAAGGAATTTTGCGGGAAAAACATTATATCAAACAATAAACAACAAGTAAATGAACCATGGCGTGTGTTGTGGTAGGCTGCAAGAGCCACGTCAGTGATTTAAAGCATAAACCAAGGGCTATAACATTTCATCGGTAAGTCTGATTTGTGTATTTCACCTCCTAATGCGAATATTTGTATGTGCTAGCCTTCTCGTACGTTTGAAAAGTATGTAAGTTACACTATGTGCTATTTTAGCTTCACATGACGAGCAGAAGAATTCCCATATCTAAATAAACACGGATTTTTGCATACCGATCGACGTGTTTGGCATTTCATGTACTCGTCTAGTGATGTGGTAAGATTCGCAACCATAGTATGAATATAGATATAATAATAGAACATAATAAGTGTGCCACTTGAATAAATTATGTTCTAGTTAATTTCGCAGTCTACATTTTTCATTTTTAACCGACTTAAAAAAGTTGGAGGTTATCTATTTGATTGTTTTTTTTATAATATGTTTGTTACCTCGGAACTCCGTCATATATAAACTGATTTGGAAATTTCTTTTTGCGTTGTGTTTAGTGTGGATTAGTATAGCGATGAAGTGGTTCCATATAAATTTCATCGATATGTATATGACCTTGGACTTCGAAGATACATTGAAGTCGTTTTTTTTATAAAATGTATACTTGTAGCTAATTAATTATGTTAAATATATTTAGAATACTTAGGTTCTTGTTCTTGTTTTAGGTTCCCGGTGTTAGCACAATTGCGAAACGAATGGATATAAATTATTTTTCAAAAAAAACTAAACCGACTTCAAAACCACAAATGGCACTCAAAAGTAAAAAATAAATTAATATAATTATCATAAGCGCTACCCACTCATATATTTGAAGTCGGTGCCAGCCAAGTCTAATAGGTAGTAGATAAATACTATGTATATAGTAAGTACTACTTGTAGGTAGAATTTATCTACTACCTATTAGACTTGGCTGGCACCGACTATACTAAACTAATACTATGTATATAGTAAGTACTACTTGTAGGTTGTATTTATCTACTACCTATTAGACTTGGCTGGCACCGACTTCAAATATATGAGTGGGTAGCGCTTATGATAATTATATTAATTTATTTTTTACTTTTGAGTGCCATTTGTGGTTTTGAAGTCGGTTTAGTTTTTTTTGAAAAATAATTTATTTTAGCCTTTTTAGTGAAAAACAAGTTTTAATTAAATTAATTCAAAAAGTTTTTAAAGACAAGCTTTTATGATCTAGAAGCCACATCATGACGAAGTTTAAAACGGGCTATCACAATTAAATGCATGTACAAAAAAATTTCATGTCTGTCCTATTCAGTTGTCAGTGTGTTGAGGAGTTCCCTCGCCGAAAGTCAATCCTGGGTGTATCTGCCATGTCATGATGGAATTTAGAACAGGCTATTATGGTTAAATCCATTTACGAAATGTTGTGTCTGTACTATTCACCGTTGAGGAGTTCCCTCACCGGAAGTCAACCCTGGGTGAAGCAGGTGAAGCAGTCGAATACAAACCTCCACCTTTAGAAAGTTGGTTACGAAAAAAACAAGAACCGACTTGAAGATTAAACTTATATATATTTGTTTTTGCTATTTTTTTCAAAAACTACTGAATGAATTTCGATAAAATTTATATGGGACCACCTTTGAAGTATTACCTACCAATCAAAAAAAGAATCATTGAAATCAATGCATAATTGGCGGAGTAATCGCGTAACAAACACAAAAAAAAAAAAAAACAACCGTCGAATTGTAAACCTCCTCCTTTTTGAAGTCGGTTAAAAATAGTGACGGTTGCATACCCATACCTCCATCAAGCACTACATTTCAGGCGGCGAGGGGTTACGGAGATGTAGAGCGACGTATGCTTCCTCTAATATTAAGCTGGGCGGTCACAGTCCATAAACTACAGGGGACCACCCTCGAAAGAGCTGTGATCGATCTCGGTAAAAAAAAATTTGCAAAAGGGCAAACATATGTGGCACTAAGTCGTGTCAGAAGTTTAGAAGGCATCGTTTTGTCAGATTTGGACGCCAACAAATTATTAATTCGACCACACGACGACAGAGCGAAAAACGAGATAACGAGGCTACGAAATCTGCCCTCTGACAATTAAGGCCACACATAGAAACACACCTGCTCCTTTTTTAAACTTTAAAAATAATATTCTAAATTGTTTTATAAATGACGAAGTTCTGTGATAACAAACATAATAAGAAAAAAAACTCCTTTTATTAATTAGTCGGACCACAATGCGACGATTCTGAAAGTACATTCATTCAAATAAAAATAGAATTTTCCAAATCGGTTCATAAATGACAAAGTTCTGAGGTACCAAAATAAAATATTTATACTCCTCCTATTTTAATTCGAAGTCAGTTAATAATGGGACCAATCTAGAAGTATATCCTTACTAATAAAATAAGAATTTTCCAAATCAGCTTGACGAAGTTCTAAGTTAACAAACATAAAAAATATACTCCTCCTTTTTGTAGTCGGTTAATGATGGGACCAATTTGGAAGTATGTCCTTTCAAATAAACAAAGAATTTTTCCAAATCGGGTAATACATGACGAAGTTCTGAGGTAACAAACAAAAACAAGGAAAAAATATACTCCTCCTTTTTTAATTTGAAGTCGGTTAAAAATGGGACCAATGTGGAAGTATATCCTTTCATATAAAAAAAGAATTTTCCAAATCGGTCCATAAATGACTAAGTTCTGAGGTAACAAACATAAAAAATAAAAAAAAAAAAAAAATACAACCGAATAGAGAACCTCCTCCTTTTTTGAAGTCGGTTAAAAAAACATGCAGAGGTCAAATTGGGAACCGACTATTGAATACTCTCGAATATGCAGTTTGCATTTCGACGAATCGTGTTATCGAGAAGGTTCCCAAAAGAGGCTTCTGCATTCTTATGCAGTACCAACAATTTTCTCAAGTCAGCCAGTATATACACGACAGGTAATTACATATTGTAGTATTATTAAAAAAAATGGCCCACTGGTAAAAAATTTCAGGTCTAAAAAAGAACAAATTACTTATTGCTAGAAAGGGAGCGGGGCTCCCCCTCTACTAACTTTTAACATTAAATATCTTTGGACTTAAGTATTGGAAAATGTAATTCAGCTCAATTTCAGTATGTTAAGCTGGGTTGCTTGACATAAGAAATAAAATTCAATCAATTGTAAGAAATTATTTGAACATTTATTTAGTGTATTCTTTTGTATATTCTTTTTTATAAGTATATTCTTTTGTTTGCAGAAAATACCTGTAAAGCGGAGACTTATAAGATGAGCTTCGCAACCTATACCTAGTTAATACTGATAGTAGTGCTCGCTGTAATTAATAATTAAAATAATCATAAATAATAATGAAATTATTCTTCATTGTATTGTATG
This sequence comes from Petrophora chlorosata, assembly GCA_951640565.1. Classification (NCBI taxonomy): domain Eukaryota; kingdom Metazoa; phylum Arthropoda; class Insecta; order Lepidoptera; family Geometridae; genus Petrophora; species Petrophora chlorosata. Next base: position 19,693,181 of record OX621192.1, read on the forward strand.
TCATGCAATCTTAAAAGCATATTTAGCGTTCTTATTGGTTAGATGTTAGATGTCGCCACTAGCGTATACAGTAAATAAATAAATTCAACGTATTTTAAAAGAGTGTGCGTTATAAATTTATTCCGTTCCAGCAGTTAGTATTTTAAAAAGTCAATACCGGGTCCACACCGTCCCATCCAGAACCGCTCGAACTTGCGCGGTGCACAGTCGTAGTCGGTGTGGATGCGTCTTGCCTGATGCACCTCTATGTGATACCACAGAATACTAAGGGACAAAAGCATCACTCCGCAAAGAAATTTAAGCAAATAGCGACTCTTGCTATGACGCAATAAAATTCAATTCAGCTTGCTTAGCGCTGCATACCTACCAGTCATATTAACCTACAGAGCGCCTCTCTTTCTATCGCATAGGTTTTATCTCTTCAGACGCGGCACGTGTAACTACGCCCGACCCGCCGTCGGTGTCCGGCTATGTACCTACTTGTAGCTTCGCACCTACAGTGCGGAGTGCGCTAGGCCTGGTGATACTGGGTGTATCACCAGGGGTTATATATCTCGCCCGACGCGTGCATGATACAAAGGCACAGGAAATCAAAAGGAAAAGACGAACTAAACACCCGATCGACTAAGCAAACATTGATCGTGGACCGGAATGTAGATTGGCTGGTGTGAAATAGCTAAAGTATGCTTTATCTTGCGTGAACGAAAAACGAGATAGTCTAATGTGTGCATAAAGCATACACTACTTTCAAGCATACAATCCGTTCATCGTAACAAGTCCCTTCCTTCAAAACTTTACACGAGAACTTTTCACCTCCGGTCTTACAAAAAAAAATTTGAACATTTTCTTATAAGACCGGAGGTCGAAACGTTTTATCGGTATGAAAATAGGACATCGCTAATGTACAATATATGTATAATCATTTGACAAGTAAGTAAATATAGACAAAGTGGAGACAATTGGGTATTTTTTGGGTATTGAGCAACTATAGTGGTCTCTTTTATTTCAAGTAACTTTTGTGATAAGTAGAAAAGAATGCATTCTGTTTTGGAAGTACAACTTTTTTCGGTAAATCTAATACTATACTAAATCTTAGCAATTACCACAAAGAGTCTTACTTTTGATAAGAAATATTATGAAGTTCGCAATCGGTCACCAAGTGTCAAACGTCAAACATGTCAAAAACATCAAGTCGGAAACGTCATGTCATAAAGTCATTAAAAACGTCATGTCAAAAATGTCATTTCTAACACATGCGTCTAGACTAGATCGTCGCGCCATGGTCGCGCCACCTACGGCGGGGCCGACCACGCGTCGTGTTGCTCCGGCGGGAACCCAATTTGTATGGATTTTTGCCCATTGCTGGTGTAGCATACGACGAGCGATGAAGCGCAGTATTTTGGGCTTCAGATTACAGACCGCATAACAAACACAATACTGCACCCGAAAACACAAATCGTGGACGTTACCCTAAAAGCCGCTCAGCTAAAATGGGGCTGGGCCGGACACATGTCGTAAAAGTATATCAATTAATTATTATAATTAATTAAAATGAACATTAATAATACAATATAAATATATGAGTTACAATATAGCTTTATCAGCGAAGAGTGTTCCTGAAGGAAACGTTCAATTCGTTCCTGTAATGTCATGTAAAAGACATAAACGCGCGCTCTTTACTACCAAATCTATATCGGTATACTATTAGTAGGCACTGCATACAACGTCACGGTTTATAGAATTTTTGTCTGTTTGTTTGTTTGTTATCTATAGACTTGAAAACTGCTGAATGGATTATAATGCGGTTTTCAGGGTTTGTTAGCATTAGTCCCAACTTAAAATATAGAGTTTGGTTAATCAAAATCAGTGGAGTGACTACGAAGATACAGCTTGACCTCTTCGTAGTACGCTCTCATATTCAGGGGAGGTCTTGCTTAGATGGTCTTGGAAAAAATAATAATATGGGCTTTCTATTGTGTTATTAATTTAAATTTGGCAATATTTATGAGTAATTATATTTAAAACACGTCGAAGAGCTCTATAGATGTATTAGCACGTGGAGCCACGATCAGAAGCTAGTTATATACATATTTACTTATGTATCTAAATATACAAAACGCAGGTATGTATAAGGATATTTAAAGTCAGTTGGCATCATACAGAAGCCAAGAATGGAGCAATTGTGGTTACAAACACACCCTGAGTCATTGCCGGCGTGGCGTCCCCAATGATGTCACGGACGGATTGAAACAAACATGTTGGTGGTTGGCATCTTGGAAAGTACCAAATAAATAAAGAAGAGATGTTTAAAACATAATTACAAATACCTACATAATAGAAAACCGAAAACTTGGAAGATTTCGAAGGATTGTGTTTGTTTCCCTTGCGGACAGGGATCTTTGTAAGTAGGTAAGGATCCGTTGTAAAAAAATATTTTATGAGAGCGAACATAAACATAACCTGTACAGTCGTTTTACAAGAATGAACAAAACGTATGTTTCTCATTAGTATTAACATGTAGCAATGTAAAGTAAAGAATCAGTTTAGAAAACTGTGTCAGGATTTGTAAGAAAGAAAACATATTAAATATTATTCATTTTATATAATTTAAGTATATTTTTTTGAAATAAATATCTTATCTTATCTTATCTTATCTTATCTTAAGTGTATAATGAAATAAATAGAATAAAAAAATAAAATAAAATCGCCTTTTGTATTATCCAAGAAAACATAACAATTTGTTTACAAGGGTCGTAAAATAACTAATAACATCTGTAACTTATTTTAATGTTGCCAGAAATGATAGATTAAATAAATAAAAAATATAACATGGGCTTTAACTAGGTATATAATTTTTTAAACGTTCTTTTTCTATTTTTTCTTAATTTGTTTGGGCACCCAAATATGAATGAAGGCTTCCTCCATGCGTCGCCACGCGTTGCGATGTAATATCAAACAATAATATGAAATGTGTACCTTTCCCCTCAGTTTGAATAAAGTTTCATTCAAAAATCCCTTTAGTGACAAAAACACCGCCGTCGCCCCACGTACGCACGGCACGTTTCTCCGGCGCAGGCGCATGGACGCAAACACGTCAAACTACATTTCCGGTAGATAAGGGATGATGCTTGACTTCCTAATGAGCCTAGAGGAACTGAGATGTCATCAGTCGTCATGCGTTTAGGGTTGTGAATGAAAATATTATTTCACAAGGATTTGTTTGTCTAAACAAAAACTTAGTGGATAGCTGACCAGTAGAACAGAACTTATTGTGACATCTGCATAGTTGTTTAGGTAAAATACATATTCTCAGAGTTCTAAAATAAAAACAAAGCTGCTTTTTCGAGATCTAATGGATAGTATGTATAGTATACATTTAACATCAAGAATAATTTTAATACAACTCTCGAATGAATGTTGCATGTAAATGTATGTGTAACATTGCCTAGAAGTCTAAATAATAAATAATTACATAATAACTATGGTGAGCTTGTAGCGCGGCGCGGACATGTACTGTCGCCGTCGTATTCCGTCTTCGTCCACGACAATAAAAGTGGCACCTGCGAAATATACCACAAAAAATGTATGTCGCGGCTCACAAATAGCCGTAAAGCAGTCTTCCATCGATCAGGCGACGGAGCTGACATATAGAGCGGCTCATAACGCAGCGCTCGAGCTCGCCACTCGCGCTCGCCACACGACCGCTCATTTACATACCATTCTTATTAATACGACACGCCGCTCCCACCGACCCACACGCTAATTAGACAATTTGCCTAAACGCATGGTGAGGGCGAAGGTCTCAACGGCCACCTTCGCCGCTGATGCAAAACGCGTCCAGCGTCCTCGGCCTTGGGCGCAGTATCGGGCGGCGCGTGACGCCGTCTTGGAGCCGAGTTAAGACATCGGCGGAATGGCTGATTCCTATTGTAATGTATGCTAAGCGCGGCGACCGCGACAATTAGGCTAGGATGTGCGGGCCACGGCCGCGGTCGTGTCCGCCGCGTCACGCTCAAGTGCGATCGGCAATTAGTGGTCGGTCGCTGCATCACTCGCTCGCCTCCTAATCACGACCGCATCTAGTATTCTCCGGATGCAGCTGCCCCACGGGATGAATGCTAATCTGCGAGAAAGAGGACAGACGTGTGACGGTGACGAACCGCCCTCGTCGATGGCACCCTGTTAGGAGATGTTAAGTGGCGTGTAGGAGTGGGCCTAGCGAGTTTTGGTGGTTGTCGGAGTTGCGGTACTTCCACAATTTCCAATTCAAACCACGTTATTAATAAGGAGAGGTCGGGCGGCTCGTGATCGGCTCGGCTCCTACGCCGCCACCGCTACACGAACAAAATACTCGAAAAAGGTAAGCGCGCGGTCGTGACGGGAATGTCGCCGATGTTATGTATTTCAGGTCGCACTCATTGTATTTTAAACCGCCATTGTTTCGTATTTCGCGCCTGCGCACAATGCACTGCGCCCGGCCGCGAGCCTCCCCGTACATCTCGCTGGCGAGGTCCGTCAAAAGGACGCATCGATCTACAAATAGTAGGTACGAAGTTATATTAACTGTAGGTTGCGCTATCGTGAAAATCAGAGACTGATGCCCGTGGAGCTTGCAAGTCCATGTCCAGTACTTACCTAACCGCATACAATGACAACGGAGGCAGGTGAAGGGGGCGCGGGGCGCGCGGGCCGCGGGCGCACGTGGCCGCCGGCTCTCCCACGGTCCGCGATTGATTAACGGTGTGGTTCACGCTAACCGCCGTCGACGTGAGAATGCTCTACGAGCTAATATGCGCTCTGGACATTCGGGCCGTGTCGCCTTCGCGTGACAAAATTGCAATGGTCGCCGGGAGCCAGCCGCGACCGGCGCCACCCGACGCCACCGCCCGCGGGCTGTCCCGCCACCGCGCCACCCGACGCCACCGCCCGCGGGCTGTCCCGCCACCGCGCGACCACCGCTAGCATGCTCAGCCGTCCACGGCACATAGACAAGATTAAGACGTGAATAGTGAAGCAAGTGACAGTGACGCTCTGGACGGTACCTCCCCATCACTTGTATCAAAAACGTATTGGCGAGGATGCCGCCTGCGTTGCCAAGATATGACGGAAGCATAACAAGTAGGCGTCTGGACTTATCCCTCTTGGAGAAGTTCCAAGTTCGCTTCGATCCATTTAAAGATACTACTTATAATTCAATGATTATATTTATAGTTTCGATGTATATAATCTTATTTCTCTTTGCAAAATTATAATATTGTTAGAAATATTATGTAAGCAACTAAATACAATCACAAGTTTGTGTCATCATCACACATATCATGCACATATCAGCCGCTCTGCGACATCATAATTAAGGCACATGTGCACTTAATCCGCATAATGAGGCTAGAAGCCGACACACGGAGGCTATCACTATCGAGGAGATGGCAATCATGCGGCGGAGGGGTAGCCGCGCTGCGATCGCGGCGCGGCCGCGACGCGGCAGCGCACGGGGCGGGCGGCGGGGCGGGCGGCGCGACGCGCGCCTGATGCCGCTCAGATAGCGCACGCGCGCCTGGGAACATGGCTCTCGGCGACAGCCCTCCAAGGTTACGAACCTGTTGGGAATACATCTCATCACCATCACGTTTCTAGCTGCTCTATACGGGAATTTACTTTAATTAAAACTAGGAATTGTATTTCAATTGCATTCTGTAATATGCTAGTAGTATGCCAGTAGTAAGTCTTAAATACCTGTCTAGTATTGTCTTTCTTGGAACCTCGGGTTTTCTGCATAAATAAATAAATTAATTGGCATTTCACATTCTTTATATACAATTATATTAATGACAACGAAACCAGTTCTATTGAATACAAATCTCTGCTATCCACTAGTCAGCTGTATATGTATGAATGAAACAAAACGAAAATCTCACGGATACAATCTCATTCATCCGCCGCCCGCGTCTCCAATTACAATCAAGCATCTCGCGGCTGCCGCGCCGCTACCGCGCCGCTACCGCGCCGCCTCCGCGCCGCTACCGAGCCGCTCATCGCATTTGATGTTGTGTACACTAGCGTGAAACTGAATTTGAAGATATCGTAATTTCAAATAGTACCTTTTTTCAGGATAGGCTTATATTTCATTCGACCTTTTCTCTGAGTTCTGTGCACATTCAATTGAAAGGAATAGAAACAGACTTAGCATATTTATATAAGCTTTACAAAATTAAACTTTACTTTCAAATGAGCATGCTTCTTCAGTCACGCTTTCTTGATTGAACACTCGGCTACAAACATTCCCGACGCCGCACCGACGCCCCATTAGCCATTCCGCGAACACCTCCGCTGACCGCTCGCATGTTAAACTGTTTCCACAATATAGCGGGAACTGCCCAATCGAGCGTCACATCGCGCCGCATCGCATCGCATCGCGCCGCCCATCTAAGGCGCGGCCATTCTTCCATTAACCCGCTATCGTCCATCTGTTAACTTAACACTCAGCTCGGCTGTTACTCCTTGGCTGATTAAATAATCTGAGATTACAGACCCGCTACTTAGTAATCTGTAGTTCTGATAAGTAGTTTTGTAGGTAGTTTTCTTTTAATATTGCAGTGCAAAATTATCGACTAAAATGGTTGCGTTTAGACTCCGGTTGCAAAGCCTAAGGCATTCTTTTAGTAATAGAATTACAGGCAAAAGCCTGTACATTACTCATTGGTCCTTATATCTTATAACGAAGGTGGTCAACTCTACCTGCCACAACGGAATGCTGGTCCAAAAAAATATAAAGCCGAAGGATCGACTCGCTAAGAATAAGAACTGTACCTGCGGCCCTACATCCTCCTACCCAGAGAGATCTCAATTACGAGCTTCATGATCCGTTTAGACGTAAACGAGATGGCACGTGAAAGTAGCTTTGATTGTACTTAGTTGTCGGGCAAGTGTTTAGAGCGCTTTATGTTTATAATTTAGTTCTACAATTGAAGTCGTTTTGAATTTGAGATAACTACTATTCTTATAGAACGTTCTTCTAGAGCAACTCTTTCTCTCTCCCTCTCTCTCTCTCGCTATTTTTTTACTGATGACAGTTTTCCCATACGGAAGAGGCTGTACCACGTCTTTGCCAGTTATTTTGCTACCAAGCACAGTGTGCAAGCATTACTGTATTCCGGTTTGAAGGGCAGTGTAGCCAGCGAATTTTTTGACGAGTGCAGTGCCGCGCAGGATTTTGCAAAACGTTCTGGGTGGTGCTGCAACAGTTGCAGGCGTATGACTTGCCATCAAGCGAACGACCAGCTCGTCTCGTCATACAGTTACATGTAAAGAAATTAAGGTTGCCATAACTTTTCTTTTTACGGTAGCTCTTTATGCGCAGATAGTAAAAGCCTCAGTTGCATTGCTGCGTTTCCATCCGCCTGTGTTGGAACTAAGGACTAAAGTCTGATGACGAATGCGCCAGTTTGGAAAGCGATGCGTGATTAGGGAAAGCCTGCCGCGCCCGCCCGCGCCTGCCTCGCCGCCGCCCGCTCTAGAATAATGATCAACTTTCAAATACTATCTTAGGTAAAAAAATGGTCAGTAAAGCCTTGGGACATTTGTCAAGGATGTTGTCAAAGTAACTTCCATTAGTTTCCAGATTCCAAATACATGAGATGCTTTCTGCAGTGAGTTGTTAACTTTTCGAATTCTATCGTTTGATGCGCTTCCGTTTTTGCTTTCAGAATGTTGTTTATGTGAAGTTGCGCAGTGTCCCATGTTTAACCGACTTCAAAAAAGGGGAAGGGTCTGTGTTCGATTGTATTTTTTTTATGTTTGTTACCTCAGAACTCCGTCATTTATAAACCAATTTGGAAAATTCTTTTTTTGGGTTGGTTTCAGTATAGCTACGAAGTGGTCCCATATAAATATCAACAATATTTGACGTTGGATTTCGAAAATACATCGAAGTCGATTTTTGTTTTTTTCTAAAAATTAATTATGTTTCTTGAAGAGTACTTTCAAAATTCCTTTTCAAATATTATGACAGCATAGGCGGCGTGGCGTGCCAGTGGCGCCAGGCGGCGTGGCGTGCCAGTGGCGCCAACGTTCCCGCACTGTGAGCGTGAAACTAACTGAGAATCCCCCCTCCTTCGTTCCAGGTCGTCACATCACGAAGCTTTATTTGTGAGCATGATGATTTTGTTGAAACTGTTCGTCGTAACCGTCTATTCTAATACGAGTAAGAATAGACGAGTTTGATAAATTCATGGAATCTCCAGGGAATTTCTTCGTTCACATTTCAAGGTGTGTGCTTCATAAGTAGGCGTAATTTTGGCCGCGCAAATTCTATCGGTTGATTATGAATGAATTGTGCATGATAACCTGCAGACTTGTCGCCAATCTGGCGATTTGAAGAACACCGAATGTGCAGGCTATCTGCTTGTGTAATCATTAAAACAGTTTGCAATATGTCAGTTAATCTGGACTACGGCGGTGGTCGGCGGACTCACCTGGAAAACATTAGCCCGTTCACGCACTAACGGATAGGAAACTATTCTGTTTCTTGCAATTATTAGCGCCTTTTACAATTTATTAGAGAACAATCTCTAAAATAGGTACCTAATTGAAAAAGTTGAAAGTGAAATACTTATTGAAAATGGCTGTCGAATGTTCCGTGACTGTTGACGGCGACGGCGGGATCGGTCGCATGTCACATACCACGTCCGCGGGTTGTTTTGTGGCGTCGTATGTTTATCGCACATTGTCATATCATGCCGCCGCTGCCGGCGAACAGTCTGCTCGTACGTATAGTTGATGACGGCGGATGTTACACCTTCTGTGTAACAAGTCAACAGACGTGGATGGTTAGGACTTTAAAATTAAAACAATTTTATTGATAATTAAAATATATTATCTAATACACACATATAATGTAATATATATATAATATTTTATTAGCAAAAAATTATACTTTCGTTTTCAATAAATGGAGAGGAATGTTTTACAAAACAAATCCAGAACTTAGAAGAGATGTTATCTGGTGGACTCCACCAGCCGCCCCGCCAAATCCTTGCCTAGTCTCTTTTCGAATGCTCCAAGTCCTCATGGGCCTAACGTCTCTAATCGTTTTAAATAATTAAAGTATGTAATCATTTCCAAAAAATGAATTGACAATTGCTGCTAATAGTCGTTAAAGAATATAAAGTAGTGTTATTTCACAATTCCACAAAAAGGACCGCAATGTTATCTATATATTAGTGTGTATTGTGTTTTAGAAAAAGCTTTTTTTTTCGAAACATTTATGGGTACTAATTAATTTCCTTTCATAATTAACAATCAGTGCCTTAACTGGGATTAGACCAGTCTTTATACTAAACCTAAATAATCTTTACCTTCTGAATCGACCGGTAGTCGGCTGCTTTGTTGTAGGTCCCGTTTGGTAAATAGCATTTGCCACAAAGTCTCTTGTTGGTACAGTGCTGCGTGGCGGGCAAACAGACAATGATGGTTCCTGGTAGCAGTGCCTTCGTCACGTGGCCGCCGCGCTCTGACTGCCGAACGATTTCACATATCTTTATATTGATACAGTCAAATTCCTGACAATTTTAAAATTCTTACTAAAATCTCGAAAAAAAACTGTCATGAACCTGTCCCCGTGTTTGGCTCTTGACTTGTTTGCTATCGTTTTCAACATTCAAAATCAACTTTTTAACATTTCGCTAACTGAACGTCCCGCGGTTGATATGTATGAGGCTCTGTTATAGCGTCTAAAGACGCATTTAATGTAAAACGTCCGCTACAGCCTTCAAAAAATATCGAGAACTGCGCGATCCGTCAAAAACAAAGACGCTCGTCATTTAAGGGAAGGCGAGTCGTGCGGCTGCGGCCGTCGGCGGCGGCGTGGCGGCGGCGCGGCAGCGGTGCGGCAGCGGCGCGGCAGCGGCCCGCGGACGAAACGTATCGATACGCTGATGGAAGTTTTAGGGACATATAAAATACGGAGTCATTGTCTTTTTTGCGCGTTCAGTTTGCGCGCGCGATCGCTGCGGAATACCAACGAGGAGCCGCCGCGTCGGAATGCGACGATCGACGCGCGCCGCTCGCGGCTGCCGCTCGTCCAGCGCAGCGGCGAGCGCAGCTGATGACTTTACTACTGACGGATACTCAACTTAGGTTTCTCGAAATACCACGGACCTTGACGAGCTTGGAATATTCATAGCGGTTGCACTGTTGAGTCTCACTGAAACCTCGTCGTGTAGGTTCTACAAAGTCATGAACAAGGACCTGTGTTGTACTATTAATTATTCTGTGACTGTGCCAAAGAAACAAGTTCATTATTGTATATTATCCTTTAGTTGAACAATTTTTAAAATTGTATTACAGTACCTATCTGTGACGCTAACGTCAGCATTCGTTCATACATCAGCTCATCAAACTGAGTTCCAAAACTGCGAAGACTTCGGGAGGAAAAAACTGTCATTCAATGCCCTACGTCCCATTACGACAACTCAACCTCCACCGTATTCCAATGTAGTAAAGTCTAATATAGAAGTAGAATTGACACCATCAACGGTGCATGTTAATGTTCCTCTCAAGTGTTCGGACATGGATTTGCTTAGATACAGATCGTGATGATGCGAATGGATCCGAGACATTGATTTCTTTATCAGTTTCTTTGTGTGATACGTTCGCATTCGACATTAAACAGATATTATGGCGTTGTTATAAATTAGAAGAATTAGCGAATGTTGCTCACTTCTTCAAATATTTCATTTCTTTATATAACCTCACGGGTCCTATATGTACCTACTTTAACATAATGGTGTTTTTTATGAAACCTATGACATCCAATTTTCTATTCTTTCCTCTGTCTTTAACATTTGGACAATGAACTTAGTGAGTTTGTGCATGTGTGAGTTCTAGTAAGTATCTAGTTATGGAGTATTGTGAGAGAAGCGCCGGCTCTCGGCCGCCGGTCGGCGGTCGCCGCTGCGACTGCCGTCGCGCAGGCGGTGCCGCGGCCACGGCTCTCAAAGTTCTAACAGTGGAGATGTTGCTATTGCACAGTGCCTAATAGTAAACGCCAGACTCAAAAGGGACTACAAAACTATCGATTGCATAATGTATAGAGCAGGTATTGCACTCTTACATTGTTTGTTCTCAGTAATGAGATATTTTTTACGAGTGGAAGGCAAATGTGCTTCTAAATGAATTATGTTCTGCATCGGAGTTTTTCTTTCTATAAAATGTAAAAAACGATGATTTGAAAAGTTTTTTGTAAACAATCGTCATTATTCATGGCTGAATAGTTCCGTAAAGTTCTGTTCTCGTATCGGTTGCTGTTTCAGTCGATGGCTCTTCATTTCTTGCTTATTTACAACAAAATATTTTTTCTGACTGTTACTACAAAAAGTAGAAAAAAGTGTTTCCATCATACACCCTATTATGATAATGACGCTATATATCTAGGTCATTAACTGTTCAATGTTAGTCTCTTACATATAAATAGGCCTCATTAATATTTATTCTTTCTTATCAATTAGTGAGACGTATTCTTTGACTTTCTTATGGAGTTCCAAATCCAAAAAGTACTTAGAAAACTTTGAGCATCGTGTCATGTGGAGGCAGACAAGAAATGCACGTCCTCATTAGTCATTCTGCGCTCGTCTATACAATATTTATGTCACTCAGCCGCGTTTTTAGAGCTGCGCCTGCGCCGCCTGTCTCCACACACCACACGCACACACGCGCACACGCGCCGCATGTATACCTACAGGTGTACACGTACGGAGCTACGTGTCCACTTTGTTTTCGGTACCGAGTAGCAACTGTATTTTGGATGTAAAGTTCAGTTGTTAGAACAAAGAGCGAACGTTGCGAGTTCCTGGTTGCAAAAGTGTCGCGATTTCTTCGTTGTTATTGGCGTTAGTCGAGATGTATCCACTCATTTTGGAGCGTGGCTTTAGAGCTCGCGTTATACAATGTAGAACTAATAATTGTAAGTTTAAATGCTTTCCACTGAGATGATTCATATGTTTCCAGTTTTGTAGGAATGGTAGTTACAGTTTTTAGTGACGATGTCGATGTGACTTGGCAACAGAAAAGCTGAGATAGATTATTGAGGGTTGGTAACCAGAGAGTGTGTATAAAATGAAACAGAGCGAAGGCGTCCACGAAATGTAATTTCCAATTAAAATTCAAAGCAGTAACAGAAGTGAGCATTTTCTTCCTAGTGAAATGGTTGTTCATGTTAGCCGTAAAACAGAACAAATTATTCTATACATGGTAAGTACATTGGAATGGTCATTGTTCGTGACGGCGGCTCGTTTCTCGTTTCTCGATGTATTTCGTGGACCGTGAATATCGGCTCGGTGCCGTGCCGGGCCGGCGGCGGGCCGGCGGCGGGCCGGCGGCGGTCGCGGCGGTATCGAACGATTTACTAATATTGAGTTCCTGCACGGTGCAAAAAACCTCATGCGATGAGCGAGTATGTAGATTACCTAATTAATCTGTGACTGTTACTGCGAAGTCTAGGGGTGGTCACTCGTACCTTTAACAGTCAATAGATATTGTTACTAACTATTCATTATTCATAGAATAAAATAATAATTAGCAAAGTTACATTACAAACTAGAAAAACTACTTAATGCAAAAAGTTATCATTGCAAAGCTTGTTTCATTATTCACATTGCGCATTGGCATGTGTGATGCAAAGAGGATGCAAATGAAAATCAAACCTCAGCCAATCCCAACAATTTGAGCTATGTACGTTCTTTATACACTACTCTAGTCTTCTTTCTTTTATTTGGGTTACCTTAAAATGCTAGTTTCTTATTTTTAACTCGGAAGTAAAGAAATATTGATAATTTCAAGTTTAAAAGTTCTTTATTCAATTTTGGCATCGAAGACGCACTTATGAACGTCAATTGTTACAATGACTACCAACGTATCGGAAGAAGAACCACTACTCGGAAGATACGGCAAGAAACTCAAGGGTATTTTCTTTTGAACTTTTATTACTATATTTTAAGTTTGTTTTTGACAATATTATGTTCATTATGTGCCAGTTGGGTACTTGGCAGAAGCGAAATGTTCCATGCATTTTTGTCTTCTATGTAATTACTAACGGTATCTATTAGCAGGTATGCTTTTTGCATTAGAATATTTTTCACACGCGATTTGAATTTATTTTATGTGAGCACTGATAAGTATATTTGTCAGCCCTAGTGAGAAGTCTAGTGTTGTTCGGCTGGTTAGAGCCTGCGCAAGCATCGGTTTGCAAGCGCGCGCCGCGCCGCCACGCCGCCGCGCCGGCGCCGCGCCATCGCCCCGGCGATGATCGATGCGCTGTAATCGCACATTTCGATAATGCCAGCCGCTACTGCTTAGTTGGAATTATAATTGCCGTTGTCCGTGGAACAATGCCCGGTCATTGCCATGGATTGCGAAGATAAACAAACCTCATCACAATTTAGGTATATTTAAATATATGATATACTCGTATGAATTCGTTTTATCTCTATACAGCAGTCAGGTACCTTCTTGAACGTCACCATTTTCGTGCAGTTTAGGGGTAGGTAACCTATATCGAAAAGTTATTCTGTAATCTCAGTTTTATTACGTAGTAATATTTAGTTTTCTTTGGTTTTATGCTGAATTCGTAACACGAATAAAACAAAGTGTTGAGATTGCCTAGCGCCTCGTGCGTCTTCCAATTTGACTAAGCGCTGATTTGCTAATCCTTAAAATTATTTAGCTGGATAAACTACATAAAATGTCTTATACTTAGTACATATTCATTTTTAATTTTCTATAAGATATAACTCATCGCCATCCCACCGCACCGTCGGCGTCGCGTCGCGTCGCGTCGCGTCGCGTCGTCGTGTAGCGTGGGCTCCATAGCTCCGTAGTCAGTCACCTGCCGCGAACACTTTCCTTGACGTCGTTGATCGACTTTCATGTATTTTTCTTTTTTTGTTAGTCTCTAAGGTATTTATAATTTGGGCCTCTGATAATTTTACTTCGATGTACCTTTATTATTGCCTGAAATAAAATTATATTATTATTATAACTTTTTTACAATGCAATTGTCTTACTTAGGTACAGTAACAGACTACATGTGACCGCATGATGTCGTAATTACGATACCGGATAGTAAAAAACAGGCATCAATTGCTCATTATGGCCACACAATATTTAACTAGCACACTGAATTTTAAACTCATGACTAAGACTAAAAAATCGAAAACTATATAAAAGGCCCAATTGGCTAAAGTTGGTATCCGACATTTTAATAAGTTTGTACGGTCTGTTGGTGTCGTACAGTTTCAATGATAGAATAAAAGTCGGTCGCAAACTGGGGAATTTAGGCCGCGGGCGCGTTAACTGCACTTGCGGCAAAACGCGGGGTTCAACTTACAGCTTGCTCCGTACAAATTTATTAAAAAAATACATAGTAGGTAGGTAAGTACCTATTAGAAAATATGATGAAACTGAAAATCATCCATAAGTTATTAACTCATAGTCACTGCACGCTGTCCGCTAATTGCAGACAGGTCAGGGGTCCGCCGGAGCAGGCGGCAGGCATTGTGCACCCGCTACTGGCATGTTCCAGTCACTCGCGCTAGTAGCTCGACCCACTTGTACCAATAGGTACTGCATATAGCCAGTTGTAACCGTAGGCGGCTGCCATTGTCTGCAGGATCTCTGTTAGTTAATGAATAGTAAATCAGTACGAATTACATAATGACTTGTGTGAGTGGTTAGGTATTAGTTATTATTTAAATCAGTTCGCTTTATGCAAGTTGTGCTTGTTTTGTAATAACCGCTGCTAAGCGGTATTCTCTTAATTAAAACGGAATATTGTATTCAGCGGATGCATCGTTTTTTGTTCACTATTTATTTATTGCTGGCTGATGTTTACATCTAATATGTATTTAGTCGTCTAATGTAGGTACTAATAAAATTACTTCGTCTGAGGTCGATACACATTTCGGACAATGTCACTGCAGTAATTCAATGAGCATCGCTTTTTCCTCTCACAATGTTGGTCAGCCACCAGGCTCATAAGAAACACGTTGACAAGTGGAAAAGGAACAGTGCGTAAGGACGCCACCTATCGCGAAGATGACGAACCATCCGCACACAGACGCACGCGCATAAATCCATCGCGGGCACACACGCGTCCGTCAGCTGTGACATCACTTACCTCGCAATGTCTACTTACGACGACGACGACCGAAGTGGACCAGGAAATGTTGATCCTCACGCCTCCGATGATCGACTGTACGCGATGAGGATGTTCTGTGAGCTCGGGGAGCTCAAGTTACACGGGACGTGTGCACAATGAACAAACTCAAGTGCTAGCCGTGCAAGTGAGTGCCATTGTTTTTCATGTGGCGCGTTTTTTGTTTGCGTTTCGGCGGCAATCGGCGGCCAATGGCGAGCGTACAGCGTGCCGATTGGCGGAGAGCGCGTGGGCGGCACCGAACGCGAAATCTTCGCGCCTTTTCGCGATACGTTCGACGTTCGAATGTTTGTTTTTAGGATGCGTTCCATTTTCAAAATTGTCATGGTTTCGATCCCATTGATACGCCTCAGTCGGAGCTATTACTTTGTATGAATTCCCATTGGTCGTAAGCTAATAATTACCTTATTGAAGGTGGTACGTCAGTAAAAGAAAAAATCGCGGCAAGGTATTATAATTTATACTAAAACGAAGTTGGTATATTCTTACATAAAATGTACATAGGTATTCTATGTAAATAAACATTTTATGTTTGTGCATAAAAATAAAATCGTGCATTTCCTTTTATCTAGGGAACCAGGAACCATGAGGACCAAACACCCAGACACAAAACTGGAAAACAAAAAAAGGCTTACGCTTTTTTTCTTTGCACAAACATTTGTGCCATCGCGGGAATTGAACACAACCTCATGTATGACATTTGACCCAAACCACTTAACAACAGAGGCTGACAAATTATAATTTACTACATCACACCTACTTTAAGGGTCCAAGCCAAACCGTAATCTATGATTCACAAACGAACAACCCGTGCCCTAGATAAAGTTCGCACAGGGCAGGTACCTACTACTTATCATCTAACACGTCGGTTTCTACTCGTAGTAACGCGAATTTTGCTTGGGGAAGTGTCAAATCGTTCTTATCTAAAGTCAGTGCTATTTGAGTATTTTATTTAACTGTCAGTCAAATCGTTCTTATCTAAAGTCAGTGCTATTTGAGTATTTTATTTAATTGTCAGTCAAATCGTTCTTATCTAAAGTCAGTGCTATTTGAGTATTTTATTTAATTGTCAGTCAAATCGTTCTTATCTAAAGTCAGTGCTATTTGAGTATTTTATTTAATTGTCAGTCAAATCGTTCTTATCTAAGGTCAGTGCTATTTGAGTATTTTATTTAATTGTCAGTCAAATCGTTCTTATCTAAAGTCAGTGCTATTTGAGTATTTTATTTAATTGTCAGTCAAATCGTTCTTATCTAAAGTCAGTGCTATTTGAGTATTTTATTTAATTGTCAGTCAAATCGTTCTTATCTAAGGTCAGTGCTATTTGAGTATTTTATTTAATTGTCAGTCAAATCGTTCTTATCTAAAGTCAATGCTATTTGACTATTTTATTTAATTGTCAGTCAAATCGTTCTTATCTAAAGTCAGTGCTATTTGACTATTTTATTTAATTCTCGGTCAAATCGTTCTTATCTAAAGTCAGTGCTATTTGACTATTTTATTTAATTGTCAGTCAAATCGTTCTTATCTAAAGTCAGTGCTATTTGATTATTTTATTTAATTCTCAAAGGGTAAGATAGCTAATTATACGTTACCATAAATAAATATTTTGTAAATTTATTATTTTTCTCAAAAACTAAAGATTTTCTTCTATAGTTTACTTTGGGGGTAACATTCCTGGTGGGAAATAGGGTCGATTAAGACCATGTTGATTTTTTTGACAAAATAATTATGTAATTTTACTGCCTACCTGTATCTATTTGAAAAAGAGCAGTTTTTATTTTCTCAAAAATGCACCCGATGTTTCTTCGAGCAAATTTTCTCACGGCAAAGTAAAAGGTCCTGAAGGTCCTGAAAGAAAACCCTGAAAGCCCCAAAATTTTGCCACACCCTATATAGTTGAGGAGGGTGCTGGTTGATCAATCTTCTTGCAGAAAGCAGCTGGTTCTCATGGCACAGGGCTGTCGACCCTCGCTCCGGGAGAGGCGCCGCGTCGCGTCGTGAGGACGCCGCGCGGCGCGACGCGCGCGGCGCACGACAATGCTATAAATAACGCGCTACTTGGGTGTCCCAGAGATGCTGTACCTAATGGGAGCTATGGGAACTTACGAACATACATCCTAAACTTGTCTGATGATAGATCGAGCATCAGATCTTAAACTAAGATGTACTTGCAGGATAGCGACATGCTTGTCAACAAAAAGAACGTAAGACATATATTTTTAAGTTTGCAAAATATAACTCCGCAATTGAACTCTTGCAGGTAAGTGCTCTGACCACTAAGCCAGTGGAGCCCCCAAAATCGCATCGGTGAAGCATGATTGCTCATAAAGAAACTGTATAATTGTTAGAATAACTAGGTACCTACCTATTCATGATATTTAGGGATTGTCAGTATTGTAATTTTGTTTCTTTACTGCTAATGCACAGATTATGTCAAAATGGGTTCAAATTAATTAGAAATAAATGAAGTAAAAAAACGTTAAAATGCACGAAACCCAATAGTTGTTTAAAATTGATTGACTAGCACACCAGCGCCAGTGATGGTAGAGTTACGTAAGTAATAGTTTGTATTGTTTGGTAGAGTCATCCACTAATTCTCACAACCACTAACTACTGCTAACGCTGATAAATAAATTATACATTTCTATTAATTATTTCTCGATACAAATCGATGATATTTTATTCAAACAAAATCACAAAGCTCTTAGATCTTCACCTTTGGTAAATAAACCAGAGCATCGAGGCGGAAAGTATTGCAAATTGCTTTTATTTAGTTGTCGTTTGTGTAGCGGAGGTAGGATCCGTAATCCAAACTTAATGACGGCTGTAGGAGGGTTTGCTTATGCAAAGGGCACTTCACTCAGCTTCCGCGCAAATAAAAATAAAAGCTTTCGACTGCCGATGCCGGGACTCTTTCCGGCGTGGCGCTCAGGCGCGGCGCGGTGGGTAACAGGCTGCTTCCTAATAAAAATCTAGAATGAGGTAGAGAACCTTCTACCAAAAGCTGGAACCTTGGTAGGTAATCACGTCAATTTCTAAACTCTAAAATAAGACATTTATAAGGCCCAACGATCACACACAAAGATCCTGGCCCCTAACTAGGGATCCCTGTATCTAGGGAACCAGGAACTACGAGGACTATGGTCCCACAATATCCAGACACGAAACAAATGCTTGCGCTTTTTTTTCTGTGCACAAACATTTAGGTTCCGTCGCGGGACAAATGTTTGCCAACCTAGGCTCAGGTCGGCTCGAATCTCATACAAGACTGAGGTTGCGGGTTCGATTCACATTAATCGTATATTGCCACTTATAATAAAAACCCCTGTTTTGTTCTGTAAGACTCAGCAATTGTAGATTTTTAACACTGAAAAGGTAATCAGGATTGTTATTAAGCTCTCAGACCAATCTATACTATACTTTATCGAATTAAAAAAAAACAGTATGTATATTAGTATTTAGCATAAAAATACGTACCTAAGTGTTGTTTGTATTTCTGTCTCGTGTTTTATTATGGATTTCATTTAAGAGTAGGTAAACTATACGTGTACAGAGAGAAGTAGAATATATGTAAACTATATATTCTACTTCTCTCTGTACTTACGAAATTTTGTGGATATTAAGTACTCATCCAAACACTACTACAGTAACAAACGAAATTGCAATACCTATTAAAAGAAAACATTTATCCCATACTGCGCAATATCAAGTAAAAAAAGTCGTAGAACAAAAGTTGTTAGATTGTAGTGTATTTGCAAACTCTTCAAAGACATGATCAAGGTATTCAGCGCTAACAACAAGTGTTACACAAATCAGCGACGCCCGCGTGCGCCGCCGCCGCGCCGCAGCCGCGCCGCAGCCGCGCCGCCGCGCTGCAGCCGCGTGGCGATGACGGCGACTCAACGGTTGCTGTCACAGCGCGATTCGCGAGCTCGAGAGGTGGTGCCACCTCCCTTTTCAAGAGTGGCGTGTCCTCGCCTGCCTGCTGACGAAGGTAGATATAAGTTACCTTGCATGTAGAGATCAAGACGACTTAAAGGGAATTTGTTTTCAGGATTAATGGTCCAAATAGAATATTGCTGAAAAAACAGACATTTTGCATTTTTTATTGTTGTAATATTAAAGAATTATATTATATGATATTATAACATTTCACTTTTACTTTTAAAGTTACCATTGAGCAATAAATGACACGAAATCGAAGTTAGCTTTATCGAAGTACTTATGAATACCATTCCGAAATATCGAAGTCCATACTTCGAAACGAACCAGCGCCAATTAACTCAGGATACTATTTACAATTCATATCGCGACCACTCGACACCTGTACTCGCCTCTACCTCTACTCGCGGTACTGCGGTCATTGTCGCATTTATTTGCTGCTGAAACATCACGCCACCTGCTGCGTGCCGCCACGGGTTCCACGCGCAACTATTATACAAAATTATATAAGTTATATATGACTCGTTAACTTTCACATCAAAATTTTTCAGTCGATTTTGGTAGGCATTATCGCACTTACAAATGTTAAGTTTATCTTAATGACTTGACTGACTTCGCCGCTGTTCGGACAAAGAACAATGCCAAAGTTACAGATGATTCATTAATCATGGATCAAACGAAGTGTGATAGTGAGTCGATTGGATATGAAATCTTTCAAAACCCTCTCCTTCGAAACATACCTACTCGCTACACATTTAATGGTATATACATCATCCGTCAGGAGAACTTTCAAGAAACTAGAGGTATTTTGTTACATATTTAAATTATAAAATTACGAAAATCTGTTGTAGCAATATTGATGTCGAACAGGCTCGCAATATCTCCAACACATTATTGTAATCGACTCCTAATGAAAGCTTTTCTAGACGAAGCGTAAAATCAAAGGTATTTGAAATCAGTAATGATGAGACGCGAGTAATGAGGGCTATAAAGGAGAAAGGCTATAAACTGTCTTCCAGGAAGACGTCGCCGCTAGTTTGAGGCCGCTGACATGCCATGCGCCAATAGAAATCGTGTTGTGACGTCCGCAGCTCGATCCGATCCTGAGAAATTACTTGATATTCCTCCAGCGTCAGTAGAAAATGACAGCGATGGCCATCGGACGACACAATAATCACAAATCTGTATGCAGCGTGTATTGACCAAACCCTACGTGCCGATACAGTGCCCGGCACCTGGAATGGAAATCTACAAATAGTCATTAAATGAAGACATTTTAATGGCACTTGTTGGAGTGTCAGTGAAGGACAAATAAGAAACCTACAAAAATGTTCATTTCCTACATTGATATATTATATTAGATATAGCACAAAAAGCAGATTGATGCAGATCTATCGTTTCCAAGTGTGTAGCTAGAAGAGGCACGCACTAAAATATTATTTTGAAGTGCTGTATGATAAAGGTTTAATGGGAACTGATTAAGCACTATAAAGCAATTGAAAGCTTCTCAAAAATACTGTAAAACTTGTGTAGAATCACGCGTGTCCAATTAATTGAGTCAATGATCATGTCGTCCGTTTCCAATGCAAATTGCGCCTAAAGAGCACGGTGAAACCACGGCACCCCGGCACCCTTTTACCTCGGCGCGGCACCCCGACACCCGAGTGAATGACGGATCCATTACTTTTGCTGCCGAGTGTACTCGAAGCTGTTAATGGCCTCCCTTTGATTTCGACTGCTTGTGAACATTGTGAAGTTAAAACCAATTTTAATTGAAAGAAGTTATAGAGCTCTTAAAAGAATGGTTACGTGAATCTCTATGTTCACATCTTCAAATATAATGTGGCTCCAGCAATTCAAGAAAGTATACTATGGACAAAGGGTCTGCTCCGCATTATATATTATCATAACTTACAACCTATTATGCAGATAATACGAGTGCATTCCTAAGGCGACGAGCGCGACTCAGTCCCGCTGGCTCGTGTGCGGAGTGCCTCACATTCACCAGATGAATTGCCCGTGTCGGGAGGCCTTTGCCCATCAGTGGGGCGACGCAGGTTGATATAGTAATATTTATTTATTAATTGAACGCCACGATGTACATTATTAAAATTAAATGTTACTTAATTCTAGTAGGTACATGGTTAATGCTATCGTAATCATAGGCGAATATAATAATAATAAAATTGGCCATAAGAGTCTCAAGTATTTATGCAATGGTGTAATGGTGCCTAACTTACTCCGTGAAGATTGCATTTTGCTGACCTTTCTTGGCGTCGCCGGCGTTTAATGTACACCAGCACAGCCCCTGCGGGCTGTCCTACGACCGATCAACAAGATGCACCCCTCCCGGAGGCACTTTACACCGAAAAAACTTTAATGTTCAAATGTTATGCAACACTACTTACTTATGTATTTATTCATTTACTTGTTTAATTCTATGTTTGTGTGGGCCCGAGACTGCTGCAGTTTGAGGAAGTTTCCGTTTTTGTGACTCTAAATGCTGGAAGTCTCTTTTCCCACCTCTACACAGACTTGAAAGAAAAATTAATTTTAAAATGAAGTTTAAGAAACACGTACTTGACTTACAAAAAAGTACATTATTTCTATAAATGATTAAGTATTCTATTAATTATATTTTTTCCTACACCCTGGCAGGGTCACCATATGGGGCGAGAACTAATGATACGACTAGATCCAATGAAAGTAGGTTTTATTCTGTTATAAAATATACAATACACATGGGTTAGTAGCTACTAATATAGGTTAGTAAGTAGGTACATATATCATAAAAGTAATAAAATGAATAAACCCTCAAATGTAATTGTTTGATGGTGCTTGGTAAAAATGATAGAAATACATATATACCTACTGTCTTTACAACCGAATAGTAAGGTTTTTGTTCATAGCAGGTGAATTCTCCTACAACTACAGGTGTGCATATAAAAACAATAAGACAACTAGCCGCGCAGGCGCAGGCTGGGCTTGCAGACCTAAATAACAAATGTAGGGACACTCAAAGCTAACCTGACATTTAATTTATTTGTGATGACTGTGAAATTGTTTGACAACAACCATGATACGAGTGGTAGGTAGGTCCCAGTACACTCGCACAGCAATAAACGTAAGCTGAATACTCGCACTCACCAAGCAAGTTTTCGTCCCCCTTTCATTTGTTAATTTAATATCGCGTAAATCTGTGATGAACTTGAACAGATCTTTTGCAAAGCATCGTTACCATTTTGTGTAGTAGTGGCTTCGATCATATATGATCGAAGAGTAGCGGTAGTCCATACAAAGGTTATCTGTAAGATTGCGCCTGAAGTGATAAGACCTCCAATATTATTACCCTAGATATAGTTTCTCTTTGTTTGTGTATGTGGTATACAATAACGAGTTCTTGTGTTATATTCTATTCAGTAAAATATTTGTATTATATTGACTTGTGTACAACATAAAGCGGGACGGCGTTTGAAAACCCACTTTTCTCCAATTCAATCTATAGGTATATTTGATTTCATAAAACAATTTCATTTCATTTAAGCTCTTATATTATGTAGTTCTGAAAATATGCTTCCTGCCATAATACAAAGGAGTTTCCTTTTGTTTAAAACGATGAACAATGTTGTGTGTGCAACATAGGGGTCGTGATATCGGTCACCCTTCTGTCGAAGCAGCGCCTCGCCGTCACGTCGCGGCCGGTGCTGGTGCCGTGCCGGAGCCGTGCCGGAGCCGTTGGCACTGTGGAGCTTCGAGCCGCTTGCGTCCGCGCCCCTGCTAATAGAGTGTCAATCAATCACTCGTTGCGCAGTCGCGTGTCGATTTAATGAATTGTCGATAAACAAACGACGCCTTTCTTTCTACATCTCTTTGATCGCAACGCGACCGACCGACGTGGGAATCGCTCTGAATGACGCTGCGGGAGCTGATTATATCGATATTAAAGGGTTATCGATGTGTGTAGCGCGCCCTTAATTATCCGTTAAATGTCAATATTTGTTCGGAATGGTATATTTTGCAAACTCCTATCGCATTACCGCAATTGTTTGCACAACTACCATTGTTTTAACGGCTGTAGGTAACCAACAGTGTAAAGAGCTTTTTGAGAATTTCAATAAGTTTTTTTGAATACTTTAAAGGGTGTGGCCTTTTTTAACCGACTTCAAAAAAGGAAAAGGTTCTCTATTCGATTGTATTTTTTGATGTTTATAAATACAGAGGGTGCATAGTAGCCAAAGAACTACAGAATATAAAAATTAAGCTAGCAAAGAAAAATGTTGTTATATATTTTATACTCCTGACATTTTTTAACTGATCATAATAATTATGATTGTTACAAATTAATTATATTTTTATTTATTAACTTTTTCTCCCCTTTGTGGGATTTGAATTTAATTATAATTGTGACATTACGAATATTATATTCTATTATTTTATTTTGACATTTTTATTCTAAATTTCATATTGAATTTAATAATAATAATTATTATGATTTGACTTGTAAACCCTGTTTATCAATAAATGAGTATTTGAGTATTTGTTTCTGTACCCACCATTCAGGTTCCAAGTGCAAATAAATGGAAAACATCTAGTGCCAGCCAAATTGTTAAAAATAATGTTTCTTTTGCACAAATCTTAAAAGGAGCGCAGCCTAAACTACAATCCCAACCGCAACCTAAGCACCCAGGCTCGGATGTGGATGAAAAACTTAATAAAATCTTACATCTTATGACTTCATTTGACGAGCGTTTAAAGAAACTTGAAACTAGCACCAAAACAGCTACATCAAAACAATTAAAATGACTATTTCACTAAAAATTATGGCAAGGAATGCAAATGGGCTCCTTCAGCATCGGCATGAACTACAGGCAGTCCTATCAACAGACAATATTGACGTGTGTCTTATATCCGAGTCCCACTTCACCAGAGAAACTTATATCCAAATCAAAGGCTATAAAACATACCATGCGTTGCATTCCGATAACACCGCTAGGGGAGGCAGTGCGGTCGTAATAAAGGAGAACATCTACCATTATGAAGAATATAAGCATGAAGAACAACATATACAAGCCGTAGCTGTTTGTGTCAAAACTAAACGCTATCCTGTCACTATATCAGCCATATATAGAAGGGTGAAAAGGGTCCTTAAAGGTAGGCAACGCACCAGTAATGCCCCGAGTGTTGCAGGTGTCCAAAGGCGACGGTAACCGCTTACCATCCAGGCGGGCCGTCTGCTTGTTTACCTATTAGTCATATAAAAAAATATATATATACTGTCCACCAAAGTATGCACTGAAAGCTGAGCAGTACAGGGGCTTTTTAAAAGCACTTGGTAACAGATTCTTATTGGGAGGTGACTTTAACGCTAAAAACACCTTTTGGGGGTCTAGACTTACCACAACTAAAGGAAAGGAACTATTACGTGCTGTCAGAGATTTGAACTGTAATGTTATATCCACCGGAAAACCGACCTATTGGCCGACTGATCCACAAAAAATTCCAGACCTTATAGTTTTTTTTTCAAAAACATATCATCTCGCTTCCCTAAAATCAAAGAAGGTTATGATCTTAGTTCAGACCACTCACCTATAATGTTAACTCTTAGCGAGACTATTGTACAGAGAGAAAATAACCCCACATTGGTAAATAAAAATACGGACTGGGCAAGTTTTAACCTAGATTTGGACTCTATGATTGATTTGAAAGTTCCACTAAAAACTCCACAGCAGCTAGATGAGGACGTAAGAAAATTCATAGCAAATATTCAACAATGTGCTTGGAAAAACACGCCCGAGATCAAAATAAGAAACAGAAGTAACTGTTATCCCAAAGAGATTAGAAACCTAATATCTACAAAAAGGAAACTGAGACAAAAATGGCATACAACTAGAGCTCCATAAGACAAAAAAACTGCTGAATAATCTAACAAAAAGGCTTAGGAGGGACATTCGGAGGTTCAATGATGAGACTATGGATACTCATCTAAGTCAACTTACGTGTGATCGCACAACAGATGGAAAACGACAACAAACCTTAAAAAACCTATAATACAGATCCCACCAATAAAATAAGCCAATGGAAGCTGGGCCATTAATAATGAACGAAAGGCAATTAGATTTGCAGAACACCTGGAGCAAATCTTCCAACCAAATGAAGACAGCACAGATGTCGTTTTGTTGGATGAAACGTTGAATCACGAATTAGAAATAAGACTCGTCACTCCAAAAGAGGTACACAACGAGATAAAAAAACTGAATCGAAAGAAATCTCCTGGATACGATCTTATTACTGGAGAAGTTTTGCAAAACCTCACGCGTAAAGCCATAGTAAAACTTACCACCCTTATCAATGCCACGTTCAGACTCCGACACGTACCTGGTTTGTGGAAAGCTGTCGAAGTCATTATAATAGCCAAACCTGGTAAACCACCCAATGAAGCCACATCATACAGACCAATATCTCTGTTACCAATCTTGTCGAAACTATTTGAAAAACTACTGTTAAGACGAATGAAGCCCATCATAGAAAAGAAAAACCTGATTCCTGATTACTAATTCGGATTTAGACAACAACATTCTACAATAGATCAAGTTCATAGAGTCACCAACGTCATAGAGAAAGCATTAGAAGAAAAAATTGTTTGTTCTACGGTCTTTCTGGACGTAGCACAAACATTTGACTAAGTATGGCATAAAGGCCTAATTTACAAAATAAGAAATATGCTTCCACATCAGTTTTCAGATCTCTAATCATATTTAACACAAAGAATGTTTAAAGTACGACAAGACGATGCTTATTCCGAACTTAAGCTAATAAGAGCTGGAGTACCACAGGGGAGTGTTCTAGGTCCGGTCCTGTACCTATTGTATACTTATGATATCCCATTGCTAGAAGACAACACCATTGCAACCTTTGCAGATGACACAGCTATTATGGCCACGGGGGTCACTCAAGAGAAAGCAGTGGAAAAGGTTCAAACAGCCATCAACACCATCTTTGATTGGAAGAAAAAATAGAAAATCAAACTGAATGAATCAAAATCGATTCACATAGATTTTACGAACAAAAGACCAAACTATCAACCGGTGTTAATAAGCAATAAAGCGATACCGTACGAAAATACAGCCTACAGTCCGTCAAATCTAAGAAGTACCGTTTGACAGTTCTGACAATTGAATGATAGGGATGGGATGAAAAAATCGATTACTATAATATCCGAACTTTAAGAGATCGATTACTATAATATCCGAATTTTAAGAAATCAATTGTTATAATTAAATAAAAGAAATGTTTAGGATATTTTTTTATTCACTACTAGTACTAGTATCGTCGTCTTCGTCATCATCGTCATTTAAATTAATGACCAGTTGATTGTCCATTACATTATCAAAGTGTACGTCTCTTTCGAAGTCGTTCATTATTATTTTCTTTGTTTTTTGTACTACTTTACTCCAATCTTCCTGTGTAACTTGGGCACATGCTTCCTTTAATAAACCTTCCATTTTCTTGACACTGAAGGGTGGTTTTGTGTTGTGTCTTGCTGCATAACCTGTAAAACAATAATGTAACGATTTGATAGCAGACGAAAACCATTGTTTAAATTATAAATGTTAGAAGTACTCGTGTTATTATTATAATATTATAAAATATTACCTTTAACTTGGGCCCAAATCAGTTCAATGGCATTATATTGGCAATGGTACGGAGGAAGTCGTATGACTTTGTGCCCGTGCTCTTCGGCCAATTGGTCAATTACATATGTCGGTTTTGGTGGTTTATGCAATTTCACTAACTGTAATAATTCAGCTTTTAATAGTGACATGTCGGCATCCACTCCTTTTCTTTGCAGCCATGCCACCAAATCTGCTTTCTTATTGGCTGACGTAGGTGCTTTATCAATTTGCACAGAGTGGTATGGGGCATTATCCATTATAATTGTGCTGTTAGGAGGGATATTCTGTAATAAATTTAAGAACCACTCTCGGAACCTTACTGCGTCCATTTCTTCATGATACTCTTTAGTGCTTTTGGATTGGAAAGCTAATAAAGAGTTTTCCACGAAGCCTGTAGACGCTGACCCAGCATGGCATATTATGAGGCGTCCACCTTTTCCTATCGGCACCTTCGAGCACGAAGCTTCAGAATCATCAGTCCATGTTTTCGGCACAGAATGGTTGGAATTTAGCCAGGTTTCGTCCAAAAATATTACATTATCCCAGTTTATAATTTGTTTAACTTCGCGCAGGAATGTTAGTCGCTGCATAATTATGTCATGTCGCTCCATAACAATTTTTCGTTTGTCAACTTTTTTGTATCTGAAGCCAATTCCTGTTATTACCGTTCTCAACGACTCTATGCTTCCCTTATACAGCCCGGCATCTTTTAAAGTTGCACATAACTTTGCCAATGTTGGAAATTCGCCTCTTGTAAAATACCCGTATATATGGTTTCTAATAGCATGACTATCGAATTCATCGATGCCTGTCACAGGTTTATTTCTTTTTCGTTTTTTCGGTGTGTGAAGTACGTTACTGTCACTCCCCGAAGGCCCATATTTTTCACTTAATATTTTGCCAACGGTGCGGCTACCAATACCGAGAGCTTCACCGACGCGATCCCGAACTTGTGTAACTGGCAGTAGAAGTCCACCATTTTGAGATTCACGCTCAAAATACTCGTGTAATTTCACCACCAATTCACGAGCCTGGCTGTTCAAAGTACGTCCTCTTTTCGACATTATTAATAAACACTTGCTTAGTTCGGAGTCCAGTATAAATATTGCCAAGGTAAACGGATAAAGAATGATCAGTCCAGAAAAGTAATAGCCAAGTCACAAATTGTAAAACACAAACGAGAAAGCAAGTACGCGCACAGTCAGCTTCCAAGATGGCGAGAGACTGCTGACGCCGAACCGACCGAGCGGACCGCGTGCGCTTGTAGTTGGCAGTGTTGCCAGAAAAAAAAAATTATTTTATTTTTTCGCTTTCGACAACTTTTTAAAGAAGCAAATATATTTGATTTATAAATACGTATTTTTGGTGAATGGGTTTTATCTCATATTTTACGATTACATAACTATTTAGTTATGTAATCGTAATATGTGAGATAAATCCCATTCACATGAAAAAATATTTGTTTGGTTGTCAAGTGTAATTTGTAAATAATACATTCGATTTTTCGTATATGTAAACGATTTTTTTGCATACAAGTGTATCCGAAGAGTCGCAACACTACGTGCAGTGACCTAACTACGTAACTTTGTAATGAGGTCAAGAATATAACTATTAGAAATTATTTACTGTGTAAATATGTGTTATTTTGCTTTGTTTGAAAGTTTTCAATTACATTTAGATATTAAGAATTGTACATTTTTAGATACAATAATGAAATCTTTCTAAATTCATGGTTTTATGAAAAAGGTTATCGAAACTGAATAATGTACGTATGAACAAAGTTGTTTCGGTTTGAAAAATATGAAACGTCAAACGGTACCTCTTAGATTTGATGGACTGTAGTACCTTGGCATGACACTAGATGCAAAGCTTCGCTGGAAGGCACACGTCAAAAAGAAACGCGACGAGCTAGAGCTTCGCTATAGAAAGATGTATTGGCTACTTGGAAGACATTCTACGTTGTCAGTGCACAATAAATTACTATTGTACAAACAAGTTCTCATGCGGACACATATGGACTTATGGAATCCAATTGTGGGGATGTAGGCTTCACCATCACGTGAACGTCGAGGCTATCCAGCTCCTCGACAACACAGACCTAGTGAGAAGATTAAAAAGGACAAAACCTTTTGAGTTAGTTTAGTGAAGTGTCAGTGAACCGTAGCATAAACAGTTAGAGCTACTTGTAAAAAACACAAGAACATAGTGTCTTCACCTTAATAGAGACAATAAGTAAAGTGTTGATGGACATATTCTTAGTTTTACTCTACTTAGCAGTTTAAGTCAAATTTAAATTATTTATTAGTCTTATTAGGCTAGATTGTAATTCTAATGGTGGGTCTCTACTTGAGTCGTCATTACATAAAAAAATAAATAAAAAAAAACTCGCAAAAGAACATAAATTAAAATTACAACTCAGAATTTAAATATATATCAACGACAAAAAGCCAGCAAAACTTTGGAGACGTTAACATTTCAATTAAAATAAATAATTAAATCATCTATTAGTTTAATAAAATAGCTGGCGACGCGTTGACGCGGTAAATCGCCTTAGTTTTTAATTTGCCCGGGTGATCCCCCGGCCCGGCGGGCGCGGCGAGCGGGCCGGCCGCCCAGCCGGTAAGCCGGGATCAGCTCGCTGGTTAATGAAAACTGTCCGTCCGCAAACACGCCGATAGATGTCGATGCTGAATTAAACTATTTCGCGAATATATTAACCGAGGCCGAGTATTGGACCGTTCTTTTTCTTCTTCATTGGAATAAATAGCCCTTTCTTTATAAATTACATACAGAATAATGTATATACCACATTAACACGTGATATTGGACTGTTCTTAAAAAATAGTAGCGAAACTTAAATTTATTAACACACTAGCTACGCCCCGCTGTTTCACCCGCGGTTTCTCGGAATAAAAAGTAGCCTATGAGTTAATCCAGGATATAATCCATCTTTATTCCAAATTTCACTCAAATCCGTTGCCTCCGTTGCGGAGTAAAGAGAGATCAAACTCACTTATCTATACACTTACACACTGAAACACCTACATATCTACAAACTTTCGCATGTTAATATTAATATGAAGTGTGATAGTTGTGCACAGGAACTTCACGACCTAATTCCACCCTCCCCCTTCCATCACAGGACGAGCAGAATGTCGGCCAAATATCATCTCTATATTATAGTAGACATTCCGCCAATTCGAACAAAGCGTTTTGGGTCCACGTTTATAGTGCGTACTGCTAAGGAACGGAACTCCTTGCCGTCTCCTCTGTTTCCTGAAAACTATAATTTGGGCGTCTTCAAGGCTAGAGTGAATAGGTATCTTCTAAATCTACGTGCTCCATCTTCGGCCACATCGTCGCTTAACATCAGGCGAGATGGTGGTCAAACGTAGATTTATCACAAATAAAAAATTAAAAAAATTGAAACACAAGGTTTTAAAAGCCTTTAGTTTCTTACTAGTATTTCTGGGAAGGAGTGATTTTTCTCTAATCAATTTAGGTACAGAGGATTTCAAAAATATAATGTTTATTTTCTACATTTGCCTTTAATTTAAGTGTACATTGTCAATAAATTTACATATAGGTACCTAATTAGAAACCGCATTATTAGGTGTCACAAACTGAGACGTCACACAAATCCATATGCGTCCAAACAAAGAGGGCCGTAATCACAGATAATTGAGGGATAACCCTTCACCGGCCGCCGCGCCGTCCCATTGCGGGCCGCGGGATGACGGGACGCGGGATGGTGGGACGGCAGGACGCGGGGCAGCGGGACGGGCCCGGGTGAGATGGTTCTCGTCAACTCGTCGTGTTCGTAATTAAAAAGCAGCGAGGCACGAACGCGAGCCCTACACGTCACGCACAACAAACAAACAAACACTCACACTCGCCGCGCACCCGCCGCCCGCCGCCCGCCGCCCGCTACCTACACGCATCGCTTAGCCCTCGATATTGTGCAAAATACCTCTTGTATTTGTTTAATCTTTTCCCCTGAAGTTTAATGTAAGTATGCTTTGTCAAACGTCGTATTTATTTGCCTCTCGCCACCTAAAACAAAATTAGAAAGGATTTATTCCGTAGCGTAAACGGGTCACGAAATTACTTGCAATAAAAAAATATCCTGAACATCATAATAAATGCGTGCTCAAGCAATTTTTTTGTCCTCACGTTAATCACGTTCGAAATAAATCCGTGAAGGGACAGATAGGAACGTGTTAATGTCCATCGAATGGAGATTGTATCTATAGCACCTGAGGTGTTGTTGAGACGTGCCACCTGTGCTTGTGCTCGTCGTCCCACACGCGTAAATCATCTTCCTATTGTGGCGGCGGCGGCGGCGGCGGCGGCGGTTACACGCGGAACCCTTTAGCTGATTGGCTACGAGTGCCTGGTGGTGCTATGCGAATCCGATGCTGCTGTGCCGCATTCGATATATTCAACATATTGCTCTAATGCTTTACAAATACCCGGCGGAAGATTTATGTGAGAGCCTAGCAGCTCACAGGTAGAGCTATCTTTGTTTAATGAACCAGCAAGATGAAACTAATATGCTCACAGGGAGTTCTAAAACCGATGACCTATGTTTTTGTAATTATAGCATTGTTGAAATCACGACAGCCGTACCTGGGTCATTCCTGAGACACCCAATTTTTTGTGTCACAGCTTTAATTTGTGTATAACAATTCATATTTTTATTTAAAATCAATTGTTATGGGATACATAGGATATCTGTCTATCGAGGCATGATGGTTACAAAGATAAAATTAGTAATTTAATTAGAAAAAATAGCATTTGAAACCAGGAAACTGGGAGATTTGAACGTTTTACGCGTGTCACACGAGCAGCGACTGGTCAAATTATAGCGCACATTTCTTATTCTTAAAAAAATATAAATAAATTTACACCAATATAAAAACAGGTTAAACGTTTGTATTAAATGACGTATTTTTTATTTTAATCCGACTCCTAGTTTTTGATATATAGGCGTCTCAAAATTGGTCCCGCGGTTAACACATTTCCGCCTGCAACTGGAAATGGTGCCATTATAATAAAAAAATAGACCTAACTTCAGTTGCGCTAGTGCTGTAGTTACTTACAGACGGAGTGGTAGTACTGCTCGTTCTCGCATTCAAAAATAGAGACAAAGCTTCAGATGCGCTAGTGCTGTAGTTATTTACAGACGGAGTGGTAGTACTGCTCGTTCTCGCATTCAAAAATAGAGACAATACCTCAGATGCGCTAGTGCTGTAGTTACTTACAGAGGGAGTGGTAGTACTGCTCGTTCTCGCATTCAAAAATAGAGACAAAACCTCAGATGCGCTAGTGCTGTAGTTACTTACAGACGGACTGCTCGTTCTCGCATTCAAAAATAGAGACAATACCTCAGATGCGCTAGTGCTGCAGTTACTTACAGACGGACTGGTAGTACTGGTAGTATATATAAATGATTTACCCTTTGTAGTTAAAGACCTTGCAGATATTGTTCTGTTCGCTGATGATACATCGATAATTTTTAAAGTAAATAGAAAGGACAGTGAATTGGCGCATGTGAACTACGTATTGGATGTTGTTTCGAAATGGTTCTCTGCGAATAATTTGTTACTAAACGCGAAAAAGACGAAATGTTTAAAGTTCTCTTTGCCTAATGTTAGACATGTAGAGCCAAACGTAATGCTCAATAGTAATAAACTCGATACAGACAAAGCGACGGTATTCCTAGGTATAGGCATAGACTCTAAGTTGCAGTGGGGTCCTCATATTGATGCTCTATCTGGAAAACTTAGTTCTGCTGCATATGCGGTTCGTAAAATTAGGCAATTAACGGATATAGCTACGGCTCGGTTAGTTTACTTTGCATACTTCCACAGCATAATGTCATATGGCATTTTGCTGTGGGGTTCTGCTGCGGATATAGATACTATTTTTATATTACAAAAGCGTGCGGTTCGCGCGATTTACGAGTTGGGTCCACGTGACTCGTTAAGGGATTTTTTTAAGCAAGTTAATATATTAACTTTACCTTCTTTATATATTTATGAAAATATAATGCATGTTCGCAAAAACTTCCAAAAATTCAAAGTAAATAGTGACCATCATAACATTAACACTAGAAATAAGGATAGGATTGTTGTACCTAGGTATAGACTAACTAAAACGAATAAGTCCTTTATGGGCAACTGCGTACGTTTTTATAATAAAATTCCAAAGTGTATAACGGAGCTCACAGAAAGTAAATTCAAATTACGCGTTAAGAATGTTCTAATGAGAAAAGCATACTACACTGTTCGTAATTACATAGAAGACAAAGATGCTTGGAACATTCCACTTCTGCAAAGTAACCAACTGGCACATAAGAAACATAACATTGTAAAATCCCAAAAAATTGTAACAAAATCTCTAAAAAAAAAAAATGCCCCTCAGTTTCTTGCCGTATCTTCTGAGTAGTGGTTCTTTTTCCGATACGGTGGTAGAGTCATTGTGATAATTTGACGTTCATAAGTGCGTCTGTGATGCCAAAATGATTAAAGAGATTTTGATTTTGATTTTGATTTTGAGTACTGCTCGTTCTCGCATTCAAAAATAACGAGCAAATTTTCATTTTTTTTAAGTTTTGTTCTCCGGTGGAGGCCCTTGACCCTTGAGAACCATTTGAAGACGAGGCTCAGGAGTGATATGGGTCTATAATAAAATTCTTGAGTTAGGTTTTATCTCCTTTCTTAAGCAGTTAAAAATAGCAACAGTACACTTCTGTTCGAGGCCTTCGGAGTTCTCCCACAGTTAATAACGGTGTTTAATAGCGTTTCAGGACAGCTCTTTCAGGACAGGAGTACGTCCCGCCTTTAAGAGCTCGGACGTTATACCGTCTTCATCAGGGGCTTTTCCATTGTTCAGTTGTCTCAGGGCCGCTTCCATCTCGCCTAGGCTGACTACTGGGAACTTATCCGCATAGTGACGGATCAGCGTAGCTCGAGTCTTCAATTGTAGGAGTAGGGCCAAGAGCATGAGAAGTGTATAGAAGGCCATAGAAATCCTCGATCTCGGCAAGAACCTCTGATTTTGACACTACAGTTCTGCCATCAGCTGTTTTCAGATTTGTCAGGTGACTCCTACGAAGTTTCTGGACAATGACTTTGGTCCCTTGGTTCTGCTCAATCACCTCTTGTATTAGGCGTGTATTGGAGCAAGGTCCCGTCTAGTAAACTTTTTAATTATTTTGTTAAGAGTCCCCTACTGTTCTGGTAAAGAGGCTTGGGTGTTTTTCCGTCTTTGTGTCATAAACCAGAGAGTCTTATCTGAGTTTGGATTTCATGCCTTGACTGGCATACTACAAAATTTCTTGTTCTCCTTGAAGATTCTCAATCAATTCTCAATAAATTTTATCCCTAATTTACTATTCTTTTATGTATATTCGACATATAATTTTGACCTCAGACACATTATATTATTGATGTTACCAAGGTAGGTTGTTGATTTTATTCTAAATAATAGGAACATAAAACATGCTAAATAAATGTTTAAAATTAATAATAAACAATGTTTTCAAACATTAAAAAAATACAGTTTCAGATGCGTTATGATAAATGACTAGCCTTCACTAAACACACAAAAAAAAGAAATTAGTGAAATACGGAATAGATAGACAGTTGACGTTGTAATTTCCATTGACATTATTGTCATTTCCATGGAACGAAAATTTCCAGCATTTTTTACTGACGATCTACAACTCCAAAATGAGTGCCTCATTGAACAGTTTAGAAGTATTTGTGCCAGCTTAAGCCACGAATTTTAGT
Organism: Petrophora chlorosata; assembly: GCA_951640565.1. NCBI lineage: Eukaryota > Metazoa > Arthropoda > Insecta > Lepidoptera > Geometridae > Petrophora > Petrophora chlorosata. Next base: position 19,727,803 of record OX621192.1, read on the forward strand.
TTAAATTAATGATTATAAATAAAATTATGCCATGGAAATGACGTCAGAACGCTTTTTTGAAGAATCACCATATATCATAAAGAAAAAACTAATTCTAATATATAAATTTCAACATCGTAGCATAATAATAAAATATAAAAAAGGCTTAATAATTTAAAAACGAAATAAAACTAAACTAAAAGATATTAAATACTATGTACCTACATGCCGGGTATCGGTTGAGCCAACTGAATGGCCTACAGATAATTCAACCGATACCCGTCGTCCGGCAACGTGCCCAAAATGCTGGCGGCGTTGCCTTGCTGAATTGCGAGGCTGATTCTTTGGCCAAAATACACGCCAGCATTTTGGTCACGTGTGAACTTCACACGCCGCCCCGCCAAATCCTTATAAATTTCTAGTGCTCCTGGTCCCCACGGGCCCAACGTCTCTACCCCAAGCAGCACAAACAGGTAACCCCTATCAAGCCCTGAATATTTGCGCCGTTTGAGGGATTCTGCGTCTGAAGCGGCGCCACCCACCCGTAGAGACGTCTCCGGAAGATGGGACGGCGCCAACGTGTCTACACAAGTAGCATCCCAAACCAGGGGCCGTCCCATCCTCCAGGGAATGAGCGTCATACCGTCATCGGCTCCAGGATTGCAGACATATTGGCACTTCCAAAGGCCCGACGGATGACGTCGTTTAGTGCGTTGTGGCGAGCCATGCGGCCAGCGCTTCGACTTATTCTAATAGAAAAAAAATTGACTAATATGAGATCGATACACCATTTTCCGCGTCCAACACGACGAATGCAATGGCACCCAACATAGTTGTTTCACGTGCGTTTAGAATTACAATATTCGAGGTTCAAGATCATGAAACTAGTGGAAACATCCAGAGATCACAAGGCATTTACATGATCTGGAGTGGTTCAGAGATCGGTGGTCACTTACTGCACTGAATAGAATAGTGAATATGATATTAAATGCCTATTTGTAACGTTGTAGGGTGACAGCAGCCAGCGGTCAGCCGCATGCCATCAACGTCGAACTAACTGAACCGCCCGCGCGCCCGGTGTCGCACCACACCTGAACGGATTAGTAAAGGGTCACAAAATATAGCAACAACACACCAAAGTTTGTATCATTGACATTTACCAAGTCAGTCTGTCTCCTCTCTCTCTCTTTCTCTGTCTCTCACTTTCTCTCTCTCTCTCTCCTCACTCTCTCTCTCTTTCTTTCTCTTTCTGTGAAAGAACTGGTGATGGAAGTTACCTATCTGTCGCTGGTAATACTCCTTGATGACACATTTAAGAAAGATGCATGGGGATTAAATAAATATACTAATACCTTACCTATTTATATATGTAATTGATGAACAATTACATAAAAGAACGAACGGCGAAACGAAGGTGTCAGCATCGTCTTCAGCAGCCATCACGTCGTCGCTTCCTATCGGAGACAATAAAAACTCCAGATGTTCAGTAGGTTAGTTCAACATACAAACCTTACATCCCATTGTTTTGTAGCGATATGATTTGGAAAAACACTGTGATGTATGCAGATGCAATGCAGGAGCGTAACGGTGTGTTTACAAGACCTCATCAATATTAGATCGGATCTGCGTTGTAGATGCGCGGTTGACGGCAGCACCTCGTCGCAATGCCTGTTGGTCCAATGCTAGGGACTAAGTAGATATGGGCGTTGCGCGACAATGTCATGCGACCTCGTTATATAAGGAGTTGTAGGGATTTATACTTATCTATGTATGTTTGGACCCGATGATGATGATTTTTAGCAGTGGTCGTCCCACTACAGGAAAAAGGCCTCCCTACCCTTATTCCATTCCTCACGGTTCAATGCCTCTTGCGGCCAATCCCTCCAGTAAGAGTCCAGCTCATCCCGCCATCTCAGTGTGGACCTGCCGCGTTGTCGTCTGACGTTGTGTGGGACCCACTCAGGGATAAGTTTATTATTATTATTACTTCTTTATTTCAGGTAACTTAAGAAAACAAAAGTTACATTAGTGACTAAAGTAATTCTAAGACCCATATTATATATAGGTACCTTACAGACCTACGTACCTTACCTTAATTTTAGCCCACAGCTCTTTGGACATGCGGCGGACGTGTCCAGCCCAGTTCCTTAGTTACACTTTTTAATTAGATTTGTATTCGTAAAAATGCACTTTTAAAGTGCATTTTTGTGCCTATTTAATAATTTTATTTTTTTTACTTTGATGATTATGAGGATGAGTGTTGTTGACTCATTATTTCATTATGGCCTATAGTTCGTTGTTGTTTCGAATGACTCTGTTGCCAGCCGCGCTACTCGGCTAATAAGTATTTTTTTTTAAATTGGCTCTTGGATACATCCATTATGTGTTTTGTAGTTTGATGTCATTTGAAAGCAAAAAAATACCAACCTCAATACTGCATTTTGAACAAGAATTTGCGTCAAGAAGAATAAAACCCATGTTCGCTTTTATTTGCAATTTTCGAGATAAGCTAAAAGTCTTCCTACTTCCTAAAAATAAATGGTAGATGTTTTTGTTGAATAATATTGAAGCTATCCTTGACATTGGCGGGCAGCCATCAGAATTGGTGAATTGTCTATATATGAACATTCAGCAGAGCCGGTTACATAATGCCGCTGCGCCAGGTGACGCAGCCGCCCAGAAGCGCTAGGAAATAAACATTTATTTATTTATACTGCTCTTGTGTTTGTAGGCAGTCTGTTTTTATTGACTGGTCACATAATTTGGAGAATCATTTCCTATCGAAGAAACAAACTTTCCACTACATTAACATAATCGAGATTCATTTAAACAGTGGAATAATATTGCTTTACCTATATATAGCAGTCCACAGTCAGATTCTAATGATTTGCTTATTAGTAAGTCAGGGATCTACAATTATTTTCTTTGCGAGCAGCCAAGGAATGGAACACCTTACCAGCGTCTGTTTCCCGATACTTATAATCTAGGTGTCTTCAAGTTCAGAGTGAATCGGCATCTTCTAGGCAAGTATGATCCATAATAAAATTTACCGCGTCATCACTTTCCATCAGGTGAGACAGCGGTCAAATGATTACCTATCAGTTTATAAAAATAAAAGAAACTCATGGTAGCGATACTAAAACCAAATATTTTTTTCGTTCGACAAATCTTTTACTTGTGGTAATAAAGTGTTGTGTAACGTCTGTCGATCTGCCACCTAGTACCGATGCCTACAGTTCTGCCATCTAGTACCGATGCCTATAGTTATCTCACAGACTCATGTAGAAATCCAATCACAACTATTACTAAACAAATGTTAATTCTAAGAAATCATGTTGCAGAGTTGAAAAATTACTGTTATTACTTAAACTAATGGCCGCACCCTGCATCCCTCGCGAAATTCGGAGAAGGTTAGATGTCCCACGGAATTTTGAAAAAACGCGAGCGTGAATCCCATTGCTACCTGCCTTGTAAACTCAAATGACATGTAGTAGGCCCCGACGCGACGTTACGGGACTCTAAGGACGCGATCTTATCTCTAGTCAGATGGTTCGTGTCCTTACAACTAATACAATTGAAAATTAATTTCAAATTATCTGTTGTAACTTATACATGGTAGCATTAAACAATATGTTGTTTTGATAATATGTTTTTGTTGTGTTTTGTAATATATTTTATTGTTTGATAGATTTAATGTTTCATCACTTTTACCATAACATACAAGTTGGCTGTCTACTCGAAGCATACAATACGTTGTATGAAGACTATAAATATAAACGGCTACACTCACGTTATGATTGTGTCGGATAACTCCGACCAGGTTTCGGACAATTAGGACGTCCTTCTTCCGGGAGTTTACTTACGCTTTGGATTCGCGGCGCAGACTGCGCGCAGTCTGCGCCGCGAAATCCAAATCCAAAATCCAAAGCGAAAACAAAACCGAATCCAAAGCGTAAACTCCCGGAAGAAGGACATCCTAATTGTCCGAAACCTGGTCGGAGTTATTCCGACACAATCATAATGTGAGTGTAGCCGTTTATATTTAAAATGAATATTTCGACTCACGATAGTTTCCAAACTTTAATTGTATGAAGTCTAATGGGATGGCAAATTCTAGAGCATCCAAAGCTTTGAAACAGTTAATATTTGCAGGTAGTTTGTGAGCATCATTACTGACGCGCTGCGCCCGCGCCGCGTCGCCAGCCGCAGGCCGCCGCGCCTCGATGCTATCCGGTAGCTCGGTCGTCCGTTCGTTGGCTGCAATTATTTTACATGTATCATATTTTAAAGTGGAGCGCGGCGCGCACAAAGCTCCGCGAACAATGCCTGACCCGACCTCTACAAAAAAACTAACGAATTTACAAAAAAAACTCGGAGATATTTTTGACAGGCGCAATTTCTTAAGTTCCTTACGGATAAAGGAGCATGTGTGATATATGGAAGCGCCATTGTCTCTCGGCGCTGTCTCTGATTTATATCCCTTCCTACTGTTGGCTCTATGGGGTTTTGATACACTGACACATAAATAGCAACCATATTTTGTTGAATACCTCATCCTTGTGGCATCCACCTGTTGTCGAGGTAGGTACCTGGTCGAAGCCAAACTTTTGTATTTCAGTGATGAATGTCATCAGTTTAGATGCACCCTTTTGCGTTTGTAGAGATATCTTAGGAGAGAAAGTAAAGTATTTACTAATAAAACGACATAACAACCTGTTGAGGTTCTCTATATAACGATGCTACACAGATACTATGTATAACATTTGTGATATATTTGTGCCAATAAATTAAAAAAAGTTTACATTATTATCTTACAATAGAGCTGTGAAGTAGAGTCTGAATATACACTCGAGAGCAATGAATCCGGGTCACTTAAAGAATCCTAAAAATCTCGGAAACTAAAAATGCTAGGTTAATGCAATAAATTGTATTTAATAGACAATGTAATACTCCTTAAATGAAGGTATTAAAACTTCTTAGTTATTGTAAAGTTATATCATAAAAAAATCAAATTTGAAAAAGGGCCACTTTCGAAGATGGAACTACGAAATTACAGCATTTGGTTTTGCTTTTGTTTGTAATCTGTCATTTATGTGGGTACATAAACCATGTTGATAGTGCTCTATATTCATTATTCAAGCTGAAATTATGTCGCTTACGCCTGAAGAATGCACCAGAATACTTACAATGCTGGAAACCGGCCGGAGTCAGCGCGATACAGCCAGGACTGTCGGTGTGTCGCTGTCAACAGTACAAAGAGTTCTCCGACGTTACGAAGAAACTGGTTCTAACCTACGCAGACCAGGAACGGGCAGAACCAGGTGTACCACAGCACGAGAAGACCGATACTTGGTGAACACCATGCTTCGAAATCGCTTTCTCACAGGAACTGAACTCACCAATCAGTTTCGACGCCTCGGAGGAAGTAACCCAAGTGCATGGACAGTAAGACGTCGGCTTGCTGAATCTAACTTAAAACCCCTTAGACCTGCAAACGGCCCTAAACTGGAGCGTGGGCATCGTATTTCGAGACTAAGATATGCCCAGAGCCACGTAAATTGGAGTATTGAAGATTGGTCAAAAGTTATGTTCTCCGACGAATCAAAATTTATGCTCTACAAGCACGATGGAAGACACAGAGTGTATCGAAGACCAGGGGAAAGATTCAAGCAAGCATGCATCGAAGAAAAAGTAGCCTACGGTGGTGGGTCTGTACTTGTGTGGGCCGGAATTTCTTCTGAAAGTCGCACAGAGCTGGTGATCATAGAAAACGGCTCTTTAACTAGCGTAAGATATGTGGAAGAAATCCTCAATGATCACGTTGGTCCATTTATGGTCAATTTAGGTGAGGATGCTATATTTATGCATGACAATGCCCGACCTCATACAGGTAGGATTGTGAATGACTACCTTCAAGAGATGAACATTACTCGTATGGAGTGGCCAGCGCGCAGCCCGGATATCAACCCGATCGAGCATGCTTGGGACGAGCTAGGCAGATGCGTAAAACAACGAAACCCTCCCCCAATCACGCTTCGTGAGCTCAAAATTGCTCTCACAGAGGAATGGGAGAATATTCCCCAAAATCGTATAAGGAACTTGGTGTACAGCATGCCAAACCGCGTAAACGCAGTAATGGAAGCACGAGCAGGCAATACGAAGTATTAAAATTCAAGAAAATCGTAATAAAGTTCAAAAATTTCATGTTTCCTATTTTTGTTTTAAGGAGAGATCAGCAGTTTTTTTCTTTATGTAATTTTGTGTTAATAAAATGTATGGTGACTCATATTTTTTTTACTTTCATTTAAGGAGTATTACATTGTCTATTAAATACAATTTATTGCATTAACCTATCATTTTTAGTTTCCGAGATTTTTAACATTCTTTAAGTGACCCGGATTCATTGCTCTCGAGTGTAGATAGACGTAGTGCAGTAGGTACAGACGTAATGCGTGTTTATGCGCAGTGCAGTGTCCAGTGAGAGCATGATTAAGGGTGGAAACTGTAAATCAATGATGTCTTGCATACTGCTCATCTCGATCTCAGATTACATTCACCGAGGAATGGCATGGAGTCGTTGTTACCACGTATTATAATTAAGAATATGGAGTAGTGATCATGCTTAACATGTTTCCAGTATCTTACAATAAAATGGACATGTCTTGTCTCCAAATAATTTATCTTTCACCGCATCATCATCATGTCATCGTAACCTGGACTGAATAAATATGGAATAAGCTAGATACGACGGAGGTACCTACGGAGGAAAAAAATGGTGTTGGGATACTACTGAAAAGGAGCTTTTATGCAATATATTTAGTATAGCTGCTGTGTGACGTGTATAGCATGACATTCATTTTATGCAATATATTTAGTATAGCTGCTGTGTGACGTGAATAACATGACATTCATTTTATGCAATATATTTAGTATAGCTGCTGTGTGACGTGTATAGCATGAAATTCATTTTATGCAATATATTTAGTATAGCTGCTGTGTGACGTGTATAGCATGACATTCATTTTATGCAATATATTTAGTATAGCTGCTGTGTGACGTGTATAACATGACATTCATTTTATGCAATATATTTAGTATAGCTGCTGTGTGACGTGTATAGCATGACATTCATTTTATGCAATATATTTAGTATAGCTGCTGTGTGACGTGTATAGCATGACATTCATTTTATGCAATATATTAAGTATAGCTGCTGTGTGACGTGTATAGCATGACATTCATTTTATATGCAATATATTTAGTATAGCTGCTGTGTGACGTGTATAGCATGACATTCATTAACCGAATTCAAAAAGGAGGAGGTTTACAATTCGACGGTATGTTTTTTTTTTTATTTTTTTTTAATGTTTTTTTTGTGTGTTTGTTACGCGATTTCTCCGCCAATTATGCATCGATTTCGATGATTCTTTTTTTATTGGTAGGTAATACTTCAAAGGTGGTCCCATATAAATTTTATCGAAATTCATTCAGTAGTTTTTGAAAAAAATAGCAAAAACAAAAAATATAAGTTTAATCTTCAAGTCGGTTCTTGTTTTTTTCGTAACCAACTTTCTAAAGGTGGAGGTTTGTATTCGACTGCTTCACCTGCTTCACCCAGGGTTGACTTCCGGTGAGGGAACTCCTCAACGGTGAATAGTACAGACACAACATTTCGTAAATGGATTTAACCATAATAGCCTGTTCTAAATTCCATCATGACATGGTAGATACACCCAGGATTGACTTCCGGCGAGGGAACTCTTCAACAGAGATATAGGACAGACATGATTTTTTTTTGTACATGCATTTAATTGTGATAGCCCGTTTTAAACTTCGTCATGATGTGGCTTCTAGATCATAAAAGCTTGTCTTTAAAAACTTTTTGAATTAATTTAATTAAAACTTGTTTTTCACTAAAAAGGTTAAAATAAATTATTTTTCAAAAAAAACTAAACCGACTTCAAAACCACAAATGGCACTCAAAAGTAAAAAATAAATTAATATAATTATCATAAGCGCTACCCACTCATATATTTGAAGTCGGTGCCAGCCAAGTCTAAAAGGTAGTAGATAAATACTACCTAGAAGTAGTACTTACTATATACATAGTATTTATCTACTACCTATTAGACTTGGCTGGCACCGACTTCAAATATATGAGTGGGTAGCGCTTATGATAATTATATTAATTTATTTTTTACTTTTGAGTGCCATTTGTGGTTTTGAAGTCGGTTTAGTTTTTTTTGAAAAATAATTTATTTTATGCAATATATTTAGTATAGCTGCTGTGTGACGTGTATATATAGCATGACATTAATTTTAAAAGTCAAAAAAGACAATTCGGGTAACAGCTTGTAACGTTACGTACCTTACTGGGAGAGAGAGAGGGACTGGGAAGCTGTAATAATAAATTATGTTGATTTAGTGATACATTTAATACAATATATAAAACATTAGTGCTGCTGAGGAAAAGAGCTTCTGCCTGTCGAAGAGGGTAATGAAAATTGTCGATAGAGGGAAATGACAACGTATACTTTGTCCTGGGTTTGTTCTTACTACTCCCAATCCAGGGGACGGTTGCAACTTTTCCTTAGGCGTTCGACGGCGGCGAGTGGGCCTGTATTTGGGCCACCAACTTGCGAGTGGGCCTGTATTTAGGCCACCAACTGGTGAGACTTTAACAACTCTGTCTCAAATAATATACTTTTTCCACCTTGATATAAAATTATGCTTTTCCACCTTTCAACAAATCCTGAGAACCTTTCTCTCACGAAGCTCAATTTCAAGTCCCCCATTTTCATATATCTTTTCGTTCTCTGTCAGTTAATTTTGAATTCGCTTTTCTTTTTCTTCTTTTCTCTTCAGGCAATAAAAGTAGGTCCATTAAAAATATAACAAATAGGTTTGATGAGTCATGAATGAATGAATGAAGATGATATGTAACCCTACAAGCTCCATACCATTCCTGTGAATTTGAGTAGTAGTTAGCCATCTGTCGGCCGCTCGGCGCGGGGAGGCGGCGGGCGGCGGGCGGGCGGCGGCGCGGTGGTGGGTTAGAGCCTAACTAACTATAAATCACAAGGTCACTAATTAAGATAACAGCTCCTGGCTTCTGCCTGCGACACACCTCCGCTTGATATACTCTGACACCGCCGCCGCGGTAAACCTGCTGAGGTATATGTTCCCAGAGGCGTAGCCGCCATTGTGACTACATATGGAAGCGTGCTCGGCTATTAACAAACTTACCGACATGAGGTTTGAGCAACTATTTCGTTAATTGTAAGTTACTTAAGTAATGGAAAGGTAAGAGTAATAATATTTTGAAAATTAGAATAGCCAAGGCAACTTTATTCGACCAGAAAACAATTTAGGGAATGGCATAAAAAGGAGAACAATGATGCGATAGGATTTTTTATTGAAACACCGTATTGAATGTGAATGAGAAGTGTTTTCAGAAAAAATAGTTATTTTTATTTTTTAATAGTATAATTGTATTGTTTAATTTAATAGCAGGTTATTAAATTCCCCTCAGCCGCCGTGAACCGGGTTCGTAACTAGTTACGATGGAAGAGTTTTCTATTTTAAGCTATTATTTCAGAGTTCTACTTTTACAATTATGCCATTATACTATTATGGGTTATAAATAACTGGACCAAGCTTCTATATTCTCGTTTGGTGAACGAGCGGACAATCGGCAATAGCTTGTATGAAACATTACCGCGTAACTGTGTTCTGTACGAAACGGTCGCTGCACCGCTGCACCGCTGCACCGCTGCGCCGGATTTTTTGCCGTAATATTTATTTATATATTAGTACCTATAAAATATTGATGCCATACTCTTAATATAATTATGATTAACATTGATCAAACATACAGAAACTAGTAATGAGTCAATAAAGATGTTAGTATATGCACATTAATTACAACATGACAAATATGCAATAGCGATCAATACCACGGCGAGGGTGTTGTAAGCTGACGGTCGCGGTAGCGGTGCGGTGAGTTGATGCCCTGTCGGTCGGCGCGGCGGCGGAGCGGCAGCGGCGCGGCGGCGGCGCGGCGCAACAGCAGTGCGGTCAATACGGTAGCCGAGATTTGCATATCAAGCATCAACTCTGGCGCAGCCTCCGCCGCGCCGCGCCGCCCCGCGCCGCGCCGCCCGCGTCCCAGGGCCACCACGCCTACTGGCCTGAACGTTACTCTTATATAATATCTAAAAATATTCAACGTATTCAACGAAAAAACTACTAGAGCCAACAACAATAGATTTTATAAAATAAAAACGCATTATTATGTTATGTAGAAAACGAGCGAGTGTGGCTCAGTAGGAGCACATGCAACTTTCGATCCGAAGCTCCCGAGTTCGAATCCCGCTGGCCCCGCACCACTGACTTGCTTAAGTTATGTGCGGATTTAACACTCGCTCTAGAAACGGTGAAGGAAAACATCGTGAGGAAACCGGCATGTCCAAGAATTAATCACAAAAATTGAAGGACATGTGACATCCACCAACCCGCACTGGGCCAGCGTGGTGGATTATGGCCCATACTCTCTCTATAAGAGAAGGCCCGTGTACCAGCAGTGGGAACGTGATGGGCTGATGATGATGTAGAAAACGATGGATTTGCTGCTGCTATTGTTGCCAGCAAAAATACAAAAGAAATACAGACATATTATTTTCTATGCAATTAAACATCTTTATATATATGCACATAGGAACGACCCGCTATCACTACAACGCCCGGCCGCGGGCCGGATGCGGCCCGCCTAAGCTTTTAATCCGGCCGCGGCCCGCGGAACATTTTAAATCCCTCGCGAAAAACGGAAAATGTTCTCAGTTCAAATGACCCGACAATGGGATGATAATCAGATAATTGTGATAAAGAATTCTATTCAATTCAATCATTTATTGAAAATATATATATTATATATAATATATCATGTTCAAGACACCTTCTCTTCGCCATAGCTCAGCCGCCCTACCCGTATGTCCCTCAAGCGCCAATCGTATATCGTGTTGAGCTCAGATTAAGGTGTAGATTCACTGCGACAATGTCTTATGATTCCATATATTGTCTCATTAAGTTTATCTCAACTTGTAGTCATCGTATTTTGGTATAAATAAATGAGATTAATTCGTTTTCTTGCCTGAATCGATAATAATTAGCCCGTATCTCATTAGTCGCCGTGACGCTATATCTTAATTCGAGCTCAACAGATATATGATTGGCGCTTGAGGGACATATGGGTGGGGGTCAGGTTAGACTGCCACGTTCCCAAGCAAAATCAATAAAAATGATTATCTACCACTTGACAGCTAGCGCCAACAAGTGGTAGTCAATTCAGTTACTATTCATAAATCGGAAAAGGAAATGCACGGTAACTTGGGAAAAGTTTTACATATTTAAAATAAAATAGAATATGACAGTGCATGGCAATTATCAAAAGTTTAACATTGTAAGGTAATAATTATTTTATTTATTTATATTATTTAATTCTTTATTGCACTATTACAAGTAATGTACAAAAGGAGAACTTAATGCTAAAGCATTTTCTACCAGTTATCCAGTGATGGTAAAAGAGCCCTACAAAGCGTGCATCAAAAATGAAAAAGAAAAAAAAAACTAACAGTAAAACAAAATAAATATCATAATACATATTATCGTAAAATATATAACAGTAAAACACACTACATATATAATCCAAAACTAAAATACATAGAAATGAATACTTATATAAATAAATACTTATTATTGATAGAAGGATACTCTATACTTACATAGATACAACATAACATTAAATAAACAATAGAACATGAAGATCAATGTAACGGCTTACTCACTTTTTTAAGGTAGAATCCTCGAACCAAACGTTTGAATATTTCCTTTGAGGGTGCTTTCCTTACAACGGGTGGGAGTTGGTTCCACAGACGTACTGCTACAACTCGAAAGGAGTCATCCACAAAAGAAGTACTGTCAACGGGTGTAGAAAGCAGTAGAGCGTCAGCGGAGCGGATATTTAATTCATGGGTATCGGCAATGAAGCAAAATTCTTTTTTTAAATAGTCAGGGGCAAAAACGATCTTTTAAAATGGAAAAGAGCAGACCCAGTATCCTACAGTTCCTCCTTTCACGAATAGGGAGCCATTTGAGTTTCTTCCTGTACTCCGAAACATGATCGTACTTACGTAGTCCATAAATAAAGCGGATACCTGCATTGAGTAGACGATCAAGTTTATTGAGTAGGTCTTCGTTAAGGACTTCGTTTATTATCTTACAATTACAAAATAGCCAACACTTTATATACACTAGGACAACTATAATATATATATTTTTTTTATAAGCTAAGTATGTACCCTCCTTTATTTATTGAATCATTTGTGGTTTGAAATCTACCTGGAAAAGAAAACACCATTTTTAATTTGAAAAAAATTATTGTAGTTCTGTGCTGAAGTGGCAACCCTTTCCAAGCTGCGAGTGCACAACAATTGTTGCGGTGTGCATAATATTGGCACCAGCGTGCAGCGGTGTTACCAAGATACTGGGTTCGAATGTTTTATGTTTCTTAAAAATAAATATGTATTAATACGTGATTATACCTACTTTACTTCATAGGAAAAAACAGAAATTATAGTATTCCCAAAAACAGAGACTGGACAAACAATTTTAGGTTTTTATTTATAATGCATTAAAATAATATTTAAACCTAAATGGAAGTCCGTGTTTAACCTCCTCCATCTATTTATCCATGAAGTGTATGATGATCGATTCAGTTACCAAAGCGACGCATATGTAACACATTAAAGCGAGGCTGATATAAAGGTGCTCTGACGTCCTGTGTCACGTGGCGCCACGTGACACATTACCATGCATTTGAATTGAGTGACAGTTCGGAGAGGCGCGGGGGGTGCGCGGGGGGCGCGGCAGGGTGCGACCGACCCGAGAATATACAGCGTTAGTTACCAACCGATGACGACGTGGCAGTCCTTCAAATCACCGAGTCCTACTTACAGGACAGCCGGTGTAAACAAGGTGACACGGGACTACCTGGAGGGCGGGGAAGTCATTTGACATTTCATTTCGATTTGTCTTTCCAAATATTTTTAACATCCTACTATGTAGTTACTTATTGTAACAAAAAACTAGCATGTTTCATGGCATTGCTAGGACCGTGGAGGTAGAAAAGTTTCTAAAAAGTAATACAATAAATAAATAAATTATGAACTATAAAATTAGAAATCTATGTCTTTGTGACCTTTCTCCATGAAGTTAATCATTTGAATATAGAGATCTCAAATGGAAGCATGCTATAAATGATCTGGTCTTGTAATTCAGCATTTTATCTTCAATCATAGAATTGCGGGAGTGGGTAGGAGCGGTCCAGGTTTTTGTCCCGGTCCGGAGCAATTCCCGAAATGGCCCCTGATGTTTAATTCAATTGATTTCATTAGCTGGAGTTTTTCACCGTCGCGTCGGGTCACACTGATACATATGTATGGAGCTCTAATAAATTGGACCGAGCCCAGTTTTTAGATCTCCGTCGTGGAGCCGGCTCTGAGCACCGCACCGGGCACCGGGCACCGGGCTGGCCCGGCCGTGAAGCTACTGTTGCATGTAATCCTACCATTCTTAAATCTGAAACGCAATGAAAATATCTAGTGTAATTACGCTGAATATTGTGTAGGCTTTTGTTGAATAATATAATATGTAATAATATATATGGAATATCTATTAGAAATGTGAAAAATTGCTAGAATGGACGTTTCTTACCAAATCACAAAAAGACTACTGAAGAGAGTTTGAGAAACAACGTTAGGTAAGTTACAGGACTTAATTCAGATTCTGGAACAGGACATAAGATATACCTACCTATAGACACTTTTTATCCCGGAATATTCCATGCGGATTGCACCGCGGCCGCAACTACTCCTATACATTCCACGCGAGTTGCACCGCGGCCGCAACTACTCCTATACATTCCACGCGGGTTGCACCGCGGCCGCAACTACTCCTATACATTCCACGCGGGTTGCACCGCGGCCGCAACTACTCCTATACATTGCACGCGGGTTGCACCGCGGCCGCAACTACTCCTATACATTCCACGCGGGTTGCACCGCGGCCGCAACTACTCCTATACATTGCACGCGGGTTGCACCGCGGCCGCAACTACTCCTATACATTCCACGCGGGTTGCACCGCGGCCGCAACTACTCCTATACATTCCACGCGGGTTGCACCGCGGCCGCAACTACTCCTATACATTGCACGCGGGTTGCACCGCGGCCGCAACTACTCCTATACATTCCACGCGGGTTGCACCGCGGCCGCAACTACTCCTATACATTCCACGCGGGTTGCACCGCGGCCGCAACTACTCCTATACATTGCACGCGGGTTGCACCGCGGCCGCAACTACTCCTATACATTCCACGCGGGTTGCACCGCGGCCGCAACTACTCCTATACATTGCACGCGGGTTGCACCGCGGCCGCAACTACTCCTATACATTCCACGCGAGTTGCACCGCGGCCGCAACTACTCCTATACATTCCACGCGGGTTGCACCGCGGCCGCAACTACTCCTATACATTCCACGCGGGTTGCACCGCGGCCGCAACTACTCCTATACATTGCACGCGGGTTGCACCGCGGCCGCAACTACTCCTATACATTCCACGCGGGTTGCACCGCGGCCGCAACTACTCCTATACATTGCACGCGGGTTGCACCGCGGCCGCAACTACTCCTATACATTCCACGCGGGTTGCACCGCGGCCGCAACTACTCCTATACATTCCACGCGGGTTGCACCGCGGCCGCAACTACTCCTATACATTGCACGCGGGTTGCACCGCGGCCGCAACTACTCCTATACATTCCACGCGGGTTGCACCGCGGCCGCAACTACTCCTATACATTGCACGCGGGTTGCACCGGGGCCGCAACTACTCCTATACATTCCACGCGGGTTGCACCGCGGCCGCAACTACTCCTATACATTGCCGCTGCATCAAAGCATCTAGAGAAAGTTTCATTTTTTTCCTAGTCGATATATATTCGTATTTTTTACTCTGGCAACTAATTTTTCCTCGTAGGTCTAGACTCCAGTCCTGGCCTTATAAGGTCTTAACGTATTTAACCATAGCTACATAAAAGTATACAAACTTCTATCCATATGACATGTACTTATAGTTGTATATAAATTATCATCTCCCATGAAGTTTTGGACATCGACTTTAAATATTAAACTATATAATGGCAAAGTGGAATTGAAATAGTAATTTTCCCGTGACCTCTGTGGTCACACGCATTACGACCCCCGCGGCGCGCGCCGTGCGCTGACGCCCGCGCGCCCGCACCGGCGCGGCGGCGGCGGCGGCGCGTCGGTTGGCCGGTCGGTCGGCCGGTCGGTCGGTTGTCGAGCCAAACCTGTTCGATTTGTTTTCTATCGTTAATTGCCGTGAAATATATGACGCTGACAAACAAACAGACCGGCCATTAGCCCGCACTGAACGCGTTCCATCGCGTCGTAATTCATAGTTCAAAAGATTTTAATTCAATTTTCGCATCACAGACGTACTTACGACTGAGTGTTACACAGTGGGAACACGTGCGACTTTCGACGACGCACCCGAGTTCAAATCCCGCTAGCCCCGCACCACTGACTTTCGTTATGTGCGGATTTAACACTCGCTCTAACAATGGTGAAGGAAAACGTAATGGGCTGATGATGATGATGATGATGATATGACGCAATTATGAACGTCATTTATTACAATGACACTACCACCATTTCTAAAATGGAACCACTACCCAGAAGATACGGCAAGAAACATTTTTTATTGAACTTTTGTTACAATATGTTTGTTTTTTGACAATATTAGGTACTATGTTTCTTACGTGCCCGTAGGCTACTTGGCAGAAGCGGAATGTTCCGTACATCTTTGTCTTCTATGTAATTAGCTAAAATTATTAAGAGAATAGTATGCTTTTTTCATTTGAGTAGTTTTCACACGCAATTAGAATTTACTTTCTGTGAGCTCCGTTATACATTTACAAATGTTATTATAAAAATGTACGCAATTGCTCACGAACGACTTCATCGTTTAAGTCAGTCTAAACCTAGATACAACAATTGCTCACGAACGACTTCTTCGTTTGTCAGTCTAAACCTAGATACAACAATTGCTCACGAACGACTTCTTCGTTTAAGTCAGTCTAAGCCTAGATACAACAATTGCTCATGAACGACTTCTTCGTTTAAGTCAGTCTAAACCTAGATACAACAATTGCTCATGAACGACTTCTTCGTTTAAGTCAGTCTAAACCTAGATACAACAATTGCTCACGAACGACTTCTTCGTTTAAGTCAGTCTAAACCTAGATACAACAATTGCTCACGAACGACTTCTTCGTTTAAGTCAGTCTAAACCTAGATACAACAATTGCTCATGAACGACTTCTTCGTTTAAGTCAGTCTAAACCTAGATACAACAATTGCTCATGAACGACTTCTTCGTTTAAGTCAGTCTAAACCTAGATACAACAATTGCTCACGAACGACTTCTTCGTTTAAGTCAGTCTAAACCTAGATACAACAATTGCTCATGAACGACTTCTTCGTTTAAGTCAGTCTAAACCTAGATACAACAATTGCTCATGAACGACTTCTTCGTTTAAGTCAGTCTAAACCTAGATACAACAATTGCTCACGAACGACTTCTTCGTTTAAGTCAGTCTAAACCTAGATACAACAATTGCTCATGAACGACTTCTTCGTTTAAGTCAGTCTAAACCTAGATACAACAATTGCTCATGAACGACTTCTTCGTTTAAGTCAGTCTAAACCTAGATACAACAATTGCTCATGAACGACTTCTTCGTTTAAGTCAGTCTAAACCTAGATACAACAATTGCTCATGAACGACTTCTTCGTTTAAGTCAGTCTAAACCTAGATACAACAATTGCTCACGAACGACTTCTTCGTTTAAGTCAGTCTAAACCTAGATACAACAATTGCTCATGAACGACTTCTTCGTTTAAGTCAGTCTAAACCTAGATACAACAATTGCTCATGAACGACTTCTTCGTTTAAGTCAGTCTAAACCTAGATACAACAATTGCTCACGAACGACTTCTTCGTTTAAGTCAGTCTAAACCTAGATACAACAATTGCTCATGAACGACTTCTTCGTTTAAGTCAGTCTAAACCTAGATACAACAATTGCTCATGAACGACTTCTTCGTTTAAGTCAGTCTAAACCTAGATACAACAATTGCTCACGAACGACTTCTTCGTTTAAGTCAGTCTAAACCTAGATACAACAATTGCTCATGAACGACTTCTTCGTTTAAGTCAGTCTAAACCTAGATACAACAATTGCTCATGAACGACTTCTTCGTTTAAGTCAGTCTAAACCTAGATACAACAATTGCTCACGAACGACTTCTTCGTTTAAGTCAGTCTAAACCTAGATACAACAATTGCTCACGAACGACTTCTTCGTTTAAGTCAGTCTAAACCTAGATACAACAATTGCTCACGAACGACTTCTTCGTTTAAGTCAGTCTAAACCTAGATACAACAATTGCTCATGAACGACTTCTTCGTTTAAGTCAGTCTAAACCTAGATACAACAATTGCTCACGAACGACTTCTTCGTTTAAGTCAGTCTAAACCTAGATACAACAATTGCTCATGAACGACTTCATCGTTTAAGTCAGTCTATACCTAGATACAACAATTCTATCCTTATTCTAGAGTTTACGTTATGATGGTCGCCATTCACTTTACATGTATATTTTACGAACATGCATTATATTTTCATAAATACAAAAAACAATATACATAAGTACAAAGAAGGTTAAGTTATAATGTAACTTAACCTTCTTTTTACTTATGTATATTGTTCGCAGATACAATAATATATTATATAATACTATAGTGTGTGCGTAGTCCCAGATCGTAAATAGCATGAACCACCCGCTTTTGTAAAATATATTAAAACCTATATCCACGGCAAAACCCTACAGCAAAATGTACAATGGCATTATGTCGTGGAAGTATGCAAAATAAAATAACCCCGTTTGCAGCAAAAATAAGTTTGCAAATAGAGCATCAATGAGGACCCCACTGCAACTTAGATTCTATGCCTAGAGAACTTTAAGCATTTCGTCTTTTTCGCGTTTAGTAAATTGTTCGCAGAGAACAATTTCGAAACAATATATAATACGCAGTTTACATGCGCCAATTTACTCTCTTTCCTATCTACTTAGAAAATTATCTATGTATCATTAGCGAATAGAACAATATCTGCAAGGTCTTTCACCATAAAGGGCAAGTCATTTATGTAAGCTAAACATAAGAAAGGCCCCAATATTGGTTCCTGCGGTATCCCCATTCAAACTAAAGAACCGTAAGATGTGACGCCATTTACCCCAACTTTACTTTAGCTGTCTAACGGTTAAATAGGACTCTACAAGGTTCAGGGTAGGTTAGTATTCTGTGATAGTGGTAAAGTTTACGAATTAGTGTACGTACACAATCGAAAGCTTTGGAAAGATCACAAAATATACCAATAGCATGTGTGGCTAGTTCGACCCCGGCATCTGATGTTGACCTGCATTTCGTGAAACCGAACTGATTCTCATTTAGTGTTTTGTGTTCGTTGATTGAGTCTGAACATTTTATAAATATTAGCATTATGATAAAATCAAGCTAAATTTATTAACACAAAATAATAATATGCTAGAAATGAGTCGCGTCGTAAATAAATCGCGGTATATTGGATCCCCTACATAAATCCCGATGACGGAAGGCAATGAGTCATTACCGAGCGCTTCAGTTCACTAAAACGCGTAAAAAACGCGAGCGGGTCGCGCGCGCTTCCGACGCACGCCGGGTAATGGCCCTGCCCTGCAGTGCTGCTCGTAAATTATTGGGAGAACAGTTTGTATTACTCTACAATTACAATACAAGCAACAATAAATACTGTACGAAATCTTTATTATCACATTATCTTCTACGATTTGGTGTCCAAATAACGTAGTTACCTACTTTAGACTTTGGACGACTAACAAACTTACAAGTACAAAATATTTAATCATATATGTAAGTGACATCTTAGAAGTCTTCCGGAGTCACAAACTTTCAGGGCTACATTTTATTAAAAATTTTGCAACAGATTTTATTAATTTTTAACCGACTTCAAAAAGGAGGGGGTTCTCTGTTCGATTGTACTTTTTATCAATTTTTTATTTTTATTTTTTATCTCAGAACTCCGTCATTTATGAACCGATTTGGAAAATTCTTTTTGCGTTGGATTCAGTATAGCTACGAAGTTGTCCCATATAAATTTAATCGGTATTTGACTTTGGAATTCGAAGATGCATTGAAGTCGGTTCCTGTTTTTTTCTACAAATTATTAAGTAATGTAGATAGCATGAGCGTAATGGTCGAGGTAACAATATAACAAGTATTATGCCTGAAGGATTGTTGAAAAATCCAACGTATATACATATAATATAATCGCAAATGCCTCTGGGAACAAATGTGTCCCATTCATGTTTAAAAAACATCAGTAATAAAATGTAAGCAACCGGAACACAGCAATCGAAGGCACGCGGCCGTCGCGTCGCGTCGTCGGCGTCGGTCGCCGTCGGATGACGGCGACTTTTTTACGACAAAACATCGCAGAAGTTATGTTTTAGGGGTATTACGCACACCTCATTTAACTCCATTCTGCTCCGCGCGGTGAAAGAGCAACTATATTTATTGTTGCACGCTTTGACAACCCTGGCAGGCGAAATCGCTTTAAGAATAACGCCCTCACCTGAAAATGCACGTTTGAATTTCAACTCTGTATGAAAGCAGCTAAGGTGCGTTTTTGAATAATGTGCGAAATATTAAGGAGTAATATTTGGAGGGTTGTCACTGAGGAATTATATCATGGAACTGCCGTCATTAGTTTATGATGTCTTCATTGGGAGCGTGGCGCTGCCGTGCCGGCCGTGGCTCGTGATGCATCGGTCACGGAGCGCGGTGCGGCGCGACCAGCCGACGGGAAACGCGCGATTCATACTAGTCTTGCGACAAAGAGGGTACGATGATTTTATTGCTCACTTTAGGAGTCATAAACCATTAATATCAAATCGTTTGTTTGATGTCAAGTCCGTAGACTTTGTTGCATGAAAAAAGCATTGAAAGTAATGTACTTATATTAGACTTTCTTGTACATTATGTGCGAAGAGATTTTTTATCGTTTATAGATCTATGTTTGGAAACTATCCCGCCCGATGTTAAGCGATCATATCACCACAATTGTTTGTAAAATTGTCATAGGTATAACTAGCGATGAAGCATATAGATGTAGAGCAAGCCGGCAGTGGCCGGCAGGTGACTACTCCCGTCTCTCCCTGCGTACCGCCGGAACTACCCAGTAAGGTTCTTATGGAAAATCTTTGTTTATGAAGTTATTGCGATACAACTTAGTACACAGACTAAACGAAAGAAATGAATATATAAAAACGATACTATTTCTTATTTTTTTAAAGTCAATCCCTAACAAGGCCAAGCAAGCTCTAGGTACACAGGCTAGAATGTAAATTTCTTTTTAATATACTACGGTTAAATTTGGTACATATACATACTTAGCCAAAGAAACTGTAAACACGTTTTTCACATTTTTTTAAATCATCTTCTAACCAGTTTGTACGGAGAATCGTTGTTTGCGAAGTTATAGCGATGAAACTTGGTACACAGTCAGGGCCAAAGAAAAAAATAAACAAGTGTTTCACTCATTTATAAATCACAAAGTTAAACACCGTGAGTAAATAGATGGAATCGGGATCGGACCGGGACGGTAACGGAATAGAAGCGGGATGCTAACAGAATAGGAGGAGGACGGTAACGGGATAGGAGTAGGAAAGGTAAGGATAGGATCGGGATAGGAGTGGGACGGGAACAGGAGCAGGATTAGAGTGAAACGGAAAATAGTCGGGAGCAGGATAGATTACTTCACTACGTGTACGAAGTCGCGGGCAACAGCTAGCAGAATAAAAAGCCTCGAGGTTGTTGTGGCATGGCTGTGGGCCCTCCACAAGCTGCGTGATGGTGACCGTTAGCGTCCCGAGTAACTACTCATGAGTGTTGTGCACATACAATTATAACTCTATGGTTGTGCATATTTTTATTTTTTTATCGCCCATCTATCTAACACATACATAGATCCTGGCCCCTAACTAGGAATCCCTGTATCTAGGGAACCAGGAACTACGAGGACTATGGTCCCACAACACCCAGACACGATAAAATGCTTGCACTTTTTTGTTCTGTGCACAAACATTTGTCCCGTCGCGGTTATCGAACCCGCAACTTCGGCGGTGTATGAGATTTGAGCCAACCTGCCCAACCACTATACTACAGAGGCTGTCAATTATAATGGTTTACTAGTATTTCTTGGATATATAGCCAAGAGTGCTATGTGAATTGCTTAATGCCGTGAAAATTGGTATACAGGTGGATTTTTGAGGTGGGATTGTATGAACAAATTCTAAATTATGAGAAATAGAGCAAAATGGTGTAAGGAGTCATGAGCTCGATTTACGAAGAAAAAACCGCAGGCGCGGCGCGGGCGCGGCGCTGGCGCCTCCGGGCCGGGAACAGAGAGAGCGAGACTTATTATTTTTTTGATGTACCTCCCTAATTCTGCCTAATGTGACAGTTTATAACTTTATAAATAGAATGACCTATCCACCACATTATAGTGTAGCAGCCTGTTGTGTTTCTACAAAAATATTCCTACTCAGTACCGCTGAAGTAGTATCTAAAATCCCATATCCTGGTAAGAAGATTAATCGTATACGTTTTAGGTATGTAATAGTGGTAGAGTGCAAGCTGGTGTCCAGAAAAAGTACCTACTGATTCAACACGGCGGCGCGGCGCCATCTAAATAATAAGCACAGAACTGCGATGTGAGTAAGCACACTCACCGCTAGTACCACTACGTGTGTAGCAGCGCCCCACGCAACACTGCGCACGCAACACTGCTCGTCGCGTCGCCGTCTGTTGCCGCGTGCTTCTTGCAAGTAGTTCAGCCGCGTACACTAGATGGCGCTGATTCACAAGTTCTTATCACCCCATAACTAATTTTTAAAGATTGTGGCTTCTAGCTTCTTTAAGCTATTACTATTTCTAGTAATAGCTTAGGTAAAGATTGCCATTCACTTGACTTTATGAAATTAAATTTTCACTTATAAATTCATTGAGCTAAACAAATAATGTGTAATATATATATCAATGTATAAATTGAACAAGTTTTTGACGTGAATAATTGGTAAGCAAATGCTTATTTTGTCTTTCCATCATGAAATTGTCCTATTAAAAGCAAGAGTATGTACTTCCACCAGTAGGCTACCGACGGACAACTACACAAGAGTAGGTACTTCGACCAGCAGGCTCCCGACGGACAACTACACAAGAGTAGGTACTTCGACCAGCAGGCTCCCGACGGACAACTACACAAGAGTAGGTACGTCGACCAGCAGGCTACCGACGGACCACTACACAAGAGTAGGTACTTCGACCAGCAGGCTACCGATGGACAATTACACAAGAGTAGGTACTTCGACCAGCATGCTACCGACGGACAATTACACAAGAGTAGGTACTTCGACCACCAGGCTACCGACGGACAACTACACAAGAGTAGGTACTTCGACCAGCAGGCTACCGATGGACAACTACACAACCTTCTAATACTAATACCCGTTTCGTATGGAGAACTTAATTCGAAGTGTTATCTAGCCTAGTGTCGCTCTCAGTGAATGAACTAGCAAACTCACCTTGAAATACATTTATTTAATTTGTAGCTGCGCCCTGCGGTTTCACTCGCGGTTTCCCGAGACATGATGTAAGTCTATACGTTAATCGAGGATATAATTAAGTTATCTCAAAATTCACTCAAATCCATTGAGCCGTTACAGCGCGAAGAAGTAACAAAAACACTAACACTCTCACAAACTTTTGCATTTATAATATTAGTGTGGTTATAGAATGGCAGCCACTACATACATATGTACCTAACATAATGAGGCAAGAGATAGGTCCTTAATAAATATGCAAACAACGACTCTTTTGGAAGTAGAGAGTTCAGCAGTTCAATGTTAAGGTTTAATGCTTTGACAATAAATGCATTAGCGCATGCTTGGCGAATATATGAACATATTAAGTAATTATATAGGAACAAGAAAAATTAAAGTGCTCAGGCGGGAATTGAACCTGCGTCTTCGGAATACCGATCTGACGCCGTAATCACTGGGCCACCGAGCTAACTGCTCGAGCAACCAAACTTAGTCTACATCGATGTCTGATAGTGGGAACAAATACTGCTGAGCATCGAGTACTTGCGTACTGTTAGGGGTAAGCTATGTAGTAGTACTGTTAGGTATTGTGTGGCTAAGCAAAGAGCTTTTACCTGTACCAAGTAGACCAATTACCAAGTAACTTTACATGGACATAGATTTACCTGGGATTCAGGATTAGTTACTACTTAAACTTACCCAATAGGGAAATATCTGATATAAGATCTAAAAGGATTTTTCATTGACTTTTTCTTGATCTGACGACATCGATTTCTCAGACGGCAAATAAATTGAGGCTCTGAACTCAAAGGACCAAAATGATGGAACTTTTTATTGACAGCTAAAAACGGTCTCTTTAGAGCACTAACCTGTCAATTTAAAAAAAAGTGAATGTCAAGGTCGTCGCTAAGGCAACCTAACAACGGTGATGACCGGAACCTGCGGATGTTACCCGTCGCTATGGCTACCGGCACTTGTTAACAAGTGGAAATAAGTAAATACGATGGTTAAACTTGTGATACGTGGAACAAAGTATAGGTTATAGGACAGTGACTCGAATTCATGATTAGGGGCAATAACGTCCAGCCGACTAGATCGGTAGATAGTGGCGTGCGGCGTGATCGATGTGGGTTCCATTTTCGAATGTGTGGTGTCAGTCGGGTGACGGGATGCGTCACGGTGGCTGGCGCTGCTGGTGAGTGTCGGAGCGTGCTCGTCCAGTGTCCGGTGTCAAGTGTCGAGCGTCTAGTGTCCGGTTGATGTGCTGCTTCCTGCTGGCGCTGGCGGAGGAGTGCTACCTGGCGGCGGCGAGCGTGCTGCGGCGCGATGAGCGTGTCGGTGCGCTCGGTGCTGCTCGAAGGCCCGCAGCCAAAACCCAAGGGCCCGTATACGTATGCTAGCACGCCGCGAGCCCTCTACAACAATGCTAAACTCAAGAAGGATCCCTCATGGTGAGTACTAGCCTTTTCTCAAAGTGTAACACAGTGAACTTTGATGAAGATGAACTGTTGTTTCGTTATTTAATGCTGTCCTTGTGTGATTAAAATGTCCTATTTACAAAACGACCTCGGTTGTTCGAGGACAAACCTCAAGTGTGGGTATTCGATAACTTGATTGGTTTGTTTACCAAAAGAATTCAGTTACGTGCCATTAGCCTGGAATTCATGACCTTGTCCTTGCCAAAAATTAACATTTTAGGAAATTCAATATCCAGCTTGAATGGCAAACTATACTATAGTTTATTAAATTTTATTGTACAGATACAGATACAGATAAAGGAAACTTAAAAAAAAAAAAACAATAACTTTGCTTGTAACTTCTTTATATCTTACATATACTAGGATACGTCATGCGTAATGAACACAGCGCACATTGCGGGACGAGAAACTCTGCCCTGCCGTCATACAGTTTTACACTAGTTCGGAGGGTAGATGTAGATTGTTTCTGACAATAGTGTGAACAACTTCGGGCATATTTACGCGGTGTCTTAATTTCATTGTAATAGTTAGGTCAACCCACTTATAAAACTACAAGTGAATTAACTTATCATGTATAGGTATTACCTAGCACGTTAAATGTAAAATTAGGACTGCATAGCAGTGAACTGGAGCTGGTGAGATTGTTATTTATAAAACTACTATCATTGACAATGTAAAATTAATACTTATATAGTTAAGTGTGTTCGAGTTTAATATGCGCCTGATGTTGTCAAGCACAAACTTTTGATTAACAATAAATTTCATTTCATTTCATTTCATTTCATTGTAAATGCCATTTCGCACTTAACATTTTTTTAATATTTATCTTTTTTTGTGGAACTAAGTAATAAGATGAGCAAGTCGTTCGCCTGATGGTACGCCACGCCTGCCCATAACACTGCCACCCAGAACTTCAACCCTTCGAATGTCGATGACGCCGTTAGAAACACACGTGTGTCGCTAAGGATTAGGCCTGTAATGTCCAAGAGGCCGTTAGAGACACACGTGTGTCTCTAACGGCGCACGCTATTGTAATTCGTTCAAAAATTATATATTTATTGATTAGTTGCCTAACTAAAGACGTCATTGGTTTACTCATATATTAGGCAATATAACAATACTTGATATTTATATATTATATATTTTTTTCTTTGGATATTGATTCCATGGCATCCAACCGCAAAATAATTTAAAATAAAATTAATTCCGAGTGTAGTCGATTAGTTTTACGCGAGTCCACCATTATGGCGGTTGTGTCGATTTGATGCAATTTTAAAATTTTTGTTATAAAGTAACAGTACAGTGAATAATAATGTGTTATATATCATTTTGTGAGACTTTTCGTGTAGTGTTTATATAAACTACTATTTGTTTTAGCCAGTTGTTGATTATCTTGTTGAAAAAAGCGCGAAAAGTTATCGTGTCGGTTTTTATCGTGGCCTTTTTGGCAATGTTTTTAGTGATACTGTGTATTTATTTTACTCAATATTCTACGAAACACAGGTAAGTTTATTGTAAATTTATCCAGGTACTTGATTTTATTATCAGTGTTGTTTCTTATCAAATGAATTCTAAAAAAATGCTATTCTAATACTTTCGCATGCCGTTCGCGCGTTACAGATTTATACAGAGTTACTACAGGCGTCACTATACTTTGGTTCTCTGGTGAATTACTTCGTTTTGGATACGATCCTTTAGAGAAACTCCAATTATAGCCTTTTCCATAATAGCCCGCTGAACGACTTTAAATTCGTGATCGTACCGTGCACTAAATTATACAGAAATCTGAAGAGTATAATGGGCCACTGTGCTTAGCATTTGTAGATTGTGATTAGACTTTTGACTCCATCGAAATCCGGTCAGTTCTAGAGTCTCTGTGACGATGTCAAGTTAACTGGCGATATATCCAAGCGCCGCAACAATGACCGTCCAAGAGCAAAATAGTTAAAATGAACATATCAACCTGGGTCGAGAGATAAAACAAGGAGACGTTAGAGGAGTTAAGAGGAGACCAAATTGTTTACCAACGCATTCGAGGTATAAGACGCTAGACTAGAAAGGGTGAGGCATCAAATACACATATAAACGGCGATTACATCTCGCAGTTGCAATTTGCAGACGATATCATCATAATAACTGAATCGTTGCAAGACTTGCAACAGATGCTGGACGGCCTAGCTGATTCTTCCCAACGCGTTGGTCGCCGGATGAACTTAGATAAAACTAAGATAATGTTCAACGAACATGTAACTCACTCTTGAGTTTGTTAAGGAATATGTTTTTTAATTTTTTTGTTTACTTTGGCCAAGCAATGCAGTTGGGTAAAAATAACTTCGAAAGGGAGGCCAACAGAAGAATACAGCTGGATCAAATCAATGAAAACTGAATCAGATGATGATTAGATAGTCCGAATATAATATATATATATTTATAGTAACATCTATAATGTTTAGTGAGCTAGTAAATTCAGATAGTTTTATAGCCCAAGCGTGCCGTTAGTTGGTTCTTTTTTAATTAAAATTAAAATCACTTTTTATGCTGGCACGATCTTATGTCTGTGACCAGTTAGGTAACAATAATTTAAGTTGAAACTATACAATCAATTGTACTAAACAATTGTAAAAAAAAACTTGCTTATAACGTCAGGTGCAATACGCGGCCACGAGGGGCTATTGCTAAACCTAGTTAATTGAGTTCGTTTGTAACTGCCCGTGAACACTATTCTATAGCCCATCTCTATTCTAGTACAGCCGCACTGCAAACATGGACATGATTTCCATACGAAAACCTTTACTAAACAATTGTACAAACTAAACAGTGACACCATAATTTGTAACTAACTTGTATTCTGATTAGGTTGGATAGAACTCTAAGTATTACTGCTAAAATTGAATTTTGTCAAGCAAAAGATTTTTATCGAACTTCTTAGAGCTAGAGGCTGAAAAAGACAATAAAATAATGTACCAGAGTTGAAAAATAGTTGGTCACTTTTAAAATTAAGTAAAAGACGTAATAAAAACGTTTCTATTAATATTCGAGGGTAATTTAGCATCTGACACGAAGGTTTATCAAAGTGTTGTATAACGCGGAGAGAACCTTGAACCGCGTCGCACGAACAACTTGCCACCAACGCCGCGCGACCACCGTGCGACACCCGCGCCGGGCCGCGCGACCGCCGTGCGACACCCGCGCCGGGCCGCGCGACCGCCGTGCGACACCCGCGCCGCGCCGTGCCGCCCCTCGTCACCCTGGACTACATGGAGAGCTAGTCTGCTTATTTTTTCTTGAAACACGACTCAGTCTAATTGGCTGGTAATCATATGACTGCTCTCACAGTAGAGCTGCTACTCTGCTTAAATGAATAATAAAAATACATCTCTATTAAAAATAATACTGTTATGGAAGATGTTGTAGTTATACCAAAGAAAACTAAATATTACTACGTAAAAAAGCGACACCACCCCCCGCCAATTTGTCGTCACCCGCAATGCATCAGTAAAAAAAATGGGTAATGCCGTGCTTGCGTCACTCGGTTGTCACCGCTCGCTGCGAATGACTAATGAGTGAGATTCAAATGTTCATTTTATATGTGCGATCAATTGATGTTATTTGAGGTCGTTATGACCTTTTTAGATGACGACGACGACCTGCTTTACATAGGTAGAGCAGGCCGGCTAACTATTTGACTTTGACATATGGACGAAAAATATTGAGAAAAGACGGAGAACGGCTGACGGTGGAGCTGACCAGGACCTGACCTGACTGACGGAGGTCTGCCTATCTCTTTTTTTCATTAATCTATATAATAAAAGAACAGGATTTTTTTCTACAATCATCGCACAGCCAAAACCGCTTAACGTAGAAACCTGAAATTTGGACCACGTATTCTACAAGTAGTGAAGGCGTCATTTAAGAACGGATTTTTCGAAATTTGACCTATAAGTGGGTCAAATGGGGTCATAATGAATGTATGGAAAAAAAAATATTTTGTCGCACGGTTACGAAACTTTGGCAGTATACTATGTGTTTGAGGCTTTTACCTCTTTTGTCCTATTTGTTCTTACAAGGGATACTATCAGGATTCAATAAAACCATTTAGTATCTTGCTCTGATTGTTCTGTATTTCGAACCTACCAAAATCAAAATTTGGCGCCAGACACATCGATTTACGGCGACAAGCGAATGCGTGTTTTAGCGATGGCCAGCGCCATCTAGTTCTAATCTTTAAAACTAAACATCATTTAGACATTCCGCCCACCAAGGACATTTAATAACGACATAAATGTACTTAGTACCGCCCACCATGGCTTGATTAAAACGATCTATTCTTGGTGGACAGAACTTACAATTTGCTTACGTACTTATTTTTAAACTATTTTAAATTAAAATTTAGATTTCTATAAGATTTACACAAATGATCTTCTAACTTTAACTTCTACAGACTACATTTATATGCTACTCATTAACCGGTAAGATACACAGTTTAGACGTGGGTCTTTTCAAGGTAGACGCTTTAGTACGAAGTGTGACCACACGGGTAATATTATCTGTACCGGGGTGTTTTTCCACGACTCTACCCATCAACCAACGACTTGGCGGCAAGTCGTCCTCTTTTATTAGAACTAAGTCCCCAATATTTGGCTCCGGTACTCGTGAGTTCCACTTATATCGGTTCATTAGATTCGATAAGTATTCAAGAGACCACCGACGCCAAAAGTCCTGCAACATCTTTTGAATGAGTTGCCACCTGGTCAAAGTACTTATGCCTGATTCCATATAACTTTCGATCTCTGGTACCGCTAGCAGCGGTCCTCCAACTAAAAAATGACCTGGTGTCAATGGAAGTGGCTCATTTGGATTAGAATAATCCACCGTGATCGGACGTGAATTTAAACAAGCTTCCACCTGGCTGAGAAGTGTGCTCATCTCCTCGTATGTAAGAGTTGATTCTCCAATCACGCGTTTCAAGTGAAATTTTGTGGATTTCACGCCTGCTTCCCACAAGCCGCCGTGATTAGGAGCATGCGGGGGAATGAAATGCCACTCAGTTCCCTGCGTTGCTAAATGTTCAGCCACATCTTGCTGAATAGTGTTAAGCTGCTCTAGTTCCTTAGAAGCACCTACAAACGTGGTTCCATTGTCACTCCACATTTGAGTGCAATGGCCACGTCTGGAAACAAAACGCCTGAATGCTGCTAAGAAGGCCTGAGTACTCATATCACTTACGACCTCCAAATGAATGGCTTTAGTAGCCATGCAAATAAAGAGACATATGTAGCCCTTATGCGATAGATTGCCTCGACCTTTGGTTGTCCTGATCTTTATTGGGCCTGCATAGTCTACACCACTATGCAGGAATGGTCTGGCGGGTGTGCACCTTACCGATGGAAGAGATCCCATAAACTGGTTTTGAACCCTTGCCCCCTGTCTAACACATACGACACATCGATGAATATGCTGTTTTACAAGGTTTCTTACACCAACAATCCAATATGTGTTTCTGAGGTAATTTACCGTCAGTTGGGTTCCTCCATGAAGGGTAGCTTGATGCGCATTTGCTACAACCAATTTTGTGAAATGCGAAGAGTGCGGTAGTAATATGGGATGTTTTGTTTCTTCAGCCAATTCAGACTTTTGCAGTCTACCGCTAACTCTAATTCTAACGCTAACGCTAATGCTAAACGCTAACGCTAATTCCAGTCTCATCTAGATATGGACACAATGATCTTAACTTGCTACTTTTAGCTAGCACACGACTTTTGTCCTTTAATTGGGCGTAATCTTCAGCAAATTCTTGTCTTTGCGCCTTTTTAATGCAACAGATCCGGGCTTCATCTATTTCAGTCTTCTTCAAATATGTCGTTCTACTACTGTCCCGTTTATAAAACCGTCGACAGTAAGCTATTACTCGCAACAGTCTCTGCAGAGAAGAAAACCGCGTAAACACCGTGTCCTCAGGCATGGTGCTAACATGAGCTTTAACGGCTTCTTCTAAATGGACTTTCAATTCCATTGGCCTCGTATACGAGATAACTTGCTCTCTCAGAAATTGTGGACCATGAAACCACAGCTCATTTGCCGCCAGTGAACCTGGTTGTACTCCTCGTGATGCGCAATCCGCAGGATTTTGCTTGGACATCACGTGGTGCCATTGGGAAGAATCCAGGTTTGTCAGGATTTCTGAAACCCTATTGGCTACAAAAGTTTTCCATCTACTTGGATGACTATTAAGCCAAGCAAGAACTACGGTCGAGTCAGTCCAAGCCTTTATGTTTCCCTTGTCGATCTTGAAAACTTCTGCTACCTCTCTCAACAGTCGCGATAAAAGCACCGCCCCACACAGTTCTAGCCGAGGGATGCTGACCTGCTTAATTGGAGCAACCCTAGTTTTTGCTGCCAGCAGAGAGACCTGTCTGTGACCAGTGTGGTCGACTACCCTTAAGTATACCACTGCTGCATATGCTAGTTTTGAGGCGTCGGAAAATCCGTGCAACTCCGTGCTGGTGTCAATTGTGCCTACCCATCGTGGGACTCGAACTGCTGTAAGTTGGGTCAACTCGTTACGGTAAGTATACCATTCATCTTTCAATTCTGCTGATACTGGTTCATCCCAAGTTATGCCTGCAAGCCATAACTTTTGAATGAACATTTTCGCTAATATTATTGCAGGTGCGAGCCATGAAAGAGGATCATACAGCCTTGCTATGACTGATATTATTGTTCTTTTGGTTTCAGGTCCAGCCGTCGTCGTCGGGAGTTTCACCGTGTATTGGAAGCAATCTTCACTACGGTCCCAGGTAATACCTAATATCTTTGTTGTATTTTCTGCTTTTATTTCTATTCCCGCTTTGTCCTTAAAATTCTCCTTTTCCTTTAGTATTTGTTTATCTTTGTCCTGTGTGTTGTCCTTTTTGTTCTTGATTTCCTTTGCTTTGTCCTCTCCTTGCTTAATATATTCCTGTATCTGCTTGTCCTCTTTTTTCGTGCTTTCGCTTTGCTTATTGCTTATGTTATTACGCTTTGCTTCATTTAGGTTTATTTCCGCTAACAGCTCTTTACTATTGCTATTCCATTTTTGTAGCTTGAAACATGCTCTAGATAATAATTCCGTCATTTGCTTGTAAACTTCTACTCCTTCCTTGACGTCAACGCAACCTGTCATTAGGTCGTCCATATAAAAGGAATTCACAACCCTTGCAGAAGCCAGTGGATAATCTTGGCCTTCGTCGTAGCCGACCTGATTCAACGCTCTAACCGCCTGGTATGGAGCACTGGTGGTTCCGAAGGTCACCGTCAACAGTTCATAGTCTTGCATTTCATTTTCAGGGGTTTCGCGCCATAATATGCGTTGAAACACGGCGTCTTCTTCAGCAATCCTAATCTGTCGGTACATTTTTATTATGTCCGCTATCAACACAATCGGATGTACTCTCCATCGCAGAATCAAATGACGTAAATCTGCCTGTAGTTTAGGTCCGATCATTAGTTCATCATTCAACGACACTCCTAATTTGTTTTTGCTGGACGCATTGAAAACGACGCGAACTTTTGTTGTACTCTTGTCGTTCCTTACTACAGCGTGATGGGGTAAGTAGACTGCTTGTTCTCTTTTCTTGTCATTTTTGTCCACAGATCGCATATGCCCTAAGAGTAAGTACTCATTCATGACATCTTTATAACTCCCTTTGAGATCTGAATCCTTTGATAGTTTTCTTTCCAGCGCTTTGAATCTCGCTTCAGCTATTTGCCGTGAACTGCCTCCCAAGCAACGCGGCTGGTCGTTCCGAAACGGTAGTTTAACGACATACCGGCCTTCCTTTGTCCTTTTAGTTGTACTATTGAATAGTTCTTCACATTTTTGTTCTTCCTCATTCCATTCTATTTTAGTATTTCTCGGTTGATCTTCCAGTTCCCAAAACTTTTTCAGTATATCATCTTCGCTGATCTGTGCATGCATCGCTGTGATGTTTTGCTCGTCCCCCGAAATTGAAACTTTGTCATTCATCACAGTACCTGAGAGTATCCACCCTAAACTTGTGTTTTGTGCTATAAGTGTTCCCGTGGGACACCGTTTCAGACCGTCCTTCAAAATGTGACAAAGCACATTAGCTCCTAAAAGTAAATCCACCTTGTTAGGAGTGTTGAACTGTGGATCGGCTAGGCACAAGTCCTTTAGATCTACCCAATCAATCGATTCTACCTTTTGGTCCGGCAGATACGATGTTATATTCTTTAGCACATAAGCTGTGATCTTCAGGTTGAACTCTTTATCAATTCTTGACTTGAGATTGATAGTTACCAAATACTTCGACGTTAACCCTTTGTCTCCTCCCAAACCAGTTATTCTTCCTCTAACAGGATTCTTTTTGAGGCGTAGAAGTTGCACTGCGGCCTCTGTTATGAAACAAGCCTGTGAGCCCTGATCTAATAAAGCTCTGACTATCTGATTCCTCCCCGATCCTGACTCGGCATCTACTAACGCAGTAGCTAGTAGCACCTGTCCTCGTCCCATAACCCTTTTAGTTGACAAACACGAAACTATTTGCGAAGTACTAGCTGATGAGCTAGCACCCTCAACAGGTTCAGCATCAGGTTTGTGCTCCGCGTGAAGCAGAGTATGGTGGCGTTTTTTACAAATCCTGCAGGAGGTCGGCTTATTACAGTTGTACACGATATGATTGCTGCCCAAACAATTAAAGCAGATGGAATTTTTGGCCACAAATTCACGCCTCTGATCAGTGTCTTGCTTTGCGAACTTTTTGCAGAAACATAGTTTGTGATTTTCGGCACAAAATTCACAGGTCATGCCAGACACATTTGTGGCCACTAAAACCTTTGGCCTAGTATGAGGACCACTGTGATGCGATGGAGGTCTTTTGGAATCGACAAACTCTAGCGCTCGAAAGCGACTTTCGAGGAAACATTGAAGTTGATTCATAGTTGGCAACTCATTTGTGTCAGAAATGTGCAGTTCCCACTGCTTGCGCGTTTCCGGATCTAGTTTAGTCATGACAATATAGATAATCATTATATCCCACGTGCTCACGTCAATTTCCATATTTTTTAAAGCGTTTATACAGTCCATGGTGGTGTCTACTAGTTCTTTCAACCCTGATGCGGACTCTACGTTCAGACGTCGCTGACCGAATAACCGTTTTAAAATGCAATCAACCAAGTACTTCTTATTATTATACCGTTTCACTAATAGTGACCAGCATTGACTGTAATTTGCGTCAGTAATTGGGGTATGCCGAATAAGTTGTGCTGCCTCACCAGTTAAATGAGTCTTTAAATAATGCAACTTTTGTACGTTTCCTAAAGTGTCATTGTTATGAACTAGTGATACAAACAAATCATGAAATGTTGTCCATTCCGAATATTGACCACTAAAGTTTGGTATGGAAATTTTCGGCAATCGTACTAGCAGACTTGAGCCTGACTTATCACTTTCATTATTAATAACTTTTGGTTCGGATGACATAAATTTCTTTAGTGATTCTTTCAAAAGCGCTTTATAAACAAAGTAATTGTCCTCAGTGACATCCTGAACCTCTCTACTAACATATTTTGATTTCTCTATTTCTTCCGGTTTCAACGTTTCGTACAACTTTGCATTGTTAGTTCTAAACAATTCCCAATCTCGTTCTAAATTTTCTAATCTACATTCTACATATTCTTTATTAATTCTCTCTTTCGGACTTTTCTTAAAATTAGCTAATGCCTTTTTAATACTATTTTGCAAGTCTATTTGTACATTAATAAGACCTTCCATTTTGGTTGCACTAAAACACCTTGTATATAAAATATAGATTAAAACCAAAACACCTTGTATATAAAATATAGATTAAAACTAAAAACAACTTGTATATAAAATATAGATTAAAACTAAAACAATAAATAAAACCCTTTGCAATCTATACTAACTTGCAAAATATCGGATTCTACTTTAAACTTACAAGTGTTTCGAACAACTTGATATTATATCGAAATTATTCTAAGTCCTGAGAAATTACCAAAACGCTAAAATTTTACAAGTGTTTGAAACTTAAATAACTTGGTAAATTTTTGGGCATAGATCTCCCGTTCCCTCGTTTTTTACCAAATTATTCTAAGTCTACTGCATGCAAATATACTAAGTAAATATTACAAGTCTCAAATTAAAGCAAATTATTCTATCTTAAATTATGATCACTAGAATTTACTAAGTTCTCGAAACTCACGAAATAAAGTTCAATTTTGCTTGAAATTTTTAAAGTCAATGTTTGAAAGTGTACTCACGAATTGTATCGCACTTGCCCTTTGTTACTCCAAGTGTGTCCTGGGTTTGTCCTCGCTTCACCTCAGCGCCGCTAGCCGTTGTCCAGTTTGCCAACCGACTTGACACAGCTCCAGCCGGTCCCACAGCTTTGCCAACCAGCTTGATGCGCCGCGATGCGTACCTTCTTCAATAGCTTCTTCTGCCTCAGCGTGCCCCTTCCAATGGTAGACGAATCTTCTAATTCGCCCACAGTAGGATACACAATACTCGGTTTGTTGCAGCGATCCACTGCGAGTACGTGTTGATCTCGGCTACTTGCTGTCCGTCCTTCGGTTCGGTAAGGATCAATGTTTGAGGCTTT
Organism: Petrophora chlorosata; assembly: GCA_951640565.1. Taxonomy (NCBI): domain Eukaryota; kingdom Metazoa; phylum Arthropoda; class Insecta; order Lepidoptera; family Geometridae; genus Petrophora; species Petrophora chlorosata. Next base: position 19,762,743 of record OX621192.1, read on the forward strand.
TACCTCTTTTGTCCTATTTGTTCTTACAAGGGATACTATCAGGATTCAATAAAACCATTTAGTATCTTGCTCTGATTGTTCTGTATTGCGAACCTACCAAAATCAAAATTTGGCGCCAGACACATCGATTTACGGCGACAAGCGAATGCGTGTTTTAGCGATGGCCAGCGCCATCTAGTTCTAATCTTTAAAACTAAACATCATTTAGACACTATGCAAAAGAAGTAAAAGAGCACGTGTATCACAGTTTTTTGAAAATCAACCCGTAAGGGCGGTTTAGTGTGGTTTTTTAGATTGGAATGCGGAAACTATAATGTATGCTACGGCGATTGTTTCTTGACCAGTAGTTATCAAATTTTGTGTGAGCATTAAGCATGTAAATACCAGGAACTTGTTTTCGGCATTTTTCGAAATTCGACCCCTAAGGTCAGTTTTTGGGGTCGCAAAGTTTCCATGATGTAGGTTTTTTTAGTAATGTTATGAAACTAAGTTAATTGTTACTGAAAATGTATTTTTATATTCTTATGTGTAGTCAACATAAGAATATAAAAATACATTTTCAGTAACTTTTCAAAAATCGACCCTTAAGATCATTAAATAGGGCCGCAAAGTTTGTATGGAGTAGGATTTTTTATTAATGCGATACTGTAGCTACAGTAAAGAAACAGGGTAAATAAATTAAGTTTGATTAAGTTTAAAAACATGTTTTCAGTATTTTTCAAAAATCAACCCCTAACAGGGTTAAACGAGGTGATAAAGTTTACATTAAAAATCTTTGTTTATAGCGATGAAACTTGGTACACACACCTAACAAACATTATTAAAAGGTGATTTACAATTTTGGAAAATCATCCCTTAAAAAGATTAAACAGGGTGGAAAGTGAAGATTATTATTTTTAAGCTACAGCGATGAAATGTGGTGCACGTGCTAAGCCCATGAAATTACAGATTTATATTTAACATTTTTTTAAATCATCCCCTAACAAGCCTAAACGGGGTGGTAAAGTTTGTATAGAAAATCTTTGTTTATGAAGTTTCGTGGCTATGATAAAACTTGGTAAAAGAAGATTATTAAAACGTGATTTACAATTTTTAAAAATCATCCCTTAACAGGGTTAAACAGGGTGGAAAGTGAACATTATTATTTTTAAGCTACAATGATGGAATGTGGTATATGTGCTTAGCCAATGAAATTGTAGATATGTATTTCAACATTTTTTTAAATCATCCCTCGACAAGCCTAAGCGGGGTGGTAAAGTTTGTATAGAAAATCTTTTTTATTTACGAAGTTTTTGGTTTTGATGAAACTTGGTACATAAACTAAGAAAATGAAGATAATTAAAACGTGAATCACATTTTATTGAAAAACTACCCCAAACCAGGTTAAGTAAGGGTGAAATGTATTTATATTTTTTGAAGCTACGACGATGAAGTTGGTATCATTTTCTCAGACAAATAAACTTTAAGCACGTCTTTCACCATTTTGCTGGAATCATCCCTAAACCGGTTCAAACGGGGTGGTTAAGTTTATATGGAGAATTTTTGTTCATGAAGTTATGGCAATTAAATATGGTACACAGAGTAAGCAAAAGAAATAAATTTAAACGTAATTCGCCATTTTTTGAAATTCTCCCTCTAACAAGGTTAAACAGGGTGGTAACTATGAAATTTTTTTTAATGCTACAATGTTGAAATTTGTTACAAATACTCAGCCAATAAAATTATAAACACGTATTCCACCATGTCTTGAAATCATTCCCTAATAGGGTTATACAGAGTGGTAAAGTTTGTGTGGAGAATTTTTGTTTGTGAAGTTATAGCAATGAAATTTTGTAAACATAATTACAGACCAAACAAAAGTAATAAATTAAAACGAAACTCACTTTATTAATTAACCTCTAAAAACGTTAAACAAACGTTTTTCTAAATTTATGACGGTGAATTTTGTACATATACTAATCGAAGATAGTGCACATGTTTCACCACGTTGTTTAGACCTTTTAAGATGTTTAACATCTTAAAAGGTCTAAACGGGATGGCAAATATTTGTGTGGAAAACCTTTGTTTATAAGGTGAAAGCGAAACTTGGTATATAGACTAGGCAAAAGAAGTTAATCCTAAAGTAATGTATTTTTTTATATATTTCCTTATTCGTACAAGACTTTAATTTATGATAATAAAACGGGACTTAAGGGACGGGAGTTGCATTGGCCGTGGTCACGAGAAGACTCAGAGAAGGGAGGTCTTCTCGTGACCACAGCCAATGCAACTTGGTCAAAACGTCGAGGTAAATAAAAATAATGTTTTTAGCGCGATTAAGTCCCGTTTTATTATCATAAACTATGTGTTCGAATCACGAAAGTTTAAAAATCACTAAGACTTTAATTGACTTTTAAATGCAACATTCAAAAAAGAAATACTTAAGGTGTAGTCAATCGAAGATTTACAAATATTCAGCAACTTTTGTTGTTGACCGTACGTGTCGCAGGGAAATGAGGATATCTGAGATTTCTTTCGAAATCTCAGATATCCTTTCACGTAATCATAGTATAATCATGTATGGGAAGGACCACTTCTCCGCGGTCCGACTAGCTTTTACCCCTAGAGTGTATACAGCGTATATAAAAAGCGCGGAGCCAGAAGCTCGCGAGGAGTTCCTGAGCAAAACAAGTGCGCAAGGCCAGAACGAAGCGAGGGGGAGAGGTGGCGAGCGTAGCAAGCCGGCGACCTCCCGAGTGAAGTGATGGTCGAACGCGCGAGTGGAGCGAAGGGATGACGAAGCGAGAGTTCTGGCGAGAGCCTATTTATTAAAACTGGACGTCGCATCCCTAGGGATTTCATGAAATTCCTGGTATCCTCATTTCCCTGCGACATACAATGTTTTTTCTGGAGGTACGACGATTGACCTTTGGCCAAAATACTTACATATACTTAGTTTTTTTATTTATGTTTATAATGTAAGTATCATGTCTATTTAAAACGAGATAAGAGCTGAAAGAGATCGGAATAGAAACGAGACGAATTACGAGGCATAGGATTTAGATAGAAGCAGGACAAAATCGGCATAGAAGCGAGAGCTGCCGGAAATAGCCGGGAGCAAAATGAATTATTTCACTAAGCGTACAAAGTCACGGGCAACAGCTATGTAAATAGGAGATTTAGGTTTCTTTTACTCAGGCTTCATGTATGTACAATTGTACATGGCACTGGACACATACCAGAGCCGGACCGCAGTTTTGATCATTTACATGACTTTGCGCTGCCGCCGCACCGCAGAGTCATGTAAATGATCAAAAACCGGAACCAGTTAGAATCGGAATAGGATTGGGAGCAGAGCGGGACGATAACGGAATAAGAAAGGGACTGTAACAGGATAGGAGTGAGAAGGTAACGGAACAGAAGCGGAACGGTAACAAGATAGGAGCGGGACGGGAACTGGAACGGTAATATGGTGGGACGGAAAATGGTCGGAAGCAGGATGAATACTTCACTACGCATACGAAGTCGCGGGCATTAGCTAGTATTCAATATAATGACTATGATACAATATTAATATACCTAAAACAAAATGTTTCGTTATTGTTCTGTGTATGGATGCAAAGAAAGCACTCACAGGTCGGGGGTCTGGTTATACGTAGGTAGATAAGTTTATAATTTATATGGTGGGTAAACATAATAAAGTAAGTATTGGTCGAACTCGTGTTTTATTCACAACAGGTATTTCATTACAGTTATATTCCGGTATTACTTTAAGATGTTTATATATCTTTAAGTTTTATTTTGTTACGGGCCTGTTGGGCACAGCTATAAATGAGTAAAATACGCTAATGTACCATGAGTTCGGAGGCACGGTATACGCAGTCAAGAAGCAACCGACGCGTCGCCGGGAAATCAGCGCGCCGCCGCCGCGCCGCCGCCGCGCCGCCGCCGCGCCGTTGCCGCGCCGCCGTGCCGCCCTCTAACGCAATCCTCGCCGCTCGCGTGTTGAGCGAAGTGCGCGAGTGCTTGACCCGCCCGGCGCCCAGAGCAAGGCGCTCGTTAACCCTGAGTCGATGACTTCTTTAAGGTTACCTAACGTTAACGTACAATTATTTCGAATAAAGACTGAAGAAATACGTAGAACACGAGTATTATTCTCGGTTTATTTCGAACGTTATATATTATTACCGTTTATTCCCTACGTAGAAGTAGGTATGTAGGATACTAATAAATACAATATTACACCTCCAACTTTATGACACTCGCAACATTAACAAAATATATTTTATATTAAATATCCTGCCATAGCATAGATACGTTCCGATGCTACGCCGCTACGCTACGACGCTACGAGGTCTACACTGTAAAAGATTTCAACGAGATTCAGAGTTAAAATAAATACCAACAACCAAAAGGCTAATAAGTTAAACTTATATAATTATAACTAGCTTTTGCCCGCGACTTCGTTTGCGTGGACCACAGCAAATGGTTTATGCTGCGGATTTTTGCCATTTTCAGGGATAAAATGTAAACCATAAAAGTTAGCTTCTATCGGAGTAAGTCACCTCAAGGTTCCTTATTATAGGTTCAGAAAGACGAATTTCATGTTTTCTGAGTTTCTAGCGGCAGCTAAATTATGTTTAGAAGAATTTAAGCGCTTGTCTTCATCAGATTGACTTTCATTTGAACGATGAAGGCGCTTTCTCTTTACGTGCAATGACAACGAAGAGTGTTCTCCACAAAAAAGAGCCCATTCCAGATGCTTCCTTCTTTTCTTAGTGTATCAATATCGATAGATGACCATCTTGACCTTCTAGGAACCCACCTAAATGGAATCCAAAGCCATAGATGCTGCTAAAAAATTGGTGTTTTGTCCAAGGTCAGGCGGTACTACACTCCGGTTCAACTTTTGAACGTTGTCCAAGCACAGGTCCGTTCTTGTATGAAGTACCTTTGGTACGGGTCTGCCAAGTACCATCTCAAGTCTTTAGAGTCGATCAAAAGACTCTCATCAAGACGACACATTGGTGGAAACCAGACTTCAAAGCCTGGCACATCAACGTGAAGTTGACAGCCTGTCGGTATTCCACAGAATACACTACGAAGAGTTTGCTCTCAGGAACTGCATAATTAAAACCGCTATCGCCACTCCACCATTGGATACCGAGATGTACGCACCGGAACTAAGTGGAACGCACCGCCTAATCGTAGGAAGTATTTTGACTCATTCTTCTTAATTCAGCGAATTACTGTACTTCTTGTTATATACAACCAGGGCATGTTGAAAAACCTCAACTGAATAACAACTGTTGACAGAGTGATCGTATCACAGGCTACTATTGCTTAGCCTGCCTACTATTTATTTTAAGCGGTTTCTTATTTCTTGTTATAAGCAAGCGTGGCGCTTACCATCAGAAGAATGACATGCTCGTTTCATTAATCAAAAATACTTTATATCACTCATGGAAGCACTCGAAATAATTAAATGTTATCCCTGACTTCAAGTGAGTCAAGATATAAATCAGTGGTAATATTATATTTTGAGAGTGAGTGTGGCTCAGTGGGAGACAGTCCGTCTTTCAATCCAACGCACCCAAGTTCGAATCCCGCTGGCCCCGCACCACTAACTTTCTTAAGTTATGTGCACTCGCTCTAAAAACGGTGAAGGAAAACATTGGGAGAAAACCGGTATGTCCAAGGATTCATCACAAAAATTAATAAATTCATGACAGACATGTGAGATTCACCAACCGGCACTGGGCCAGCGTGGCAGATTATGGCCCATACTCTCTCTAAGAGAGAAGGCCCGTGTCCCAGCAATGGGAACGATGATGGGCTGATGATGATGAATATAATACGTCTCTCGTATGCGGGGGCCCAACTGGGTAGATACCATCGCCAGTTATTCTGCCACCAAGCAGTAGTGTGCAAGCATTATTGTGTTCCAGTTTGAAGCACATTGTAGCCAGCAAAATTACTGGGCATATAAGACTTAATATCTGATGTCTCGGGGTGATGAGCGCAATGTAGTGCTACGTAGTAATTTTTATGGTATTAATGGCACTGCAATTGTTATGGGCAAGCTTGACGCTTACCATCAGGCGAACGTCTTGCTCGTCTCATTACTCACAATTAGCAGTCTCAAAATTAGCTAACAGTTACGGAAGCAAAAAATGTGGGTTATCGCTTTTCCAGCATTACTTCGAACGCTTATGTTAAGATATCTCAGCATTGAGATATTATAGCGCTATGAAACATACACCAGATTTTAAGTTAAGATATAGGCTATCAAATGATGGAAACCGCATCAAAATCCGTTCGGTAGTTTTCGAGTTTATAGAAGTTAAAAATGATAAGATTTGCTTTTTCTGTCATATTTAAAGCTCTTTTCATGTGAAGTTTCTGAGTTGTTTTTTAAGACTTACTGAAAACGCTGAAATTTGGTTTTTGCCATGGTAGGTATTTTTTTATATAAATAAATTTTTACATGTATGTATTTCATTCATTTTCATAGCCTATACAGCGTTTCAAATTCAGACTAATTTTACCTATTTCCTGTCCTCATCGCTTAAAGAAGCTCAATATCAAAAAAATCTCGGACCCGGATTCGTTATTTTTTAATTAGAAGGATACATTTTGAGTTTTAAGATTCTAGAACAATCTAATAACTTTTTTCCATACAAACTTCACCCCCGATTTATTCCCCCCGTAAGCAGATTTTTCAAAATTATTAGTAGCCTATTTTTTAAGTTAAGATGTATGCTATCAAACACCGAAAACTGCATTAAAATCCGTTCAGTAGTTTTCTAGTCTATAGGTAACAAACACACAACTAAACAAACAAACAGACAAAAATTCTAAAAACCATAGATTTGCGTTCAGTACCCTCTAAATAGTCGATCCCAGTTGGTTTTGCAAAAATATCTTCAACTAGCTGATGCCCGCGACTTCGTACGCGTAGTGAAGTGTTCATCCTGCTTCCGACCATTTTTCGTCCCACCATATTTCCGTTCCAGTTCCCGTCCCGCTCCTATTTTGTTACCGTACCGTACCGCTTCTGTTCCGTTACCTTCCCACTCCTATCCTGTTACAGTCCCTTTCTTATTCCGTTATCGTCCCGCTCTGCTCCCGATCCTATTCCGATCCTAACCAGTTCCGGTTTTTGATCATTTACATGACTGCGGTGCGGCGGCAGCGCAAAGTCATGTAAATGATCAAAACCGCGGTCCGGCTCCGAAACCTAAATCTCCTATTTACAAAGCTTTTGCCCGCGACTTTGTACGCTTAGTGAAATAATTCATTTTGCTCCCGGCTATTTCCGGCAGCTCTCGCTTCTATGCCGATTTTGTCCTGCTTCTATCCCAATCCTATGCCGAATTAGTCTCGTTTCTATTCAGCTCTTATCTCGTTTTAAATAGACATAATACTTACATTATAAACATAAATAAAAAGAACTAAGTATATGTAAGTATTTTGGCCAAAGGTCAATCGTCGTACCTCCAGAAAAAATATTGTATGTCGCAGGGAAATGAGGATACCAGGAATTTCACGAAATCCCTAGGGATACGACGTCCAGTTTTGATAAATAGGCTCTCGCCAGAACTCTCGCTTCGTCATCCCTGCGCTCCACTCGCGCATTCGACCATCACTCCACTCGGGAGGTCGCCGGCTTGCTACGCTCGCCACCTCTCCCCCTCGCTTCGTTCTGGCCTTGCGCACTCGTTTTGCTCAGGAACTCCTCGCGAGCTTTTGGCTCCGCGCTTTTTATATACACTCTAGGGGTAAAAACTAGTCGGACCGCGGAGAAGTGGTCCTTTCCGAACATGATTATACCATGATTTCGTGGTATCTCTATGAATTTCGCGAAATCTCAGTTATCCTCATTTCCCTGCGACACGTACGGTCAACTACACATGTTGCTGAATATTTGTAAATCTTCAATTGACTACACCTCTAGTATTTCTTATTTTTCTGATTGTTAAATTTAAAAGTAAATTAAAGTCTTGTACGAATAAGGAAATTGTAAAAAATTGCATTACATTAGGATTCATTTCTTTTGGCTAGTCTATATACTAAGTTTCGCTTTCACCTTATAAACAAAGGTTTTCCACACAAATATTTGCGATCCCGTTTAGACCTTTTAAGATGTTTAAAAAGTGGTGACACATGTGCGTATAGTATCTTCGATTAGTATATGTGCCAAATTTCACCGTCGTGTCGTAGGTTTAGAAAAAATGTTATATTCCACCTTGTTTAACGTTTTTAGAGGTTAATTAATAAAGTGAATTCGTTTTAATTTATTACTTTTGTTTGGTCTGTAATTCTGTATTCAAAATTTCATTGCTATAACTTCATAAACAAAAATTCTCCACACAAACTTTACCATCCTGTATAATCCTATTAGGGAATGATTTCAAGACAAGGTGGAATACGTGTTTATAATTTTATTGGCTGAGTATTTGTAACAAATTTCAACATTGTAGCATTAAAACATATTTAATACTTTCCACCCTGTTTAACCTTGTTAGAGGGTGAATGACAAAAAATGGCGAATTACGTTTAAATTTATTTCTTTTGCATACTCTGTGTACCAAATTTAATTGCCATAACTTCATGAACAAAGATTCTACATATAAACTAAACCACCCCGTTTGAACCGGTTTAGGGATGATTCCAGCAAAATGGTGAAAGACGTGCTTAAAATTTATCTGTCTGAGAAAATGATCCCAACTTCATCGTCGTAGCTTCAAAAAATATAATTAAATTTCACCCTTATTTAACCTGGTTAGGGGTAGTTTAAAAAAAAAATGTGATTCACGTTTTAATTACCTTTTTTTTCTTCATCAAAACCACAAACTTCTTAAATAAAAAAGATTTTCTATACAAACTTTACCACCCGCTGAGGCTTGTTGGGGAATGATTTTAAAAAATGTGAAATACATATCTATAATTTCATTGGCTAAGCACGTATACTACATTTCATTGTTGTAGCTTAAAAATAATAATCTTCATTTTTCACCCTGTTTAACTCTGTTAAGGGATGATTTTCAAAAATTGAAAATCACAGTTTAATTATCTTTTCTTACCAAGTTTTATCATAGCCACGAACTAGTACACGTAAATAATGTATTAGATATTGTGTCAAATTGGTTCGCTGCCAACAACTTGTTATTAAACGCGAAAAAGACGAAGTGTTTAAAGTTCTCTTTGCCCAATGTTAGACAAGTAGAGCCAAACGTAATGCTTAATAGTGATAAACTCAACACAGACAAGGCGACGGTATTCCTAGGTATAGGCATAGACTCTAAGTTGCAGTGGGGTCCTCATATCGATGCTGTATCAGGAAAACTTAGTTCTGCTGCATACGCGGTTAGTAAAATTAGGCAATTAACGGATATAGCTACGGCTCGGTTAGTTTACTTTGCATACTTCCACAGCTTAATTTCATATGGCATTTTGCTGTGGGGGTCTGCCGCGGATATAGAAGCAATTTTTATTTTACAAAAGCGGGCGGTTCGCGCTATTTATGAGTTAGGCCCTCGCGAATCATTAAGAGAAGTCTTTAAACAAATTAATGTATTAACTTTACCTTCTCTGTATATTTATGAAAATATAATGTATGTTCGTAAAAATCTGCACAAATTCAAGGTGAATAGTGACCACCACAACATAAACACTAGAAATAAGGATAGAATTGCAGTACCTAGGTTTAGACTGAGTAAAACGAATAAGTCCTTCATGGGCAATTGTGTACGTTTTTACAATAAAATTCCAAAATGTATAACGGAGCTCACAGAAAGTAGATTCAAATTTAGGGTGAAAAATATTCTAATAAAAAAAGCATACTATAAAGTTACTAATTACATAGAAGACAAAGATGCATGGAACATTCCGCTTCTGCCAAGTAGCCAACTGGCACATAAGAAAAATAATATTGTCAAAAACAAACATAAAATATTGTACCAAAAGTTCTAAAAAAATATGCCCCTCAGTTTCTTGCCGTATCTTCTGAGTAGTGGTTCTTTTTCCGATACGGTGGTAGAGTCATTGTAATAATTGACGTTCATAAGTGCGTCTGTGACGACAAAATTGAATAAAGAACTTTTGATTGATTGATTGATTGACTTCATAAACAAAGATTTTCTATACAAGCTTTACCACCCCGCTTGATTTTTATAGAAATGGTTTAATACATATCTATAATTTCATTGGCTTAGCACGTGTACCACATTTCATCACTGTAGCTTAAAAATAATAATCTTCACTTTCTACTCTGTTTAACCCTCTTAAGGGATGATTTTCCAAAATTGTAAATCACGTTTTAATAATGTTTGTTAGGTGTGTGTACCAAGTTTCGTCACTATAAACAAAGATTTTTTATGTAAACTTTACCACCTCGTTTGACCCTGTTAGGGGTTGATTTTTGAAAAATGCTGAAATCTTGTTTTTAAACTTGATCAAACTTAATTTATTTACCCTGTTTCTTTACTGTAGCTACAGTGACACATTAATAAAAAATCCTACTCCATACAAACTTTTCGGCCCTATTTAATGACCTTAGGGGTTGATTTTCGAAAAGTTACTAAAAACATATTTTTATATTCTTATGTTTAGTCAATTTACTAAGTTTCATAACTTTACTAAAAAAACCTACACCATGGAAACTTTGCGACCCCAATAAATGACCTTAGGGGTCGAATTTCAAAAAATGCCGAAAGCAAGTTCCTAGTATTTACATGCTTAATGCTAACGCAAAACTTGATAACTACTGGCCAAGAAACAATCACCGTAGCATACATTATAGTTTCCGCATTTCAATCTAAAAAGCCACACTAAACCCCTCTTAAGGGTTGATTTTCAAAAAACTGTTTACACGTGTTCTTTTATTTCTTTTGCATAGTATACTGCCAAAGTTTTGTGACCGTGCGACAAAATATTTTTTTTTTTCCATACATCCTTTATGACCCCATTTGACCCACTTAAAGGTCAAATTTCGAAAAATCCGTTCTTAAATGATGCCTTCACTACTTGCAGAATACGTGGTCCAAATTTCAGGTTTCTATGTTAAGCGGTTTTGGCTGTGCGATGATTGTAGATAAAACCCTGTTCTTTCATTATATAGAAGATGTACAGAATTGGCATTTTTCCATTTTTATAATAGTATAGAAAAGCTAATAAGTTTAACTTATTAGCCTTTTGGTTGTTGGTTAAGTTAAAGGCTAGTAAGGTAAGTTTATTTCTTTCCAAAGAACGGGTCAATGTAAGGTTTGAAAAATTATTATACACTCGAGAGCAATGAATCCGGGTCACTTAAAGAATCCTAAAAATCTCGGAAACTAAAAATGCTAGGTTAATGCAATAAATTGTATTTAATAGACAATGTAATACTCCTTAAATGAAGGTATTAAAACTTCTTAGTTATTGTAAAGTTATATCATAAAAAAATCAAATTTGAAAAAGGGCCACTTTCGAAGATGGAACTACGAAATTACAGCATTTGGTTTTGCTTTTGTTTGTAATCTGTCATTTATGTGGGTACATAAACCATGTTGATAGTGCTCTATATTCATTATTCAAGCTGAAATTATGTCGCTTACGCCTGAAGAATGCACCAGAATACCTACAATGCTGGAAACCGGCCGGAGTCAGCGCGATACAGCCAGGACTGTCGGTGTGTCGCTGTCAACAGTACAAAGAGTTCTCCGACGTTACGAAGAAACTGGTTCTAACCTACGCAGACCAGGAACGGGCAGAACCAGGTGTACCACAGCACGAGAAGACCGATACTTGGTGAACACCATGCTTCGAAATCGCTTTCTCACAGGAACTGAACTCACCAATCAGTTTCGACGCCTCGGAGGAAGTAACCCAAGTGCATGGACAGTAAGACGTCGGCTTGCTGAATCTAACTTAAAACCCCTTAGACCTGCAAACGGCCCTAAACTGGAGCGTGGGCATCGTATTTCGAGACTAAGATATGCCCAGAGCCACGTAAATTGGAGTATTGAAGATTGGTCAAAAGTTATGTTCTCCGACGAATCAAAATTTATGCTCTACAAGCACGATGGAAGACACAGAGTGTATCGAAGACCAGGGGAAAGATTCAAGCAAGCATGCATCGAAGAAAAAGTAGCCTACGGTGGTGGGTCTGTACTTGTGTGGGCCGGAATTTCTTCTGAAAGTCGCACAGAGCTGGTGATCATAGAAAACGGCTCTTTAACTAGCGTAAGATATGTGGAAGAAATCCTCAATGATCACGTTGGTCCATTTATGGTCAATTTAGGTGAGGATGCTATATTTATGCATGACAATGCCCGACCTCATACAGGTAGGATTGTGAATGACTACCTTCAAGAGATGAACATTACTCGTATGGAGTGGCCAGCGCGCAGCCCGGATATCAACCCGATCGAGCATGCTTGGGACGAGCTAGGCAGATGCGTAAAACAACGAAACCCTCCCCCAATCACGCTTCGTGAGCTCAAAATTGCTCTCACAGAGGAATGGGAGAATATTCCCCAAAATCGTATAAGGAACTTGGTGTACAGCATGCCAAACCGCGTAAACGCAGTAATGGAAGCACGAGGAGGCAATACGAAGTATTAAAATTCAAGAAAATCGTAATAAAGTTCAAAAATTTCATGTTTCCTATTTTTGTTTTAAGGAGAGATCAGCAGTTTTTTTCTTTATGTAATTTTGTGTTAATAAAATGTATGGTGACTCATATTTTTTTTACTTTCATTTAAGGAGTATTACATTGTCTATTAAATACAATTTATTGCATTAACCTATCATTTTTAGTTTCCGAGATTTTTAACATTCTTTAAGTGACCCGGATTCATTGCTCTCGAGTGTAGGTCTTAGATTTTTCTTAAAAATAAAAACGAATTTCCTCCTTATTTCTCCTTTTTTTTTTGTTTCTTCTTTCTTCTTTCCCCTTCCTTCTTTCCGAAGTCGGTTAAAATACGATGAATGCTAGGTTCAAAGCACCATTATCGACCACTCAGAATTACTTGCACCATGTCTGGCCGGGCTATATAATCGTTGCTTAGAAACTGATGTATTGCCGCGAATATTTAAATAAAATAAAATTACGCCTTTATTTAATGGAAAATGAAAGCGGAGGATGTTGACGCTTACCTCCATTCCCGCTGTCGCAAAAATTGTCAAGAACGGGCACACGTCTCACCGAGCGTCAACGTGAGCGTCTCGTGAGGTCATTCGCTGCGTGCGAGAGGCTTGGTAGCGAAAACGGCATGTCGCAGCCCTTTCGAAAGCGTACGACGTCGCAGATCACAGCGTCTTTTCTTCCTAGCTTTAGCGGGATCAAACCAAATCCGACCCGCTGGGCACAGTGATGGGCGTGGCACAGGGGTAATCGGTGTCAATTTGTGTGTGTATGTCAAAATGTTCTATCTCTAACGGTTAGAGTAGATAGTGGCTGTAGGGACAGGGACGCCTGTTCAGTAGGGACGCCTGTTCAGTAGGGACGCCTGTTCAGTAAGGACGCCTATTCAGTAGAGACGCCTGTTCAGTAGGGACGCCTGTTCAGTGGGGACGCCTGTTCAGGAGGGACGTCTGTTCAAAAACTCACCTGTGTTACGGGTACTCTGCAAAACTGGTATTGTCACGAAGAAAATTAACTAAAATAAATATTTCCATAGTTATAATTGTGCTGGTGGTAGCTGTTTAAGGAGCATCGACCTTAACCTTGTTGACCCGCGCGGGGCGGCGAGGGGCGGGGTGGCAGGTCGGGGGAGGGGAGGGTTGCTATGGCGCCGCATGCCTCAACTTCCGGTCGAGATCCAAGACGTAAACACACCAGTACCTTAAAAAAGTTTATTTGGAGACTACGGATTGGTTTGTTATACAGCGACTTCATTATTATCGGCATTTAATTTTGACGTCCTTTACTATTACTACTTATTACTTTTTTCTGTTCCATCTGACAAACTCGCACCTATGCTATATAGCACGCAGGCATTTCGGAAAGCTAAGACCTAATAAAAAACTCAAAATGTTTTAAATAACCAATAAAATTGTATAAACAAAATTTACTCATCGTCTGTGATGAAACACCTGACCCATGACCCCATATTCATATTGTAGCCATTAGCGCATCGCTGCTGTGCTACACGACGGTACCTTGTTGGCACGATCACTTCATGTACTTCTGGCACGACGAAAGCAGATACTTTCCCACTACTTAGACCTGACAAGGTTAGGCTCCTCTTCTAGATACCAGGAGGCACTATCTTCCTAAATACCTACAGCTTTCCGTGTACATATAGATTTGAAGTGTACCCTTACACGTTCACATAGAACACATGGCCGCCCGCAACCCTTGCACAGTCCGTCGGAGAACTAGAAGTGTAACCTTACACGTTCACATAGAACACATGGCCGCCCGCAACCCTTGCACAGTCCGTCGGAGAACTAGAAGTGTAACCTTACACGTTCACATAGAACACATGGCCGCCCGCAACCCTTGCACAGTCCGTCGGAGAACTAGAAGTGTAACCTTACACGATCACATAGAACACATGGCCGCCCGCAACCCTTGCACAGTCCGTCGGAGAACTAGAAGTGTAACCTTACACGTTCACATAGAACACATGGCCGCCCGCAACCCTTGCACAGTCCGTCGGAGAACTAGAAGTGTAACCTTACACGATCACATAGAACACATGGCCGCCCGCAACCCTTGCACAGTCCGTCGGAGAACTAGAAGTGTAACCTTACACGTTCACATAGAACACATGGCCGCCCGCAACCCTTGCACAGTCCGTCGGAGAACTAGAAGTGTAACCTTACACGTTCACATAGAACACATGGCCGCCCGCAACCCTTGCACAGTCCGTCGGAGAACTAGAAGTGTAACCTTACACGATCACATAGAACACATGACCGCCCGCAACCCTTGCACAGTCCGTCGGAGAACTAGAAGTGTAACCTTACACGTTCACATAGAACACATGGCCGCCCGCAACCCTTGCACAGTCCGTCGGAGAACTAGAAGTGTAACCTTACACGATCACATAGAAAACATGGCCGCCCGCAACCCTTGCACAGTCCGTCGGAGAACTAGAAGTGTAACCTTACACGATCACATAGAACACATGGCCGCCCGCAACCCTTGCACAGTCCGTCGGAGAACTAGAAGTGTAACCTTACACGTTCACATAGAACACATGGCCGCCCGCAACCCTTGCACAGTCCGTCGGAGAACTAGAAGTGTAACCTTACACGTTTACATAGAACACATGGCCGCCCGCAACCCTTGCACAGTCCGTCGGAGAAATAGAAGTGTAACCTTACACGTTCACATAGAACACATGGCCGCCCGCAACCCTTGCACAGTCCGTCGGAGAACTAGAAGTGTAACCTTACACGATCACATAGAACACATGGCCGCCCGCAACCCTTGCACAGTCCGTCGGAGAACTAGAAGTGTAACCTTACACGTTCACATAGAACACATGACCGCCCGCAACCCTTGCACAGTCCGTCGGAGAACTAGAAGTGTAACCTTACACGATCACATAAAACACATGGCCGCCCGCAACCCTTGCACAGTCCGTCGGAGAACTAGAAGTGTACCCTTACACGTTCACATAGAACACATGGCCGCCCGCAACCCTTGCACAGTCCGTCGGAGAACTAGAAGTGTACCCTTACACGATCACATAGAACACATGGCCGCCCGCAACCCTTGCACAGTCCGTCGGAGAACTAGAAGTGTACCCTTACACAATCACATAGAACACATGGCCGCCCGCAACCCTTGCACAGTCCGTCGGAGAACTAGAAGTGTAACCTTACACGTTCACATAGAACACATTTGCCGCCCGCAACCCTTGCACAGTCCGTTGGAGAACTAGAAGTGTAACCTTACACGATCACATAGAACACATGGCCGCCCGCAACCCTTGCACAGTCCGTCGGAGAACTATAAGTGTACCCTTACACGATCACATAGAACACATGGCCGCCCGCAACCCTTGCACAGTCCGTCGGAGAACTAGAAGTGTAACCTTACACGATCACATAGAACACATGGCCGCCCGCAACCCTTGCACAGTCCGTCGGAGAACTAGAAGTGTAACCTTACACGATCACATAGAACACATGGCCGCCCGCAACCCTTGCACAGTCCGTCGGAGAACTAGAAGTGTAACCTTACACGATCACATAGAACACATGGCCGCCCGCAACCCTTGCACAGTCCGTCGGAGAACTAGAAGTGTAACCTTACACGATCACATAGAACACATGGCCGCCCGCAACCCTTGCACAGTCCGTCGGAGAACTAGAAGTGTAACCTTACACGATCACATAGAACACATGGCCGCCCGCAACCCTTGCACAGTCCGTCGGAGAACTAGAAGTGTAACCTTACACGATCACATAGAACACATGGCCGCCCGCAACCCTTGCACAGTCCGTCGGAGAACTAGAAGTGTAACCTTACACGATCACATAGAACACATGGCCGCCCGCAACCCTTGCACAGTCCGTCGGAGAACTAGAAGTGTAACCTTACACGATCACATAGAACACATGGCCGCCCGCAACCCTTGCACAGTCCGTCGGAGAACTAGAAGTGTAACCTTACACGATCACATAGAACACATGGCCGCCCGCAACCCTTGCACAGTCCGTCGGAGAACTAGAAGTGTAACCTTACACGTTCACATAGAACACATGACCGCCCGCAACCCTTGCACAGTCCGTCGGAGAACTAGAAGTGTAACCTTACACGATCACATAAAACACATGGCCGCCCGCAACCCTTGCACAGTCCGTCGGAGAACTAGAAGTGTACCCTTACACGTTCACATAGAACACATGGCCGCCCGCAACCCTTGCACAGTCCGTCGGAGAACTAGAAGTGTACCCTTACACGATCACATAGAACACATGGCCGCCCGCAACCCTTGCACAGTCCGTCGGAGAACTAGAAGTGTACCCTTACACAATCACATAGAACACATGGCCGCCCGCAACCCTTGCACAGTCCGTCGGAGAACTAGAAGTGTAACCTTACACGTTCACATAGAACACATTTGCCGCCCGCAACCCTTGCACAGTCCGTTGGAGAACTAGAAGTGTAACCTTACACGATCACATAGAACACATGGCCGCCCGCAACCCTTGCACAGTCCGTCGGAGAACTATAAGTGTACCCTTACACGATCACATAGAACACATGGCCGCCCGCAACCCTTGCACAGTCCGTCGGAGAACTAGAAGTGTAACCTTACACGATCACATAGAACACATGGCCGCCCGCAACCCTTGCACAGTCCGTCGGAGAACTAGAAGTGTAACCTTACACGATCACATAGAACACATGGCCGCCCGCAACCCTTGCACAGTCCGTCGGAGAACTAGAAGTGTAACCTTACACGATCACATAGAACACATGGCCGCCCGCAACCCTTGCACAGTCCGTCGGAGAACTAGAAGTGTAACCTTACACGATCACATAGAACACATGGCCGCCCGCAACCCTTGCACAGTCCGTCGGAGAACTAGAAGTGTAACCTTACACGATCACATAGAACACATGGCCGCCCGCAACCCTTGCACAGTCCGTCGGAGAACTAGAAGTGTAACCTTACACGATCACATAGAACACATGGCCGCCCGCAACCCTTGCACAGTCCGTCGGAGAACTAGAAGTGTAACCTTACACGATCACATAGAACACATGGCCGCCCGCAACCCTTGCACAGTCCGTCGGAGAACTAGAAGTGTAACCTTACACGATCACATAGAACACATGGCCGCCCGCAACCCTTGCACAGTCCGTCGGAGAACTAGAAGTGTAACCTTACACGATCACATAGAACACATGGCCGCCCGCAACCCTTGCACAGTCCGTCGGAGAACTAGAAGTGTAACCTTACACGATCACATAGAACACATGGCCGCCCGCAACCCTTGCACAGTCCGTCGGAGAACAAGAAGTACATCACGTGAATCACATATTATTGTTTAATATTGCGTAGGTTCGGTTAACTTATAATTTAGCTTTTTCTTTGGTCTCTAGTAATTTCTCTAGCCAAAACTATTCTGGTTTAATCTGGTATAGGCTCTACTATAACTATACTGTAATTACACAACAACGCCAGCTTTGATTACGGTGAAGGTGGTCATTTTCACTTGAATACGTTTTAGCAACCATTTTGGTAGATTTACGATAAAGCCGCTGCGTGAGGGCTTCGAAGGTCACTATTTAAGGTCTTGCGTCACCGAAACTTAGCTGTGCTGACATAGAAATGTGTTGTATTCGGTCTATTATAATATTTTTAAATAAATTCCTGCATATTGTAAAGACATGAAGGGCGCGCGCAAGGCGAAACGTCAAAGCTTGCTAAATACAGAATGGCATGCCTAGGTCACTGTGTGATTTACAGTTATAAGTGATCCCATTTGTTCTATATTAACTGATGCGCGCGTCTTTGCCCGCATGGAGTCAAATGAGCCATCGTACATTTTACAGCTACAGCTCGTAGCACGTGGCATACAATAGCAACATATGTAGCTCGTAGCAGCTACGACTTGACTGGCGTAGCAGAGGCTAAATGACGCAGATCCTGACAATACAGCTATTTTTAAAAAGCGTATGCCCTATCTCTCTATGAGAGAAGGCCCGAGTCCCAGCAGTGGGAACGTGATGGGCTGATGATGATGATAATGATGCCCTATAGAAGAAAATATGCAGATATGAATTAATAAGGCGTTCACTTAGCACTTAGCACAATGTGTGAAGAAGAGAGTGTGTGCCTTGTCTTGCTAATACGTAGGAAGGTTAACTAGCAGTGCTAGCAGGAAGCTAGGTCAGTGTGCGAGCCGAGCGTGCCGGCCGAGCGGCCGCGGCGGGACACGTGCCTGTTCTCACGGCAGTGACATGATCTACAACTGATCGTCGTACGGCAGCGGCGCCGGCGGTGCGGCGGCGTTGTATTCTATGGAAAAACCCACCACATGGCGCTTGCACAGTTAGAGGCAGTTATATAAACATAGCGACTAGTATTATGCAATTTATTCAAAAATAGATGTTGAATACTTTTCAAATAGTCATAGTTTATTAGTTATTTAACTAAATCTGATGTAATGATGCCTGAAAAATAATCAACTTTAATTTAACACTAGCAGCGCCCCGCGGTTAAACACTTTGTTTTTCCCGAATGTCCCAATTAACTTTTGCGGTTTTCTTTCCATAAAAACCTATATAATTCTCCAAGTCGGTCCATCCGTTCTCAAGTGATGCGCGTACCGACGAACAGCGTCTAATTATCCAAGTCGGTCCATCCGTTCTCAAGTGATGCGCGTACCGACGAACAGCGTCTAATTATCCAAGTCTGTCCATCCGGTCTCAAGTGATGCGCGTACCGACAAACAGCGTCTAATTATCCAAGTCGGTCCATCCGTTCTCAAGTGATGCGCGTACCGACGAACAGCGTCTAATTATCCAAGTCGGTCCATCCGTTCTCAAGTGATGCGCGTACCGACGAACAGCGTCTAATTCTCCATGTCGGTCCATCCGTTCTCAAGTGATGCGCGTACCGACGAACAGCGTCTAATTATCCAAGTCGGTCCATCCGTTCTCAAGTGATGCGCGTACCGACGAACAGCATCTAATTCTCCAAGTCGGTCCATCTGTTCTCAAGTGATGCGCGTACCGACGAACAGCGTCTAATTATCCAAGTCGGTCCATCCGTTCTCAAGTGATGCGCGTACCGACGAACAGCGTCTAATTATCCAAGTCGGTCCATCCGTTCTCAAGTGATGCGCGTACCGACGAACAGCGTCTAATTCATATTTATGTGGATTTATAAAATCAAATTTCAAACATTCTGACATTTTAAACATTGTATCAACATTGTGCATGACGTTTAAAAAGTGCATTTTTCAGCAAACTTTTCAGAAAGTGTTTTAAATTAACTACAATTAATATACATATATCCATGAAAAATACTATTTTAATTAAATAACGCTCTAAAAGTACCAAACACTATGTTTAAATATTGTGTTTCAAATATTGCCGCGCAAATGGTCACCTCAAAATTTGTGACGTCATATGTAGGTAAAAAACGACAATCTCGTCGAAATAAAACTTGCAAAGAGATTTAAATACGTTTTATGAAGTTTGGGGACGATATTGTAGTACTTAATGGAACGAAAAAACTTGCAAAAATACATTTTATGAAAAGCAAATACGTAAAATAAACACAAGCTTGACTCACGGCATTTGCCTACAAATGACGTCATGCGCTGTGATTGTTGTTTCGTTTGAGATGAAGAAGAGATTAAAAATGTCAGAATTATTAGATTTTATTTATAGATTTAAAAATATAAATCATTATTATTTCTCAAAAATATTGATTGAATTATCTTTCTGGTTTGACGAATACTCGTTCTAACTACATTTTAGATTTTTTCTCGATTACTATTGCGTTTAGCCTAAAACTAGTACGGCGACACCTGCGAAGCCGACCATAATCTATATGATTACCTGGACCTATGTCACGGTTACCCTATTCTAGGGGTGGGGTGTACAACTCGAGAAACTTTGTCGAGCCATTTCTATGATCGGTGTTTACCCACTTTTTGCCGTCCACGTGGGCGCTTGCGCGAAAATGGATGCCGCATTCGCTGACCCCGGTGTAGAAACGATGTATGCGCCGACCACCGGTCCGGTGGTTAGGGCTTGTTGAAAGTGTCGCCGTCGTCGGTCAGCGGCGGAGACGGCTGCCCACCGGCCGGCCGGCCAGTGCTCGCCAGACCGCCGCGCCGCCGCCCGCCCGCCGCCGCGCCCCGCCTCACCGCCGCGCGTACTTCACACGCTAATCAAATAAACTGCACCCGTATACACATCGCACCGGAACGACTCGAGGAAACACATGTCGGACGAGATGTGACGGCGCGATGCCTCCGGTCCACATCCCCACCGAGGACTCGAGCGCGTTCACCATCATCAGTCATGAGGACGAGAAGCGCGAGCGAGCGCCGCCGTCGCTGCCGCGCAACGTGAACGTCGTGAAGCCGCTGCAGCACGATGACGAGCCCTCGCCGCGCGTCGCCGCCGCCGAGGAGCCCACCCGGGTGACGGCACCGCCCCCGCCCAACACCATCCTCGACCCCAAATTCTCGCGAGCGCTCGACTTCAAGCTTCGGAGGCTGAAGGAGAAAGAGATCCTACAGGCAAACCTCCGGCGGCCGACGCGCTACAAGCCGCGCAACGGTGCGCTCGCCGCCTCCAACCCCAACATCAGCGGCAAGGAGCCGGCCGCGCAGGGCAAGGCGATGAGTCGCTCGCACCCACGCATCGACATCGCCGGCGCCGGTGCGGGCGCCGACGAGCGGCCGGACAGAACGTCTCCAAAGATGGACAAATCCCCGTCGTCGGTGGCGGCGGGGCGGCGCGGGCGCTCGCGGCTCGCGCAGGAGGCGGACAAGCCGCGGTTCGTGACCACGGTGAAGGCGGGCCAGTTCCTGCTGCCGCCGCCCGACATCGCCTGCCTGCTCGGTCTGGAGGCGCTGTACCCGCCGCAGGAGCGCGACAAGATCGTGTACTCGTACGCGAGCAAGCCAAAGGCGGTGGCGCCGCGCGCCAGGCGCTCGCTGCTCGGCGGGAAGCGGGACGCCGACGCCAGTGCCGGCCCGCGCTCGGCGGCGCGCGAGGCGCTCGGCGGCGTGCGCGCGCTCGTCGCCGGCGTCGCCGGCATGGCGCACCTGCTCGACAAATCACAAGCGTACGTTTACTAAACTCTAATGATGATCTGCAAACTTCTCACTCGCGGTTCAACCAACGTCGTTTGCGATCGATATCAATCAACACAATATAAGTACATTCACAACCATATCGATAACTATCGCCTAGATACTCTTAACCAGTGTCCGATATCGCACCTGGTTACTGTCGGCCGGGTGACACCGCCGCCGCCGTCGCCGCCGCCGCCGCCGCTCTGACACACTCTGTTAGTATAATTATTCCAACGATCTGTCTTTATTGACGACTATTCGTATTATCTATAGTGAAATGACAATAGAATTGGATGGCACACACGCCGCCGACTGGTCGTACATATTGTATGGTGGCGGCGGCGGTGGCCCAGTTCGAAGCCGCGGCCACCCGAGGTCAACAACACTTCCGGTTGATTCGGCTTCTTATCTTATCCACAGGATAGGCTCATTTGAATATTTGCCTATTTGATTTCCCTTTGTACCTAGGTACTTATTTATCAGATTGAAGATCGATTGAAGTGAGATTACATTAGACATTAAATTAAAACGCCACTCACCTAGCTGTTACCATTCTACAAGACCGCCTATTGTTATGCTAATTACTGTGAAAAGTACTTGTTTTTCATGTATCTATTTTTAAGGTTTTTAACAATAAAGTGTTTATCTATCTATCTATCTACAAGCACGGCATACGTTATACTACTCTGAGATCTCAAAGCAGGATTTCTGCACCATCCGTCTACATCTGTCTACATTCTCGCACCAAATGATTATATAAGCCGATACGTCGAACTATCTATACCTAGGTACATATACACCTATCGTTATGCAGGTATAACATGAAGGTTCAAAATTTAAATTAATTGATTTTGATGAAAGTGTACCACAATGATGTACACAACACTCCTGTGCCTGGTAAGCCGGTAAGCCAGCTGTAGATTCAATGCACAGATGTACACAACACTCCCCAGCCTGGAAGTCCGATAAGCCAGCTGTAGATTCAATGCACAGATGTACACAACACTCCTCAGCCTGGAAGTCCGGTAAGCCAGCTGTAGATTCAATGCACAGATGTACACAACACTCCCCAGCCTGGAAGTCCGGTAAGCCAGCTGTAGATTCAATGCACAGATGTACATTACACTCCTCAGTCTGGAAGTCCGGTAAGCCAGCTGTAGATTCAATGCACAGATGTACACAACACTCCCCAGCCTGGAAATCCGGTAAGCCAGCTGTAGATTCAATGCACAGATGTACACAACACTCCTCAGCCTGGAAGTCCGGTAAGCCAGCTGTAGATTCAATGCACAGATGTACACAACACTCCCCAGCCTGGAAGTCCGGTAAGCCAGCTGTAGATTCAATGCACAGATGTATACAACACTCCCCAGCCTGGAAGTCCGGTAAGCCAGCTGTAGATTCAATGCACAGATGTACACAACACTCCCCAGCCTGGAAGTCCGGTAAGCCAGCTGTAGATTCAATGCACAGAAGTACACAACACTTCCCAGCCTGGAAGTCCGGTAAGCCAGCTGTATATTCAATGCACAGATGATATTCTACGAACAGCAACGAAACTATCAAATTTAATTAGCTCCTCAGTTATTCTCGGTTATTCTTGGTTAGAACAGCGCCTTAACTAAAGATAACAAACATTACGTGACCACTTTGTTTACTACCCAATTATTTGATTCAAACACTAAACATCTGTTTCTTGGATCTTTCTGAAGAACTTCTCAATAAGCTTGATCGCTTATTAAACTCTTGTATCCGCTTCATTTTCAACCTTCGGAAATACGACCACGTCTCCGAATATCGTGCCAAACTAAAATGGCTCCCAATTCGGGAGCGTAAGAGTATAAGAATTCTCTGTCTCCTTTTTACGGTACTAAAAGATCGAAATTCTCCTGAATACCTGAAACAAAAATTTCAACTTCTTGGGGACACTCATGACCGACAGTTAAGATCCTCAAATAATTTACTTCTCGCCACTCCTAAACACTCAACTTGTTTCATGGATAATTCATTTGCTGTCGTGGCAGTAAGGCTGTGGAATGCGTTACCAGGTAATATCCAAAAAAGTAATAGTAAAGACATTTTTAAGCGTCTCGTCCATGAACATTTTATTAAGCAAGTTTACCCTAATGACTAACATTATCTTCAATACTGCTGTTTTGATAAGTTCAATCCGCCTTTTCTAACCTATACCTAAACCTACATGTGATCCGAATGAATATATATATATATATATATAGTTATATTATATAATCTGTGTGTCGGGTCACTCCCTTCCCTCCAATATGGTTGAGGGGGGTGATGGCTGGTCCACAAGTCATACTCGTGAACGGGTGCTGCTTGCGGGGACTGGTCTGTTCTAGTCACTCCTACTGCTACTGTCATACCTACTTATATTTTATTTACACTTTTCTGTTACTGATACTATGACTATGGGACATCTCACTCGCATTTCTTGTTTTACATTCTGTTAATTCTAATTTATACGTAATTGTGCTGAAAAAAGACATCCCCGCAGAGTTTCTTGGTGCTATCTTCTCTAGCGGGCGTATTTCCGAAGCACTGGTAGAGTCAGTTTTCGCATTTCTTTTCAGCACTCAGACTTCAATTTGAGTATAGGAAAGAAATGGGTAAACATACTTACCTTTTTTTCAAAGTCATGTTAACATAAGTTACAATTTTTGACATTTTTTATTTGTATCATGTGTTTATGACCTTTAAAAGTGCACTTTTGTGCCTATTTAATAAATGATATTTGACTTTGACTTTAATTATATTTCTTGTGATGTTGTATATATTTTTCTATTGTTATACAATTTATTATATTTATTTTGATGTAATTTATTTAGTATATCTCAACGTACTTTTGCTCTAAACTTAGCTGCACACCCACTATATTTCTTTCACGACCTGGAAGACTGGTAGATAATGCTAAATAGCATTAAGTCATTCCTTGTACCATTTTTGTGCAAAACTATTAAATAAATAAAATCGCACTTTCACAAACTGAAATAATTTAAATTAAACTGAAACATTTTAAATTAAAGTGAAAGAATTTAGACTTAAACTGAATGGATTTAAACTTAAGATGAAACAATTTTCAAATTTCTGGGTGATGTGGCAATTGCTATGGGCAAGGCATGAATTGCTTTCATATCAGATGAACGAGCCGCTCGTCCCGTCAAATAGTTGTAAAAATAAAAACGTTTGACATTTCAACAAGGTTAGGTTAAAAAACTTATTAAAATATCACAAGCTTATTTATTAAAATATTATAATACGGTTATGATTTTAATTTTTTAATTTAATTTTAATTTTCCGAAATAAAGAATTTTTATTTTGTTTTATTTATTATTATACACTTTCCAGACTCAGCTTATAATTCAACATTACGCCGTTGCATCCGACGAGATTTATAACTACCTGGTAAATATATAAACCTCTTCGGATGCAACAGCTTGTATAATTATGGTCAAACATCACAAGGTCAACTTTAATCTTAAATTAAATGGATATAAAAAGGAGAAAATGATACTAGTGTCTCTCCTGCGCTAGAGGAGCGATCATCTCTATGTTGGTTCTGTAAACGTGTATGTACCCCGTGGTTGCGTTCCATTGCAGCGGCAGCGTGGCGACGCCGTACAACAACGTGATGCACGACAAGCGCGTGGTGCGCGGCAGCACCTTCGCGTCGCACCCGCACGCCGCCGTGAGTACACACCTACCCTCCCTATACTTCCGTTGCAGCGGCAGCGTGGCGACGCCGTACACCAACGTGATGCGCGACAAGCGCGTGGTGCACGGCAGCACCTTCGCGTCGCACCCGCACGCCGCCGTGAGTACACAGGAAGGGTGGGGGCCCTCCCTCTAATTCCGCAGCACTCTCATCAGCGCCTTGTGTTCCCAATGCTAGGACACAGGCGTCCTCGCGACAAGGACAAGAAAAATCTGATCAGATTGTTTCTTTTTTCTATCTACCACCGACATCTCGGCGAGGCTAGGCTATCTAAAATGTTATTTTGTTAACACTGTTGCGTACATTATAAGACATGCACGTAGGCACTTAATAGTTGTAGTGAAAACAATAAACGATCGTTAGTAAATTGCAAATTAGTTCCTAGAATTCTAGAATCTAGCATTTTTGTAGGTTTTATATGGTTTAATTTGCATGTTATAATATGTTTTATAAAACCGCCGTCATAATGTCTGTTTAATGGCGAGTAGCTACGAAAACGACTGGTTGACGTTTGGAGCAGGAATGTAGCGAGGTTAGTGCGGAGCGACGCGACGCGACGCGACGCGACGCGACGCGACACGACGCCGACCGCGGACAGCCGGCTCGAGCACCGCGGCGCCGGGAGGATACGACTTTATTTGAGATTACTCAACAAGATATAGCGAAGTACGACCCAGTTTATGCGATCTGTGGGCTGTGAGTAGGCCTGCCGCTCAGTATTTAACTCCTTAAACTATCATGTTTCATAGACATGAAGGTCAGTAATTTGTAACTGCACGACTGAAATAAAATTATATCAATTGATTTTGATAGATTAAATATAACGTGTAAAGTATAAGAACCGTTTATTGGCACGAGTGGACAACGATACATTCGGGACACTGCCCACTGACTGTAGGACATGCTCACGGCGCGAGTAGCTAGCCGTTACCGACAGTCAATCGATTCGACCGACCGGCTCGAAGTTTTTCCAACTCGAACCTTGCCGAACTAAAAATAAAAGTTAATATGGCTCGTTGATTCAATTAGAGGAAATGAATTACCTAGTACGCAATAGGTTCAGTGTGCAGCACACGGCGCGGCGGACGCTTCGATAATTGACTACATTAGCACGAGCCCCAACTGTTTGTTTGTTCAACGGCCTGCACTTAAACAGTTTTTTTACGATGGCCTGACCGTAAATTAAATAAAAAGCCATCACATCCTTATGAAACTGTAAAATATCACTTTCTTAGCTCGTTCAACTTTTTACACTGGCGTCATTCTAATGAGAATATAAAGAAGTGTGGCAAATTCCTGTATTTAGATTTCGTTTTAATTGTTTAAATAAACATTTTACATTTATATCTTATCTGCAAATCAAGAAACAAATGACGTGAATCACTAAACTCGATAAAAAATATAGCATGATACATTTTGATTATGTGCTAAAAGTCAATCACTGCGAAGTTCCTCAAGGGAGTATACTAAGTCCCCTATTGTTTCTTGTACGTGTTAACAATTTTCCTCTTGCTGTCAGCATAACATCACCTTTGTTATCATTGAATGTAATAACATGAATGATTATGCAAATGAAATAAATAAATCATAATCGAAAACTCAAAACAAATATAGGTATAAATATCCCGTCAATAATATATACAATTGTGAATAGTGATATACATAAATGAATTTTTGTCGAATGTAATTAGTTGGCTAAATTAAAAATATTGAAAATAAATCAGTAATATTGTACATCCTATCCTACTGCGACTGCGAAAAGTTTGTAAGAATGGATGTATGGATGTACCTTTGTTACTCTTTCACGCAAAAACTACTGAATGGATTTTGATGAAATTTTTTGCTATGGAGGTAGCTTATACCCTTTTTTTTTTTTTTTTTTTTTTTTTTTTTACGTGGGGAAATCCTCATGGATACCTCTCCGCCGCAGGGGCAGCAGAGAGGTTATGTCGGACTCTTACCGACTAAAACCCCACGGTGAGCAGTCTTCTGCCATGGTGGGGCGAGATGGGGTCGCGCTAGCATTCACCATCTCGCCCCGGCAGCAGGCCCGGTAAACCGGGCCACTACGCCTATGGAGGGGTGACCCTGCTCAACAAGGCCACCCCCCAGACGAGAGGGGCCGTGCAAGCCGGTAGAGAGTCCCCCGACTCTCTACCAGTGGCCCCACTACGGAGGGTGGAGGAGGCGGTCGAACCGCCTCCTCCTCGCCCCCCTTCGTCTGCGTCGGAGCGGGTCAGACAGGACGTCGTCCTCTCTGGCCCGCTCCGCTGTCTCCTTCTGCGCCGAGGTAGCTTATACCCTGGATTAACACATAGGCTACTGTTTATCCCGGGAAACCGCGGGTGAAACCGCAGGGCGCAGCTAGTTTATTATAATAGTGACATTGTTGAACAAGTCAACCGAACCAAATTTTTAGGAATGTACATCGATGTCTTGGAAAGATCACATTGATTTAATTTGGACTAGACTCAATAGATATGAGTTTTCTATAAAGAAAATTAGATGATTTTCATCACAAGAAACTGTTATGACGCTTATGTGTGTTTAGTATTTCGGTATGGAATTGTTGTCTGGGGAAACTTCTTGCGCTGTAAGATTAAGTCATATCTTCCTGACTATACTAAGCAAAAGTTTCAATTTCTACCATTACAAACATTCCATTATTTAATTTTTATTTATATAAAAACCTGCTCTTCGCAACTTTCCAAACCATTGAAAATAATCTTCAACAAGTCTCTTTCTCACGGACGCTTTCCTGCCAAATGGAAACTTGCACATATAACACCAATACATAAGAAGGGTGACCAAGGTGATATCACTAATTTATAGGCCGATCTTACTCCTATCTTCGCTTGGAAAATTATTTGAGTCAATGGGTCAAAAAAGATTGCTCTACCATCTTAAACCTATGATAGATCCAGGACAACACGGATTCCTTCCAGGAAGGTCAACCACAACGAACCTCTTGGGCTACGTCAGCGATATATCAGACGCATTAGAAGCTAAATTTGAGGTGCATGCACTATACATGCATATATACTGACTTCTCCAAGGCATTCGATATGGCAAATCACAAACTTTTCATACTGAAACTTGGTCATGCTGGTATATGTGGCTCCCTACTTAGATGGTGCGAGTTATACCTAGAAAATCGCTCCCAACTTGTTATGATCAGAGGTTTTAAATCTCCCGCTAGAATGGTACCATCTGGAGTTCCGCAAGGATCGCATCTCGGTGCGTTGTTCTTTCTCGTTTTTATAAACGACTTATGTGCGACTATAACATCTAGGTATCAAGTATTTACGGATGATCTCAAAATATACAGAGTGGTTCATACCCTTGAGGATCTAAAATACCTTGAACAAGACATTAATTCCATAATTGAATGGTGTTACCGCAACAAGATTTCAATAACGCAGGTTCTGAATGCTTCAAAGTGTCATGACATGAAATTTACCAGGAAAATTAATTTCATGCCAGCTACCTATTACATAAATAGTTTTCCAATCAAAGAAGTCTCTAACATGCGGGACTTGGGTGTTGTGGAGGACTCAAAACTGAACCCTCGGGAACATATCGACTCAATCGCCAAGATGGGAGCGCGGTTAGCAGGTTTCGTCGTAAGACAAACCAAATTCTTTAATGATATCGAAATTCCCATTATTATTTTTATTAGTTTTGATCGTAGCTTGTTAGAATACTGCAGTCAAATTTGGAGTCCGTCCTATACAGTCCATATAAATCGACTCGAAGGAATACAAAAGCAATTTCTTTACCATCTCACCTATGCAAATAACCTATGTCGCACTCCAAAATCATACGACTCCAGATTGGCTCACTTTAAAATGGTTGCACTAGAACGCAGAAGAACCATAGCCGGTATTGTCTTACTATATAAAATTGTTAACTCTAAAATTGACAGTCCTGACTTGCTTGCTACAATTGAACTATTAGTAGGGGAGCCCAAGCGGGGATTTCAGGATTTACTAAAGCGCGGCAGATTAATATACAGGGGGATACCTTGTACCTGGTTAAGTACCTCCACAAAACATGAGGCCCATATATAAGGCCGCCCGTGAAGGATACAGGATCAGATTAGTAAAAAAAAATTGACCATCAGAAATTCTCGAGCGCGTCAGATTAAGGTAGGGTGAGTTAATTACGTCCTAAAAAGTGTATATTCCACTAATCTGACAATTTGAGAGTGACGTAAAAAAAGGGGAGGGCAACAAAGTTGTAAAAAAAAACGTCATCTCGACATTCTCGAGCGTAGCTAAATTTTTTTTTATTTTGAAGGAAATAATTCAAGAATAATGAAAAATATATAATCTGACGATTTCCGCAAGCCGAAATAACAAAAATTCGTCGATAAAGTTAAATGCGTGCAGCTGCGTGATGCCTACATTTCCTTCTCCGCGTTTCTATTTCTCTATCTATTACTCTCTCACTCCGTCCCCACTCTGGTTTCTGTTGCTAAAGATTCGTTTATAAAGATTCGTAGATTCGTTTTCGATTCTATAAAGACTCGTTCGTGGCATACTGTTTACAACGTGTTTCCAACGTTTTGGCTTTTTTTGCTATTTTAATATTATTTGTGTGAATTAAAGTTTATAAATATTTAATACTAGCTGTTGCCCGCGACTTCGTTCGCGTGGACTTCGTTTAACGCTGATGTAAGGACTTTTTTGTAGATTGTGTACAACACATGTTATTTGAAAAACACACTGTACAGGGAGCAAACACGTAAAGACTTTGGGATCACGTCGCCCGTGAGAAGGTTTCGTACAGCTGTCTCTGTGAGAAATATCCTGTCCTCAGATCAACGGCCGTGGCCTAGAGAGTCTGGTCTTGCGATTTATTGATCGTCATTGCAAAGCTGACGCTCACACAAAACTGCACGCGTTTGAATGTGAACGGAAAGTGGTTCGAGATGAGAGAGATGAATACTAATATATGAAAACTGACTCACCAGCGCCACGGGCTATCAGTATACCTCAGTGAGGTTCAGTGCCTCAGTGAGGTTCGTCTCTAGCAACAGTATCTTCAGCCGAGTTCCGTTACACAACTAACCTCCCCGAAGTTAACAACTTCGGCGGGGTCTAATTTCAAAAAAGCATAATTTTGTATTCCAAATTTTTAATCTAATAGAGTGCGCTGGAAGTCCGGATGGACTCAAAGAGTTCAAAAACTCTACGGGGTACGGTAGGGAATTGCCACCATCCTCACCGCCGTCCTATACATCAACGTCCTGTTCAATGTCCCTCAAAACATTATAGGCTGGACTTCCACAGTTGCACTGGGCTCGAGAGCCCACAAAACATCAAAATTAAAGTGAACAAATGGCGCATACGTCGTGAGCATCACTTACGACTGCTTTTGCTAGTTTCGTCCCAATTTTGGTCGTCATGAGAAATGCAAATGAGTAGCGCCGCGGACAGACAGTGTGTATCAGCAACCGTAAATAGTAGCATTCATTGTTACTGGCATGGACGGTGTACATATGTACATACTGCCAAAATCATGCTCCTGATAGACACCCGATCCCCCACCAAGTCGTCGTTTGTTAACTGGACCAGTTTGTTTGTCGTTGAAGTCGTTGTTTGGCACTTCATATTACTTTTTCATACATTAAAGTTTTGTCAAAATCATCCTCTTGACAAAACCTAAAAACCGCTAGAATTGTGGTCTGATGAGGGTTTTCAAGAGGCTGGCTGACGGATTCCGGGTCGAAAAAAAAAATTCGATCACTTTGGAGGTAAACGACCATGTTTGAGTAAAGGACGGTGGCGTAACTTTACTCGTGATAGGTGTCTCGTATGCGGAAGGCCGTCTGGGTAGGTACCACCGTTTTGCCAGTTATTCTGCCTCCAAGCCGTAGTGCGCAAGCATTACTGTGTTTCCGTTTGAAGGGGATTGCAGCCAGCGTAATTACTGGGCATATGTGACTCAATATCAGCTGATGTCAAGACAATGATTCAGATCTGGGTGGCACTGCTATTGCTATGGACAGGCGTAGCCCGTACCATCAGGCGAACGACTTGCTAGTCTCATCACTCAGTACCATAAAAAAGCAGGTAACGTCAAACTAAACAAATTTAAAAAAGATGTTTTATTTATATTCACCGTGTGTGGTGCACTACATTAAAAAAATGGTTGCCTGTAAAGTCGGTTTTACGGGCGAAGATTTTACGTGACAACGTCTTTTGGCGGGCCTCTCTCTCGTTCGGTGACTCATCGTAACGTTACCGAGCGTTACACTTTTTCATAAGTGACTCCCAGCCGCAACCTAATTTAAGACGTTGTCACGTCAAAAATCGTTTGCATGTTTTAGCGACCCCTAGCGCCATCTAGTTTCAATTGCATAAATGAATTTTCAAGAGTTGAAATAATTATGGTTCTTTTCATGTAAAGTTTGCGAGTTGTTTTCTAAGAGTTACTAAAAACGCTGAAATTATATTTCTATCATGATTTTTTTAATTTAATTATAATTTTACTTGTATGCATTCCATTTATTTTCATAGTGTATACAGCGTTTCAAATTCATACTAATTTTACCTTGTCTATCTTCCTCGCTTAAAGAAGTTAAATATTAAAAAATATTGGACCCGTATTCGTTAATTTTTAATTATATAAACTAATTCTGAGTTTCAAGATTTTAGGATAATCTACTAACTTTTTTCCATACTAACTTGGCCCCCATTTAACCCCCCCATAAGTAGATTTTTCAAAATGTCGATAGCCTATATTAAAATCAGAATTTAATTAAACATATTCGTGGAAACGCCATTAAAATCCCGTCATTGGTTTTTAAGTTA
The DNA here is from genome assembly GCA_951640565.1 of Petrophora chlorosata. Lineage (NCBI taxonomy): Eukaryota > Metazoa > Arthropoda > Insecta > Lepidoptera > Geometridae > Petrophora > Petrophora chlorosata. The sequence goes on from OX621192.1 coordinate 19,795,047, forward strand.
TAGAAGTCCAAACAAACAAACAAAAATTTTAAAAACTGTTTTAATATGTTTAGTTACTCATTTTATATCGTCCTGGCTGATTTTTTTTTCGAATATCTTCCAAGTACAGATTTTTTGGGTTCTACGATTTTATTATATGTATAAACATAGATTAGGATTAGGAAAGGATTAGAAAGTTTGTTATGTGGCCTAGGACTCTACAAACCATTTTTTAGAATACCATCACGTCAACCTATGTACAAACCAGTTTAAGCTGAGCCTTGTGCACACAGGGTCCGGTATGTTCCGTGGTTCAACTTATAGTGGACATGTATATTATTTCTTAAATTGCGTCATAACTTCAATATTACTGGACCGATTTTGATGAAACAAAGCCTATGTGTAGCGCCGGACTCCACAGAACATATTTCAAAAAACTGCATTCAAATTAGTGCCCTAGTTTCTGAGTTTATCCCGGACAGACAGACAGACAGACAGACAGACAAAAATTTTAAAAATTGTATTTTTGGGTTCTGTTGCTACCATATACTCCTAAAAAAATAGATTTTCAAATATATCTTAAATGTACAGTAACCGCTTCGTTACAGTTTTATTATAAGTATAGATGAGTGATATTAATTTGAAATGTGTATTTTGTAGTGAAAGTACCTTACAAAAAACAATTAAATTTACGGTAGAAACATTAAAAAATGTGTAAATATTTTGAAATATCGTCGGAGCAAGCCGGTTATCCGAAAGTCTCGAGGAACATATGATAACCTCGAATTGTCGATGGAATCATCATTAAATGATTTATATCACGCACAGTGCTATAAATTATTTACTGCAATTAAAATACCGCGAGACTTTCAGTATTTACAAGATCAAAGTGTAGTGGAACATGACAATACACCGGAAGTTTCGGGAAATAGCTCCGAAACACATGCTCCTGATTCTGGAGAGTGTTCCGAAGCACATGGTACTGTTGATTCCTTGTCTACTGAGGTTGCTGGTACATCGACAGACGAGTGAATGTAAATGCCAACCGCGTGAAAATTGGTTGATCCATTCAAAAGTTATTGCGGTTCGGAGATTCCAAAAATAGTGTTCTATGAAACTTCTATCAGACTTTCGAGCTGGGAGAGCTCAAATGCATAGAAATATTATTTCTTTGAACTCAGCGAGCTCAAAATATCACATAAATTATATTTTGAGCTCAAAAATGTCATAAGTACAATTTCAAGCGCCCAGGAATGGAATTAGCGGGAAGTTGCAGGGATGGCCTTTAAAGTGAACCGTTTTTCAAATTTTTTTTGTCAGATCAGGCGAATCCCTCTAGATAATCGTCAGATTATGAGACAGTACGTTTAGAACATAAAGATGAACCATATATATCTTAATCTGACGCGCTTGAGTATTTCAAAATGGCGATTTTTTTTGCACATTATGAAAATGGCCGCGAGTTTGCGTCCCATCGAAATCGTCAGATTAGTGAATGAGAGCTTTTTTTTTGGTGTACAACACTCTCTTAGAAAATCTGACGCGCTCGATTAAATTTTTTTTTTTTCATTTTCAACCCTTAAATACAACCACCCGCATCATGCAAACGATCAGATTAACATACGTACATTATTAAAAATACGTAGGGCATTGATGCTATCAATATCTGATGCGCTCGAGGATGTCCATGCAACAGTTTTTTTTTACATATTTAAAAATCTATAGCTGCTTCCCCCACCGATGTAAAGGTATATATCATATAACATTTTTTTCTTCTTATCATCTAAGCTTTGCATCCCAATAGGTCTCTACGACGCTCGAGTAAATCCCCATTTAGCCTCGTGGGCTCCCCTACTATATTGGTCCCTCGTCCTGGAAGTCGTGTACATAACAGAATATCGTTCAACCTTCCTTCGCGCCCCGCAAACGTCAGCACGCTTCACTTTATAGAACGTGTTCAGTGTCTAACAGTGTAGGACAACAGGTACATTTTTTTAGTACATCTGTCTCTTCTATTAAGAGGCATTTGATGAATTAGTTTCTATTGTAAATCTTTTGTATTTTTTATCAGCAATTTCTTTCGTATTTAATTTAATCTTCAATTAATTTTAAAACAATCATAAGCGTATTATCTCTAAATCCATGCTGTGTAGTGTACACGGCATGGATTTAGAGATAGAAGACTAGAAGGCCGTACACTCAATCATGTAACTCAAAAGCTTGTTATAATAAGTATGTCAATAGCGGAACGTCCAGTAGACCTATTAAAAAAATACACGAATAAAGACGCATCGCCGATCTAGTAAACATCTACTGAACGTAGCAAATGGCACGGTCAACTGTTAGCAAATAAATAAATTAATGAATACATAAGTAATATTATACGATAACGTTTTTGAACAGGGATCCTTATGGCAACTACCTCGCCGTTAGAGATATACAATAATTGGTTGCTAGAGAGGTTAGGGATCCCTATTATAAAACTCACCCTGTATACCTTTTATACTATAAGCAAAAATAAATTTTCATTTTCATTAATCACTCGGTAAGAGAATGGAGACTACACCGTAGCAGGCTTTAGAGCTTTTATGTTTTCTATGATTTTAGTTCTTTCTGATAGTAATAAACAGAATACCTGATTAATATTATTAATGTTACCAATTTTTTGACGTATAATAATGATGTTACAGGGCGATGGCGGCGAAAGCGCAGCGGCGAAGGCAGCGCGCACGCGGCGACGCGCGCTGGCACGGCGCGCGGCTGCGGCGCGGCTGCGGCCTGGCACGCCGCCGCCCGCGCCCGGCCGCCGTCACCATCCCATACAGACCGAGTACTATCTGGAGGAGGTAACGCTTCCGTCGTAGTGACGTAGTGGAATATGCAAGAGCTTCCGGCGCTGACGGGCGCGGTGCGTGTTGCAGCTGTTCGACAAGGGCGTGGAGCTGGAGGTGGGCGTGCAGACCGACCTGTTCGTGGACCGGCCCGCCACGCCCGTGTACGTGCCGGCCAAGACGGGCGCCGACGCGCACACGCAGATCTACCCGGGCGACCTGTTCGACTTCGACCTGGAGGTGCAGCCGCTGCTGGAGGTGCTGGTGGGCAAGACGGCCGAGCAGGCGCTAGCCGAGGTCGCGCAGGAGGAGGAGCTGGGCACGCTGCGCGAGCAGCAGCGCCGCTACTGCGAGCTGCGTGACGCCGAGCGTGCCGAACGGCAGCGCCTCGCCGCGCAGCACGCGCGCCTGCACGAGGAGAAGGAGCGGCGCGTGGCCGAGGCGCGCGAGGCGCAGGCGGCGGCGCGCGAGGCGCGCGAGCGCGCCGCGGCCGCCGCGCTCGTGCAGGGCTACGTGGCCGAGCTGCTGCCGGCCGTGCTGGCCGGCCTGCGCGACCAGGGGTACCTCGTCGAGCGCATCGAGAGGGGTCAGTCACCCTCGCTACTCGCCACTCACTAAACGCGATCCCGCTTTGTAATTATTCTCGTCCCGGTTCGTTCGTTCAACTGAGATCGTTGTTACAGGGGTCGACGAGGAGTTCATGCCGTGGCTGGTGGCGGAGGTTTCGCAGGAGATCGAGTCCATCATCACGAGCCGAGATGTCATTTCAGGTAAAGCCGATCACCACCGCTTAAATCGTTTCATGATATCCCCATTCCATCACCGGACGACCAGACGTACGGCAAGCCGTCATCAATTTACGGTTGACATTCTCCTGCTCGCACCGAGCGCTTTGCTTCGACCTTCATAATGCGAACGGCCAAGGAGTGGAACTCTCTGCCGGCATCCGTGTTTCCGGATAGCTATAATCTGGGTGTCTTTAAGACAAGAGTGAACAGGTTTTTTCTAGGCGAGCGTGCTACATCTTCGACCGCATCGACACTTAACAACAGCAGGCTTAGCATGGACTGGAGACAATTTTCCCCGGGGAGAGGATAAAAATCTTTCCCCTTTGTCAATTTTGTCTACCCTCCGAGCACGGCCTAGCCTGTGGATACTATATCCACGGTGGAGAAAGCCCTTCTCTCCGTCATTGTTACCATACTTAAAAAATTTAATAAAAATAACATTATGTTCAATCATGTTTGAATTGTCATTCATTCAATTGACGTTTCGTCTATGGTTTAAAATTATGTTATTATGCGTCTAATTTAATATGACGTTAGATGATGTGAGTTTCATTACATGAAATTGACATTTTACTTTAGTAGTGCTGTAACCTCCAAAATTGAATTATTTCCTTTATATCTTGCGTATTTTTAATAAACTAGTAGGTATATTGGAAAGTGTTTAAAATAAATACCTAATATTAATATATAATATATAAATAGGCCTATAAATAATAATAAAAAAATTTGTTCCATAAAGAAATAATGATTACCGATACTGCTACCACGTTGTCAGAGCGAGTGTTCAGTTAGTGTTACGAGGGTGTGTGTGCAGAGATCGTGCGCGACGTGGTGGAGGCGCGCGCGGAGCTGTACCGCGCGGCCGGCGAGCGCGCCGCGGAGCACGCCGCCGCGCTCGCCGGCGCGCTCGACTCCGTCACGCCGCTCTCGCTGCTCGGCGAGGGAGAGGAGTCGCGTTAGTACCTTCCTTGTGCACACTTTATCATACCCTTTTATTATGTCGCTCTTTCTCACGGGTTATATACCCGGCCCTTTGGAAGGCTTGCGCGGGGACATAGGTAAGTCCAACGGTAAGTCCAACACGTAGACGCTTCTAAGAACATTTAGTTAAGATATGAAATGGGCAACACTTATCAGGGACTGTCTCTGAATGCATTATTAAGAAGATGCAATCAAAGACAGCCCCCGATAAGTGCGAGAACTATTATTGGAGTAATGGAAATTACTTATAATTTGGCTATTGAGGTGATTTTTTAATGGATGAGAACCGGTCTATGATATGAAACTTTGGCACCTGCCAGTTCCGCCTCATAATAAAATATTTAGACAGGTGGTGACTCGCAACCCACTAAACGGCCCTTTCAATGGCGACGAGAGGGCAACGTTGGTGTGGGTGGCTAAAGGGTGTCAAGAGGTGTGCTGCAGTTTCACTTAAGCTTTGGAACTTAGTTCTTAGCTCTTGCATATCCATAGACTCGGTGTCGCCACGCACCGTCGACTCGCCACAAAGTCGCCCCTGCTTCTTATTTTTACTATCATAAAAATACAACTGAAATAAATTCTATACATTGAAATATTTTTAGAAAAACCAACTGGGATATGAATGTTGGAAGTGACTAGGTTTTTCAGTCTTGCTCACTCAAATGTCTTCGCTTGCGACGGCTCTGTGTATCGGGCACCCTTCCCTTGAATATGGTTGAGAGGGGTCATGGCTGGTCCACAAGTCATACTCGTGAACGGGTGCTGCTTGTGGGGACTGTTCTGGTTTGGTCACTCTCGCTGCTACGGTTTCTGTATACCTATTTATATATTACTTGTAGTGTGTCTACAGTTCAAGTTGTTGTTAGGACGGAAAGGTAGGTATGTAGAAGATTAACCAAACCCAACGAGCGCTGTTTCGACACTGATTTAATGTAATAAAATTATGATGATATCTGTTTGAACATGTAAACAAATTAAGTTAAAATAATAAACGTCGCACCAAAACAATAATGCTTGCGTTGACAAATCAATATGTCCATAGATATGTAGCACATCTGTACGTGGTCTCGCACATTGCTTATATTCTCGTGTTACTGATACTATGACTACGGGACATCTCACTCGCACTTCTAGTTTGACATTGTGTTATGTTAATCGTAATGTATACCTCTTTGTTTAGTGTTATATATTTTTAGACATTTCAAAAGATTTAAAAAAAATAGACATCCCCGCACAGTTTCTTGGTGCTATCTTCTCTAGCGGGCGTATTTCCAAAGCACTGGTAGAGTCAGTTTTCGGTAAAGAAAGAGCGAGTGTGGCTCAGTGGGAGCATGTGCGACTTTCAATCCGACGCACCCGAGTTCGAATCCCGCTGGCCCCGTACCACTGACTTTCTTAAGTTATGTGCGAATTAAACACTCGCTCTAAAAACGGTGAAGGAAAACATCGTGAGGAAACCAGTATATCCAATAATTCATCACAAAAATTCAAGGACATGTGACGTCCACCAACCCGCACTGAACTGAATGATGATTGGAATGAAATGGGTAGACATGCTTACTTTTTTTTTCAGTCATGATATTCTAAGTTACAATTTTAAAGTATTGTACCTAATTGATTTGTATTATGTGTATGTGTATATCATGACATGCATTATATAGCTGTCAGGATGCTGATTCGGCTGCTGCTGAATTACTGTCCTTACTTACTAAAGTTATAAAAAGTAACATTACGACTATAACAGTACCGCGCCGTAAAAGAATAATTAAGCCATGGCTAACACCGGGTCTGCTTAGTTGTATTAGACACAGGGACTGGCTCCACAACCAACTGAAAAAAATACCCAGCAACTCAGTTCTTATAATAAGCTACAAAAGATACCGCAATTATTGTAATAACCTATTGAAAAAAGTAAAAAGAGACTATGAAAGAAACGAGTTGTCGAAGGCCGGAAAAAATAGTAAACAAATTTGGAACATTATAAAAAACATAACAGAAACAGGTAAAACTAGAGAAATTGCCAATGATCTTTTGAGTTCTCAACAGACAGTTGAGCAATCTATTAACGCAGTGAACTCATACTTTTCTACCATTGGCAAAACCTTGGCCGATAAAATAAAAATTACCCCTCATTATACTGAAGAAAATACTCTAACGCCATGCAACTCATTCGCTTTAATAGAGACTGACGAAGGCGAAGTAGAGCGGATTATTATGTCGTTAAGATTAGATTGTGCAACTGGATGGGATTCAATCCCAAGTTCATTTTTAAAAAGTATAAAAACATCCTTATTCCTCCAATTACATACGTTTTAAATTTTGCAATGAATTCTGGCGTTTTTCCACCTGTTTTCAAAAAAGCTGTCGTGCATCCGATTTTTAAGGCAGGAGATAGAAGTTGTGTTAGCAATTACCGTCCTATTTCAGTGCTTTCGTCAATGTCAAAAATTTTTGAGCGCGTTCTCAACTCCAGGTTAATCAAATACCTTGAACAGCATGGTATACTTTCTGAAAATCAATTTGGTTTTAGGACTAATAAATCGACCTCTGATGCTGTTCATTTACTAACGGACTATATTGTACAAAACCTTGATAGAAGGAATAAATGACTAGCTATTTTTCTCGATTTGGCGAAAGCATTTGATACGGTCTCTGTCCCAATAAAAAGTCCCTTGTTAATAAACTAGAGTCTGTAGGAGTTAGAGGAAAGCAATTAAATCTATTTCATAGTTACCTCACCGATAGATCGCAAAGAGTGAAAATAGATAGTTACGTTAGTGGAGACCTCCCCATATCCTATGGCGTGCCCCAGGGCAGTATTCTCGGCCCTACATTATTCTTAGTGTATATTAACAATCTGTGCAACCTGAATATGGACACAGGAAAAATTGTCTCGTTTGCCGACGACACCGCCCTGCTCTTTTCTGCCAACACTTGGAAGGATGCCTATTTTGCTGCACAAACTGGCTTCAATGAGGTGACAAGATGGCTTTATAAAAACGGACTGACACTTAATACGACAAAAACCAAATATTTACCCTTTGCGATGCGAAATACTACCTTACCGGCTGTGAGTGAATACACCTTGCGAGCTCACTCTTGCCCTCTTCACTTGCCCACTTTAAACCCTTTTGATTTCCCACTGATGAACTATATCTGACTTCAGAGGTACTCTCAGTTAGAAAACTTTTTATTTTACGAACGGTATTATTCATGCATTCCATAAAAAAATATAACACAGACAATGAAACTTAAACGGCGAATGGATAGAGTGCATGAAACTAAATCATTCACAACATCCTTTTCCCACAGATTTTTGTGTTTTCTGGGAGAGTACATCTACAACAAGATTAACCGCAAATTATCCATATACGATCTCAAAGCATATGAATGCAAATCGAAAGTTACGGATTGGCTTCTTAGGCTAACATACGACGAAACAGAACAGATAATTAAAACTGTTAATTGATACGTTATTATTAGTCCTGTCCTTACAAATTAAGTGCATAAATAACTACCAGACATCACATACACACATTCACACACCCTCACACCACACACACGCACCCTCACATATACGCCCTTTAATTGGTAATACACACACACTAAAGCACTCATATTAATAGGCGAAATAACTAATATAAGCCTATAACTTACTATTATTATTATTTAACTTGATATGGTTGTAATATACGTTTATAATTATACATTTCGTATATATAGTCTTACGCTCAGCAGTCAACTCAATAACTTAATAGTCGCACCTTATTGGGCTAACCCCCCTGGCCGACGACTGTAGGAACACTGTCTTGCAAGATACAGTTTAAGAACTAGTTTGTAGGACAGAGGTCCAAAATATTGTTAAACCTAGCCTTTCATATCTTGTTTAAACCAGTACCTACATGTTAATAAATAACATTAAACTGTAAAAAAACTCACCTTAAACTGAATAACTCCCTCTCTGTACATATTGTATAGCCACCATAGCGCGTAACTTGCTCGATACTGAGTACTAAAGCTTTGAAAGTGATATCCTTGCTTATTGTCTCTGTGACCTGTACAAAAAACAACGATTTTCACCATGTTCATGTGAGTTGATCAATAAAAAATTAAAAATTATGTGTATATGACATGCATTTTTTTATCTATTTAACAAATTTCTTTTGACTTTTGATCGACTATTTAGAGGGCACTGAACACAAACCCACAGTATTTAGAAATTTTGTCTGGTTTTTTTGTTTGTATATTTGTTAACTGTAGACTCGGAAACTGCTGAACGGATTTTTTTTATTTTTTTTTTACACTTAATAGATCTATGTTTGGCTACTATCTCGCCTGATGTGTAGCGATGATGTGGCCTACGATGGAGCACATAGATCTAGAGAGAGGCGGCAGTTGAGCGGCTGCTCAGACCCGTCTCCCCGATGGTTCACCGTATACATCATCCCGAAACACGACTAGGTCGCTTGACGGCATGGCTTTGTTCGGTGGGTGGTATTACAACCACGGCCAGAGCCTACCACTCCAAAAACTCATTTTAATGTGGTTTACGGGGTTCTGTAGCAATAGTTCCAACTTACGTTCCTCTGTCGCTGACGCGGACGAAAACGTGTGGGAAAATGCTTTTATAAGATAATTTCCTTTGTAATAAGTTAGCCGGAGCGGCACTGTTACTATTTGACTATGTTCGTGTGTACGTGTGTGCAAGAATTTCTGCAAATCTGTGAAACCCAGGATTAGAAAACCGTTCGCGGTTTATTTTAAGTAATAAATTGCAAGAGCAAACAATAAGATTAATAAATGCATGATGTCAACCGCACGTGCCGCTGCAACCTGTTCCCTGCACGGTGCGGTGCGGCGGCGCGGCGGCTGCGGTCGGGGGACATTACCGATATTATCCCGATTGTTTTCATACGCGGCGGCGATTCGCGCCACCTCGCCACGTGCGCCGCGCGCCGAGCCGGTGCGCCACCACCCCGCGCCCCGCGCCCCGCGCCCCGCGCCCCGCGCCCCGCGCCCCGTGCCCCGCGCCCCGCGCCCATTCGCCACTGACGCAGACATTGTCCACGTATACCCTCATTACAACACAATGCCGTCCGCATTAGCACGTCGACACACCAAAATTAACCTTACGCCCAAGAAATACGCCCTATATTCAAAAACCAAAACAAATTATATGTTATTAATTTATTTTGAGTTGTCAGGATTTGGTATCACGGGCGCATATCGAGAGGCAGACAGTCGCGTACAACTGTGACTAATGCCGAGGGGATCGCAATAATGCGTTTGCGTCGCGCGCGGTCGCGAACAATTAAGATTGATGCGGTCGCGGTGTGATGACATTATAATACGGTTGTGATGAGGGCGCGCCTGTGTGCCCTTTAATATTCGCAACTAATAGTTTAAACGACAAGTCGGCCGGAGGCGGAGGGGCGGAGGGGCGCACGTGCACTCGCGCACTCGCGGCGAGTGCCTGCGGTGTTCAAGCGCCCGTAAACTTATAGCTGTCATAATCACTATTTTAAAATAATTTGTCCCGACATTTGCTCTTGACAATAAATCAGCAACATCGCGTACACATTCAGAATGTGTTCACGTTACGAACACCTGGGCCGAACATTTTACTTGTTAGATACACCTATAAAACAAAAAATAATGCTCCTATAATATAAGCTATAAAATATCGGTAATTGTATTTATTAGTAAACCTACAAACCATATAATTAACAGGATGCGTCAAATGTGGGGCCCTCCAGGGTAGGCACCTTTTCCCTTGCAGTGACAAATTTTGATCTAAGAAAATCGCTTGAATTTTAGACAAAACAATAGTTATTTGTGCAACAAGAGAGCAAAGTCGTTTTTTGCTGCGAGTGCTGATTTTGAATCCTGAGTGTGGCGAGGGATTCAAAGGCACGAGATGCAAAAAACTTTGCTCTCGTGTAACACACATAACTTTTCACTTCAGCAGCGAGAACACTTTAGGAGATAAAGAATATTTCCCATCAGGAGTGTTTCGCAAATTCGATGTAATTGATACTTGAGGGAATCATTCGTTTTGGGAAATAGGATATATTAAGCCACACACACTTTTTCAAAAAAAACAAAAAGGCAGCTTTTGTTTCTTCAAAATTGAACCGATGTTCCCTAAGAGCAAAACTTCCTTACTGCAAGGTAAAAGGCACCTACCCTGGAGGTCCCAAAATGATGCCACACGTTGTATATTGCCCGCCGACGGCGACGGCGACGGACACTCCTACAAAGACATATGGTATGCAACACATTGTCCGTGGGCGGCGCGTGCGCGGCGCGTGCGCGGCGCGTGCGCGGCGCGTCGCAGGCACCTTGCATTACAATTACACTTCTACGCATCATGAAAATGACCAACATCTTACTTATGTAAAGTAATTCGTTATTTATTTATTTATTTATTCTTGGAAAACAAACAGCTTATATAATATACAATATCATAGCTTAAACAATTTGAGGACAAGTTTACATTCCAATATTATAGTTGAGAATATTAAGAGTTTATTAAGAGAATGAAAACCATTTTACAAAATATACCTATTTATAGGAAGGTTTAATACATAAATCGAAAGCCATATGAATCCAGTGAATACATTAATATGTTAATTATAGTATATTATTATCATATTAATATTTAATAAAAATAAAATTGCTGTACATAAATAGATACAAATAAATCATTTTTTTAACATTGTAGATTTCAATAAAAATATTCTAAGTACTAAATTTGACTGCGCACCGTTCCGTAAGTATATATATATATATATTTACTTCGAGCCAGTTTTTGTTTTCTTTTAAATATAATGACCCTTTTTATGACTTAACTACAACCGCTAGGTATATTGTATAGGGGTAGGTACTGTCTGAAAGGACCAAATGGAAAGCACCGCGAGAGCGGGCGCGGGCGAGGGCGCGGGCATTCGAACGTAAACGAAAATCAACTACGTTCCAAAGGACCGGCGATAACATTTTGTAAACAAATTCAATATCATACAAAATATTAAGTACATTCACGTATAAAAGTAAAATGTAAAAATAAAACTACTCAAGACCAATATTTTTTCATTGCATTATATCATATACTCCAAACCGTTTGGTAAGCGCACGCCGATAACCAATGTTATGGAGATTTTGTACGAAATCCTAATTTTGATCACAATAAAACATAGCCCACGTCGCTCAGCAGGCACGATACTACACACACACGCACACCCCCTCACACAACATACACACACACTGCCTTCCTCACACCGTAAAGACTATAATTGTTTAAACAAATTGCGTTCCGCTGTAGGCACACAAGTCAACGTTATCGGCATATTTAACATTCAAACTATTACATACTCTAATGTAGTATGAATTCAGCCTATAAGTAATTGGTTATGCATCGGCCAACGTCAAGTTAAGGTAGATTCGTCTGCTAACGGTGTGACTAGGTATTTGAAGGTTAATCTTTGACAGATAAGAGCCTCTAGATAAGATAAGATAAATAATTCTTTGTTCCCTAAGGAACTGTTCGCTTTTTTGGAATAAAAAATCCTATGTCCCGTTTCAGGACCTAAAGTACCAAACGTCATTAATATTTGTTCAGCCGCGTTATGGAGCTAAGTGGTCGACACACACACTTATAGTGTGTGCGTGTGTCACACTTTGGCTATTCTAATAGTACTAGGATTAGTTTCACTGTGCTCCGGGAGATATTTTACCTCAAATTGGCTGTTTTGTTTACCATATTATATACTAAAGTTAATGTTGTACAATTTAGCGGTTCTATACCGAGCCAACCTGTATATGTATATATATATATATACACATGTCCACTGATACGCACCTAGATATAGTAAACAAAATAGCAATAACAATATGGGCATTAGCGAAGCACGTGCAGAGATCGTCTGCAAGATACGCGATCGCCGGCGCCGGCCGCGCGCGGCGGGAGCGGGGGCCGAGCGCCGATCTATTGCGCTGATACACCGCGCTGCACTCGGCAGCTAGCTCAGCACTTGCAACAAATAATGACACAAAGTTGAAACTAGTGTGTATTCGGGATCGTATACAGAACGGTGTAGATGTTAATTGAATAACGATTGATAACGCCAGCGCAGCGATGTTATCACCGCACCGCACCGCACCGCACCGTGCTCTCTATATCGGCAATCGGCGGATTAGCGGTCGCCGTCGCGTCCGTCGCAGCGAGCTCGATCGGCGGCGGGCGGTGGCGGTGGCGGTGGCGGGGCTCGGGGGACTATGTCCTGCGTCGCCGAGTGCAGTGTCACACAGGACGGGGCGGGCGGGCTCGCGAGCTCCTCGTCACCACTGAAGTTAATATTCGGAAAAGAGTTCATAATGATGGTCATGAGGGTTTGCGTTATTACAATACAACACTTGTCTATCAGTAGGTCACTTTGGGCTTATATTTAATGATGGCTTTACAATATTTTCTACCAGTAGGTCACTTTGGGCTTATATTTAATGATGGCTTTACAATATTTTCTACCAGTAGGTCACTTTGGGCTTATATTTAATGATGGCTTTACAATATTTTCTACCAGTAGGTCACTTTGGGCTTATATTTAATGATGGCTTTACAATATTTTCTACCAGTAGGTCACTTTGGGCTTATATTTAATGATGGCTTTACAATATTTTCTACCAGTAGGTCACTTTGGGCTTATATTTAATGATGGCTTTACAATATTTTCTACCAGTAGGTCACTTTGGGCTTATATTTAATGATGGCTTTACAATATTTTCTACCAGTATACAAATACGACCAGTATTCGTACCTAATACGGTAGTCAATGAACCTCGCAGAGACGAGGTAGCGACGAGGTAGCGACGAGGTAGCGACGAGGTAGCGACGAGGTAGCGACGAGGTAGCGACGACGTAGCGGCGAGCGTACAGTTCGTAGCGACTGATGCTTCGAACTCTGACGTAGAATGATAAAATAAAGTATTTGACAAGTATCACAATATCACTAAATAAACGATTTTCAATGTCTTAATAAATAAAATAATGTTCAAATGTGAAAACAGAATCAAAATTTGGAAAAAATTGTACAGCTTTTTAAAATTAATTACCCAGTCAGGAAAACATGGCAATACCTTAAACGTGACGTCACAGTCTGGTGGCGGCGTACATGTTCTGCAACCAAGTGCCATGTTGTTAACTGCATTCAATGTTTAATATTTACGTTAAAATTAAATAATAAACGAAATTATGAGTGATAAAGTGCGATTGTTTAAAACAAGCAGAGGTTGTGTAAAATTAAATTTAAATGTATATTTAATAAACGAAAAAAGACTAGTGGGTGTGTGAAACGAGATGTCGTAATAGGTCCACGCAGGTCCAATCAAACCAATCTTTTTGTTTTGCAGACATGTAAAAATAATATTTCCTTTTTCAATCCACTGGTAAGGATGGCTCGTCAGTATAATGAGGTAGCAAAAACTTGTTTGGGTATTGATATTTTCACTTCGAAATTCAGATTTTATACTAAAATGTTAAAAGATATCCTCTATTCCAAACCTGACAGTCCCGACTCAACCAGTGTGTCGAAACTGGATGCTCCATAAATTTAAATTTAACACTTATTTATATTTATAGTGTTTGTGCTAAATGTGCATGTCTGTAAATGTCATGTTTGCAGATGTGCACATGTTGCATAACATATATTGTATTATAATTATGACCTATTTGTTTCATTTAATCCCGAAAACTGTCTCAGCTTTGTTTTTCTGTGTACACATATTTTTGGATTACAATCTAGACTCCAAACTGTCTGATATTTAGTTATAGCTCCGTTTTGATCGTAGTTTGTTTTGTGTATATCATAAATAAATAAATAAAAAACAAACTATACTTACGTGCGATTCTAGATTAATAACGAAACAAAACGAACATCCAGAACATGACATATCATCAAATAATATACAATCACTTCACCACGAGGCAGGTGCGCCGAGAGAAGTGGTACACTTTCATTATGTGTATTTATCTCACAAAACATACAGTGTCCCACGTACCCACTGCATGTGTGCACACTAGTGGCCACACTGTGCACGCTGCGCGCTGGCGGCCGACGCCGCGCCGCGCGCCGCCGCACCTTAACGTAATGTACTTTAAGTGCGTAGTAATATTTCGTTTTCTTTGCTTTGTTTTTAATTTTGATTTTGTTTATTAAATGTAATATAATTATTGTAGATTAATTTAATTATTTGACATGTTTAATATGGATTTTTATCTGAAATAAATGATTTAATAATAATAATAATTTGCTTTAAGGCTACTATATTATTATACAAAATAACCTATAAAATTAAGAAAATATATATTATAATGCATGAATTATAGCATGACTGTGCATGGCTAGAAATAAAATATTAACAAGTCCAACTAAATTATTCTTAATAAATATATAAAAGCGAAATACGTAATAACTTAGTTATGAGTATGGAAATTAAATCCAAAATATATGGTCTACAAACATAAGCCAAAAAGACTCGGGCAAAGAGACTAATATTTATGGCAAAGAAAGGTATGCTCTAACATAATTATTTAGCATAGTTATGTTATGGCATAGTATGAATATGCAAAAATTATAAATGCTTAACATTTTCGGCCAAATTAAATTAGGAACTCAAAAATTATGCGAATAATAAGCACCCAGCCCCAGCCTCCCACCACCTGCCTCCCACCACCAGCCTCCCACCACCTTAACCATTTAATAACTTCGCTGTTAGTCGAGATAGCAAAAAAACTGATTCCAGGGGGCCTATTCTCGGAAATGTGATATATGAGTGATATCTTAATATCATATCATATCCTATGTCTATGAAACATATCGATCGCGCGCCAAAATACGTATTCTCGAGAACAATCGATATTACGGTAATAGATAATGGCCGTCAGGATGTTCATTCAAATGCTTTACACAGATAATATAGTTTTTGTCTGTCTTCAGACACGTTCCGTTTTTATCGACTGTGTAATTGCACAATCGATAACTTTAACCTTTTAACTTTTTTCCTGAATATTTGGGTTATTTCTGTGTTATAACTCTTGTCTTACATTTCTACTGTATAATAATACTGTATATAATGAAAATTAAATACATAAATGAAAAAAATAAATCATAATTTTAACATACGCTTATTTTTTGTGAAACGGAACGAACATCAATGACATTGACATGATCACCCGTTTTTAAAGAAATATTTTGATTTGTAGCAATTTCTCCTTTGTCAGCATTGAGCTAATAGGTACTTAATTATTAGCTCAAGGTCAAGGAAACAAAGTCTAGGTAAGGATACGTACAAATAGGGATGTATCATCATTGAGAATAGGTTAAAAGTACTTAGTTTTTAACCCCTTAGGTATACTTAATTTTATTAATTAGGTCTATCGTTAAATATTTGGACAAGCGGATTTTTTAAATCCGTATCCCTCATTTCCCCTGGATGTATTCTCCTCTCCATTGGGCCCACCGTCGTTGAGTGGCTGCTGCATGTTTTGCCTCCTCAATTACATCAGTCACAAAGGCGTAAATGAACTCGTTGCCAGACATTTCTCTTAGTAATTTAAGCCTGATGTATTATTTTGTTAAGTATATTTTTAATAGCCTAGGGTTCAGTGGATTTTTATAACATAAATTTCAGTGATCGCTCAAACAAAAACTTAGGTACAAGAAGTTTGAAAAGTAAGACATTATAATGACGTTTGCGCTTGTGTCGCATTCGAAAAACTCATATCAAGTGCTCCGGACCACTCGATACATATCTGGCGGTTTTCAATCAATATTTATCTAATGTGACTTCTCGAGAATACGGAATCATCTAATCAATAGATATTTTGACAGTTCCAACGATATTTATCGAATGTGATATTATATCTACAACTCGAGAATAGGGCCCCAGATCAATTTTCAAAATGTTTATATGGGTTGTTTGATATAATTTTGGTTTTGTTAAATATGTTCTATTGTTTATTTATTTATTCTAGGAAAACAAACAACTTATATGTACAGTATCATAGCTAAAATAAATTTTGAGAACAAGTTTGCCTTAAATTGTTTTACCAGTAAAAACTGTTAAATTGTAGTTGTAAAAACACTGTAGATGCATTACATTTAAAATAATTTCGTTTTGCTGTAAACAAGTCAACACATTCTGAATAGTTATTATTAAAATTATTACATACTCTAATGTAGTAAAAATTCTGCCTATAATTGGTGATACATCGGTCGACGTGAAGTTTAAGGTAGTTTCGTCTGCTGACGGTGTGAGTAGGTATCTGAAATTTGATCTTTGATAGAAGACCACTACAATCTATATTATTGCAAACTCGTTTATGGAGAAAGGTTAGGTCGGCGACTTGTCTTCTCACCGACAAGGGTAGCAGGTGATGATGTTTGCAATTATCTTTATAATCGGAGATGTGTAATTTAAGTATGTTTAAAGTTGACAAATCGGAGAAACTTTCGTTGGATTTTTTAAGCGAAATTGATAGCGAGGATTCCAGACATGTGAGACAGTCGGCGGTGGAAATGTTTCGGCGAAAGTAAGTAAATATTTTTGCAGCACTCGACGCACATTAGCAAGCCGTCCGGTAACTAAACAGTCATTACAAATTGCAACAGAGCGCGCGCCCTTCCTGTATCAGTGGAATATGCCACACGACTAACATTTTTTCTCCTTACATCATAGAGCAGCTTATTCATTATTTCCGTGCGGGATCCAGAAAATTGCAAATGAAGTTCGGATAGTATACACTGTGATTTTGGACATAATGACATGTTCAATTTTAGATTTTATTTGAATGCAGTTTGAGTTTAATATCGGTGTAGCCGCGGTCCTCAGCGCGCCGCGGCGTGTTGACGCAGCTGCGGCCGCGCGGTGTCGCGCGTACTTTTAGTTATTTTTTACATCACCTCCGAACAATATAATAATAATGTGAAGGGCTTAAACGTTACGATTTGGATCACTTAATAAACTACAATGCTCACTTCAGAACATGACTAACGCGTTTAGAGCCTTGCGCTTTCCGTTTTATTTGTCTGCCTAAATATTAGAATGATTTCGTTGACTTGCATGCCGCATTACCTACTTGTAGTTATGATGATAATACTTATATTTAGACCGACCTACACTATTTGAATATGCAAGACTCGTTTGTACCTACTATTAATAATAAAGTTACGGCAACTTGATTTATGTGGAACTAAAACTATAATATATTCCCCGAATCGGTATACGCGCGACGTTTCAGAATAGATTTTAAACGAAGCAGATCATATGAATTTAAGCTTTTGTTATTTTTTCTAAAGGTAGTCTCGTGACTGGTATCTCCTATTATAGGCAGTAGGTTTGACCAAGTATCAAAACCATTATTCGTCACCAATTGAAAAAGGCGGTGCGGGCCGCGGGGTGGTGTTCCATATTTTTGTAATTGTAATCCGTCATTACCCTCTGCGCCGCGCGACACTAATCAGAATATCGGTTGAACAAATATAGTGAGCCCACTGTCTGGAGGGAGCGCAGCCGCGGCCGCCCGGGGCCCGGACCAAAACACTTGTGCACTTCCATATTTGACCTGAGATTACAATAAACGAATTACTTTTCAATAAAGTATGTCGTTGTTCAAGACTTTATACGCTCTGTTAGAAAGAGATACACCTACCTATCTGTTAAATCGAAATCTGTCTTTAAATAACACACAACGATACCATAACTACATAATCCTAGCCTCAAGTCAAAAGACATTTATGAAATAGGCACTAAAAATGCACTTTTAAACGCCTTATACACATAATACAAACCAATTAAAAATACGATACGTTAATAATTGTAACTTAAGATATGACTGAAAAAAGGTAAACAATTCTACCCATTTCTTTTCCATACTCAAATTGAAGTCCGGGCCCAGAACAGAAATGCAAAAACTGATTCTACCAGTGCACAGGAAGTACACCCGCTAGAGAAGATAGCTCCGCGGGGAAGGCTTTTTTCAACTTTTTTAAAATGTCTCAAAATATAACAATGAACAATCAATCATAAATGTATTGGTAATCCAATGTAAGAATGTTGATCTCTTTAAAGCGTTCCCGAAGCGTATTTAGGGAATCAGAAAATTCAGCAACTACTAGGATCACAACGCCCAGGCTAAACAAAATACTTTGGTTGAATATCACTCAATAAGTCTCCGTTTTTTTTTTTTGCCTTTCCTATACGTTTATGAAAATTTGATGCATTATCAGCCATGTTTCCGGAGACATCTGCCCCTGCGCCCGCTATCGCAGGAGACGCGCGCGGCGACCGCTGCGGCTCTCGCATCTCATGTTATGTGCTGCAGATGTTAACAAAGTAGGGGCCTACGTGTGTAGCCATTGAATAATTGTTTCAAACGAATCTTGTTTGTTTCCTTCAGCAATCGCGCAAGAAGACTAGCGGCGGGTTGACGGCGAGTGAGGGCCGCTGTACCCAACGTGGCCGCCGCGCCGCCCTCGTGAGTCGTGCGCGGCGGATGTCATCGCAGCGGGCGCCGACGTGACGGTCGAATGTCGGAGCGGCAGGCGCCGACGCGACGGTCGGATGTCGGCGCGGCAGGCGCAGACGCGACGGTCGGATGTTGGCGCGGCAGGCGCCGACGCGACTGTCGGATGTCGGCTCGGCGGGCGCCGACGCGACGGTCGGATGTCGGCGTGGCAGGCGCCGACGCGACGGTCGGATGTCGGCGCGGCAGGCGCCGACGCGACGGTCGGGTGTCGGCGCCGACGCGACGGTCGGATGTCGGCGCGGCAGGCGCCGACGCGACTGTCTGATGTCGGCGCGGCGGGCGCCGACGCGACGATCGGATGTCGGCGCGGCAGGCGCCGACGCGACGGTCGGATGTCGGCGCGGCAGGCGCCGACGCGACGGTCGGATGTCGGCGCGGCAGGCGCCGACGCGACGGTCGGATATCGGCGCGGCAGGCGCCGACACGACTGTCAGATGTCGGCGCGGCGGGCGCCGACGCGATGGTCGGATGGCGGCGCGGCAGGCGGCGACGCGACTGTTGGATGTCGGCGCGGCGAGCGCCGACGCGACTGTCGGATGTCTGTGCGGCGGGCCCCAACGTGACTATCGGATGTCGGCGGTCGGAGGACGGTGGTCTTTCTCGAGGCATTTGACAAACGTTTTTATAAATCTAGTGCGAATATACTCAAGTGGAAATACCCGTAAACTGCTACGAGTGATTGAAACAGTGAAATGGACCGCTATAAAGTGGTCTTGGATACACTTACCCAAATAAAAATCAAAATTTGAGTACTTAATAAGAATTACAAATAACTCAAAGGAATAGATATAGATAGTACCTACCTAGGTGTTTATAAAGAAGACATGTTACGCTTTCTGGAAATAAATGCGGTCAGCGCCGGCGCCGGCGGGTGAGGCGGGGTATGGCCAGCCAGAGTGGGAACACTTCCTAACTGCCGGCGCCGGCGCGGCGGTGCTCCGCGTCTCTCCCCGGAGGAGCCTTCATCTTGTTACTACAGCAGTGAAACAACATTACAAGTTAATGTTATACTATTTTATTCTAAATTACGCTGATGATGATTAAACCTTGATGACAGTCGCATCGTTGCTCGGTTGAAACAGTAGATTGTATTACAAGGCAGCAGACTAATATTTTTACGGCGAAGGCGCTATTTGAATAGAATTTATGATTATGTAGTGCAGCGAGGGATACAATACCTACGTTGCCCGAGGACAAATAATTTGGGGCCAAGTGTTACACTCTGATTTCATTCCTCTCTCTCCAGATAAACAAATAAAGGGACGCATTAGGCGCGTTTTGAATATCTTTCTGGCGCGACCTGTATATAACCAGCCAGTAACTTTTTCATCTAATATTTTGGTTCGATTTCTTTGGTCGCAGAACACAGGAACAATATACCTAAATATATGTTCAGAGAAATGCAGAATAGGATATGAATTCGGCGCGTTGAGTCAACGCGCCGAATTCAGGTGGATACACGCACTTCAGAGTCATAAGTGTCATAACCTATTCAGTAATCTAGTCGCATTGTCTTACAATAAAGTATACTTAGCGCCAAACTTGATCGCGGCTTTTTTTAATGTAACTGAATGACGAGACGAGCTGGTCAATACGCCAGCCCATAACAATAACAGCACCACCCAAAACTTTGTTTTGCAAAATCCTGCGCGGCGCTGCACTGCGCTCGTCACCCTGAGACACTTAGCTGTTGAGTCTCATAATGCCCAGTAATTTCGCTGGCTACAGTGCCCTGACAGCTGACTGCTGGCGCATCACGTGATCTGCGCAGATACAACTTTGTTACTGCGCAGGTCACGCGGTGCAACTGTCAGCCGCCATTATAACTGTTCAAACTAGTAATAAATATGATGAAATACATGCACTGATTGTTTGTATATAGATGTTTCGTCTAATACGTGTGTGCGATTGGCGACTCTGTTTTTCCTACAAAAATGTGTTTGCCACCATTCTAACCTATTCTCCATTTCTGTTCCTTATTCAAACTCAATGCCTTCTACTAAACTCTGTTGTCTAGAAAACATCCACTTTGCTCGCAGTTGTTGAAGTCTCCTGGGAAAGAGACCTTCTTTACTTGCACTTATTGTAAAACCGATCGTTTTTCGAATAGAGAGGTTAAAATAACATATACCTATTTTTATATTACTTTGTAGCTTAAATTAAATTTTAGTTATGTTTTGGCCATAAACAAAAAAATATAGATACGATCTATATCCGGTATGCGACACGTCATCGACGAGGCAGAAATTAAATTAGATATGTAATCGTGTTAGAATCGTAGAGGGTCTACGAGAAGCGGAACAGCTCCGACATGTTCGTAGATGGTCTACGAGAAGCGTAGCAGCTCGGACATTTTCGTTGCGATTGCATAGGGATGTATTTGTAACCTACACTAATTGAAACGAGCAGCAGCAAGTGGCCGGCTCGTTGGGAGGAAGTAAACCTGAGCACAACACTTAAGCAGGGAAAGGTTGAAAAGTAGACAGATACGGAACTCGTGATTTTATTTTAATGAATGTCGAGGTTGTCAATGTTTCTGGAACGTGTACATTGATAACATTGTAAAATGTATAGATTTGGATTTTGTAAATTTTATCTGAAGTTTTAAGTATTTGTAATTATTATTATTGTTTAGTAGATCGTGTAGGTATGTGTTTGTTCCCTCGATTGAGCCTTTATTGAAATACCTAGTTGTTTGTTTACTATTTTCCATTAAAAAATATTACTCTAATACGTTCATAGTTTTATTTAATTTAATGGGCACCTCTAGTCAGCATAAGTAAACTTGGACTTTTATTTGTAATTTTTTGAAAGAGCTCATTGGGTACTTTCATTTTGCAAAATTATACAGGACACAAATAGCTGTAGGGAAATAAAAGAACGCGAGCATAGTGAGCACTACATTTTACATTAATACGTAGCTTAGCAACCGTCGGCCGCGAACTTCCTGCACCATCCTAGAAAATGATCGTTTCAAGCGCAGACGTGCGTGGGGCCATCATTAATAATCAATGATGCAATTCTACTCTTACCTATGTGGATAAGAAACCATTCAATTGCAAACTCCATAGCTACTATAATATAACTTTACTAAAGGATACGGGACACGAAGAACTGTAGTTAAATAAAAAAACCGGCCAAGTGCGAGTCGGACTCGCGCACGAAGGTTTCTGTACGTATTATCTATAAAAACGGCAAAACAATCACGTTTGTTGAATGGGAACCCCCGGGGGTTTATTTAATTCTCTTTTTTAGTATTTGTTGTTAGAGCGGCAACAGAAATACATCATCTGTGAAAATGTCAACTGTCAACTATCACGGTTCATGAGATACAACCTGGTGACAGACGGACAGACAGACAGACAGACGGACGGACAGCGGAGTCTTAGTAATAGTCTTAGTCCCGTTTTACCCTTTGGGTACGGAACCCTAAAAACACGAGCAGAGCGAACGCAAAGTTTTTACTATAATTTTCCAAATCGGTTTATAAATAATGGAGTTCTGAGGTAACAACCTCCGAGAACCTCCTCTTGTTGAAGTCGGTTAAAAAATAGTATGTAACGCCACCCACTTTTCTGATTTTGCCGCCCTTGAAATGTGCCGCCCGGGCACATTGTTACTGAAAAGTGCCGCCCGGGGCCATGGCACGTTGTTACTGAAAAGTGCCGCCCGGGGCCATAGCACGTTGTTACTGAAAAGTGCCGCCCGGGGCCATGGCACGTTGTTACTGAAATGTGCCGCCCGGGGCCATAGCACGTTGTTACTGAAAAGTGCCGCCCGGGGCCATGGCACGTTGTTACTGAAATGTGCCGCCCGGGGCCATGGCACGTTGTTACTGAAAAGTGCCGCCCGGGGCAATGGCACGTTGTTACTGAATTGTCTCAAAAACTTACTATTTGATTTGGGTTAGGTACATTGTGGGAAATATGCTTGATGGGAAAAAAATGTTTATTATAATAATAACTAGCTTTTGCCCGCGACTTCGTTCGCGTGGACCACAGCAAATGGTTTATGCTGCGGATTTTTGCCATTTTCAGGGATAAAATGTAAACCATAAAAGTTTCGGGTGGTTGATAAATTCCTTTTTAGCTTCTATCGAAGTAAGTCACCTCAAGGTTCCTTATTATATGTTCAGAAAGACGAATTTCATGTTCTCCACATAAATAGAATACAAAGCCATAAATGCTGCTAAAGAGTTGTTATTTTGTCCAAGGTCGGGCGGTACTACACTCCGGTTCAACTTTTGAACATTGTCCAAGCACAGGTCCGTTCTTGTATGAAGTACCTTTGGTACGGGTCTGCCAAGTACCAGCTTAAGTATTTAGAGTCGATCAAAAGACGTGCATAAAAGCTCATCAAGACGACAAGTTGGTGGAAACCAGACTTCAAAGCCTGGCACATCAACGTGAAGTTGACAGCCTGTCGGGATTCCACAGAATACACTACGAAGAGTTTGCTCTCAGGAACTGCATAATTAAAACCGCTATCGCCACTCCACCATTGGATACCAAGATGTACAAACCGGAACTAAGTGGAATGCGTATTTTGGCTCATTCTTCTTAGTACCATACAGCGAATTACTGTATTTCTTTTTATGTTACCATAATCTTGTTACCTTGTTATGTTATACCAGGGTATGTTCAAATCAAGAGTGAATAGATAGGTACCATAACTTACTTCGCAAGCGTGTTACATTTTCGACTGCATCATCACTTTCCAGCAGTTGATATCGTGGTCAAACGCTGGCCTAGCATATAAGACATAAAATAAAGCTAAATCTTTTTGGGGCATGTTGAAAAACCTCAACTGAATAACAACTGTTGACAGAGTGATCGTATCACAGGCTACTATTGCTTAGCCTGCCTACTTTTTGTTTTAAGCGGTTTCTTCTTTCTTGTTATAAGCAAGCGTGGCGCTTACCATCAGGGGAATGACATGCTCGTTTCATTAATCAGTTCCACAAGAAATACTTTATATCACTCATGGAGGCACTCGAAATAATTAAATGTTATCCTGACGTCAAGTGAGTCAAGATATAAATCAATGGTAATATTATATAATATTTTGAGAGCGAGTGGGGCTCAGTGGCAGACCGTGCGTCTTTCGATCCGACGCACCCGAGTTTGTATGCCGCTGGCCCCTTCGTATGCCCTGGATTTAACACTCGCTCTAAAAACGGTGAAGGAAAAAATTGGGAAAAATACAGCATATCCAAGGATTCATCAAAAAGGTGGGTAGGTACCACAGCTTTGTCAGTTATTCTGCCGCCAAGCAGTAGTGCGCAAGCATTACTATGTTCCAGTATGAAGGACATTGTAGCCAGCAAAATTACTGGGCATATAAGACTTAGGTAATATCTGATGTCTCGGGGTGATGAGCGCAATGTAGTGCTACGTAGTACTTTTATGGTATTAAAAGTTATGGATGCCATTGCAATTGTTATGGGCAAGCTTGGCGCTTACCATCAGGCGAACGCCTTGCTCGTCTCATTACTCAGAATTAGCAGTCTCAAAATTAGCTAACAGTTACGGACGCAAAAAATGTGGGTTATCGCTTTTCCTGCATTACTTCGAACGCTTATGTTAAGATATCTCAGCATTGCGATATTATAGCGCTATGAAACATACACCAGATTTTAAGTTAAGATATAGGCTATCAAACGATGGAAACTGCATTAAAATCCGTTCGGTAGTTATCGAGTCTATAGAAGCTAAATATGTGGAGATTTGCTTTTTCTGATATAATTATAGCTCTTTTCATGTAAAGTTTCCGAGTTGTTTTTTAAGACTTACTGAAAACGCTGAAGTTCGGTTTTTGCCGTGGTAGGTATTTTTTTATGTAAATACAATTTTACATGTATGTATTTCATTCATTTTCATAGTCTATACAGCGTTTCAAATTCATACTAATTTTACCTATTTTCTGTCCTCATCGCTTGAAGAAGCTTAATATCAAAAAAATGTCGGAGCCGTGTTCGTTAATTTTTAATTATAAGTATAAATTTTGAGTTTCAAGATTCTAGGACAATCTAATAAGTTTTTTTCCATACAAATTTCACCCCCATTGAATCCCCCCATTAGCAAATTTTTCAAAATTTCAATGGCCTATATTTTAAGTTAAGATGTATGCTATCAAACCCTGAAAACCGCATTAAAATCCGTTCGATAGTTTTCGAGTCTATAGGTAACAAACACAAACAAACCATAGATTTGTGTTCAGTACCCTCTAAATAATAATAATAATAAATATAAAATAGTCGATCCCAGTTGGTTTTGCAAAAATATCTTCAATGTACAGAATTGGCCTTTTTACATTTTTATAATAGTAATAGAATAGATAATAGAAATAGATAATGTCGGGATTAGGGATTGCAATCCCGCAAAACGGGATCACACATTCCCGTGGGATCCCGCGGCTTTTCCTTCCTACCTTCAAAGCGCGGATCCGCGGATCACGCAAATTAAAAATTTGGTGCTAAAACTTTCGCGTAAAACGCGAGTAGCACGAGCGTGACGTTGCCGTACCTGACGCTCGCCTATTAATATATTCTGATGATTTAGCGTACTAGCCAGAGAGCGCTTTCAGCATCAGGATATATTTGCAGTTCACTCAGAAGCAGGCACGGAGATGATACAATAAATGCCATTTGCTACTTAAGAGCGTATTTTCAAAATTATTACCATATGTTGATATCATAGTAATAGCATCTAAGAGACATTTGTGATTTGATTGTAAATCATTATATAAATAAATAAATAATAAATATAAAATAAATTAATCAAAACTATTAAACTATGCAAAACATTTAAAGATGAATCTGCGAAAACAGATAATTACTTATACTTAATTCATAGAAAAGAAATAATTTATGTTGCTTAATGTAAGAAATGTTTAATAAAAGTTGGTTTTTACACAAAAATCTGTAGTTTTATATTTGATTTTATAACAATTTCAAATATGCGGGATCCCGCCTGATCTCGCGCGGTATTGAGGAATTACGCATATCAATCTCGCGGCGTTGAATGAGCTGCGGGATTGCAATCCCTAGTCGGGATGAAACCAAACCAACTATTCAATATTATTTTATAACAATTTCAAATATGCGGGATCCCGCCTGATCTTGCGCGGTATTGAGGAATCCCGCATATCAATCCCGCGGCATGAATGAGCTGCAGGATTGCAATCCCTAGTCGGGATGAAACCAAACCAACTATTCAATATTATTTTATAACAATTTCAAATATGCGGGATCCCGCCTGATCTCGCGCGGTATTGAGGAATCCCGCATATCAATCCCGCGGCATTGAATGAGCTGCGGGATTGCAATCCCTAGTCGGGATGAAACCAAACCAACTATTCAATATTATTTTATAACAATTTCAAATATGCGGGATCCCGCCTGATCTCGCGCGGTATTGAGGAATCCCGCATATCAATCCCGCGGCATTGAATGAGCTGCGGAATTGCAATCTCTAGTCGGGATGAAACCAAACCAACTATTCAATATTATTTTATAACAATTTCAAATATGCGGGATCCCGCCTGATCACGCGCGGTATTGAGGAATCCCGCATATCAATCCCGCGGCATTGAATGAGCTGCGGATTGCTGTGCAATCCCTAGTCGGGATGAAACCAAACCAACTATTCAATATTATTTTGAGCAAGATCTGTGTACAGGCCAGTATAGACCCAAATAAAAAAAACAAACACAAAGTACATACCTACTCGTAAGTGAACACTATACACTACAAGTTTATTAAAATAGGTATCAATTTAGCGATTGTCGTTTCGTTATAAAAGCAGGATACCTACTACGTTCATAAAATGTAAATCTATTATTGACTCTAAGTTTTATAATAAGGCTAGTCTTAAAAGTCTATAAAAGTATTTTGGAATACTTATCATGCAGGTATCAATCAAATCAAATCAAAATCTCTTTAATCATTTTGGCATCACAGACGCACTTATGAACGTCAAATTATCACAATAACTCTACCACCGTATCGGAAAAAGAACCACTACTCAGAAGATAAGGCAAGAAACTGAGGGGCATTTTTATTTAGAGATTTTGTTACAATTTTTTGGGATTTTACAATGTTATGTTTCTTATGTACCAGTTGGATACTTTGCAGAAGTGGAATGTTCCAAGCATCTTTGTCTTCTATGTAATTACGAACAGTGTAGTATGCTTTTCTCATTAGAACATTCTTAACGCGTAATTTGAATTTACTTTCTGTGAGCTCCGTTATACACTTTGGAATTTTATTATAAAAACGTACGCAGTTGCCCATAAAGGACTTATTCATTTTAGTCAGTCTATACCTAGGTACAACAATCCTATCCTTATTTCTAGTGTTTATGTTATGATGGTCACTATTTAATTTGAATTTTTGGAAGTTTTTGCGTACATGCATTATATTTTCATAAATATATAAAGAAGGTAAAGTTAATATATTAACTTGCTTAAAAAAATTCCCTTAACGAGTCACGTGGACCCAACTCGTAAATCGCGCGAACCGCACGCTTTTGTAATATAAAAATTGTATCTATATCCGCAGCAGAACCCCACAGCAAAATGCCATATGACATTATGCTGTGGACGTATGCAAAGTAAACTAACCGAGCCGTAGCTATATCCGTTAATTGACTAATTTTACGAACCGCATATGCAGCAGAACTAAGTTTTCCAGATAGAGCATCAATATGAGGACCCCACTGCAACTTAGAGTCTATGCCTATACCTAGGAATACCGTCGCTTTGTCTGTATCGCAGAGGGTAACTAGCTGTTTCTACAACAATCATTGAATGAGGGGTAGTTACGCGGAGGGAGAACGAATCGGGAGGACCGGCCCTCGCCACCGCCCTCCGTATATATTGCGGACTGCCCTCGGGCGCGGTCCAGTCGCTGCGCCGACGCATCTCCTGAGTCATCTCCAGCGAGCAGCCGACAGGTGTCCGGCGCTGCATTAGTTGAGCGAGCGCGATGTGCGCGGTGTCGCGCCGCGGGCTGTCGCGCGGCATGCTGTCGCGCGCCTTCTCCGCCGCCGACCTGCTGGACGCCGCGACCGACGACACGCAAGGATCCGTGAGTTACGCATTTTATTCACGTCTTCGTCTTAAAACAAACTAACGCTAGGTCAGCGACTGACGCCATATATACACGAGAAGAGTCAGTGACTGGTCACTTGGTATTGCTGCCTTGTATATTAATTTTCAAGTCATACATCGTTGTTGGTCATAGTAGTTAGGTACAGCGCTGTTGGTTATAGTTGGTATAGTTATAGTATTGTTTTATTTAGTTTTAGTATTGTTTTATAGTATTGTTGGTCGAGTGGCGACTTGGAGTCGGTCAGCTCCGCCGCCCCCGGTGAGGCCTTCCCGGCGGCGGTATATATAGTAGCGCTGTTGGTCGAGTGGTGACTTGGAGTCGGTCAGCTCCGCCGCCCCGGTGAGGCCTTCCCGGCGGCGGTATATATAGTAGCGCTGTTGGTCAAGTGGCGACTTGGAGTCGGTCAGCTCCGCCGCCCCCGGTGAGGCCTCCCGGCGGCCTCTCGCATACGATAGATACATCTATATAGTAAACCCAAAATAAATAAAAGTTTTCTAAAATTGAATATTTTTTACTAGCTGCGCCCCGCGGCTTCGCCCGCGTGGAGATTGATGTGTCGCAAGTAAGAAAAGTTGTTGAAAAGTAAGGCTGCTCGGCTGCGCTGTTATGATTATTGCCGAATCTATTATGATTCTGTATTTGCAAACTCGCTTCAATTGTTAAGCACGTGTTGGACAATTTGTTTTCTTATTTCCCGTGCCAAACATGGGTTGCCGTATAAAATATACGAAATGCCTAAATGCCCCATCACCGATTATTATGGAAACGACGACGGTGTATTGCACTATTACCTACGTCATTCACGTCTAAACTCTCTATTTTTTTCGAACCATGGTATTCAATTTTTCATATAAAGTTTAGAACTCTATTGCACACCCCCTAGTGGTAATTTTGTAAAAATATAAAATACATAATTCATTATTTACTTTATAGTTTATTTAAACTGAGTTTATAGTGAATCGAACCAAGAAATAAATTTTTCCATAAAAACTTTGGAATCATTTGCACCCCTTACAGAGATAGTTTAGAAAAAAAAGATTTTACTATTTATTTTGTAGTTTATTTGTACCGAGATTTGAGTGAATAAAAACATCACACACACAAACTTTCGCATTTATAATATTATTAGGATTAGGATATATTTATTTATTTATTCTTTATTTCAGGCAACATTAAGTAAGTTACAGATGATATAAACCGAGTTAGGTCTCTCGTATGCGGCAGGCCGTCTGGTTAGGTACCACAGCCTTGCCAATTATTCTGCCGCCAAGCAGTAGTGCGCAAGCGTTACTGTGTTCCGGTTTGAAAGGCATTGTGGCCAGCAAAATTACTGGGCATATCGGACTTAATATATGATGTCCCGGGGTAATATATGATGATTTTAATAGTATTAAGTTTGTTTGTTGGGGTCAGGCGTTGTGCTTGCCATCAAGCGAGCGGCGAAAACTTTTTTATATATAACATTATGTATTATATTATATTACATATTTGAACCAAGTTTTGATTGAATCGAACTAAAATAAAAAAATATCATACAAACTTTACCACAGCTTTGCTAATTATTCTGTCGCCAAGCAATAGTGCGCAAGCATTCCTGTTCAGTATTGCCATGCTAAACTCCTCTCCGGTCAAGTGAGCCCACCGACCGCACGGTGCTCGTGTAAATCTGTATAATAAATCTATCTATATAAATAAAAGTGAATCGCCGAAATGTATGTACGCGCATTACTTCCGAACGACTGCATCTAATTCGATCATTATTTCACTTTTGTGTTCATTATTGTCAGGATAAGGTTTGTGTAAAATAAAATAAAAAAAAAACTAGAAGATTATTTTCAAAAATATTACGGTACCAAGTTTGCCGGTCAGCTAGTTCATTAATATACATTCCAAATGTAGTCTTATAAGTGAACTGTGCCCAAAATCGTTGACAAGATAGTAACAGTGACGGTGTATGTTCGTGCTTAATTAATAAAACAACAGGTAATATGACCCCGAAAATAATTCACGTAGCCAACAAAACTTTCTTTTTTGAAGCGATGATGTGGCCTAAGATGAAGCACATAATAGATCTAGAGAGAGACAGCATTTGAGCGGCTGCTCAGACCCGTTTCCCCGATGGTTCACTGAACATCATCCCGAAACACGACTAGGTCGCTTGACGGCATGGCTTTGTTCGGTGGGTGGTATTACAACCACGGCCAGAGCCTACCACTCCAAAGCGCGTAAGCGGGTTTCATCACGATGTTTTCCTTCACCGTTTTAGAGCAAGCGTGCGTGCAAAATCTGCACTTAACTACAAGTCATTGATGCAGAGCCGAGTCGGGATTCGAACCCAGGTGCGTCTCATCGAAAGGCGCATGAGTTCCCGCTAAGCACACTCGCTCTAAATATGAGGCATATGAAGAGAAAAACTAAGTACTGGGCATATGAGAGTTAATATCTGGCCCCTACCCATACGTTCCTCAAGCGCCAATCGTATATCGTGTTGAGCTCAAATTGAGGTAAAGCTTCACTGCGACTGAGATACTTATTTATTTATTTATTGAGAAGACCAACAGCGTTATGATAAAATAAAGTACTAATATTAAAGGGTTACACTAATACAGCCAATTGTAGGTCTCCTTATATAAATACAAAAGCTATTTCCTACATACAACTTTGTTGACATAGCTAATGATACGGTAATTATTGTCGATATAGGCAAGAAATCGAAATAATCTCACTCATTTATACCAAAATACGATAACTACAAGGAGAGATAAACTTAATGGGACAATACCTGTCAGTCAAAGTCAAAATCTCTTTATTCATGTTTGGCGTCACAGACGCACTTATGAACGTCAAATTATCACCAGACTACCACCCTGTCGGGAAAAGAACTACTACTCAGAAGATACGGCAAGTAACTAAGGGTCACTTTTTAGAGCTATTTTTAGAATTTTTGTGTTTATACAACGTTATTTTTCTTATGTAGGTACCAGTTGGCTGCTTTGCAAAAGTAGAATGTTCCAAGCATCTTTGTCTTCTATGTAATTACGAACAGTATAGTATGCTTTTCTCATTAGAACAGGGGTACTTTCTGTGAGCTCCGTTATACATTTTGAGATGTTATGCCTGGGTACAACGGTACAACATCCTATCTCTCCTTATTTCTAGTGTTTATGTTATCACTATTTACTTTGAATTTGTGAAAGTTTTTACGAACGTGCATTATATTTTCACAAATATATAAAGGTAAAGTTATTATATTAATTGGCTTAAATCACGGGGACCCAACTCGTAAATCGCGCGAACCGCACGATGCACGTTTGTAATATGAAAATAGTATCTATATCCGCAGCAGAACCCCACAGCAAAATGCCATATGGCAGTTATATCATACTAGCACAGCATTCGCTGTGGAAGTTTTTTATTTATTTATTTATTCATGGTATTAAGGTTATGTGTGGCACTGCAGTTGTTGTGTGCAGACGTTGCGCTTGCCATCGGGCGAGCGACTTGCTCGTCTCATCACTTAATTCCAAAAAAATATATATTATTATATTATACCATATTAGAATTTAAACCGAGTTTTGAGTGAATCGAACCAAGGCGCAAGGAATATCATTTTTCATGCAAAGTATAGAACAGCCCCCGAACCCATATCTCCCTCAAGCGCCAATCGTATATCGTATTGAGATCAGATTAAGGTGTAAATTCACTACGACAATATCTTATGATGCCATATATAGTCCCATTAAGTTTGTCTCAACTTGTAGTTATCGTATTTTGGTTTAAATGAATGAGATTAATTCGTTTTCTTGTCTGAATCGACAATAACTAGACCGTATCTCATTAGTCGCAGTGAAGCTATACCTTAATTTGAGCTCAACACGATATACGATTGGCGCTTGAGGGACATATGGGTTGGGGGCCTGTATTGCACACCCTCTAGAAATAGTTATTTAAAAATAAAAAATACGCAATCAAACCAAGAAATAAAATTTTCTTATTTTTTCCAAATTTTATGAAAATTAATTTAGTAGTTATGGCACAAAACAGATGGATCTGTACGTATCTGTTTTGTGGTTACGGTGATACGTGGTAACAAACATCACACACACAAACTTGCATTTACAATATTATCTATTAGTAGGAACCTATTAGGATTAGAGTTTAGCCCCAGCATGAGATTCATACAGTTGCTTGAATTTTACTGTAACTTTACCAAAAATTAAAAAGATCGATCTTCTTGCTGCTTTTTTTACGTATATTGCTTTAGGTATTTATTTATTTATTTATGTACGTATAATATTGTATTGTTTTATTTAAAATCTTCAACTAGTCGTGTAAACGCAGGTGTTCGTGGACGTGGACGCTGCGGGGTTCCTGACGGGTGGGGCGCGAGCCGCCGCGCGCGCGCGCCCCGCTCCCCACGTGCACGCGTGCAACGCCGTGCTGACGCGCGGCGCGGGCGCGGCAGACGGCGGGGGCGCGGCGGACGGCGGGGGCGCGCTGCGGCTGCGGCTGGTGCGCGCGGTGGCGCCGCTGCACGAGCTGCTGTTGTGGTTCGACGAGGAGCTGCTCGCCGCGATCGACATGCCGTTCCTCACGCTCCGGAACATCCGCGGTAACTGCTTATGATTGCCTTGCCTATGTGTATATTTGATCCCATGTGAAAGGGCTTAACTTTGACTCTGCTTAATAGTCGATTCCAGTCGTTTTTTTCAAAAATATCTTAATGTGCAGAATTCACTTAGTTTTATAATAGTTATCTTTTTTCTTTTACTGCTAATAAGCTTGCGTTTGACCACAAGTCACCTGATGGTAAGCGACGAAGCGGGACGATCTCGCACGCTTGCCAAGATAATAACTGTTCACTCGAAATTTGAAGTATTCTAGTCACATCGGGAAAGACTGACTAATAAAATATATAGATACATGCATGACAAAAAATATGTCGGTGCAGGCAGGAGAGACTACGAGTGTCACGAGTGCGGCGCGCGGTTCGAGGAGCCCAACCCGCTGAAGTCGCACCTCTTCCTGCGCTGCGCGCCCCCCGCGCCCCCCGTAGCCGCCGCGCCCGCGTCCTTCTGGCGCCTCGTCGCCGCGCGCCTCAACCCCTCCCCCGCGTCCGCCTTCCGCCGCGTCGCGCCCTCGCCGGCGCCGCCGACCGCATCCCCGGCGGCGGCGGCGCGCCTCACGGCGTTCCCTTTCGCGCCGGACGAGGCGGCGGCGCGTCTCACGGCGTTCCCACTCGCGTCGGACGAGGCGGCGGCAACGCGCCTCACGGCGTTCCCCTTCGCGCCGGATGAGGCGGCGGCGCGTCTCGCGGCGTACCCCGTCACGCCGGACGAGGCGGCGGCGGCGCGTCTCACGGCGTTCCCCTTCCCGCCGGACGAGGCGACGGCGGAGCGGCTGGAGGCGCTGGCGACGGAGTGGGGCCGCGCGCGCGGCGGACACGCCTGCGTCTACTGCGGCAAGCTGTACTCGCGCAAGTACGGCCTCAAGATCCATATCCGCACGCACACCGGCTACCGCCCGCTGCGCTGCCGCCACTGCCTGCGCGCCTTCGGCGACCCCTCCAACCTCAACAAGCACGTGCGGCTGCACGCGGCGGCCGCGGGGGGCACCGGGGGCGCCGGGGGCGCGGGGCACGCGTGCGCGCGCTGCGGCAAGGCGCTGGCGCGGCGCCGCGACCTCGAGCGGCACCTGCGCACGCGCTGCGCCCCGCCCTGACCGCGGCCGTCGCACGCCGGGCGGGACGCGGTTCCGACCGCATCGACTGCGGCCATCAACGAGGCAGTTTAATTCTGGACGATCGATCGATCTCGGCATACTACGAAATAAACGGTCTACCCGTCGTCCGGTCGAGATATCTTAAGTACCTACGATCGAAACGGCACACTTCTATTTACCTACATCGTAATAATTCTAGCCAGATATATAAAAGTGTATAGATGTGTAAATAAAACGTCGGCTGTGATTTTTATATGAGTTTTATATTAGTTTATTCCTAGTGTAGTGGGGCCGCTAGTGCGGCTGCTGCTTGGCGGCCAGGCGCTTGTCGCGCTCCTCCGCGATGGTGAGCCGCACGCCCTTCCCGCGCGGCAACGAGATGTACGCCTTCGTGCCCTTGCCGATAATGAACACGTTGTTTAACCTGGGACGAGAAACAAACACGCTTTACTATCTGTGCTCCAGCGCTCCGCTCTACCGCTCCGCTCTACCGCTCCGCTCTACCGCTCCGCTCTACCGCTCCGCTCTACCGCTCCGCTCTACCGCTCGGCGCGCTCGTCGAGAGCGTCTCCCAGAACGAACGAGGTCCCAAGTTCGAACATTGGCTGCGGCGAAATATGTTACAAACCTAAAAAAGTTTGTTTATCTAAAGCCGAGCGTGCATTGTTGCTTAGAAAAACAAAGCTATACGGCCTCTAGCCGTCCCTGGCACCCGGCGCCCCTCCGTGCGTGCGGCGGGTCCCCACGTGGCCGCACCGCGAGGCAGGCGGCCGCACTCCGAGTAGACACTCGCTACGTACCGGGTGGCGAGTAGACACACTCGCTACGTACCGGGTGGCGAGTAGACACACTCGCTACGTACCGGGTGGCGAGTAGACACTCGCTACGTACCGGGTGGCGAGTAGACACTCGCTACGTACCGGGTGGCGAGTAGACACTCGCTACGTACCGGGTGGCGAGTAGACACTCGCTACGTACCGGGTGGCGAGTAGACACTCGCTACGTACCGGGTGGCGAGTAGACACTCGCTACGTACCGGGTGGCGAGTAGACACTCGCTACGTACCGGGTGGCGAGTAGACACTCGCTACGTACCGGGTGGCGAGTAGAAACTCGCTACGTACCGGGTGGCGAAGGTGTGTCCGGTGGAGTCGCGCACGTGCACGATGTCGAAGGAGCCGGGATGGCGCTCGCGCGACACGATGGTGCCGACGCGCCCCAAGTTCCGCCCGCCGGTGATCATACACAGGTTGCCTGCAACACAATACAATTCAACAAATAAATGTACATTCTAGTGTACATTCAATCCTACGATTGCAAGCTAGTGGCATATTAAAACGTTTTGCAAGTACAACTATTATTAAAAATTACAGCATGGGTTAAATATATAAACATAATTTTGGGTTGTATAATTTCTGTGATAAAATGTCAATGAGTTATGCAAATTTTATTATTTTTATATTAAATTTCAACAAAATACAGGGTCAGGGGCGCTCGCTTCAAAATGTAGTGCAGGCAATAGGCAAGAACGGAGAATATCATCGTTTAACTAATTTCGTTTCGCGCAGTTTGTGTGATACAGTTTGTGCAACTCTTGTTAGTTTTTGAACTGTTGAATGTCCTCGTCGGAACCAAACTGTTCATTAATTAATACTGCAGTAGGGCCGTTCCGTTCTGATCCTACGTCGTCTTATCCGATAACGCAGAATATTCTTGAATCATCCTTAACTGTCTTCCTTTCTCGACTGATTACATTATTTTTAATTGGTTTTCTTAACTTGACCGACATGTGTTCCTCGCTAAGAGTAAAAATTAGCATGAACATGAAGGTAAGGTGCGTGATAGCATTAAAATTAATTTTAGTTATTGTGTCAGTAATAAAAAAACTTTAAAGCGGGTACAGCGAAATCCCAGTTGTCACCGGTGGCGGCAATAGAAATTGTTTCATATCAAAATATGAAATCTATACTTATAATAAAACTGTAACGAAGCGGTTACTGTACTTTAAAGATATTTTTGAAAATCAATTTTTTTAGGAGTGTATGGTAGCAACAGAACCTAAAAATAGTTTTTAAAATTTTTGTCCGTCTGTCTGTCTGTCCGTCTGTCCGGGATAAACTCAGAAACTAGGACATGAATTTGAATGCCGTTTTTTGAAATATGTTCTGTGGAGTCCAGCGCAACACATAGGCATTGTTTCATCAAAATCGGTCCAGTAATATTGAAGTTATGACGCAATTAGGGAAAAAAATATACATGTCCACTATAACTTGAACCACGGAACATAACAGACCCTTAGTGCACAAGGCTCAGCTTAAACTGGTTTTTCGCTTTCCGTGAAAGTTTGTAGAACTAAGGAGTCCTAGGCTACATAACAAACTTTGTTTTATTAATATCGCTTACGAAAACTGGAGTTATTACGCAATTTAACAACGTTGAGTACCGCTGCAAGGCAAATTATCAGTTTAAATCGAGCCACCCATAGATAGTACATCTTATTAAGGAGCGTTTTTCGGACTCGCGGTGACGGGCTTTATGGACATGGCGCGGGACCTACACCGGAGCTTTTTTTTTTATTGTTTGTAAAATTGCCTTTTTACTGATGCGATTATATCGTCTTGCTATAGTAGTACAGAGGAATTTTAACTTTTTCTTTGTAGGGGGAAATTGCCGTTGCACTGCCCTTCTGCCATGGGGGTGACAAAAGAGGGTGTGGGGCTCACACCCACTAAAAACCCCTCCCGTCAGCAGTCCTCTGCCGTGGTGGGGCATGATGGGGTTACGCTAGCATTCACCATCTCGCCCCGGCAGTAGGCCCGGGTGTGAACCGGGACAGTACGCCTGTGGAGGGATGACCTTGCTCACCAAGGCCACCCCCAGACGAGTGGGGCCGTGCAAACCAGCAGAAAGTCCCGCGACGCTCCACCAGTGACTCCACTACGGAGGGTGGAGAAGGCGGTCGAACCGCATCGTTCTCGCCC
The DNA here is from genome assembly GCA_951640565.1 of Petrophora chlorosata. Lineage (NCBI taxonomy): Eukaryota > Metazoa > Arthropoda > Insecta > Lepidoptera > Geometridae > Petrophora > Petrophora chlorosata. The sequence goes on from OX621192.1 coordinate 19,832,020, forward strand.
CCCTTCGTCAGAGAAATTTTACCTAATAAAATGTCTGCTAATCGCGTCTATCAACAAGCACCGGAGCTGGACCGGCGCCACACCGCAAAGTCGTATAGACAAACAAATAGCACAGCAGCGCCGTGCCGGGCCCGGACCGGCGGCGGCGCACCGTCACTCTCAATTTTGCGTACGAATCATAAAGGGTCCCCCGATAGCAATCCCTATTGTGGATCTAGGCCCTCGATGTGGACTGTATAACTATTTATTCCTAGATGCCTGATTTTTCCTACTATTTTCACTGGGACACTTCTACTGGGATAGGGATAGATTAATAAGTCAAGAGAGACTTATTAATCTATCCCTATCCCAGTAGAAGACGGTTACAACAATACTGAACCACTGCTCCTTTATTAAATTATTACCAAAACTTGGCTATTTAAAATAAAAAAATTACAGTTAACAATCGTTGCCTTTCACGTGGCGCGTCGGCCAATCAGAGCCCCGCTTGTACACTTGTCCCTGTCCCCCTCTGCACGCCCGTCCGACCCGACCCGGACGTGTGACACGTGCACAAGCGAGTTCCGACGTGTCTGAATTGTGATTGCCAGATGGTTACTTTCACGTGTGGTTTTAATAAAATAACACTACATCATTTTTAGTTAATTCCTAATTCCTATACATTATTACAATTATTATCGCTAAGTGGAGCGTAGCTGGGCGTCCTCAACAATCCCATCGGCGTTATTTCCACCCGGTCTCCGTGGCCTCGTAATAACTATGTTTTTTAAATTACAACGATGACATTTGATACATATACTCGGTCAAAGAAACAATAACACATGATTAAACATCCCTAAAAGAACTTGATAAAATTATAGGAAGCCTTTGAAACTGTTTGGTATAAGTTCTATAAGAGGATCGTTACGAGAGCGGATGAAGTCGGTTAATAAAAGGAATGAGAGTTTATGTTTTTAAAGATAGGGCCATCAAATTTGGTAATTAGGATCGAGAGTGGAACGGGATAAGAAGGGCATGGTAATGGGATAAGAGCGGGATGGTTACCGGAACGGAGCGGGATGGTAAAGGGATAGTAGGTGGCGGTAACGGTATAAAAGGACAGGATTGGGACCGGAGCGCGGCCGTTACGGAATACAACCAGACCTGGACACGATAACAGGACCTATCCTGTTATCGTTCCCGCTCCAAAGCGGGAAAGTAACGGGATAAAAGCCGTACGGTAACGAGAAAGGAGCCGGACGGGAGCTGGAATGGGAGTAAGGTGGGACGGAAAATGGTCGGAAGCAGAATGAATTACTACACTACGCGTACGAAGTGGCGGGCAACAGCTAGTAAATAATAACCGATGAAGAATTCATAATATTTTAACCTTCAAAGTACCAAACGAGCAGAAGCTCAAAGGTTAAAGATTGTTTGTGTGCCCTTAGATTTGAAAGTGTAAGTATTTCATTACCAAGTTTTTAGTCAGACCCTACTAACTTGGTAATTTTTTTCATAATTTCGCAAATGATTCAGTAAGGAATATTTTTTTCGTAGGATGTGAAGTCACAAGATGAGTACGGCATAAGCCACAAACACTCATGCTTTTTTCCATCGACCGTTGCCAATTTTACATACGAGCGGCCGAAAGTCGACACTCACCGGACTCGAACTTGATGAAGTCCATAATCTTGGAGGAGGCGATGTCGAGCTGGATGGAGTCATTGACCTTGATGAGCGGGTCGGGGTAGCGGATGGTGCGCCCGTCGTGCGTCGTCAGGAACGGCACGTTCTTGGGGCCCGTCTCCACGCGCCGCACCTTGCACAGCTTGTACTGCAACACGACACGACTTTGCATATAGTACGTACTTTGTCTGATTATTATTTACTATTTCACTGTACAACTACATCTAGAATTTCTTTTTCTTAAATTGTATGCGTCACCATAGGTAGCATGATGTGTTCACTGTTGTTAAGATTCAATGCTGATTGTTAAACAGCTTTTAAATTTATTATGATAGCCTCACACCCGTTTTGTGAACAATAAAAACATGTTTTAACAAAATAAAATTTATTCTTTTGGTGCTTCGCCAGCCGCTACCACGGCCTGCTCGCTTCACTCGCTTAGCTCGAGCCTTGTGGTGGTCACAAGTCACCTAATGCTCCTCCTCACTTCACCTTTGCCTTAGATTAGTGAGGGTTATGTATTCACTGGTTTATTAGAAGTGCAATTCGTATTTTTGATGTAGTATTGATAAGTTTTCTGATAAGCAATTAAAAATAACCCCATAAATTGTGCCCGGCTTCGATGAGTGCATGTGTTCATATCTTTCATGATTCAACGATTTTCTCATTCCGATCATCAGTTGATAGTAATAATAAATGAATGTTATCAATATGTTATACATATAGGGGTGATGAATCCTGTTTTAAAAGTGCATCCCCTGATCAGAAATTAAACAGACTTTATGGTATCCTAACCAAATGATTGAGTACTTCATCATGACTCATACAAAATCATTTCATTATAAAGTTCTAAGTTCTTTATTCAATTTTGGCATCACCAAGGAACTTATGAACGTCAATATAATTATTAGAGTGACTAACTGTGTACCTATCTATAAAATCTTACAGTCAAGCCCAAAAATTATATTTCTCAAAAAAAACAACATGGGCTTGATTGACCCTTTTGCTCATGTTTACCTCAAATGAACCCATGAAGTCAAATCAAAAGCTTTTAAAAAAGTTCGACAAAACTGTTTCTGCACTTTTTCCATACTATGTCAAACTTAATTGGTCTAAACTGGCCAGCTGAATCATAAAGCTCATCAAAGATTGATGCATACCTTGGCTTCCTCCGGGGTGATGCGATGGATGGTAAACCTTCCCTTGACATCATAGATGAGGCGGAACAATTCATTTGTCTTCTCAATTGATACAACGTCTGAAAGGATATACATACTTTCATTATGCACACTGCTAACGAGTAGAACTCCCTGCCAGAGTCAGTCTTTCGCGATAGCTACAATCTAGGAATCTTCATGTCTTCAGTGAACAGGTATTACTATCTTGGCAAGTGTGCTAGATCGTCAACTGCATCATCACTTAGAGGTCAAATGCAAGCCAATTAAACAATTTTAATAATTTTTTTGGGTCAAGCATTATAAAGTTTTCTTTTCATATGCATTTGTAGGGTCGGCCTCTTTTGCACATGCGAGAACCACACCTTCAACTGCCACATAGAAGTAAGCAAACATTACTGACCACCGCCACTTAGCCAGTTATTCAGCCACCAAGCAGTAGTGCACAAGCATTACTGTGTTCTGGTTTGAAGGGCATTGTAACCAGCGAAATTACTGGGCATTATGAGACTCAACAGCTAATTGTCTCAAGGTGACGAGCGCAGTGCAGCGCCGCTCAGGATTTTGAAAAACAATATTCTGGGTGGTGGTGCTGTTAATGTTATGGGCTGGCGTATTGCTTACCATCAGGCAAATAACCAGCTCGTCAAATCATCCAGTTACGTATAAAAAACTGAGCATTATAAGATTTAAGAGCTGTTGTCTCCGAGTGCAGAGAGCAGTGCAGTAACACTCAAGATTTTGCAAAACAAGTTCAGGGTGGCACTGCAACTGTTATGGCAGGTGTGTCGCTTACCGTGGTGAACGATAATTTGCAGAGCACCTTCTCGTCAAACAGAGTTACTCGTCAATATATTTTTTAGTTTTAACCTCTCAACATCCCTACAAGTAACAAGTGACGCGACGATGTATAGGTATGGACTGACCCATGAACCCGGCGGGGTAGGTGGGGTCGGTGCGCACTTTGCCGTCGACCTTGATGAGCCGCTGCTTCACGATCTTGAGCACCTCGTTGCCGGTGAGCGCATACTTGAGCCGGTTGCGCAGGAAGATGACGAGCGGCAAGCACTCGCGCAACTTGTGCGGGCCCGTGCTGGGCCGCGGCGCGTACACGCCGCCCAGCTTGTCCAGCATCCATGCCTTGGGTGCGTTCAGGCGCTTCAGGTGCTTCTTGGGTCCGCGCGCCTACAACACAAGCAAACATAACCTCCGCTCTGCCACCGGACCGGATTATCTCATACCGACAATTGATAGCGGATTCACGTTTGTTATGGTTCCGGGGTGGGAACGTGCATGAATGTACGATGATTTTCGTACGGGAGTCTTCGAGGATCGAAATATCGAATTCATTGTTGCGTCTATCAAAACAGTAGTCTCGGGACATGTTTGGAATGGAAGGAACGTCGAAAATATAATAGTGAACACCATTTCGGTGGAGACATCGATACGACCGACATCATTATGGGAATAAATAGCACTTTCACTTAATGATTTTCACGGATTTAACACTAACTTTTCAAAAACACTCACCATGTTGAACACAAAATTTGTAAAGAAAGAGACACACACTCAGTAACGTCAGATGTCAGTTCAATTGAATGACGTCCACAGATTATTAATTTTTTATTTTTTTAAGTTCGCCCGTTTGGGCAGGCTAAAGTCTCTAGGACCATACCGTCATGTCTTACGTAGTTTTTATTTGATAGTTTAATATTCCATTTATTATGTATACTTTTGTTGAGAATGAGGATCAACAGCTACAAACTGGACCCTCTCCTACTGGTTCAATAAAATGGTGGAACTTTATTCAAGCTTCCCATGGACTTTTGGGAGAACATAAACAGCAATGTTTTCATTATTTTGTTTCATTTGCCTACACTCGTGCACGTTTACGAACACATAATGGTTAATATTCCACCAATATTACACATGATCACTCGAAATAACACTTGTTTGGAAAATAAAACTGGTGGCAGGTTTCTCGTATGCGAGAGGCCGTCTGGGTGGGTACCACCGCTTTGCCAGTTATTCAGCCGCCAAGCAGTAGTGCGAAAGCATTGCTGTGTTCCGGTTTGAAGGGCATTGTAGCCAGTGAAATTACTGGGCATTATGAGACTCAACAGCTAATTGTCTCAGGGCGACGAGCGCAGTGCAGCGCCGCGCAGGATTTTGCAAAACAAAGTTCTGGGTGGTGCTGTTATTGTTATGGGCTGGCGTATTGCTTACCATCAGGCATACGACAAGCTCGTCTCGTCAGTCAGTAATATAAAAAAAAAACAAAAACAAAATGGAACTGTATCACTTTTCACTTCCCGCCAAAAAGTCTTGCCTACTAGAGATGTACCGACTAGTCGGGAAACGTAACATGAGTCTACAGAATACCGTGCGACTGTGGCAAGTGTTACATAGGTGAAAAGCGACGCAATATTGCAACTAGACTTACCGAATACATAATAAGCATTAGGAATGTGGACACAACGAAATCGGCTCTGGTAGAGCATGAGTCGCAGACGTCAAACATTACGAGGAGGGATCAAAAAGTAGGTAGTGAGAACGACATACTCCTTGGTAAGAAAAAAAATAAATACTGGCAGGCCATTGAGGACCTCAATGTGGCAGGCTAAAGTAGGGACAAGATAATAGGTCACTTTTGACAGATGTCAGTTTTATATTCATAGTGAGGTGACCTGCTTAAAGACCTGCTTTTTTAAGATTTAGTATTACTTTTTCTTTGGTGGCAGGCATAGCTCAGATCATAGAGTTAACATTACTAGGCTCAGATCATTGAGGAGTGTGAGACCTCAATGGCTCAGATACATATTTGTAATTTTTATAAAGAAAAAAATCTTCGATTCTCTTTTGTTTTTTTTCTGAATGTAGTCATTGGTTTGCTTCGTGTCGGAACGTGTTCCGAAAATGGAGAAAAACCAAATGCGAGCCGTTATTAAATACCTCTGTTTAAAAAAGTTAACGACGCAAGAGATTCATTGCGATTTGGTGGCATCATTAGGAGAGTCTGCTCCGCCGTATTCCACTGTCGCAAGGTGGGCTTCTCAATTTCGAGTAGGGAGAACGAGCACAGAAGATGAACATCGTTGCGGCCGTCCATCGACGTCAGTCACCCAACAAAATGTTGCGAAAGTCGAGAAAATTGTATTGAGCGATTGAAGAGTTACCATCCGATACTTAATTCAAGAAACGAGCATTTCATATGGAAGTATTCAATCCATATTGAAACAATCTTTGAATATGAGAAAAGTCTCCGCAAGATGGGTGCCGGGAATGTTAACCGACAGTCAGAAACAAAATCGACTTGACATTTCGAAGATATTTTTGGACAAGTTTCAAGAAGATTCTGAAAACTTTTTGTCTCGTTTCGTAACAATGGACGAAACATGGGTCCATCATTTTGATCCCGAGACAAAACAGCAATCTTCGCAATGGAAACGGCCATCATCACCGACCCCGAAGAAGTTTCGTGCCGTGGCATCGGCTGGCAAGGTTATGGCCTCAATATTTTGGGACTCAGAAGGGATATTGTTGATTGATTACCTGGAGCGTGGAACCATTATTACAGGCCAATATTATGCAGCTTTAATTCCCAAGTTGAGGAATGCCATCAAAAAGAAAAGGAGAGGAAAACTTCGAAGGGGCGTGCTGTTTCATCACGACAACGCACCCGCGCACAGGTCGGCAGTTGCGATGGCTGCCATTCAGCAAGCTGGCTTCGAATTGGTTGACCACCCCTCTTATTCACCAGATCTGGCGCCTAGCGATTTTTATCTGTTCCCCAAATTGACAGAATATTTAAGGGGAAACAGGTACGAAGACGATAACGAGGTGATGGATGCCGTGGAGAGCTTTTTGCAGGACCAAGACAAAACTTTTTTTTGAAAGGGATTGAAGCCTTGGAAAAGCACTGGACTCGGTGTGTAGAGAGACTCGGAGACTATGTAGAAAAATATATTATCAAGTTATCAATAGTTAAATTATATTCTATCTCATTCTCACTACTTTTTGATCCCTGCTCGTACATCATATTTGACAAAGCCTCCGTACTGTATAAAAAGAAGTTCTTCGTACCTCGAAAAGTGCATGAGGCTATAGAGATCTCTCGATTTTCCAACTTCAACCGGGACCGTGGATGGATATTGTCTGCGGCGTGGAAACCGCTTCTTAATGCTACCTCGACACAGAATGTGATAGGTAGTCTACAGTGTGACACAGTCAGCACAGTGTGTGACGGAACTTTCGGCGACGACGCTGTCAGCGATGATGAACTCGTGCCGACATTAGGAGCAGTCGTCGTCGGCAACACGACGACAGCGCGCGTTTTATTAAATATTTATAATGAATCAAACTCACGAAAATATTCATATTACACACTTCGAATAGACAGCCAAAGGCTGAATATTTTATCTGAGTTTACACATAATCACTAGAAATAACACTTGCTTGGAAAATAAAACAAAATCGAACTGTATCACTTTTTACTTCCCGCTAAAAAGTCCACCCAGATAAAATATCCAGCCTTTTTTTAGCTGTCTACTCGAAGCTCTCAGATACAATATTTGGCAGTCTACTCCAAAGACATAGAACTTTTGTCTACTCAGAGGTACAAAGACGAAAATTACTTTACTTTATCTTAGCAGAGCTAGCTTAGCAGAGCTTAGTAGAGCTAGTAATAACCCAAATATCATTTATAAAGAATTCTTCTCAGTACTTAGCAAAGCATTTAATCAAATTTGTCCCAAAAAAAGGGAAAAATAAAGCAAAATTACAATTCATTGACTGGGCAACTAGAGGTATTCGCAAGAGTAGAGATAACATGTTTGAGTTGTATTACAAGAAATCTTTGACATCAAATAAAGATTTCCATGAGTATGTTAGAAACTATTCCAAAATATTTAAAAAGGTCTGTATTCGTGCAAAATCATTGTATATTAGTAGTAAAATTAAAAAATCAGATAATAAAATAAAAGCCGTCTGGAAAACCATTAACACGGAGACTGGCCGAACCAAGTCGAGGGATTCGGAATATAAGTTAATAGTTGAGAATAAACAAATCTCCAATGCAAAATGTGTTGCTAATGCTTTTGAAAATTTCTTCTCTAATATACCCCTGGACGTCACAAAAACACTTAACTCTAGTCCAGATGTAGCAGAAGCTCTTCTAAAAGATCACTTTCCACAAGATTTACCGGATTTTCAGTTCAGATATAATTCCACTATTGAAATTATTAAAACATTCAAAAGTCTCAATGCCAAAACCACTGAAGATTTGTGGGGCATATCAGTAAAGATGCTAGAATCATTAATAGAAGTTATTGCACCATATCTCGTGGCTATATTTAATATGTGTATTGACACAGGCTCATTTCCCGATTTAATGAAAAATAGTAAAATTACACCGATCTTCAAATCAGGTAGTAAAACTGATCCCTCGAATTACAGACCAGTCTCTGTGCTTCCGGCTCTGAGTAAGATATTTGAAAGACTTATTCTTAAACAACTTTTATCCCACTTCAACAAACACAAAATACTGAACGAGAGTCAGTTCGGTTTCACGAAATGCAGGTCAACATCAGATGCCGGGGTCGAACTAGTAACACATGTGCTTGAAGCTTGGGAGAGTTCACAGGATGCCATTGGTGTATTTTGTGATCTCTCCAAAGCTTTCGATTGTTACAGCACCGTACACTAATTCGTAAACTCTACCACTATGGGGTTCGTGGAACTGCTCTGAATCTTGTTGAGTCCTACTTAACCGATAGACAGCAAAAAGTTGGGGTAAATGGCGTAACATCTTCCGGATCCTTAGTAAGAATGGGGGTACCGCAGGGATCAATATTGGGGCCGTTTTTATTCTTGGCATATATAAATGATTTACCCTTTGTAGTTAAAGACCTTGCACATATTGTTCTATTCGCTGATGATACATCGATAATTTTTAAAGTAGATAGAAAGGACAGCGAATTGGCGCATGTAAATTACGTATTGGATGTTGTTTCGAAATGGTTCTCTGCGAATAATTTGTTACTAAACGCGAAATAGACGAAATGTTTAAAGTTCTCTTTGCCTAATGTTAGACATGTAGAGCCAAACGTAATGCTCAATAGTAATAAACTCGATACAGACAAAGCGACGGTATTCCTAGGTATAGGCATAGACTCTAAGTTGCAGTGGGGTCCTCATATTGATACTCTATCTGGAAAACTTAGTTCTGCTGCATATGCGGTTCGTAAAATTAGGCAATTAACGGATATAGCTACGGCTCGGTTAGTTTACTTTGCATACTTCCACAGCATAATGTCATATGGCATTTTGCTGTGGGGTTCTGCTGCGGATATAGATACTATTTTTATATTACAAAAGCGTGCGGTTCGCGCGATTTACGAGTTGGGTCCACGTGACTCGTTAAGGGATTTTTTTAAGCAAGTTAATATATTAACTTTACCTTCTTTATATATTTATGAAAATATAATGCATGTTCGCAAAAACATCCAAAAATTCAAAGTAAATAGTGACCATCATAACATAAACACTAGAAATAAGGATAGGATTGATGTACCTAGGTATAGACTGACTAAAACGAATAAGTCCTTTATGGGCAACTGCGTACGTTTTTATAATAAAATTCCAAAGTGTATAACGGAGCTCACAGAAAGTAAATTCAAATTACGCGTTAAGAATGTTCTAATGAGAAAAGCATACTACACTATTCGTAATTACATAGAAGACAAAGATGCTTGGGACATTCCACTTCTGCAAAGTAACCAACTGGTACATAAGAAACATAACATTGTAAAACCCCAAAAAATTGTAACAAAATCTCAAAAAAAAAATGCCCCTCAGTTTCTTGCCGTATCTTCTGAATAGCGGTTCTTTTCCGATACGGTGGTAGAGTCATTGTGATAATTTGACGTTCGTAAGTGCGTTTGTGATGCCAAAATGATAAAAGAGATTTAGATTTTTTTTTTAATCATGAAGCGGCGGCGAACATTGAGGTCTCACTTCCTCAATGGCGGCGAATGTATGATAGCTTTAGTGTTTGCCGCGTTTTGTCAAAGATTAAACAGATTTATTTCTAAAACTGACTAAGTAAAGACGCTTTATTGATTACTGACTGACGAACACTCTTTTACTATGCAATGAAATCAAATGATGGAAATGTCTTAACCATCATCATCAGCCTATTACTTTCCTACTGTTGGGACACATCTTAGAAATTCATGCATGATGTTTTTTTACAACCTATTCCTACGGTGGTTGGTGACCTCACGTATTTTTTAAGAACTGTATTGTTGCGGGACTAGAGGAAATCCAGCGTCACATCGAAAGTCACGCAGTTTCCCCTCAGCCATGCTCGCTCTTTTTAGGCGTTTACACTGATTAGATCCTTATTCCTGAATATTAATTGGAGCGATGATATTTAATACTGTAATTAACAAGTAACCATTAAGAAAAATAAAAAAAATACCCTGCCAAAAACATTATAGCCTATGTCACTTAGGATGATTTAAGGATTCCGAGGATACCCCATACATTCAAATCTGTTGAGGCCTTTATTGTGTAGTAAAAAAACGCACATACATTAACCCCGAAAACATTACATTTCTTTTTTTGGAGAGTCGCGTAGAAAGTAGTTTGCTTGAATAGTACATTGTACACCGAGGGGAGAAAACGATCGAAAGAAAACGAACGATGTTCTCGAGTTTCCTTTAAGCCCTCCGCTGCGCGTCGGGCTTAAACATACTCTCGAACAGAAACAGAACTTTCTCCCGAGTGATACATAGTGCTTTATACTACACCTACGAGGAAAATAAAATCATTATAAATTTTGTCGTATTTGGCTCGAGACTTCTCAGGAAGTAAGTTATTTATGACTTCTTGGGCTGTATTTTTTATTTCTGGTGGCGTCATCATTACAAAATCGTCGCTTTCACTATCAGATGACATTTGGGAAAATTATTTAGAAAATTAAAAGCTAGGTACTGTTAAATTATCAATTTAGTTAAAACAAAATTTAACGCAACGAAATAAATTGCCGCGCTTTTTTTTTCGTATTGCAGAATAAGGTTGCCATCCACATTTCATTAAAAATAGAAAACAAAACAAAAACCGCCTCTTTTCTCTAATTATTTGATATAAAACCTTTTTGAGATTTGAGGTTTGTATGTTTCCCGCCTCTTTTTTCTAATAATTTCATACAACCTTTTTGAGGTTTGACGTTTGTGTTTTTTTTTTATGTTCGCTGCTAAAAAACAAAAGAAAGCTAGCCGGGCAGTAATGGATTTTCATACAACATTCCTGCCCTGCTTCGGAGGGCAGTAATGAAATTCCATATAACTTTTCCCGCCGCACATTTTTAAGGGAGAAATTACGAACTTTGTAACCCGTTTATGAACGAGTAATAAGACACTTTCCGAGTGGGTGTGGTATAAAGTTAGTTGTAAAGTAAGGTTGGTAGGACAGCTGGCTTTGCTCACTGAAGATAAAATTTGTTTGTCACATCAGTACACGCGGCGCACTAATATTCTTTGTCACAAGTTCATTGCTCTTTATCAGCTGATTGTTAGGGTTGAAACTCGGTTGAAATGAACTTGATTACCAGACATGTTTAAATTATCATATCTTGTGATTTTAAAAAGTTTCTGGTGATTTGCACTTGGACTTGAATTATTAATAAGCTTCTACATATATGCGTGGTTTAATTATTACTACACATTAATTTTACACGCTTTATATCGCTATGAAAAATACTATTTTAATAAAATAACGATCTAAAAGTACTTAAAACTATGTTTAAATATAATGTTTCAAATATTGCCGCGCAAAAGGTCGCATCAAAACTTGTGATGTCATATGTAGGTAGAAAAAGAACAAAGTCTTCGAAATAAAACTTGTAAAGAGATTCTAATTGGTTTTGTGAAGTTTGGGGACTATATTGTAGTAATGGAACGAATAAATTAGCAAAAATACATTTTATGAAATGCAAAAGCGTAAAATAAACACAAGCTTGACTCACGGCATTTGCCTACTAATGACGTCATGCACTGTGATTGTTGTTTCGTTTGAGATGAAGAACAGATTAGAAATGTCAGAATTATTTATTGATTTAAAAATATAAATCATTATTATTTCACAAAAATAAGGCAGATTACCAGGCGTGAACCCAAAAGAATAAGTAACAAAGATAAAATATAGTAGTTTTAAATACTTTGTCTTTGATATACGCTATCATCATCAGCCTATTGCAGTCCACTGCTGGACATAGGCCTCTCCAATTGCACGCCACTGAGCACGATCCGCGGCTACTCTCATCCAGCTGCTGCCAGCCACCTTGCGAAGATCGTTGCTCCACCTTGCCTGAGGGCGTCCTACACTACGTTTGCCAATTCGCGGTCTCCACTCTAGAACACGTCTACCCCAGCGGTTATCGGTTCTGCGGCTAATATGTCCGGCCCACTGCCACTTCAGCATAGCAAATTATTATTTTATTTTTTATATAGGCTTTATCAAAAATAAAATAATGAAAAAAATAAAAATGAAACAGAGGATTGTTTTAGAAATGTTGCTACTATATTTTATGTTTGTTTTTGACAATATCATGTTTTTTATGTGCTAGTTGGCTACTTGACAGAAGCGGGATGTTCCATGCATCTTTGTCTTTTATGTAATTTATTAACGATAATGACAGTCTATGTAATTACTATAGGCGATGATATAAAATTAAACTTGCAATAACGTGATTAGAGAAGCATTTTAGCGAGGCACAATAGTTCTTTCAATACTTTCTTCCATTATTCCTATCCTATAGGGAATAAATTATTTTTCAAAAAAACTAAACCGACTTCAAAACCACAAATGGCACTCAAAAGTGAAAAATAAATTAATATAATTATCATAAGCGTCCACTCATATATTTGAAGTCGGTGCCAGCCAAGTCTAATAGGTAGCAGATAAATATGTATATAGTAAGTACTACTTGTAGGTAGTATCTATCTACTACCTTTTAGACTTGTCTGGCACCGACTTCAAATATATGAGTGGGTAGCGCTTATGATAATTATATTAATTTATTTTTCACTTTTGAGTGCCATTTGTGGTTTTGAAGTCGGTTTAGTTTTTTTGAAAAATAATTTATTTTACCCTTTTTAGTGAAAAACAAGTTTTAATTAAATTAATTCAAAAAGTTTTTAAAGACAAGCTTTTATGATCTAGAAGCCACATCATGACAAAGTTTAAAATGGGATATCACAATTAAATGCATGTACAAAAAAATTTCATGTCTGTCCTATTCTCTGTTGAGGAGTTCCCTCGCCAGAAGTCAATCCTGGGTGAATCTGCCATATCATGATGGAATTTAGAACAGGCTATTATGGTTTAATCCATTTACGAAATGTTGTGTCTGTACTATTCACCGTTGAGGAGTTCCCTCAACGGAAGTCAACCCTGGGTGAAGCAGGTGAAGCAGTCGAATACAAAACCTCCACCTTAAGAAAGTTTGGTTACGAAAAAACAAGAACCGACTTGAAGATTAAACTTATATTTTTTGTTTTTGCTATTTTTTTCAAAAACTACTGAATGAATTTCGATAAAATTTATATGGGACCACCTTTGAAGTATTACCTACCAATCAAAAAAAGAATCATCGAAATCAATGCATAATTGGCGGAGTAATCGCGTAACAAACACACAAAAAAAAAAAAAAAAAAATAAAAAAAAAAAACATACCGTTGAATTGTAAACCTCCTCCTTTTTGAAGTCGGTTAAAAAGAGACAAACTTTATCGAAGATGTCACCACAAGCATATACAGTAAACAAACAAATTACAAAATTGTATTTTGCTTAACAGTTATGAAAAACGATTGATGACAGTATGTTTTTGTTAAAAATTGGCTTAATATAGTCATTTCAAAATGAGTGAATCAACTATGAAATGCAAGCTTAAAAATCAGGACAAAGAATAACTAGAAAGGTTGGTATTTTGAATGTTTTGAGCATGTTCAAATCTTAATGTCATTATAATGACATATTTTGAAGCGTAATACAAGTCAAAGTCAAATATCATTTAAATAGGCACAAAAATGCACTTTTAAACGTCATAAAACAAATGAAAAGTTTTCGAAAAATTGTAACTTAAGTTAACATGACTTTGAAAAATAAGGTAAGTAAGTCTGAAACGCAATGAAAATATATAGTGTAATCCCGCTGAATATTATGTAGGTTGTTGTTAGTTCCTAACAACAACACTCTTTGTACGACACGTGTTTCGCCGTCTGCACGAGGCATCATCAGGTGTCGACTCGCCGAACGCTAGAACGAGAGTGAGCTCATTACGGCGCTCCGTCGCTTTAAATACCCTCTCGCACGTCGTCTCTGCCACGTGACGCGTGATCGAAGATGCGTAATAATGGAGACGACACGTGAGTTTGGTCATTCAGCAGTGTATGAGCTTGGTTGTTGTGTTTTAAAATTTCTAATTGTTCCAGTACACACAACCGGAACCCTTTTTCACAAACGTGTAAAATTTTGTATTTATTATTGTCGTGAATTGAGTGACCGGTGTCAATAAGATGTTTAGCAAAATGGGATTGATCTGGGTGGTCGTTTCTGTATGCAGCAATATGTTCCTTAAAACGTGTTTCAAAATTCCGCCCGGTTTGACCTATGTAAACCCCATTGCAACCGTCGCAAGTCAATTTGTAAACGCCTGACTTTTTATTGTTATTTAAATGATCTTTTCCGTTACAAAGGTGACGCATATTTTGATTGGTACGGAACGCGACATGTACGTTGTTTTTCTTTAGCAGTTTAGCGATTTTTTCCGAGATGGTACCTAAATAAGTCAAACTACCTACAAATTTTGTGATATTTTGTGATATTTTGTGAAATTTTTTGAGATGAATTTCCGCAACGTCACGCCTGATTCCATTGCATTCCTTAGGTAAGTAAGTATTTTTACCCTTATTGAAATTAAAGTCCGGGTGCAGAAAAGAAATGCGAAAATTGACTCAAGGACTGCGAGAACAAGTTAACACACACGTATATCATAATCAATTATGGCCAGAAATATGTATTGATAAAGCTGGTGCTTAACCTAACTTTAACCATTGACTTGTGTTCCTTGACAAAATAGTCTTTAATCGTTGTTATTAGACGGTGGTATGAAACAATTAGTTTCAAAATGTTCCGAGCAATTTGTGCTGGTACGCTTAGGAACCCACGATACATCATTTCCACAAGCTTGAATCCAGCCAGCCCGACTTACTGGTTCTTTTGGAAATCTGCCAAATAAAAGTTTGATACAACATTTACATTTTTTATCGATATATATTTTAAAACATATGTTTTATCGATGTTTAAATTGGTGCTGTCCCCGCACTAATTTCACTGCGGTTTTTACACTGTGTTGCTAACGTTCAAATAATATAAGTGCCTAATTTCGATTAGGTCATTCTCATTAGTTACTAATTTATAGTAGATTTTTCCCACGGCTTCGCCTGCGTAGACGACAGACAATATAGTCGTCATTTTTCAAAGACCGTTTTCGCAATACCTCCCATATGAGAGCGCGTACTACGAGAAGGTCAAGTTGTATCTTCGTAGTCACCCAACCTGTTATGATGTATACAAGTGCAGCAAAGTTTTAAAAATATCAAAAATGCTGTTTATACAGGGAATAACATTAATGTGTAGTAATACTGAAAGGTGTGTATGGGTATCTAGTCATGAATCATCGGGCAGAATATACAACCAAAAAAACACTATTATATTTTCCATACAAAGTTTAAAAATTATTTATTTGAATTATTTTGGACAATCCTAACAAGCTGTGGCCTAGTCGCGGTAGTACGGGTCATTGACCGAGCTACTTTGTGCCTAGGCACAAAACAGATTAGTACAGAAATCTACATACAAAGTGCGCTCGAGCAACGCACACATAGACACCGCTCACAGACACGATATCTGGGCACAGTTGGGATGCGAGCCCGAGTGCCATCCGCTTGAGACACGCGTCTGTGAACTTTTTTGTGCAAAAATGGAGCAACGAAAAATAGGTTATTATAACTGTTTGGTGGACGGTTGTTTAAATTCAACATTAAACGGTGAATTGTCGTTTTTTAAGCTACCAGTTGTTTCAGAGAGGTAAGTAGGTATTTGCTTGTATTTTGATGGTTCGTTTTCACGTAACACAAAATAGTTAGGTAGGTAGGTAAGCGCCCCAGCCCCCGGCCCTGCGCCGAACAAGCGAACATGACTTTGTGGCCTTGTCATATTTTTACAATTTAAAATTAGATATTTATTGTAGTATAAGCTGTGTTAGCCTTGTGTTCAATAATCTAATGAGGAAGATGTTAATGTAAACTAATCGCATTTGTTTTGTCTTCAAAAAAACTTTATTCAGTTATAATAGTAACTGCGAAAAAATTATGTCGATATCGTGTACAGTTATTTTTTTTAAATCAATCAATTTTTCTCCCAAAAACTTCCTGCGCCGTCCGGTATGAAATGTATGAAAAGTACATACATGAGATTAACTTCTGTATTTATCTGTTTTGTGGCCTAGGCGCTCTGTCTTTGAAAACGCCGAACATTTTACAAGGGCTTGATTTCGAGTCTCAAATACCGGAATTTCATACTGAATGGATCTTCGGACTCGGTCGGTTCCGTTCCGGAACCCACTCGTAAAAAAGGGTATTTCCACATTTTTACACGACTGCCCAAAAAGGAGTATTTCAGGGTTTACGTATGTATGTATTTATTTATTCCACTATTACTTCTTATTGCCTGGACAGATTTGAATGCATTAAAACCATAATAAAAACATAGGTTTAAGTTTTTTTTACCATAGTTTTTTTTGCATGTTCCGGAACCGGTATACAAAAAAATCTCCGCGAACGTACCCAACTTAGCCTTGCCTTGATCAGTTTCAACTTTTTATCCAACTTGACGTCCTAGAATTCATGTTCAGAAATAACCTAAAAAGAATTTCCGAAACGAAAACGGTCCTTTTCGGTGGAGTTTTATAGGGCGGCGTTAGAAGGTAACTTTGTTTGTGCCGCTCGACCAATGAGGAGCAGCGGCTATTATTTATTAGGATTACATCTTTATGATTGGTGCAATACCAAACAAGGCTAGCGAATCATGAAGCGGCGGCGAATGTTTGATAGCTTTAGTGTTTGCCGCGTTTTGTCAAAGATTAAACAGGTTTATTTCTGCAAACTGACTAAGTAAAGACGCTTTATTGATTACTGACTTACGAACACTCTTTTACTATGCAATGAAATCAAATGTTGGAAATGTCTTAACCATCATTATCAGCCTATTACATTCCTACTGTTGAAATTCATGCATGATGATTTTTACATCCTATTCCTACGGTGGTTGGTGACCTCACGTATTTTTTAAGATCATCAGCCATGCTCGCTCTTATTAGGCGTTTACACTGATTAGATCCTTATTCCTGAATGTTAATTGGAGCGATGATGTTTAATGCTGTAATTAATAAGTAAGCATTAATAAAAATAAAAAAAATACCCTGCCAAAAACATTATAGCCTATGTCACTTGGGATGATTTAAGGATTCCGAGGATACCCCATACATCCAAATCTGTTGAGGCATTTATTGTGTAATAAAAAAACGCACATACATTAACCCCGAAAACATTACATTCCTTTTTTGGGGAGTCGCGTAAAAAGCAGTTTGCTTGAAAGTTAGTTGTAAAGTAAGGTTGGTAGGACTTTGCTAACTGAAGATAAAATTTGTTTGTCAGATCTGTACACGCGGCGCACTAATATTCTTTGACACAAGTTCATTGCTCTTTATCAGCTGATTGTTAGGGTTGAAATGAACTTGATTACCAGAAATGTTTAAATTATCATATCCTGTGATTTCAAAAAATTTTTGGTGATTTGCACTTGGACTTGAATTATTAAAAAGCTTCTATATGCGTGGTTTAATTATTACTACACATTTATGTTACACGTTGTATTTTCTCCACTCTAAGAACAAAACTTTCTCAATGTAAGAGAAAAGGTACCTGCACTGGTGGTCCCAAATTTTAGCCACACCTGTATAATCAGAGCTGGAACTTATAATACTAAAAGCTCAGTTCAGATATACTTCCACTATTGAAATTATTAAAACATTCAAAAGTCTCAATGCCAAAACCACTGAAGATTTGTGGGGCATATCAGTAAAGATGCTAGAATCATTAATAGAAGTTATTGCACCATATCTCGTGGCTATATTTAATATGTGTATTGACACAGGCTCATTTCCCGATTTAATGAAAAATAGTAAAATTACACCGATCTTCAAATCAGGTAGTAAAACTGATCCCTCGAATTACAGACCAGTCTCTGTGCTTCCGGCTCTGAGTAAGATATTTGAAAGACTTATTCTTAAACAACTTTTATCCCACTTCAACGAACACAAAATACTGAACGAGAGTCAGTTCGGTTTCACGAAATGCAGGTCAACATCAGATGCCGGGGTCGAACTAGTAACACATGTGCTTGAAGCTTGGGAGAGTTCACAGGATGCCATTGGTGTATTTTGTGATCTCTCCAAAGCTTTCGATTGTGTAGAGCACCGTACACTAATTCGTAAACTCTACCACTATGGGGTTCGTGGAACTGCTCTGAATCTTGTTGAGTCCTACTTAACCGATAGACAGCAAAAAGTTGGGGTAAATGGCGTAACATCTTCCGGATCCTTAGTCAGAATGGGGGTACCGCAGGGATCAATATTGGGGCCGTTTTTATTCTTGGCATATATAAATGATTTACCCTTTGCAGTTAAAGACCTTGCAGATATTGTTCTATTCGCTGATGATACATCGATAATTTTTAAAGTAGATAGAAAGGACAGTGAATTGGCGCATGTGAACTACGTATTGGATGTTGTTTCGAAATGGTTCTCTGCGAATAATTTGTTACTAAACGCGAAAAAAACGAAATGTTTAAAGTTCTCTTTGCCTAATGTTAGACATGTAGAGCCAAACGTAATGCTCAATAGTAATAAACTCGATACAGACAAAGCGACGGTATTCCTAGGTATAGGCATAGACTCTAAGTTGCAGTGGGGTCCTCATATTGATGCTCTATCTGGAAAACTTAGTTCTGCTGCATATGCGGTTCGTAAAATTAGGCAATTAACGGATATAGCTACGGCTCGGTTAGTTTACTTTGCATACTTCCACAGCATAATGTCATATGGCATTTTGCTGTGGGGTTCTGCTGCGGATATAGATACTATTTTTATATTACAAAAGCGTGCGGTTCGCGCGATTTACGAGTTGGGTCCACGTGACTCGTTAAGGGATTTTTTTAAGCAAGTTAATATATTAACTTTACCTTCTTTATATATTTATGAAAATATAATGCATGTTCGCAAAAACTTCCAAAAATTCAAAGTAAATAGTGACCATCATAACATTAACACTAGAAATAAGGATAGGATTGTTGTACCTAGGTATAGACTAACTAAAACGAATAAGTCCTTTATGGGCAACTGCGTACGTTTTTATAATAAAATTCCAAAGTGTATAACGGAGCTCACAGAAAGTAAATTCAAATTACGCGTTAAGAATGTTCTAATGAGAAAAGCATACTACACTGTTCGTAATTACATAGAAGACAAAGATGCTTGGAACATTCCACTTCTGCAAAGTAACCAACTGGTACATAAGAAACATAACATTGTAAAATCCCAAAAAATTGTAACAAAATCTCTAAAAAAAAATGCCCCTCAGTTTCTTGCCGTATCTTCTGAGTAGTGGTTCTTTTTCCGATACGGTGGTAGAGTCATTGTGATAATTTGACGTTCATAAGTGCGTCTGTGATGCCAAAATGATTAAAGAGATTTTGATTTTGATTTTGATTTTGCTGAAAACTAAATTAAAACTTATTACGCAGTTTTCGAGTGAACAATTATTTAAAATAATAACATGTATATAAAATTGTAAGGTAAAACAATATTTTTCTTATAGATTTAGTTTCATTTTACTTTCTTAAAACGTGCAGGAAAACAGAGCTTTGGCCGCCTAGATACAAAAATAAGCTAAACAAACAATAATCTGTCATTGCGCAGCTACCTATAATAGAAAATTACATGAATATTATAGTCATAGAGTTTAGTGAATATGTAAATAAATCTTCAAATTTTATCCGAAATAGAACTTTTTCGATTTAGTTGCAACACTATGTGAGTTTATGTGACTAACAATAATTTTAAAATTTTTGCTTTTTTAGTGCATTATTAGATAAAAAATAAATACAGATGAAAAGTTACATCACCTAGGTGTGGTTTGATGTTTTTGATTTTTTTATAGCACCAATATATGCTGCAAATTGGCATTTTTTTAACCCTTTCGCGAGCATTGGCAGAATATTTGTCAAACCACTTTTTAAAAGTTGCGCCAAAATGTATGAAGTATATTGATATTGTGCAACTATAGACAGCTAACGCCATCTCTTAGAATATTGTTACAACGATTTGAATTCCGTCAATCAAATTGAAAGAAGAAATATTTGACATATTCATGACAACGTGCAAAATGTGAGGTTGTTTTTCGGTGTTCTAAACAAAATCCATCATAATCAAGAAAATTACCGTGTAAAATGTAAGTAACGACATGTTTTTTTTTAGCTCTTGATCTAATTTACTGAATAAATGTAATATTTCTTTATATTATGCAATTGTAATACCTTTTACGATATAGGAAAGTTGACATTGCCGCTGCCCTATATAAACGGCAAAATAGTTGCCTATGCTCGATAAATTATTTGTTATGGATAAATAGCTGCCAATGCCCGATTTTGTTTTTTCTTTTAGATGTCGTCGCGAAAAGTCAAACGTCATATACCCCTAAGAAGTACGGAAATTGTTGAATTGGTGAATCTCCTGATGGAGATGAATCAGAAGATGATTTAAATAACTATGAATCGGAAGAAGAAGGTGTTTAATCTTCAGTTAGCAACATATCAGCTGCATCAACTTCGTCGTCGGTCTCAGTAACAAAGAATCCGTCAACTAGCAATTTGGATCAGAATATTGGTAGCGGTGTATTTGTGGATATAGACAGTATTTTTGATAATGAAGATGATTGGTCATCAAGTGACGAAGAACCTTTAGAGAAGTATGGACGTATCGGAACTACACAACATCATGATGTACACGATGATGCTGAATTGTGCGTTAGCGACAACGATTCTGAAGAGCAGGAGAATGATTCAGATTGTGAAGAAACAGAATGGAAAAAAAGGAATTTAGAACAACTACCTGAAATAACAAAAATTTTTGAAGAAGATGGATTTGATAAAGACATTTATCCGAATTACTTTTTTTCGATTGTTTCGCTACCTATAGAGTTTTTTGAAAGGTTTTTTGACACGGAGATAATAGACCTAATAACAGAGCAAACAAACTTATATGCCCGACAAAAGCAGTCCAAAAATTGGACAGATACCAACAGAACTGAAATAAAAGCTCTTTTGGGCATACACATGCTGATGTCGTTACATCCGCTACATGAAGAGACGCAATATTGGTCTACCAACCCCCTGTATCATGTTCAGGTTATAGCGGATGTCATGCCATTGAAAAGGTACAAAAAGCTGATGGAGTGTCTTCATGTCAATGATAATACCAAAGCGCCAAGCCGAGAAGAACCACGGTATGATAAACTATTCAAGTTACGACCTATGATAGACCTTTTGAATGATCGTTTTTCAAAAGAATGCACGTTATCAAAATCGCATTCAATCGACGAATGTATGGTGAAATTCAAAGGACGATCATCACTCAAGCAATATATGCCCATGAAACCAGTGAAGCGAGGCTACAAGGTTTGGGCTAGGGCCGACGCTAAGACGGGTTATTTATACGAATTCGAAGTATACTCAGGTAAAACTGAAGGAATCGTGGAGGTCGGCTTGGGTCCTAATGTAGTCCTTCGTCTCTCGGACGCCATAAAACATAAAGGTTGCCATGTAACCTTCGATAATTTTTTTACGTCAGTGGCGTTGATGCGCGACCTTTACAATCAAGGTATTTTTAGCACTGGAACAGTAAGGACTGATCGGATAGGCCTCCCCAAGATAATAAAGAAAAAAAACTCTATGCAGAAACACGAGTTCAAATGGCGAGTCGAAACCACTTCAGGCAACATAGGCTATGTGCAATGGAAAGATACGAAGCCTGTAAGTGTTCTTACAACTGGATTTGACCCGAAAGTCATTGTTGATGTAAAACGAACACAAAAAGACGGCAATAAGGCCCTTATAAAATGCCCTCTTGCTATTGCGCAATACACCAAGAGAATGGGCGGTGTAGATCAATTTGATCAGTTTCGATCTCATTATAAATTGGGACGTCGTTCCAATAAATGGTGGATGCGTTTATTCTACTTTCTAGTAGAATCTGCATCAATAAATGCATTTATTCTTTATAAAGCCGTACATAAAGGCAAAAAAATAAGCCAACAAAAATTTCGAGAACGACTAGCCTATGGGCTTCTTGATGGTTACACTTCTCGAAAGAGAACTGCAGAACTTAGCTGGAAACGTTCTACGTCAACTATATCTCAGCCTGATGATGATGCTTCCAAGAAAAGCGGTGTGCCTCGAGAGATTAGATATTCTCAACTTGGTGTACACTGGCCTGAAGAGTTACCATCATTTAGGAGATGTCATGTATGTAGCACAAACACGAGAAACAAAAGATCTCGTTTCAGGTGCTCGAAGTGCTTAGTAACATTATGCGTTACTCCGTGTTTTTATAAGTTTCACCATCAATGAAAACAAGCATCTTTTTATTTAATTTTTACTAAAATATTCAATTACTTTGAGACTGATTTTATAAGCTATATATAGTTTAGTAGAGTAGACTTTTCAACAATAGTTTGTAAGAGCAAACTAAGTTTGAAAACGTGTGCAATTTTTATTTTATAATATTGTTTATTCAATATTTTGAACTGTAATAATATTCCAGAGTTCAATTACATTGACACTGTAGGAGTACGGATCTAAGTCAGAAGCCTTTTATAAGTTTAGTTTTTCTTTTTAGATAAAGTTTATGATCTCAGATTGTAATAATATTACAATATGTTAGTTACATAAGATAACTTTTGCCTAAAAATTTGTGATCTCAAAAGATTTTGAGCCTATAATAATACCAATGTGATTGATGTCGTTCCTAATCATTTATAATTAAACTTTTTCAAGCTAAAAATAGCGTTTTTATTTTTATGAGAAATAATATACTCAGGTAATTAGGTGAAAACAAGGCATTGGCAACGAAAAAATTACAAATTCAATCTGGGCATTGGCAATTACTTTGCCAAATAAAAAGTCACGAACGGCCATTGGCAAAGATATTGCCGTGGCCCAAAAAAAAAAGGGGGGGCTAAGCAAGGGGGGAAATCTATTAATATTGTTTTACAAATGTTATTTCACAATGTTTAGAACAAATACAACAAAATCGGAGGTGTAAATAGTATTGCTCGCGAAAGGGTTAAACCAGATGGCTCACTAGCCCATAGCGCTGCTGAAAAGGCAAATCTATTTGCCTCGCTGTTTGCTGGTAACTCATGTCTCGACCCTGGCCTTAAATTACCACCCAATCTACCCTATTGTGGTTTCTCAATGGCAGACATTGCAATACACCAAAAAGAGGTATTAAAGGTCTTGCGTAATCTTGACGTGAACAAGGCGAGTGGGCCTGACGGCATACCTGCGGTCGTAGTTAAAAATTGTGCTCCAGAACTGTGCCCAATATTAACACGCCTGTTCCGCCTCTCCCTAAAATCTGGTTTAGTTCCCAAGACATGGAAACTTGCCAATGTACAGCCAGTACCCAAAAAAGGTAGCCGGTCTGACCCCAGTAACTACCGCCCAATAGCCATCACCTCCATATTTTGTAAAATTATGGAGCGAGTCCTTAACGCTAGGTTACTTAACTATCTCGAAGACAACGATCTCCTCAGCGATCGCCAATACGGGTTTCGCCGAAAGCGGTCGACTGGGGATCTTCTTGCATACGTTACTCATTACTGGGGTGAGGCCATTGAGCATCATGGAGAGGCCGTTGCTGTTTCGCTCGACGTGTCCAAGGCCTTTGATAGAGTTTGGCACGCTAATCTCCTAAACAAACTCCCATCCTACGGTATACCCGTCGCATTGTGTACCTGGTTATCCGATTTCTTGTGTGGACGGTCAATTCGAGTGGTCATAGAGGGCTGCTCGTCTGACCCAATGGCGATCAATGCCGGAGTTCCACAAGGTTCGGTTCTCTCTGCAACACTGTTTCTTCTGCATATGAACGATTTGCTCATCCCGGGCATCTTGGGATATGCAGACGATAGCACTGTTGTTGAGAGATACCTATCCAGTGCACGTGCTAAGGGCCCTGAGACTAATACCAACAGAGAAGCAATGATCGAGCGTGTCAGCCTAACTCTTG
This sequence comes from Petrophora chlorosata, assembly GCA_951640565.1. NCBI lineage: Eukaryota > Metazoa > Arthropoda > Insecta > Lepidoptera > Geometridae > Petrophora > Petrophora chlorosata. The sequence goes on from OX621192.1 coordinate 19,856,332, forward strand.
AGTCGGTATCCCGCTGGGGTGATGACAATTTAGTCAGGTTTAATGCTTCGAAAACACAGGCGTGTTTGTTTTCCGCAAAGCGTACCCCCAAACCATCGACCCCAATCTTCCAAGGTGTTCCTGTGCCCTACGCTGATCAGCTTGAACTTCTGGGTTTGCAAATTTCACCCACCTTAAACTTTGGACGTTTTATAGAGACAAGAGCTAAAACCGCTGCCAGGAAGCTTGGTATACTATTCAAAGTCAGAGACTTCTTTAGTCCCACGCAACTCCTGACCTTATACCAAGCCCAAATACGAACCTGCATGGAATACTGTAGCCATCTGTGGGATGGCTCAGCCAAATACCAGCTGGCAGCTCTAGACTCTATAGAACGTCGCGCAATTAAGTTAATTAATGTCCATGCGCTGGTGGAGAAGAAGCTGACAAGTCTCGAACACAGACGGAAAGTTGGGTGTCTGTCGCTTTTTTATCGACTGCACTTCGGGGAATGTGCCCAGGAATTGCACGATCTGATTCCTTCTTCTCCCTTCCACCATAGGACTTCCAGGCGGGGTGAGTCGTTTCACCCGTACGTCGTTAATATCCCACCTATCCGTACTAAGCGTTTCGCAGATTCCTTTATCATGCGAACTGCTAAGGAGTGGAACGCTCTGCCACCGTCTTTGTTCCCAAACGGATACAACTTGTGTCTCTTTAAGTCTAGAGTGAATAGGCATCTCATGGGCAGGCGTGTTCCATCTTAGGCCGCATCTTCGCTTTCCATCAGGCGAGATGTCGTCAAACGTATGCCCATATAACAATAAAAAAAAAAAAAAAAAAAAAAAAGTTAATATATCTACTAGGTGAATGTCTATACTACTATCCTACGACGTGATCGTGATTCTGATGTTTGCATTTGCTACACCGTAGTATCTCTAACCAGCGATGCCAGACGTACGATAATTGGGACACCGGTACGATGTACGATACTATAATATGTATTATCGTACGCCAAAGTACGATAATTTCTAACCCTCCTCCGAAGTGGGGTGAACACACATCCAGTGCCTTAAAATTAAAATCATCTAAAAATGCAAAATAATGTCTATCGTCGGAGATTTCCCCTTGAATCTATAAAACCAAGGAACGAATGACAATGATAGTTCATTTATTCTTATTTCTTACATTCAAAGTTAAGTTCGCGTATAAGCGTTGTGTTTAAAATTGTTAAAAGGTTCTAAATTACTTGGATTATCGTATTTTCTCGAATATCTCGAATGACTTCAGCAGTTCTTTATTAAAAAACGGCTGACGCTGCTGCAGAGGTAGATGTAAATTTGTGATTCCGATGATCTCACTCTTTTATAAAAAAATAAGTATTTTTTAATATCTGTCTGTTTTGAAAACTTTCTAAAATTCCTATCCTATTGCTAGTTTTGCGAAATAGCGCGTTCCGTGCGGTGCTGGCAGTTGTACGACAATTTTTTCATCTTGTACGATAATTTTCGAATAGTGATGCGATAATTCACTCGCACTCGTTTGGCAACCCTGTCTCTAACTAGTCTGTGGCTGCACCATCGGACAGTTATAATACTCTTTGGCACCATCCAAAGAGTATTATAACTGACCTATACGCACCATCCACCATCCACTGATGTACTTTGTGATCCACTGCTGGTGAGGTTAAGTTAGACCTGCAGTTTATTTTTACACAATCTAATGAAAGACAAGTGCTAATGAATGGATTCATCTTCCGACGGCAGCTTCGCGTGGACAGATGCTTCTGATGACACCACTGACAACGAAACTATGTGAGGTTCCGGGCAAGGTCTTGCAGCTTAGACAAACAATTATTATTAGTCGTTTGATCCATAACAATATGATGGAAATTGTATATAATTGCTTTAATTTTCATATGAAAATATTACCTACACAAAAATAAACCTTACTTACGTATACACTAAAGGCTAATTTTACATCCAAATTTACATAGACGGTTTACTTAATCAATATTTAGCAATTCACACGAAAAATAAATACCTTTATGCAACCTTACCATAACGATTAATCTAAAGTTCAATACTTTTTTCTCATAAATAAATATAAAGTGATTCATTTTTGTTAAATAGTATTATTTTAATATTTCAGAGCGAAAACCAATATGAACACAAGCCTATCTGGAGAAGAGTCTGAGTCAGGAAAAACTTACAAAAAAAAGCTTCAACAACGATTGTTCTCAGGCTCTATGGATGATAAGGGAAATGGTATTGACTCACACCATCATAGAAAAAGGAAATTGACTCTACAACATTCAGAAACTGAAAATATTAAGAGTCCCAAGAAAAAACGAATCAAAGCAGAACCAGAAAGTGATGTTGAGCAACCAAAAGAAAAGAAAAAGCCTCATTCTTCAGACAATACCAGACAGAATCCATCTAAGCTTACAAATGATGAGAGCTATTTGAATTTGAAAGTCAAAAATGAACAAAATGTTATAGTTCCATCTTCAGTCAAAATAAAGAAACACAAGGGTAACAATATCTCTTTTGGAAGCGACAATTGTATAATTAATGGAGATGAAGATGAGACTAATAAATCGATCAAATATTTTGAAAATCAAGTGGAAGATAATTACAATACCTATATTAATTTAGGAGATGTGTCCAGCCAGCCTGAAGAAAATTCTAATTTTATAGAGGAAAATGAATATAAAATTACCAAAACCAAAAAGAAGAAGAAATTCAAGAAAATAAGAAAGGACTCTGAAGGTGAGGACAGCGTGAAGAAAAGCATTATCAAAGACAGCTTCTGTGCAGAGGAAACTAAGGTTGAACAACGCACTGAGTGTCACCAGAACCAAGATTCTCCTGAAGTGCTGTCTAATGACACTTGCAGTTATGTTACGGATCACAATAATGATAATATGTCAAGGACTAATAAAAAGAATGCAAAAAAAGATGCGGAAGACATACCAAAAGATGTTTCAAGAGGTAGCAGGCCGCAGGCCAGACCTTCAAGTGTTCCTGATATCACGAAACGAAAATCTAAAATATCAGAGAGGATTCGGTTCGAAGATGAGTATGAGTCAGATGTACTCACTAATAATACTAAAACTCCAATAAAAACAAGTGATAAGAACAAAAACTGTAAATTAAAAAGTTTTGTTGAAGCTAACATCAATCTTAAACCTTTCCTTACAAAACTTCAGAGTTCTGTACTTGTGACCGAAGATGATGACGTGTGGATAATCAGATGTCCTAAAGATGTCAAAGTGGAAGCTTTCCAAGATAAAAAATGGAGTTTTGAAAGTAAATGCAAAATTAAATTAGATGGTCAAACATATGAAGGAAGTGCATATGATGTAAAAAGAAACATGACTGTTTTAAGTGCTGACCATGGCAATGAAGTTATTAAAAATTTATTGATAAATGGATGTGTCAGGCTGCGCAGAAGAATACCCAAAGCCCTCATTCAGGAAGACAATATAATGGTGAATAACCAAAACAATTTTATACCGTTGCCAGAAACCAAGTGTCGGCATCCGCTCTTTGGGTTTAATTACAAAAAGTCTATAAAGCTTGCTGCTGCAGTGGCGGAGCGACTGAGGGCACCTCAGAATGACACTTGCAGCATTGTAACAGAGAAAAGGAAAAAGAAGAAAGATAAAAGGAATGTGAAAGGTTATATAGATGAAGTGTCTACCATTCTTAAAGTAGAGCCTGTATCTGAGATGTGTCTTAGCTCAGAGATTCCCATTGAGGAAATTACTGCTTCTAAGAAAATGAAAAAGAAAAAGCGAAAACACAGTGAAACTGCAGATGAATCAAGTCCCCCACAGCACAAACGAATCAAACACAATCCTGAATCTGCTGAAGCATGGGAAACTGAAAAGGCAATAGAGGAAAATCTTTTTAATTTTTAAAATGATTGCATGGTATGTTTCTGAGCAACTCTGCAGACTGCAACTTATTAATTATTTGCTGATATTTTTATTTATTTACTTGGTTCACAAATGGTTTAGCTTAATTAATAAGTTTAGCTAGCTTTTAGATTTTTTCAATTAGCGATCATCTTTAAAACTGAGAACAGAACTCAGCAGGTGCTATGTTGATGTTAAATCAATAATGTTGTTTAAAGTTAGTGACACAGTACATAATCAGATAAAGTAACTATCAAATTCTAAAAGTGGATACACTTATTGAAAAAAAAATACACAACAAACTGTCTTTTTCACTGTTGATGACTGATATTTTGTTATTAATATTATTTATTACCTTTTGACACTGCTAAATGATTTTTGACTTTAAAAAGCTAACTAGTGGTTAACAGTGTGGGTTACTCTTATACCACTCTCAATACTTGTACAGTTATAATTAAGTCTTGTTTTAAGGAACTGTTGGAAAAAATAAAATAGTCAATTTACAATTTTAAGTTAATTTCATTGTAGTGTGATAACATTCTGTACAAACAAATACCTGTTGTAAGACTTCAATATCAATGTCCATGAATAGTATTGGGTCATAAAACTAAACCATAAATATCCTTGTACAACAATAATGTGTCTGATATTATATGTCATGCTCACGACATATAAACAGCAGGTGCAGGAGTGTTGTGAGGAGCAAGCTGTTCTCGGCAGCATCGGTGCGGCTCTCGCGTCCGCAGTGTGCAGTCCGCAGCGTTACTCAGATTACTATCAAGTGCCTACCTATATTTTATATAATTAAATAGAATTTTAAATAGTTTAAATAGAAAACTTTTACTTTTTTACCTGTTTTAGAAAAACAGTTTTTTAATATGTCATTGTACCAGGTGTTGCCCGTGACTTCGCACGCGCAGCGAAGTAATCGAACCTGTTCCCGACAATTTTCCATCCCACCCTAATCCCACTTCTGCTGCCGCTCCGCTCCTATCCCAATCCCGTCCCAGTCCAATCCCTTCACAGTACCGCTCCTGCTTTCGGCCTGCTCCTATCTAGATCACGTCTTTTTCCATTACCGTCCCGCATCTATTACCATTATATCCCGTTACTGATCCCTCCTAACCCGGAGCCGTCCCGTGTCTCCATCCCGTCCTATCTCGCTGTAGCCGAGGACTCTGAATTTATATGGGACCATCTCGGAAGTATGACCACAGAATACTAAGGGACAGAAGCATCACTCCGCAACGAAATTTAAACAAGTAGCTACTCTTGCTACGACCCAATAAAGTCTAATTCAGCTCAGCGCTGCATACCTACCAGTCATATTAACCTACAGAGCGCCTATCTATCGCATAGCTCTTATCTCTTCTGACACGACACGTGTAACGTTAGGTTTTATACTTGTGTTGTGATGAATTATCAATCTGAATATGTATTTAGTTAAGTTATGTACCGTAAATTGGGGTGAATAGAATGTAAGAGGTGAATAGAAAAAAAAAGGTTATTTTTTTTTGTTGCATTAGTGTGACTATCCTATTCAATGAAATTAGCTGCGTTTGATTTTTTTTGGTATTTCAACATTTATTTTCACATGGACACGTCGTAAATGATAGTGAAGTTGTTTCTATTGCGTCAAAACAAGTGTCAAAGTGTAAAAACTTGCTGTGTGTTCGGTGTTAAGATATCAAATATATTTATACTAAGTTACAATAAAGTATTACATATTTATCTACTGTGAAAACTTGCAAGTAAGCCAAATAAGGCTTCATTTTGTTATAAATATGCCTAAAAGTTATTTAGCCCACAATTCAAATAAATTCGGGGTGAAAAGAAGATGCCTTAGGGGTGAATGGAATTTAGTTTCGGGGTAAATAGAAACGTATAATGGCTGAATAGAAATGCGTGAAGGGTAAATAGTAATGAGTCTGGGGTAAATAAAATGATCATTGCTAGGGCTGCTACCTACCTTTACAAAACTTGAATATAAGTAACTTACCTACCTACCTGCAAAATAGTAAAGATTTGTATGAGCTGTATTTTATGAAGAAATAAATAACATTTATTTATGTATATATATATATATATATATATATATAATAAAATTAATATATATATATATAAATATACATATATATATTTTATTATTATTATTATATATACATATATATATAATTGTTAATATATGATCCCAAATAAAACTAATTTTATTATTCTTACTTCATATTTTTGCAATGTTTTTATTACGTGTTGATTATATATAAAGTTTTCGTAGATTTTTTTAACTGTTTCTGCACAGTATTATAATAAAAAAAAATAGTATCCACTTTTGTATGTATAGGTATCTAAATAATAATTTACAATTATTATTTAGGTACCTATACATACATAATATTATTTGAAAAGTTAATAGTACCTATACATAATATTATTTGAAAAGTTAATTTTTTATACCTTTGTATTTTTATATTGATGTCGATTTTATTGAAAGTTTACACAAAAATAAAAAAAAATATTTTACTGTTTCAGCACAGTATTAAAATAAGTGGCATAGGAACCTTGATAATAATTGTAAAGTTCATTATTTATCTTAATATTACTCAGAGCCCTGTTAATTTAATGGTCAGACAATAAAAAACGTTATATTTGAGATTAGTAAATTCAATCACACTCCTTCCCACAGCACTCAAATATAGGTAATATATTTTGACAACCCTAGCAACTTTTTCTATTAACCCCACTTACAGCATATTTTTATATTTATTGAATAAATCACGGGGCAATTATGTTTATGTTTGATTGATAAAAGTTTATTACCTTTTAACTCACAAGGCAAAATCATTGTAACATTCCAAATACATAATAAACATACTAAAATTCGTATCCAAATGTTGAAAACTTCTCTATTCACCCCATTTTACGGTATCTCTACTGTCTATTACTATTATTCTCACTCTGTGAACAATAACTTTTCAAACAGTAGGTATACCTACCCAGTATAAGTTTAGAAGAATAATACAAGTAGTATTAGGTATTAGCAGGCCTAGCGCACTCCGCACTGTAGGTACGAAGCTACAAGTACATAGCCGGACACCGACGGCGGGTCGCGCGTCGTTACACGTGCCGCGTCAGAAGAGATAAGAGCGGCGCGATAGAAAGAGAGGCGCTCTGTAGGTTAATATGACTGGTAGGTATGCAGCGCACTCCGCACTGTAGGTACGAAGCTACAAGTACATAGCCGGACACCGACGGCGGGTCGCGCGTCGTTACACGTGCCGCGTCAGAAGAGATAAGAGCGGCGCGATAGAAAGAGAGGCGCTCTGTAGGTTAATATGACTGGTAGGTATGCAGCGCTACGCGAGCTGAATTGAATTTTATTGCGTCATTGCAAGAGTCGCTATTTGTTTAAATTTCTTTGCGGAGTGATGCTTCTGTCCCTTAGTATTCTGTGGTATTAGTTACAACTATATTCTACAAGTGTGCATATTTTAATTTTCAAACTAAGTAGATAACTAGGCATACACTATGTACACTTATATAGGTACTGTCTAAGAACCTAAATAGATCTGTTATTATAAGCACGGAACACTAAGCTACGGGACAGAAGCATGGCTCATCATTAATCAATCAATCTATCATTTATTGCTAGAATACATCAATACATACATGGTCTTATTAACCGACTTCAAAAAAGGAGAAAGTTCTCTGATCGATTGTATTTTTTTATGCATGAATTTTATGTTTCAGAACTCCGTCATTTATGAACCGATTTGGAAAATTATTTTTGCGTTGGGTTCAGTACGAACGACAGTAGTAGTACGAAGTGGCCCACATACATTTCATCAATAATAAATTTCAGTGGTACCCATATAAATTTCATGGATATTTAACCCTGGACTTCGAAGATACATTGAAGTCGGTTTTTGTTTTTTCTAAAAATTTATTATATTTTATTAATTATATTTATAGTCAATTGTATTCAGCCTGCAAGAAGGCGTGCAAATATTTACAAATAATAATAAACATTTGGTAAGTACCTATCAGTAGGCGTCGCCGTCGTATTGAATAAAAGTTGCGAGCTGAAGTTCATAATAACCGTAATCTGAGACATAAGAACGGCCTAATGTTACCGACCTCGCGAATGGCGCTTCACTCAGCTAGTCCCTGTATAAATTTTGTAGTTTAAAAAATGTTTAAGTGTTTTAGTTACCTTTAATTAAAAACTAGATGTCGTTAGTGTCGTAAAAGCCAATTCCTGCATCGCGGTGACAAAATTCTCCGCGGACCATACATAAGCGGCAAGGTTTAAATTTAAGAATAAGTTAAAATTACTGCGGATTTGGTATTTTATTAAAATACCACCTCAGAATTTACCATCCTTAGGACTAGCATCTTGGTGAGGTGTTCATGGTCCTTCGAATAAGATGCGTCACGAATAGTTGACAAGACAAACAGGAGGAAAGTTGGCTGCATACTGCAGAGCTTGCGGACGTCGCCGCCGTTGATAACGCAAGCGTAGGAGCCGACCGAGCCTTGCTGACGCTGCCGGTGGTGCTGAGCGGCTCGGCTAGCGCGGAAAAATTTGACCTTTGATATCGTCGTGGAGGAGGAGCTAAGACGCTCTCAGGAATATCGGTGCTGGGAGACAGTTGGAGTTTCATGAAAAAAGGAGCAAGTTTCAGGATTCGGGAAATCGTAAGGAAAAAGTGAAGTGAAACCGTGAGTACTGTTGATGTTATTATTAATAGACAATAAAAAAAAACTTTGAGAACTTTAAAAAATATGTGTAATTTGTTAATTTCTGTGTGCATGAATATTAGATTAGGACTTAGAATAGTTTGCCAAAAAACGGAGGTACGGGGAATCCATGCCAGATTTTGTAAAAAGTAATACACTCGAGAGCAATGAATCCGGGTCACTTAAAGAATCCTAAAAATCTCGGAAACTAAAAATGCTAGGTTAATGCAATAAATTGTATTTAATAGACAATGTAATACTCCTTAAATGAAGGTATTAAAACTTCTTAGTTATTGTAAAGTTATATCATAAAAAAATCAAATTTGAAAAAGGGCCACTTTCGAAGATGGAACTACGAAATTACAGCATTTGGTTTTGCTTTTGTTTGTAATCTGTCATTTATGTGGGTACATAAACCATGTTGATAGTGCTCTATATTCATTATTCAAGCTGAAATTATGTCGCTTACGCCTGAAGAATGCACCAGAATACTTACAATGCTGGAAACCGGCCGGAGTCAGCGCGATACAGCCAGGACTGTCGGTGTGTCGCTGTCAACAGTACAAAGAGTTCTCCGACGTTACGAAGAAACTGGTTCTAACCTACGCAGACCAGGAACGGGCAGAACCAGGTGTACCACAGCACGAGAAGACCGATACTTGGTGAACACCATGCTTCGAAATCGCTTTCTCACAGGAACTGAACTCACCAATCAGTTTCGACGCCTCGGAGGAAGTAACCCAAGTGCATGGACAGTAAGACGTCGGCTTGCTGAATCTAACTTAAAACCCCTTAGACCTGCAAACGGCCCTAAACTGGAGCGTGGGCATCGTATTTCGAGACTAAGATATGCCCAGAGCCACGTAAATTGGAGTATTGAAGATTGGTCAAAAGTTATGTTCTCCGACGAATCAAAATTTATGCTCTACAAGCACGATGGAAGACACAGAGTGTATCGAAGACCAGGGGAAAGATTCAAGCAAGCATGCATCGAAGAAAAAGTAGCCTACGGTGGTGGGTCTGTACTTGTGTGGGCCGGAATTTCTTCTGAAAGTCGCACAGAGCTGGTGATCATAGAAAACGGCTCTTTAACTAGCGTAAGATATGTGGAAGAAATCCTCAATGATCACGTTGGTCCATTTATGGTCAATTTAGGTGAGGATGCTATATTTATGCATGACAATGCCCGACCTCATACAGGTAGGATTGTGAATGACTACCTTCAAGAGATGAACATTACTCGTATGGAGTGGCCAGCGCGCAGCCCGGATATCAACCCGATCGAGCATGCTTGGGACGAGCTAGGCAGATGGGTAAAACAACGAAACCCTCCCCCAATCACGCTTCGTGAGCTCAAAATTGCTCTCACAGAGGAATGGGAGAATATTCCCCAAAATCGTATAAGGAACTTGGTGTACAGCATGCCAAACCGCGTAAACGCAGTAATGGAAGCACGAGGAGGCAATACGAAGTATTAAAATTCAAGAAAATCGTAATAAAGTTCAAAAATTTCATGTTTCCTATTTTTGTTTTAAGGAGAGATCAGCAGTTTTTTTCTTTATGTAATTTTGTGTTAATAAAATGTATGGTGACTCATATTTTTTTTACTTTCATTTAAGGAGTATTACATTGTCTATTAAATACAATTTATTGCATTAACCTATCATTTTTAGTTTCCGAGATTTTTAACATTCTTTAAGTGACCCGGATTCATTGCTCTCGAGTGTAGTTCAAAACACTTAGAAAAATTTGTTTATTCTGAGACTTAGAAAAATTTTAACTGATAACGAGAAATTTGATAAAAAAAAATTGTATTGATTGCATTTTGAATTTGTCTATGTTAATAGTAATAAATATTTGTCATTATTAAAATTTTTGTAATTTGTTAAGTGTAAAAATTTTGAAATAGCAGCATTGGAATCTCTAATTTTCTTTCAAGAGGATATTTGTTCGCGCATTGAAAATGCCATGACTAACTTTAAAAAGGCATCCAAAGAGAGGAAAACTAAAGATTTAATAGAAAGTAAACTTGAGTCACTAGAACAGCTATGGTCTGAATTTAGGGCTGGTCACAAACAAATTATGTGTGAAAATGATCCTAAGCAGTTAAAGAACTCGGTGTATGTAACGGGTGACTATTATGACCAAACCGAGGAAGCATACACTTATTACAAATGTTTGTTAAGCCTTGCCTCAAAGTTTTGTACACAGTACAATATGTACTACACAATTATGTAATACTGCCGATACTGATAATACTGCCTTGAATACATTTAAATATTTACTAGAATTAGAATATTTTGTAATAGAAAGGTTTATAATAAAAGTTTTCTTACTCCTTATGAAAATGTAATCAATGTATCGTATGTCACTTTTGTACTTATATATTATTCTAATTTCGAAATATTGATTTTTGTTTTACAATATTTCTATATCTTCTTTTTAAAAATATACTTCCACTTAAATACATTTGGGTTATATATTTTCTTAAATGGAGAAGTTTACATTATTATTTTTTTATTAATCGGAGCAGTTTCCCGATCATCCGACTGAAATAAATTTATAATAGCTCTACTAACGATGACGTCGAAAGAAGAGTTTATTCTGTAGGTATAACAACAACAAATAATTTCTAGCCGATTTGCCTGAAAAGTCCATGTGGTTTGGAATGTAATAGGACAGTTTAAAATACGTTTTTAACTCCTGACTGATTTTAATATTTGTTCACTGATTTGATATATAAAACTGTATTATATTAATGTACTGTATAATTTGTAATGCCTGTACATTACTACCCACTTAGTGAACTTCTCCGTTGTACACAGAACAATATTCAATTGTAAAGGTAAATGAAAGCAAAAAATAAAGGGGAATACTTTATTGATCCTAATGTAAATTGTGTTTCGAAAATTGCATCAATACAATACAATATACATATTTTATCCTTTCAATAAAATCTTGGTCTCATACCTTATACTTAAAATTCCACTGTATGGGGTAAATCTGTACAACAATATGGTACCTACATTTACATCAACTGGTGCTATAATGTACAGTGCATGTATGTGGCCTAGAACGATATCATACATTTGAAAGGACTTCGCCGGAATGTACAAAATTTTAGAGTAACTACAAAAAAGCGCCTTGATTTGTCACGCGTACACACGTACGGGATACTGATTTCACAAAGTTAGTGCACGTTAATAAGATCATCCGGTTTTCTGTAGTCTTAATTTTTTGTGTAATGAGACAGTTGCATTGAGCGTTTACTAGTATGAGTATCTGTTCTTAGCCAAATCATGCTAAACGTCGCGATGGTTTAACGGCATTGCTATCTTAATAATAAATATATGAAAAATTTTAACAAATTGCTTTTTATAACTCGTTGAACCGCCGTTTTTAAACTACAGTGACATGGTTGTCGGGATGTGAGTACTGGGCTGCGTTCACTGCTTACACTCGGCGACTAGGGTTTACCGTATGCCACAGTTATCTACATCGGAAATGTAACGGGCCGTTCCGTGCCTTCATTGGTTGCAATATTGGCGGCAAGTTTTCATTACATGTTTGCTAAAGAAGTACTTTTAACTGGATGATATTTGAATTACTTTAAAAGTTGATAACTCGTATCATTATGTCAATAAAAAATATGGACATTTTGTAATTATTTCTGATTTTAAGTATAAACCAACTCGAGGTTGTTCCGTGCAGAACCAGTTAAATAATAACCAAACAACCGTTCCCTGGGCAGAGCGTAAGCAGTGAACGCACCCCTGTAAAATTACTTTGAAAAACCATTTGTTTAATCTACATTTACACATACCAATGCACAAATTATTATTTTTTTTTTCGGCGGGTAGGTGTATAAGGAAACACCACTTTAAAAACTCGAAACTTTAAATTTAATTTAAAAATAGTAAAACTAATTTTTACACTAAAGCTTATATGCTAAATTAAAGTTAAGGACACCCTACCTGCCAGTTTGTGTTATCTCCTCAATCACATAAGCACTTCACTACATTATTGGCATTATCAAACTACCATGGAAGAAATCAAGGAGTCGTTGTCTCAAATGCAACACCTCTTTATGCAGAGGTTAGAAAGTATTGAGACGGACCTGCAGAAGCCATCCAGTGCAGCTACCACTTCCAGTTTAGCTTCTGACTTTGCTGCATTCAAGACTTTTGTCCTTACTGCGCTTCAGGCCCTTCAAACACAGGTGCAGTGTATTGCTCAAAGCCAGGACAACATGGAGATGCAGAGTCGACGCAAAATATTGCTCTTCCATGGCTTGCCGGAGACGAAGACAGAAGATGTCGCTGCAGTAGTAGTCAAGGCAGTTACGGAGAAACTGAAGGTAATGGACTTCTCGACTTGTAGCATCAGTCGCTGTCATAGAATGGGTCGCATAGCATCCCCAGACAAACCTAGGCCTGTTTTAGTCAAGATCCGTGACTTGGCCCTTCGCAATAAGCTCTGGAACGCCAAGTCTACTCTCAAGAGCTCAGGCATCACGCTGTCGGAGTTCCTGACGAAGGCGCGGCATGAGGTATTCATGGCTGCGCGTCAGCGATTTGGCATATCGAAGACATGGACTAGAGAAGGAACGGTATTTGTGCTGGCGCATGACGGAACGCGCCACCGAGTGACCGGCCTCCCGGAGTTGGACAGGATTGGTGAGCTGGCTGCTAGCAAGCATTCCAAACAACCCACTACCGCTCCAAAGGACGCCGTTCCGGTGAGAAGCCGGCGGGCGGTTGCTGTTGCTGCCAGCAAAAAGTAGTGTCCCGTCTTTCTTTATCCGGTACTTATTTTTTTTTTTTTTTTTTTTTTTTTTTTTTTTTTTTTTCCCTCTTTATGAGGTGTTTGGCGTCGCACGTTGTGCATTTGCCAGCGTCTTGTTTTTGTTGTTTCGTAGACTTATTTATTTATGTACATATTCGGTTTTTTACTAAAGCGGAGAAACCATAGGAAATGTAAATAATAGGGGAATAAGGATGACGATTTTACCGGAAAGGATCAGGTGAGTGGGTAAGTATTTAGGAATATGAAAACTAAGGATAATTGGAATATAAATAATATATACACAGAATAAAGATATTATATACAATTTTACATACATATTTACAATTTAATATTATTAGTAATAATATATTCAGCTATTGCCATATATACATTAGGATCTGCATTATGAAGAAGACAGAAAATATTGGTAGGAAACGGAATTTTAAGTGTAGTCAAAGACTTAAATAATGACGATTTATCGTATTGCGAACAAGAAAACATAATATGATTTAAATCCCCCACATCCTCCCCGCAAGCGCAGGTAGGAGAGTCCACAATATGCAGTCTCGAAAGATGCAATGGGCTACAAACATGGCCCAAGCGCATTCTTATTATTGTCGAAGTAACTTTTTTGTTAAGATTAATACAACTGAACCAGGGCTTAGAAACGATGTTAGGACAAATCTGAAAATAGTGTTTACCCTTATGTTGTGCACTATTTACCCAGCAATTACTCCAGGATTCCACTAAGAAAACTTTTGGTAAACTTGTAAGGTCATGGTAATAGTTAATAAATGGAAAGACATCTCCACACAAAATAGCTTCGTTAGCCAACCTATCTGCCATTTCATTGCCTTTAATGCCACAATGACTTGGAATCCAAGTGAAAGAAACAGAGTATCCTCGGAGTGAACATTGATAAAGTTTATATCTCGCTTCAATGATTATAGGAACATATGATTGTGATTTAAATGGAAATTTAGCTAATGATTGCAAGGCGCTTAGAGAGTCAGAAAATATTACTGTTTTGTGGAGATTCATTAATAAGATGTATTCTAATGCCTTTAATATACCAAAGCATTCTCCTGTGAAAGAAGAAGTTTCAGGAGGGAATTTAATTTTTTGCACGATTTTGTACTGAGGGTGATAGACACCCACACCAACACAATCGGAAGATTTATGCTTGGATGCATCAGTATAAATATGATGCCATCCATTCCATCTATTTTGAACAAAAGAATTAAAATGACAATTTGCATTGGGGTCTTTTTTATCAATTCCAGTACTGTAAATAATGTCAGGAGAATGGATCAGGCTTTCATAACTAACATTATAAATCGGTAGATTTGCGATTTTGTGCGTAGGTGCCTGCAAATTCACAAATCTTTTCCAGCTATTTATTAAACAAGGTGAAGATTTATGTAACCAATAGCCAGGTCTTGATGTAAAATGCTCTGATAATATTTGCAGTTTATTAAATATAGGGTGTTTGGAGAATCTAAGTGACCGGAAAATAAATTTATCGGAGAGGTATTGCCGACGTAAATGAAAAGGAGGATCAACGCATTCTACCTGTAGAGCAATAATTGGACTAGATTTCATGGCTCCTGTTACAATTCTTAGAGCTTTGGCTTGAATGGCATCCAACTTCTTCAATCCGGCTATGCTACAAGGCTCCAACAAAAAAGAGCCATAATCTATGACGCTTCTTATCAGAGCGTTGTAGACAAGCCTTAAAGATGCAGGATGTGCACCCCACCAAACCCCAGAGAGGCATCGAATAATGTTAAGTAGCCGTTCACATTTTGTGGCAACATAGTCACAATGAGGAAGAAATGTTAGTTTAGAATCCAAAACTAATCCTAAAAATTTTATCTCACTTTGTACAGGTATTGGTTCTTCGTTATACAAAATATTAACAGGCGGAAGATTGCGTGACCTAGAAAATAAGACCACATTACTTTTATTGACCGAAAGTTCAAGACCATTGTCATCCATCCATATTTTTAAGCTGTTTAAAGCCGATGTCATGTGAGAACATGCATTGTCAATTGAACGATCAGAATAATACAATAGAAGGTCGTCTGCATATTGAAGGACATTTACGGAGCTGTTAATTGCATTTTCTAAGTCATAGGTATAAATATTATAAAGCAATGGGCTAATGACGGAGCCCTGAGGTAAACCTTTCCACACTATTCTGATTTCATTAGACTTATCTAGTTTAATTGACCTGCCATAGAGCATTTTAAGTATAAAGTTACAAAGCATAGAAGGAACATGTAACGATTGCAACTTTTCTTTTAGAATTGGTAAAAGAACACTATCGTATGCAGAATTTACATCTAAAAATGTTGCAACAACAGATTTATTATGAGTGAAGGCTAGGCGAATATCCGTCACAAAAATGCTCAGGCTATCCAAAGTACTTCTGCCTCTACGGAAACCATACTGAGAGTTTGCAAGAAAGCCGTGAGATTCTACGAACCACTCTAGGCGGTTTTTCACAAGATGTTCAGCGATTTTTGCAATTACTGAAGACAAAGCTATGGGGCGGTATGACTTTGGGGATGAAGGTAATTTATTAGGCTTCAATATTGGTATCACTATTTGAGATTTCCAAGAATGAGGAACCGTGCCAGACATCATTACTGAGTTAATTAAATTGAGGAAATACGAAAGATAGTTATCTCCCATATTACATATAAATGAGTAAGGAATGCCGTCTTCACCAGGAGCAGAATCATGAAGATGGGAAAGTACCCCCTTCAGTTCCCTCATGGTAAAGATCGAGTTAAGATTAGGTTCTGTATCAGGAATTAATCGAGGAATCGGAATAAATAAAGACAGCGGAGATGGAGCAACAGATGCAGGTGCTAGGTGGTTTAAGTAAGAGTTGTTTAGAGAAGGAGGCATGGGACAATGATTAGTGTTAGACATACCTGATTTAAATTGTTTGATGTTTTGCCATACAGTAGAGGGATGAGACATCGGAGAGATAGAATGACAAAATCTTCTCCAACCCTTAATTTTTTTATCTTTTAGTAACTTCTTGGTATCAATAATTAATTTAGAAACAATTTCAAAATTTGTAATAGACATGTCCTTATTATAATTCTTTTCAGCTTGTTTTCGTTTTTTAACAGCAAGAGTACAATCATTGTCCCACCAAGGTGGTGATGGAATTTGGCCCGATGCCGAATTCTTAAGAGGGAAAACTTGATCTGCGGCAGACAATATAACTTTTGCGAGGGCCTCGGAACAACTATTAATATTACTTTCAGAAATATTAGGAAGCTCAAAATATTTACTTTCCACGCACAATTTGAATTTATCCCAATCATCTCCTTTATCTTTAATTTTGTATTTCAGGCGAGGTTTACGAATAACGGAAAGAGACTTATTTGGAGAACTTATGATGATTGGAAAATGGTCACTACCGAAGGTGGATGAAAGAGTATACCAAGATAGTTCTGACGCTAAATTAGGTGTACATATTGATAAATCTATAGCGCTAGTGCCCTCGTCAGGACTAGTGCGTCTGGTGGGACAACCAGTATTCAGCAAACACAAATTATTATTATCAATTATTTCTAATAGATATTCACCATGACAATTGGAAATAGAACTACCCCAAGATCGGTGATGACAATTAAAATCTCCTAAAATCATGAAAGGTTTTGGGAGGACACATAGCAATGAACTTATTTCATTTAATATAATGGCAGAAGGCCGCGGAATATATACAGACACATAACATATGTTATTAACTGAAACAGCAACAATAGAATAGTTAGGATTATGCGGGGGAAGGGAAATAGTTTTAAAAGAATGAGAGTTTTCAATGAGTATGGCAACACCGCCATACCCGTCTTGACGATCCTCTCTGAGACATGAGTACCCCCTAATCCGAAATACGGAATTAGGTTTTAACCATGTCTCAGAGAGGATGAAGATATTTGGTTTAAATTTATTAATTAGGTAAATAATATCGCTTTTTTTACTTACTAAGCTGCGGCAGTTCCATTGGACTACCTCGGCTTGATCCATATTGGACCGATAAATTTGTGATCGCTGCAATAACAGGGGCGACGTTGGACGGTTCAATAAGTTTAGACTGAGAAAGTAAATTAATAATGGCAATTATAATATCAGCAACAGATTGCTGTTCATTTACGTGAGAAACATTTTGTTTAAGTGCACATCCGTTGGAAGGAGATGGCCCATCATACTCCTTTATAAGTTCATAGTGGGCATGTCGGTCATACCCCTTGGAAGTTTTAGGAGCAGTCCAGGGTTTTTTGAAAACAGTTTTCTTGTATGAAACCGAAGAGCTTGTATTTGAAGGTTGAGAATGAACCGGTATAGAGTAATTCTGAGTCATGGGTTTATTATTTGTTATCTCTGCAAACGATCTAGAAACTGGGGGATGTAATTTCGAAGCCTCGAAATAGGAAATACAACTTTCAGCCATAGTTAACTTAATGTGTTTCTGACGGGTAAATTCTGGGCAAGTTTTACTATTAGCAAAATGAGATCCTGAACATAAACAACAAGTAGCACAATCTTCTTCAATATTGCAAGTATCACCAGAGTGATCTTGACCACATTTGAAACAGCGCGGCTTAGACCTGCATTGACTCTTAGTATGTCCAAAACGGCAGCAATGGTAGCATTGGATTGTCGGGTAAGTGTATAGTTCTACTTGTAAAGCGTTATAGCACATAAAAATACGCTTAGGCAAAATCTGGCCATCAAAAGTAAGAACCACAGTTTGTGATGGTTTCCATGTTGGCTCACCATTTATTGTCACTTTATAGTTAAGACGTCTGGCTCTGAGAATCTTACCACATCCAATTGGAACGTTGATATTTTCCATGACTTCTTCCGGGGTCCACTCGTTGGGTACTCCACGGACCAAGCCCATGCGTGTCACATTAAAGGATGGTATAAATGCATTAAGGTTGTTCGAAGCTAGGCTAGCATGAGTGAGGAAAGAGTTAGCACTCAAATGGTTCGAGAAAGAAATGGAGATTCTATTTCGGCCAATACGTTTTAAACTACCATTCACAATATTTGCAATGGAATACTTGTTTAAGAATTTTCCAAAAGCAATTGGATGGAGAGTCGTTCCATCATTTGGGTCAGTTTGTATTTTTTGAATATGAACAACATAAGGGGCATTATCTGTAGGCTCATATAAAACTCGGGCAACTGGGTTCGGTCGTGGAGAGTTAACCGTGTCATTCAAAACAACAGGGCTAGGGTTCGAACGTGGGGGGTTAATAATATTATTTGAAACTGCGGGAGCTACATTCGGTTTTTCAACAATAGATTCAATCTCACAATGGCAGTCCGTAGGTTTCGGTTCACTATTATATTTCCTCCTTCGTTTGTTACAATGCTTACAGACCTTATAAGGACGGCTACGCTTAATTGCTCGGAAACTGATAGAGCTGTCCGTTTCCATACCAGATTCATTCGATAATATAGTAACATTACAACCAACCGGGGGCACACTGCCCCCGGGGTCCGGAGGGTCATTCATCCTCGACGAAAAATTAACAAAAACGACTTACCAGTGGATTCTATACACAAATAAACAGAATATATACACTAAAAACTAAAATAACTACAAATTACTACTCAACTGATCACTATTTACACAAAAAAAAATATTTGAAAAATTTCAAATGAAAAAATACGACCGCCGCAAAAGAGGGTTTCCCGCGCTTTTTTCCCGGTACTTATTGTTTTCCATTGTAAAGATTAGTTAACTTCACTCTTTTATATACCCGCTTTAGTCGCTATTTATTATATATATTTTTTTTCACTTTTTGGAGGTAATCTATATTAGTTTTTCGTCTCCGTCTTTTATAATTTGAGGAAGAAATAGATTTTATTTTTGTTTTTTTTCCATAGAGAATTAAGTTAACTTTTATGTCAAATAGTTGTCAAATCAAATTAATGTCAAAACTGTCATTATTACGTTTCGATTCAGCAGTTTACAATTCTGTGTTACGACTTTACAAGTTGTCTTTATGCACTTGCTCTGTTCAATGTACAAATTTATTCTTCTTTATTTTAATTTTTTATATTGTTTGTTTTAATTTACTTTATTGTTGAACTTACAATAAGCTTAAGTATCGTTATTGTATATTAATGTTTTAGCACAATCTGGCGGGTGGAGAGATTTTCGGAGTTTTAAATCGTACACTGATATTTTGACATTTATTAATATTACATATATATTAGTATTATACTTTTATATTATAAGTTATTTTTTTTATATTATTAGTTACATACTTTTTTTTTATTTTATTTTATTATATACTTATATTATTATTTACTTTATTATTATGTTAAACATATTCGATAGCAATGACGATAGTGAAGAATATATTTCATTTACGTCCTCTTCTGATAGCAGCAGTGAAGACAGTTTTTCCAGCATACCAACTCTCTCTGATACTCTGGAAAATGAATTTTCTGATGTCCCTAAAAATTTTAATGTTATCCATATTAATGCGCAAAGTATTCCGGCACATTTCCCTGATATGCTGGCATCTTTCAATCTCAAAACCTTACATGCTATATTAGTCTCCGAATCATGGCTTAAACCCTGTCTCCCATCTACTTGTTACCCTTTACCCGGCTTTCGTCTCATTCGTAATGATCGAACAGGCGGTGGAGGAGGCGGCGTGGCTATTTACCTCCGTGCTCATATTCCTTTCTCGGTAATTAGTATGTCAGCACAGCCACCTCCGCCAAATGCCGGTGAACATCTTTTCATCGAAGTAATTCTTTCCCATACTAAAGTTCTACTCGGAGTCTATTATAGCCCATCCCTACGTGTAAACTTCTTTTCCTCTTTTGAAACAATCTTAGAAAATATAGTCCCCTCTTACAATCATTCCATTATAATGGGTGATTTTAACACTTGTCTCCTCAAAAATGATTTTCGGTCCCTAAAATTCAAATCCATCATTGCGTCGTGCAACATGCATATCCTTCCACTTAACGCGACGCATCATTTTCCAAACTCAACTCCATCTCTTCTTGACCTTATCTTTGTGTCTTCGTCACAAAATGTTGCTAAGCACGGCCAATATCCCGCTGATGCCTTTTCGTACCATGATGTAATATTTCTTTCATATAAAATCCGTCCTCCGAAACCTAAACCGAAAATCATTCTTCAGCGTAACTTTAGTGGCATAAATGAGGAGCAATTTTATAAAGATGCGCAGAACATTGATTGGACACCGGTTGCAAACGCTGTGATGGTAGACGACCAAGTTGCTATATTTAACGCTTTGATCACACAACTGTACGACACCCATGCTCCATTGAGGGCTATTAAAATTAAACATCTCCCCGCACCATGGCTCACTGATGACCTGAAAGCCTTGATGCACAAAAAAGCCGTTGCGAAAACACGGTTCAAATGTTGTCCTACTGAAGAAAATAAGGCTAAATACGCTCGTAGTCGTAATCGTTGCAATACAGTGCTTAGGGACGCTCAACGTCGCTACATCCATCAATCCGTTGAAAATGGCGATCCAGCCAAAGTTTGGAAATTTCTTCGGTCAATAGGAGTTGGTAAATCTCGTCAAGACTCAATTCCTAATGATCTGGACATTGACGCCATTAATAAACACTTCTCCTCTGCATCGAACATTAATGATTTAAACAAAATTACCTCATTGCATTATCTTTCTACGATACCAACTCCTGACTATGATCCTTTTGTTTTTAATGAATTCACTGCTTGTGATGTCAAAAAGAGCGTATTGTCGATTACCTCGAATGCAGTAGGAGGCGACGGTATTAGCCGCAACATGTTGATCCCTATCCTAGATTCAGTTCTTCCAATCCTTTGTCACATTTATAACACTTGTTTGTCAAACAGTGTCTTTCCTTCTCTATGGAAGGAAGCTCATATTATCCCGTTACCTAAAAAACCTAACCCGAAATCCTTTTCCGAATACCGCCCTATCTCCATACTACCTTTCCTATCTAAAGTCCTCGAACGCCTTATCCACAATCAGCTTTGCAAATTCCTCACTACACATAACCTTTTCAATCCCATGCAATCCGGTTTCCGTTCTGGCCACAGTACGGTTACTGCTCTCCTCAAAATTACAGACGACATACGTTACGGCATGGAAAATGGACAGCTAACTGTACTGACGTTGCTGGATTTTAGCAATGCTTTCAATACCGTTGACTTCGATATTCTTCTCGCAACCCTACGCTCAATTAACATATCTCCAACAGTGGTTGATTTGTTTCGCAGTTATTTGCAAGGTCGCCGGCAGCGGGTACGCATTGAAGAAACATTTTCTTCTTGGTGTGTCACGTCAGCCGGAGTACCACAAGGCGGCGTCCTATCTCCTCTTTTGTTCGCAATTTTTATTAATTCTATATCCCTTAACATTACTTCTCCCTATCACTTGTATGCAGACGACCTTCAGATTTACTCCCAAGCCCCATTTAGCGATCTCTATAGTGCAATAGAAACCACAAACTCTGATTTACGCCACATAGCTAAATGGAGCGAAGATTATGGACTGCAAGTAAATCCATTAAAGACACAAGTAATGATTCTTGGCAGCTCTCGAATGATATCTAAAGTAGATTGGTCAACGCTACCGAAGGTTGTATTTGATGGTGTCACTATCCAATATAGTAAACAAGTTAAAAACTTGGGTTTAATACTAGACCAGTGCCTCACATGGGGTCCTCAGTTGGAAGCCGCCAGTCGCAAATTATTTGCGTCTGCGGGTTCCCTTAGAAGACTCCGTAATTTTCTTCCCACAGCCACCAAAGTTGCGCTCGCGCAGGCTCTTCTGCTTCCAGTTCTTGACTATGCCGATGCCTGTTATCTTGACCTCACGGAGGACCAGCTAAACAAACTTGAGCGACTTCAAAACTTCTGCATAAGATTTATATTTGGTTTACGCAAATATGATCATGTTTCCCAACATCGTAAAAAGCTCAAGTGGCTCCCTATACGTCTTCGCCGGAATACTCACATACTCTCTCTTCTATACACTATTCTGTTTAATCCCTCCTCCCCGCGCTATCTTAAGGAACGCTTTGATTTCCTTCACCTTTCAAACACTTATTCTCTTAGGTCATCAGAAAATCTGTCGCTTCAAACCCCTCCACATGGCAGCTCCTTCTATGACAATTCTTTCACTGTCCAAGCAGTTCGCCTGTGGAACGCATTGCCTGTCAAGATTAGGCGTGCACAGTCAATTTCTACTTTTAAAAAACAAGTCAAAGAATTGTATCTGTCTAGCTAATTGTTTATTATTTTATTGCTATATTTTATTAATGGTAAGTATTTGTGTATATCTATATGTATATATTTATTGTTTATATATATATATATATATATGTATTATAATTGTTTATGTATATATATATATTATAATACTATGTATGTATTATACTCATATGATATTATATGATTTTACTAATAATAATTATTATATAAGTACACCACCGTCTTTTGTCGTTTCACAAATCCTCTCCATCCCAAGGTTGTCTGGAAGAGATCGCTTATTAGCGATAAGACCGCCCATTGTACTAATTAAATTTTTAAGCTCTATGTCTATTTGTTCTTGTTATGTTTTTGGTGTACAATAAAGTGTTATCAATCAATCAATCAATCAAATTATGCGTTAATTAAGGTACTATTCTTAGATGATCAAACGAACTTACCTGAAGTGAAGTTCGATCTTAATTATCTTGACTTCGTCGAAGAGATTTATCTTTGACCATGTAGTAGCCCTGCTACGCCTCACCAGTCGCACAAGTATTCACAGTTGTAAAAGAAAGATATAGGCATCTCTTTCCTATACTGACTATATTGTATCGTTACCCAGTTTCAAGCTCATTATTTTTAGAGAAAGAGCAACATTGACAGTAAGGGTTGAAATAATAAATAAGGGAAGGGAGGGAACTTAAATCTCTTCGACGAAGTCAAGATAATTAAGATCGAACTTCACTTCAGGTAAGTTCGTTTGATCATCTAATTATCTTGACTTCGTCTTCCGAGATTTATCTTTGACCATGTAGATGTTCAGAGAGTATAATCAATGTTGCGAGCAAATAATAAGATAAGTTGTAGAAAAAAATACTGATTTCTTATTAGGTATGGTTCTTATTATGAACAGGTTCATTTTATGTACAGAAAATACTTTAGCAATTTAATAAAAAAGAATAATATTCCAAGATTAACGATTTTACAAATTGGAAGTCGAGTCTATCATCAGTATGTTATAGACATTAGTGAAAAGAATAAAAGAACTGCTGATCGTCAGGCTTATCGGCAGTCTTCCGAATGACATCGACGCTTATGGCAACACTAGAAGCGGCCGTGGTGGAAGGAATTATTGTGTGGCGGCTGGGCAAGCACTGTTTCTGATGAAAATGGTAAATTTCAAACAGGTTGAGCTCGACCAATAACCAATAAACAATTTATCAAATCTGATATAATGATATACCTACCTACTACTGTATTAATATTAGAGATTTTTGCTAGTGATAGTATTTACGTTCTTTGCCGTCGCTAAGGCTAACAACATAACTAATATTCTACTCAACAATTGTAAGCTAATTGATTCATTTGAAATGTTGGTTAAATAATCGTAAGTACTTTCTATGACTGCTTTTTATAGGAACTAAAAAGTATGCCTCTTGGAGATCTATCTACATTAGCCATGAAACCACCTTGTGTTATAAGCTTTGTCACCCTTTTAATATCTTCGTCCATCTGAAATGTTCTACATAATAAAAAACTATTTTTTTTTTCAACCAATCTAAACTTTATATACTCTTAGTGTATTGATACAAAATAAAAATATCAAATATAATTGCCCACTAATCGAAACGCATTTCCTTACTACTTTAATATCTAGTAAATGCTGTATTTCTTGTTTTAGCGTTAGAGACTTTTTTACCGAAAACGATCGTTCCGGATACTCATTCGGAATTTATTCTGGAACAGAGTATACCAGAGCAGTCAGTACGATAATAATAATAATAACAGAACGAGATGTCTCTCATACCTGTTTTATCCATCCAATGGTTGTCTGAAAGAAATCGCTCTAAGCCATAAGGCCGCCCATTGTACCTCAAATTAATGTATATTGTTATTATTATTTCCTATTTTTTCTTTTTTGGTGTTGTGTTTATTTTGGTGTGCAATAAAGTGTTATTTTATTGTATTGTATTTGTGTATGATCACATAGGGGAGAACGAGGCACATAATAATATTCTATCTCACGTTGCGTATGCGATCATTTTGAGACTTTCCGTCTGTGTGAGTTAAATGCTGAGTCAAATAATATTTTCATGAAATAAGTTCACACTATATTTTTGGAAATTTAATTCGTTTGTGAAGTGTTATAAATGTGGTTGGATATTGTTATTTTATTGGTGACGTACTAAAACATGGTTACTTGTTCTATTTTGGACTGTAAAAGTCAAACAGCGAAATATCTCAAATATAACGTTTCGTACCTACTTAAATTCTTGTTTCATTGAATATATTTTATATTCGTGGTCCGCAGTCTCGTAATCTATGGCTTGATTTTATTAACATTTATCACGTTTTCCAGTGATTTTTGCAATATTTCATATCAGATGTTTGTGTGTAAAGATCATAACTATCGATACATACGAATAAATATCATATATACGAACGAACAAACGAACGAATATTGAACGATGTCCAAAATGCTGACATAAATGCTGACCCTATTAGTAGCATCTCTAAATGTCTTGTATTTGGTATGACAATGTAAACGCTTTGGTTTGCCTGTAAGTTTACAATTGTAATTTAATAAATAAATAAATAAGCCATACGAATTGTAGTGCATGTTTCTGCAAAATGACAACACGGAACGTCCTATCATTTCATTAGGTAGGGTTATACGCATTTTAGGGATACCAGTCGATGAATATGTTTTTACGCAAAATCATAGTTAATTTATGGGTACCTATAGGTACTACAACGAAAAATGTTGGCGGTTTTGTTTTGACACGAAACGTCTAAATTCACATCAAAAAGGTAAGGGTACTAGGGCAGAAATGTGCACCGTAACGAAAAGGTCTTGGCTTAATAATTCCCAAACTAAATATTATATCCACTCGTAGTAGGTCTCCCGAATGCGGGAGGCCGTTTGGGTAGGTATCACCGCTTTACCAGTCATTCTGCCGCCACGCAGTAGTGCTCAAGCATTACTGTGTTCTGGTTTGAAGGGCATTGCAGCCAGTGAAATTACTGAGCATATGAAACTTCAAAATCTGATATCTAGGGGTGATGAGCGTAATGCAGTTTCGCGCAGTACTTTTTATGGGATTAAAGATTCTAAGTGGCACTGCAATTGTTATGGGTAGGCGTGACGTTTACCATCAGACGAACGACATGCTCGTCTTATCATACATTTTCAAAAAAATATATAATATACGTACGTGCGACGTAAACGTACGTAAGTGCGGTGTTATTATTGAACTTATATAGTCAGCTCGGCGCTGATACGACCTTGAGTCGGGGCGCTTGCGTCGGGTCGCCCGCACCCGACGCAAGTTGGCAGGGATGGGGCACTACGAAGATTAATATTTAATATTTTACAAATGAAATTTACAAATGCAATCAAGCTTTTACTTACCTACATATTATTATGTAGGAGTGATATCTATTATCAAAAAACACAATACAAATCTGTATTGGTTCGAAATTTTGAAATCCATCTATATCTATAGGTACTAATGTTAGAAAGAGGTAAAGTTGTAAAAATTTACGTTTGTAGGAACTACTTATCAGTAGTTATCCACCTTTGAAAATTCTTTCACTGATAAAAAGCTACACTATCCCTTAGTGATATGGGCTATATTTTATTACTTATATCTACGCAAACGAAGTCGCAGGCGTTTGCTAAAAGTTGATAAATATGCTGATGGAGTCGCAGTAAATATGAAAATCAACTATAGTAAAAACTCAGGAGGTAATAATTGAATGATGTGGCAGCCAGAATTTCTGTGTTGTACTTTATAATCATTCTGCGGTTCACGGGCATGCCGAATATATCCACTATAACATATACTTCATTTATGTGTTCTGGAAATTCATTAAACGGAATAGAGTATCTCAACACACTATTTAAAATAAAATCATCATAATTATTTCATTAAGCGCCACGCTTTGGCAAAATGTTGTTTCTTCTGCGGAGGGTATGCTGCCTTTGCGCATGCTGGCGGTGTGGCGAAAGCGTGGCGGGCCTCGCCGGCCGTGGCTCGGGTACGTCTGTCGTCACTCGCTGCCCACCGGCGATGGCACTCGATGTTGCGAGCGAATTCGACCGACCCGCTGCTGCCGCGGTCGAATCGATGGGCCTTTCTAGTAGGAGCTAGACGAAGATTCTGTTGAATTTATTGACTCGTCTCCTTGATTGTTAGAGAGTTTTTGACTACATCACTTAAAATAATGTTAAAAGGTTCCGTCAGGGCTTTATCAACCAGTAGTATGATGACTGATCGATGAGTATGTTTTTGGAATCGGCGATAAGTTTCTCGGCATCATATAAGGTACGAACTACCTCAGTTATACCAGGACTTATTTTTATGAGGCCTACTGAGATGATGTTGTTATCCGAGCAATCGTTTGTCGCGGAGCCGGCAGGTCTCCACAAGTATGACTTCAATCTCCGGGTTTAAAGTAGGTGCCTTCGAAAGAGGTAGGTATATTTTTCGGGAACAAATACCTTTTGATGAGCACCTCTTAGTCTCCTTTTTTGAGCCGTGCACTACCGTCCGCGAGTGCCTACGTTATTACCATATTCAGCTGCCTCCGGCTCGACTTCGCCAGGAACAAGTAATAGTTCCGAATGGTATGGATCGGAAGAAGCGGTCTCGACGGGGCCGGAGATGTCGTTCTTCGTCGTTGATTCACTAACGAACTCAAGATATTTTGAAAATAACTTTACTATTGTAAAGAAAATGTTTATCTTAAAAAAGCTAAATATGAATAAAATGTGGGTAGGCAAGTTTTTAACATCGTATAAAGAACGGAATGTACTTAGATCACTGTGCTGTAACGCAATTGTTTGGCACGAATACGTGTCAATAAGCTTATGAGATCGAGCTAATTAGCCAACGATCGGAATATTATCTCGAAGAATACAACGAGATTAAAATTGCAATGTCATCTTAATCGCTGGAACAAATGATCCGCTGACTACGGCGGCGTTGTCGCGTTTCTTGCAAATTCTCTTCATATTTCAATTTTCTTGACCACATTTCTTCTGTTGTTCTTCATGCCTTCCTTTCAGCATGATTTTGTTTTATTCTGCGCTCGTCGAATTATGCACTTGTGCAGTCGGTGCGCGCGCACAGACAAGAATGAGCTTGAAACTGGGTAACGATACAATATAGTCAGTATAGGAAAGAGATGCCTATATCTTTCTTTTACAACTGTGAATACTTGTGCGACTGGTGAGGCGTAGCAGGGCTACTACATGGTCAAAGATAAATCTCGGAAGACGAAGTCAAGATAATTGGAATTGCACCTGTGTAATAACATTAGGTAACGAACGTTTTATTACACATACTAATCTTTTATTGTAATGTAGAGTTGCACTTTGGTGTTTAAAATTACGGTCCTTTTCAAAACAGTCCTGTGGCCCGTACCCCAGTGACGCCTACACTGCATACGGCGCTGCCTAGCTAGCCGAGCAGGGTGAGCGGCTACCACGCAACTTTTTTCTAATACTTACCTACATCTTTAAACTCGTGATCTTTCGAATGGAATGTCCGAATTGAATAATTCAAAAAGTTATATAAAGATATTGAAGCAGTTTTGAATATGAAGTAATTTCTTTCGATAAGGATTAACAGGTACCAAGATACAAATAAAGAACCTTTTCTAGCATGTGGCATTTCAATTAAAATTTTAATATAAAAGAACACTTATTGTGGCATAACTATAATAGTAAGACATATGCTGTCGCGACTCTTTTTGTAAATAATGATTTGTTCTGCAAAGTCGTAGTACATTATTTTATTATATCATCAATAGTTTTCGCAGCGCACGCGATGTAAAGAATATTTTAGGTATTTCTTTTACACCTTGGGTTACATTATTGGAGTTTTAGTAAGGATCTCTAATTTTTTTGAAAATATAATATAGCCTATGTCACCCGGGGATAGTGTAGCTTCCCAACAGTGAAAGAATTTTTCAAATCAGTTCAGTAGTTTCGGAGCCTATTCAGTGCAAACAAACAATCAAATCTTTCCTCTTTATAATATTAGTGTAGATAGGCAAGTTTTTATCTCGGGTACCGCGGGCGATCTTCAAATTCAAAATTATATAAGTCGCTCCAGTAACATCTATGTTAGTGTGGCCCTAACTACTAAACTATGCTGTGTCTTGATAATAAGTTCCTTCCCATTTACTTCTACTTATTTCTTTTTGTTACACAAATTCACAATTTAATTCAGATTACAATTTAAAATGTTAGAATAAGTACACCTACGTCTACGTACCTACGTAAGTAGTACCTATCTATTAGTTGAGGCGTTTAGTGCAACCGCGGCGCGGGGCGCAGCTAGTTTTTGATAAGATCTTCGCGGATGTAAATTCTTATGATGTCAGCAAAAGACTCATCGACCTCGAACCCGAGCCGCAGGGCCCGCGTGTTGTCGAACTGAACGGGGAACGAGGCGACCATCGCCGCGAGCGCGTCGTCGCGCCGGAACCGCACGCGCGCCGCCGCCGCGTCGCCCGCCGCCGCGCGCAGCGCCGCCACCATGTCGCGCGCCGACACGCGCAGCCCCGGCAGCGCCAGCACGCGCCGCGCGCCCAGCGCCGCCGCCGGCAGCGCCGCCAGCCGCGCCAGGTTGCGCACCGTGGCGCGCGGGCTCGCTACCCACAGCTCCTGCTCCGGCGGCACCGGCACCGTCGCCTCGCGCCCGTCCAGCGGCTCGCGCACCAGCGCACTCGCATACGACGTCACGGCCGCGTTGGCCGCGCCACCGCGCACGCTCACCGTGGGCAGCCGCGCCACGCGCCCGTCCGCGAACCCGCGCCGCGCGTACTCCAACACCAGCAGCTCGGCGGCCGCCTTCGCCGCGCCGTACGACGTCTGCGGCGCCACCGCCGTGCCGTCGTCCACCGTCGGCGGCAGCTCGCCGCCGAACACGCCAACCGTGCTCGCGAACACGAAGCGCGTGGCGGGCGAGCGTGCGCGGACCGCCTCGAGCAGCGCGCGCGTCGCGTCCAGGTTGACGGCGAGCCCCAGGTCGAAGTCGGCCTCGGCGCGGCCGCTGACGACGGCGGCGAGGTGGAACAGCGCGCCGGTGTCGGCGGCGCCGGCGAGCAGCTGGCGCGCGGCGCCGGGCGCGGTAAGGTCTAGAGCGAGCGAGCGCGCGCGCGGGTCGGCGCGCGGCGCCGGCGCCGCCGCGTCCGTCAGCACCAGCTCGCTCACGGGCAGCGGGCTCTCGGCGCTCAGCAGGAAGTCTGCGAGCCGCGAGCCGAGGAACCCGGCCGCTCCGGTCACCACTACTCTCATGGCTTCCGCTATAGCGATATCAATATTTTATACAAAAAAATATCTAAGCCTCTTAGAGTCTCGAAACGTTAATCACGTTTGAGGTACACGTAGAAAGCAGAGTAATAATTTATTCGCAAAACATTTTATTTTGTAGATAAAAATGTTGTTTACAATAACTCCTACTTAATTACGGAATACGGATACTAAGGATGAGTCTACATGGTTTTGAACAGAGATCCTCATATGACCACTCTAACCGTTAGCAATATAATAATTTGTTGTAAGTAGGTAGGTATAATGTGTTAAATGTGGTGACGCAGTTTAAGTATTTGGGTCACTGGGTCACTGGGTCACTGGGTCACTGGGGATCTTAGAGACAACCTAGACATTGAGAGGGAGTGCAGATCGCTGACTGTCCGCAGCAACATGTTGGCTCGTAGATTTGCACTGCACAACGTGCAAACAAGTGAAGGCGACTTTAGGGCAATCCTTCTCCACGTGCAGTCTATGGGTTCACTATACGCAGCGGACATACAGCGACCTGCGCGTCCAGTAGGTACAATAACGGTTTTAGGGTGCTGATGGGGCTGCCGCGCTTCTGCAGTGCCTCCAGTAGGTATGTTTGCGGATCTGAGGATAGATGGCTATCATGCCATCAGCAGAAAACGTAGTGCATCACTGTTGAGTCGTTTGCGCGCCAGCACCCAGCATCCTGGCCATTTAGGCGAACCGATGGGATACCCACATGTTTGTCCACTGGATGCGCTTGCACTCTGTGGCGCAACTATATGGTCAGCACACTGGGTGCCTGGCGGCTCGTCTTTAATTTTAAATGTTTTAATTATTTTAGAATGTTTTAGTTTTTAAATACAAAATGAGTCTTTGTTACTTTAAATAAATAAATGAATTAATAATAATAATATTCTATACTACCTACCTACCTACTTACAGTAAAATTGTAACGATGAAATCTATACTCTAAGTGTGAAGGTTCGTGGGATTTGGTTTTAAACAAAACGTCGTTTAGGTTCCAACATTTATATTTTTGGGCAGAGCTTCCGCCTTAAAGCACTTATTAATTCACAATGAATGCTGTCAACTGTCAAGCATAGCCGTCACTTTTATACGAACTACGAGTTTACAAATCATGTTCATTAAGTTATATCAAGAATGTTATTTTATAATAAATTAATCCACTAATGAAACGTAAATAACTTAAATATTTAGTTAAGAATTATGATGAGTTAGTTACATTATTTAATTGATGATTTGATAATCAAGTTAATAAACTACTAGTGGCGCCACTGCTGCTGGCGCCAAAATGTACAATCACTAGTTTGTAATCATGAAACAACCGTTAAAATTTATATAGTTGATAAAACCACGTTACAATAATTAAACAACATTTAAACAATTATTCTAATCAACTAATTCAGTGTTATCTATTTAATGCAATAATTATTCATGTTATTGTCTATGGTCGGAGTGTGACGTAGGCTATGGATGGATGTCATTCGCTAACTTATGTATGTTTTGAAAATTTTAATTGTGTTACGCTTTGTTACCGATATAGGTACAGGCCAAAACATTTTTTTTGTCTCTGTCTTTCTGTCTATCCTTGAAAGTTCATCACGCTGAAACTACTGGAAGGCTCTTGATGCAACTTGGCATAATAATAATTATGTATATTATGGATCTTATGTAAGTATTTTTAATCCCGATAAACAAAATGGTTTCCGCGGGATACGGATGAAAGTTACGATGTTTATTGAGTGAAATGTAATATAATACCTAGTCAGGTCATACATTCTGTCACATGTTTAATATAAAATAATTGAAACAAGTTTATTCATTATGTAACCATTTATATACCAAAATGAACTTAACAAAACATAGATTCTTATGACAATAAAGTTTATTCAAAATGACTTCCGTGATTTTGAATACAGGCCTTCAATCTGCGCGGCCAGTCGTCTATCGCAGCACGAACGAGGTCCATGTCAATATCGGCGGCTGCCTTAATCAAGGATGTCTTGAGTGACTCCAAATTGGGATGAGGCTTTGAGCACGCCTTTTCCTCCAAGTGTTGTCATATCTTATAATCTAACGGACTCAAATCTGGACTGGAGGAGGGCCAGTCATCGTGCCGGATGAAGTCGATTTCACGCGCCGCCAGCCAGTCTTGTGTGCTCTTCGCTCTATGAGCTGGCGCCGAATCTTGTTGGAATACCCAGTGCCTGTTATTGAACATGGTATGAGAAACAGGTTCCACAAGGTTCGTCAGGACTGTATTTTGATACACAACTGCATTCGTTTTTACACCTTTCTCACAAAAATGTACCTCTGTTAATAAGAAACTCCCAACCATACCATGAGCGAGGATGGAAAATGACCTTGTTGGACACGCGGAATACGGTTGCTCGCTTCTTCACTACTGTGTACTACACCTTATCATTTTGTTTGTTGCAGCTCTCTTCTACGGTAAAATTTTTTTCATCCGAAAAAAGAATTTCCCGATATTTTTTTCCCGCTTACCGCTTCAACAAAGCGCGGCATCTCTTCAGTCTCAGGTCCATTAGACGAGCATTTAAACGATGTCCTGTTTTTCTTCGATATGCCCGAAGCCCTAAGTCTTCATTTAACACCCTCTTCACCGTGGTTCTGCTTAACCCCATCTGAAGGGCCAACAGTTTCTGCTTACGTTTGGGATTTCTTTGAATTTGCGCCTTCACAGCTTTTATCACTGCTGGAGTCCTAACAGACCGAGGACGACCACTTCTTGATCTGTCATCTACACTAGAGTCTTCATTGTATCGTTTGATGGTACGATAAACGAATCTTTTGGTTATATTAAAATTTTTCAGTATGTCAAAAAATTTAATAGGCGCGTAACCGCAACGATGCAACGGAATAACTGCAACACGGTCTTCTTTAAGCGTCCACTCCATTGAGGAATGACACTACCTCAATGGTCCACTCCATATTTAAAAATGAGTAAAATTCTAAAAAGTATACATTTTTATTTTCATGAACAATTCGAAATTCGAATTCAATAAACTTTTTTGTGGCCAGCATTCTAAAAGAAAAGTTTTTACTGTGTGACAATACTTATGACCTGACTGTGTACCTATAAAAAAATCAAGTGATATTGATGTAATGCAATTTGGTGGATTCAGTAGGACCCGGAGCATCGTCTAAGCTTGATTTCATAGCAATTTTTTTCTAAAAAAAGTTATGGTCATTTGAAACAAGTCTTTCATTTGAAACCAGGAGCACAGAATAACTAATAGTACTACATGCCAGTAGCACAATATTTTTAAATAACTTTCATACCTGTAAGCTTGTATGAGCTACGCGCAGTATTGTGCATAGCCCGCTGGCCTTGAACCAGTACTCCTCGACCGGGGTTTATAAATTAAAGTCACCTGCGTCAAGTTTCCCAAACTCAAGACAATTATTTCACAAAATTAAAAACAAATGGTTGTCAGTTCGGAGAATTTTATCACCGCGATCTAGGATTTGGCTTCATGGAACTAAACATTGTACTTATGACCAGCACATTTTTGTAAAGTTGGTGCCACATAAGTATTTCTAATGTAATGTGTGCAATGTAGTAGGTGTAGGTACCTAGTCAAAAACTTTCTGAAGTCGACCAATATGCACACACCTTTAGTTACGTCACTTCATTGACTTTATTGACACGTTTGTTGATTTTTGCCCCTGTATATAAACGCGCTGATATGGCGCTGATATAAAATATATTCTTGAGCATAGAATTGTTGCGTCACTTTATTATACAGGGTCATAGCGTTTCCGGGAATGGGCTAATCGGTAGGCAAGGTAGAGTTTGAAGAACGAAAAGCGTAAGAAAAATAAAATACTTAGTAAGTAGGTACTTTTTTAAATAAGCCCCTTTCTTTAGTTTGCCATTTGACATTAGTTCCCAGAATGTGACCCTTATAAAGCTTCACTACGGGCTAACTGACTATTAATGGTTTTCCAGGGAGAGCGTGTTTACCTAAGTTGATCATTCATTTATTCATTTGCTAACATTTTTTATTAATAATTCAAACAAAACATTTATATTTGTTAGTAAAAATTCAAGCTCATAAAAATTTAGTAAGTAGGTACTTAATCAATTTGGTTCATCAAATATTATATATATTTTGTTTATAATTGATGGTATTATTTAACATGTGACAATAATGTAATAAGTTTAATTTAGTTCATTAAAATGTCAAAATTAAACCAATAAAATCATCAATAAAAGATCTGATTTAAAAGTTAATATAAATGTGTTATTGAGCAGTTCCCCAAAACTAAAATCATAAGAGGTTATGGGAGATAAGTGCGTGGACATTGAGGAATGACACTAGACCTCAATGCTTCGAGTAGACAGCCAAAGGCTGGATACTTTATCTGCTTCGAGTAGACAGCCAAACGGAGTCGACACGACAGGCCTACCCCTCTCGCCAATTTTGCCAAACGTCAAGGACAAAAAAATCCACGACGTTATATAAAACTAGTTGACGCGCATCACGCGCCATTCACCAACTGTCGTAGCGGGCGAAAGAGCTCCTAAAAAAATGCCGAGTTGCAGCATATATTGGTGCAAAAAAATTTCAAGTACATCAAACTACACCAAGGATAACGTAACTTTTCATCTGTAAGTATGTATTTTTATATCTAATAATGCACTAAAATAGCGAAAATTTGAAAATTATTGTCAGTCACATAAACTCACATAGTGTTGCAACTAAATCGAAAAAGTTATATTTCGGATAAAAATTTTAGCTTATTTTCATGTATCTAGGCGGCCAAAGCTCTGTTTTCCTGCACGTTATAAGAAAGTCAAATAAAACTGAAACTAATAATAAATATTGTTTTACATTACAATTTTATATACCTACATGCTATTATTTTGAATAATTGTTGACTCGAAAACTGCAGAATAGATTTTAATTTGGTTTTCAGCGTTTAGTATTAAGTTCCAGCTCCGATTATAGGGTATACAGGTGTGGCAAAAATTTGGGACCTCCAGGGTAGGTACCTTTTCTCTTGCTTTGAGAAAGTTTTGTCCTTAGAGTAGAGAAAATATAAACAGCATTTTTGGTAATTTAAAAATTTTGCTGCACTTGTATACATCAAAACCGGCTGGGTTGGTGGTTGGCGCTCTCATATGGGAGGTCTTGCGAAAATGGTCTTTTAAAAAAACGACTATATTGTCTGTCGTCTACGCAGGCGAAGTCGCGGGAAAAATCTACTATAATGAGTAACTAATGAGAGTGACCTAATCGAAAATAGGCACTTATATTATTTGAACGTTAGCAACACAGTCAAGAAACCGCAGTGAAATTAGTGCTGGGATAGAACCAATTTAGATATCGATTAAATCAACACGTTTAATAAAATATGTCGATAAAAATACAATTGTTGTATTACACTTTTATTTGGCAGATTTCCAAAAGAACCTGGTAGTCGGGCTGCCTAGATTCAAGCTTGTGGAAATGATGTATCGTGGGTTCCTAAGCGTACCAACACAATTTGTTCAGAACCTTTTGAAAATAATTGCTTTATACCACGGTCTAACAACACAAGGAAATTAAAACAGGGTTCCGTACCAACATTAAAATTATCTAAAATAAGTTGTAAAAAAACTGTTAATTTATTTCCCCAAAACTAGGTCTAAACTGGTTAATGTAAATGGTAAAGATTGAGCCCACGCGGAATGAATGGTGTCCGATCGTGAACTGATGAAGCGATACATGAAATGTGGCATGCAGGCGTAAACTGCTGACCGCGCGCAATGTGCGATGCTTCCATCGTACATACAGCAATAGTTCTTGCAACGTTATTTCACGTTATTGCAAGTTTAATCTTAAATCATCGCCTATAGTAATTACATAGACTATCATTATCGTTAGTAATCACATAAAAGACAAAGATGCATGGAACATTCCGCTTCTGCCAAGTAGCCATCTGGCATATACAAAAACATAACATTGTCAAAAACAAACAAAATATGGTATATTTTATGTTTGTTTAGTCATTGTAATAATTAACGTTCATAAGTGCGTTTGTGATGCCAAAAAATAATAAAGAACTTTCGAACTAACTTTGATAGTTATTACTTTGATTCTCTTGAGCAACAGAATATGTAAGAAAGAAAGAAACAATTTATTTTTGACAAAACTGCACACAACAAACAATGCACATACACATGTGCAGCAGGACAGAAAAAAAACAAACAGTCACATGTCATTTAAGAATTCTGTTTTATTTTATTTTTATGTGTCTTCCATGCTTTAGCAGAGTTTATCGATAACACAATATCGATAGTATCAAGCATGAAGTTGTTTACGTGATTGACGTTTAAATATCGTGTACCGATAGAACGTCTCTCTGTGTGAATGTGATTGTGTGTGTAAAGTTTAAGCTAGTGTCAACTTCTTTTATTGTGTGCGTGCATAGCGACGTGATTGAAAAATGCGTTAGTGGTGATCATTTATTTGTGTGCGTTTCCTCGTCCCCCACCGAAAATGACAGACTTTTTGTAATGGGAATGAGTGCGCGTCACCAATCCAGGCTGGATACTTTATCTGAGTTTATCTGAGCCTCAATGGTTTTAAATATGGATGGCTAAAAAGACGTGTATCCAGGCCGTAAAACAAAAAAACATGACAGACAGGGCTGTCACCCTGCTCAGCTGATTGTTGTTTTGAGGTGAAAAAGGCGGGAACCGCAGAAGTGGAAAGGCGCGTTTTTTGAACATAAATTTTGATAAAATCTAATTTTTGAGGAAAGTGCTCGAGGATGGGGAAAAAAAGGCGAAGGAAGGAGGATTCGCCTCCCTTGGACCCGGAGCCGTCTTCGAAATCGCTCCCCGAGTCTTCGGATTCGGATTCGGTGAAGTCGGTAGTAATGGAATCGCCCAAATCTAAAAAAGCTGATAAGTATGATATATATAAGGTTCCAGGCTATTCTCGTCAATACCCTGAAGACTTGAAAAAAAGCGACTTTATTGTCTTCTTGAGCCACTCAGCCGATAATACTGTATTCAGCGATAGGGATCGCATGGCCCTCTCCAAAGGTTTGCGAGACCATGGAGTCTCAGGCGTCATGCACTTGAAGTCTATCAACAAATATAAAGTGGGCATAACATTTGATCTTCCCAATAACGCAAACATGTTCTTGAAAAATAAAAAACTACTGGACCAACTCTCCCTTAAGGCAACCATACCGGCTGGCGACACCGAAGTGACTGGGGTGCTCACCTCGGTTCCGGTGGACATGTCCAACAAGCAAATATTTTCTTTGA
The DNA here is from genome assembly GCA_951640565.1 of Petrophora chlorosata. NCBI lineage: Eukaryota > Metazoa > Arthropoda > Insecta > Lepidoptera > Geometridae > Petrophora > Petrophora chlorosata. Next base: position 19,893,635 of record OX621192.1, read on the forward strand.
TCGGTTCTTCAAAAAATGTCATTCAAGTCAGGCGCTTTATGCGTAAAGTAAGAGGCGACGGAGGCGCAGCCTTTGTACCCACACAGGCGGTCGCTGTGACCTTCGCATCTACCATCCTCCCTGAGTATGTATATCTAGATTCATGGCGGCATGAGGTGAGTATGTACGTACCGCCGGTGAAGCAATGCCTCAAATGCATGCGGTACGGGCATATTGCCAAGTTCTGCCGTAATGCTGAGGTATGCTCCATATGCACGGAAAACCATAATTTTAAGAACTGTCAAGTTGATCCTAATAATGCCAAATGCGCTAATTGTAAGGGCAGTCATATAGCCATCTCCTCATCATGCCCATTAAAAAAAGAAAAGATAGAAGAAAACAAAATTAAATCTCGAACGGCCACCTTTTCAGAGCTGTTCAACACAAAATCTTTTCCAGCATTAACAGCACGTACACTGGATGTACAAGTAAACAACCTAATGAAGTCAGAGATTTTTATTAATCTTTTAATAGAAACAATAACCAAAATTATCAGTAACAAAGATGTAGTACCTATCAACTCAGGGTCTATTCGAGAGACTCTAAAAAAAACTCTCAGCAACAAATTACCTCCTACCTCATAATGGATTCATTAAATATAATACAATGGAACGCACAAAGTCTTAACAGTAATAAGCATATATTTATTGACTATCTATATAGACATAACATTCATATTGCAATTATATCAGAAACATGGCTAAGAGCCACTCAAAATTTTAAAATTAGGAATTATAATATTGAACGCAATGATTGTGGCAATAATCATAATGGCGTAGCTATTATAATTCACAAAAATGTCAATTATTCTAAAATAAATACTTATTTTGATAATTCTTTACAAAACATTTGTGTCAAAATTACAGTAAATAAAAAAGATCTGTGTATTGTCAGCTTTTATAGTCCTACAAATTGTAATCCTACTTTCAACAAAATTAAATTTGATTCATTAGTAAAGTCGGTTCCTGGTCCATTCATATTTGCAGGTGATTTTAACGCCCACCATACTTCCTGGGGTTGTGGCACTGATTCTCCTCGAGGTAGGGAAGTTTTGGAAGTCATCGACGACAATAATTTGGTTCTTCTTAATAACGGACAAGCAACTACAATTGGTTCATTAACATGGCGTCCAAACGCACTAGATTTATCATTTGTTTCCCCATCATTGGCACTTCAATGTGAATGGTCTGTTCTCGATAGTCCTCTTGGGTCTAGTTATCATCTTCCTGTAATTATTAAAGTATCAGTTAGTAATAATAGTGAAAATTCAGATGAATATTGTAATGGTAAACATTTGCCCATCTACCCTAACTATAAACGGTTGGATTGGAAAATGTTCAGTAGTTGTGTAGATATATTGCTAGACGAAGTTGAATTAAATCTTTTAAATCCTCAAAACGCATATTCGATCTTTTGTAAAATTTTGCTTACAGCTGCTGCCAAATCTGTTACTAATAATAAAGGTTCAAGTCATTTCATTCACGCTTCACAGTCATGTCACAGAAACTTTGATAAAAATCCTCACATTCCATGGTGGAATCAGAAATGCTCAGAGGCTGTTTTGAATTTCAAAGAAGCATATTTGAAGTTTAAACATAACCCAACAGAAGAAAGCTATTTGGAATTCAAAAAACTTCGAGCTCTTAAAAAACTCACATTAAAAATTGAAAGACAAAATAGCTGGAAATCTCTTTGTGAAACTTTTAATCGTTGTACTCCAATATCTATTATATGGAACTATATGCGTAGATTCAATAAAACAAACATCCCTAATAATAATAACAATGACTCGTGGATTTTAGACTTCCTAATGAAATTTACTCCTGATTTTGTGCCTAATAGTACCAGGAAACTTAATGCTACTAATTTAAGCTCCACTATCAGTTTTCTTCTTGATTCATTCTCAACTAATGAATTAACATCAGCTATTTCCTCTAGAAGAGATACTGTTTTTGGTCTTGATGGATTACCATACATTATATTCAAGAAACTAAGTAAAAAGAGTCTGGAATTTTTCTTAAAATTGTTGAATTTACTCTGGGAAAATAATGTTATACCCCAAGATTGGAAAATTGATTGTCTGGTACCCATTTTAAAACCTAATAAACCTAAGTTATGTCCTGACTCGTATCGTCCTATAGCACTCACTTCATGTGTGGGTAAGATATTTGAACAATTGTTGAAACAACGTTTGGAGTTTTATGTGGAACAAAATAACATCTTACCTTCTAATCAATATGGTTTCCGTAGAAATCGTTCAGCTAGGGAGAGTATTTGTCAGTTGCAACTTGATATCCATAACAGTTTAGTTGCAAATAATCACATGGTTGCTGTTTTCTTTGACATTGCAGGTGCATTTAACAGTGTAAATATTGATATTCTTTGTCATGAACTGTTACTAACAGGAATTCCTGAAAAGATTATAAACTGGATTAAAAACTTTTTAAGCAGCAGAGAAGTCTTCGTTAAATATAACAGGCATCTCTATGGTCCTAGAGTTTCTTCAAAAGGAGTTTGTCAAGGTGGTATTCTGTCACCTTTACTTTTTATTCTCTATATACGTCGCTTAAATTTAATATTAGGTTCAAATGTTAAAAATCTACAATTTGCAGATGATTTAGTTGTTTATGCATCAGGAAGCAATTTGCCTCAAGTAGTCGAAATTGTTAATGATGCATTAACAAAGCTTAATGAATATTTTTCTTACCTTGACCTTGATGTCAATCCTGCAAAGTCCAAGGTTGTTATATTTGGGAAAGGATATTCTTATAAGCCTGCTGTATATTATAATAATTCTGCTTTAACCATAGAGCTTGATGTAAAATTTTTGGGTGTATTATTCTCCCGTAACTTATCCTGGAATAATTATATAAAACATATAATTAATAAAGCTAACAGAGCCTTTAATGTATTGAAATCCCTGTCTGGGTCATACTGGGGTGCAGACCCCAAAATCTTGTTAATATTGTACAAATCATTAGTTCGTAGTCACTTTGAATATGGTTTTTTTTGTTATGCTGCAGAAGAAAAATTTGTAAATACTTTAGATACTTTTCAAAATAAATGTTTGCGTCTAATTACTGGGGCATTCAGAAGTACTCCTATAAATGCAATGCAGATTGAATGTAGCCTTCCACCAATTGGCATTCGTTTTAAGTATTTAAAAGAAAGATTTCTCCTAAAACTTTATAGTGTTTCTAACAATAACCTTATAGCCAATTTGTCCAGCACACACACTCAATCAACACTTAAACCATTTTACATGCTACAAGGATTTCAAAGTTTTTTGGAGTTTCTTAAAAATCTAAACATTTATAAATCAAATCATATTTTACCCTGTTACGAAGGGTCATTCATTAGCAAATTCCCAGCAATGAATATAGTCATAAACAGTAATTTGTCCATTAAAGAAGAGGTATATTCAATGTTGGCTGAGTGGATAAATCACAAATTTGTTTACACAGATGGATCCAAGAACGACAGTGCTGTGTCTTATGCTATATTTGAACCATCTTTGAACATAGGCATTGGTCATAAGATTGATAAACACGCCAGTGTTTTTACTGCTGAAGCTGTTGCTATCTTGAGTGCTCTTAAACACATTAAGAATAATAATCTAGGGCACACTAAATGGGTTGTGGTAAGTGATAGCATGAGTGTATTGAAAAACTTGGCAAACAACAAATTACATGCTAACACTAACTACTTAATTTATTTTATAAAACATTTATGGGTAGAATTAACAAGATTAAACATAGATGTAAGTTTTACATGGGTGCCTTCACACATTGGCGTTGAAGGAAATGAAAAAGCAGACTATCTAGCCAATGCTATAATTAAATTTGCAGATATTATTTCGAACAACACCAGTGGGAATGATGCAAATGTCTTATTACCATACACAGATGTTGTAAGTATTTTAAAACAACGAATGTGTCATTCTTGGGGAAGACATTCGTATCATTGTACACAGGTGGAAAACAAAGGATCCTGGTATGCTAACTTAGATGTACAGATTAATTCCATACCATGGTTCTGTAAGAGTAAATCTTTCTTGAATAGAAAGTTTTACTCGACTATCTGTCGTATGCGTTTTGGTCATTGTCGGTTGAATTATCATCTCCATCGTCTTAGAATGGTCAGTTCGTCAGACTGTTATTATTGCCAGTCACAAATGGTCCAATCATTAGATCATATTTTCTTTGAGTGCCCGTCTTTTAACATTCAGCGCCTTGTGTTGATAGATGAGCTTTTTCAAGTCTATGATGAACCTGAATTGGTCCCGCGTTGCATTCAGGAGTTACTTATGAATGCCTCCACATTTATTTACTTGTATAAATTTATAATAAGTACGGTAAAAGAAATTTAGTTTAGTTTTGTAAAATGTAAATAATTAAAATAACAATGTGTATATTATTATAATAACAACATATTTGATCTCAGTATTTGATGAATTCTCAGAGTAATTAATGACTTATTCATGTCATTGTCATCACGACAATGACAACAACGAAAGAAATGACTGTACTTTTCCAAACTATCAATAAAAAACTACGTAAGACAAGGCGGTATGGTCCTAGAGACTTTAGCCTGCCCAAACGGGCGAATTAAAAAAAAAAAAAAAAAAAATTGTTGTTTTGATTGAAGGTCATTTGGAGGAGAAATCTGTCAAGATAGATTTAAAGATAACCAAAAAGGTATAAATGATATAAATCAAATGCAACTATCAAGTTTAAATTCAAGTATTGAATGCAGTTAGTTATGTGTGAATATTAATGAATGTTATTATTCACTAAAAAATTAAATCAATGATAGAAAATTATATTATCAACAGACAACGGACTGCATAAATAAGGTAAGTTTAACCTATCTTGTTACAAGTAGGCCTTAAACACGGTACAATTAATAATACTAAATACATTTTACACATACCTATGAGTATGAGTAGAATGAAAAATAAGATTTTTGTTGGAAAATATATTTTTCAACACAAGCATTTAACAAATTAGTAATCGGAACCGCGAGCAGATTAAAATGAGTCCAACCAAACTAGTGGTTTAAGATTATCCGTCAATGAGTTCCATTGCCCACCTTCCGTCTTCATCATTAGATCAGCTGGCTGTCACCATAATATTGCGTTGTCATCGGACTTTGACGAGTATGCAAAATTTCAACTTCGTAGGACAAGAGGAAGTGGTTCTAGTTCAGCTTGCAAGATCCCACCCAAACAGAGTTACATACATACTACTAATGTAATTATTTTTTATGTAACTGAATGACGAGACAAGCTGGTTGTTTGTCTGATGGTAAGCAATACGCCTGCCATTAACAGCACCACCCAGAATTTTGTTTTGCAAAATCCTGCATGGCACTGCACTGCGCTCGTCACCATGAGACAAGTAGCTGTGGAGTCTCAGAATGCCCAGTAATTTTGCTAGCTACAACGTCCTTCAAACCAGAACACAATAACGCTTGACACTACTGCTTGGCGGCTGAATAGCTGACAAAGCGTTGGTACCCACCCAGACGGCCTCTCGCATACGAGAAACCTACCACCAGTAAACCATACATACATACATTGCAAGTTCAATAAAAGCTTGTTAAACCGTTTCATGGGGGACAAAGAGCCGAAGTAAAATATGTATGGCAAGGCAACCAAGAAGACAAAGTAGGCTTTTAGCATGCAGTTCTCCAAAATATCGAACAGTTTTGTGTGTCACGACTGACCGCTGGCTAACCGCAAGTGATTTTAACTATGACTTCAAAGCACCTAACTCTGCTTTGTGAGCGTTCCGTCCTCGTCCCGTCCGTACCCAGTGAGAACAAACTGCACAAATGAATCAAGTTTTTTTTATACCTACAGTTGCTACTAGACTGCTACCTTTATATATATAGTTTTCACTAAAAAGTTCACTTTCACTTTACTTTATTTTGATGCCTAAACGCCTGTAAAATTAAATAAGCAAATCTTATACACTCGAGAGCAATGAATCCGGGTCACTTAAAGAATGTTAAAAATCTCGGAAACTAAAAATGATAGGTTAATGCAATAAATTGTATTTAATAGACAATGTAATACTCCTTAAATGAAAGTAAAAAAAATATGAGTCACCATACATTTTATTAACACAAAATTACATAAAGAAAAAAACTGCTGATCTCTCCTTAAAACAAAAATAGGAAACATGAAATTTTTGAACTTTATTACGATTTTCTTGAATTTTAATACTTCGTATTGCCTCCTCGTGCTTCCATTACTGCGTTTACGCGGTTTGGCATGCTGTACACCAAGTTCCTTATACGATTTTGGGGAATATTCTCCCATTCCTCTGTGAGAGCAATTTTGAGCTCACGAAGCGTGATTGGGGGAGGGTTTCGTTGTTTTACGCATCTGCCTAGCTCGTCCCAAGCATGCTCGATCGGGTTGATATCCGGGCTGCGCGCTGGCCACTCCATACGAGTAATGTTCATCTCTTGAAGGTAGTCATTCACAATCCTACCTGTATGAGGTCGGGCATTGTCATGCATAAATATAGCATCCTCACCTAAATTGACCATAAATGGACCAACGTGATCATTGAGGATTTCTTCCACATATCTTACGCTAGTTAAAGAGCCGTTTTCTATGATCACCAGCTCTGTGCGACTTTCAGAAGAAATTCCGGCCCACACAAGTACAGACCCACCACCGTAGGCTACTTTTTCTTCGATGCATGCTTGCTTGAATCTTTCCCCTGGTCTTCGATACACTCTGTGTCTTCCATCGTGCTTGTAGAGCATAAATTTTGATTCGTCGGAGAACATAACTTTTGACCAATCTTCAATACTCCAATTTACGTGGCTCTGGGCATATCTTAGTCTCGAAATACGATGCCCACGCTCCAGTTTAGGGCCGTTTGCAGGTCTAAGGGGTTTTAAGTTAGATTCAGCAAGCCGACGTCTTACTGTCCATGCACTTGGGTTACTTCCTCCGAGGCGTCGAAACTGATTGGTGAGTTCAGTTCCTGTGAGAAAGCGATTTCGAAGCATGGTGTTCACCAAGTATCGGTCTTCTCGTGCTGTGGTACACCTGGTTCTGCCCGTTCCTGGTCTGCGTAGGTTAGAACCAGTTTCTTCGTAACGTCGGAGAACTCTTTGTACTGTTGACAGCGACACACCGACAGTCCTGGCTGTATCGCGCTGACTCCGGCCGGTTTCCAGCATTGTAAGTATTCTGGTGCATTCTTCAGGCGTAAGCGACATAATTTCAGCTTGAATAATGAATATAGAGCACTATCAACATGGTTTATGTACCCACATAAATGACAGATTACAAACAAAAGCAAAACCAAATGCTGTAATTTCGTAGTTCCATCTTCGAAAGTGGCCCTTTTTCAAATTTGATTTTTTTATGATATAACTTTACAATAACTAAGAAGTTTTAATACCTTCATTTAAGGAGTATTACATTGTCTATTAAATACAATTTATTGCATTAACCTAGCATTTTTAGTTTCCGAGATTTTTAGGATTCTTTAAGTGACCCGGATTCATTGCTCTCGAGTGTAGATATAAATCACTGCAATAGTGCCAGGAGGAAGGAAATTTGTTAATACCTTGATGGAACACATGTATAATTAGGTAACTTGTAAAATAAATTCTATCAGGTAGCACCTGCTTATAAAATATCTATTTTATATTTTAGTAATTAGATTTATGGTTTTTAGATTTACTTATTTTTTTATTATATTGTGAATGTACCTTTTAATTACTTACATTGTTAATTTGAATGTGGTATAAGTTTGTATGATGTAATTACATATCTTAAACTTTGTATATGTCGTATGTGAATGTTGGTACATTGTTATTTAGTCACAGGATTGATATTCATGTGTAGGGTACTTTTCTACCTTGTAGTAAAAATATAATGTGGACTAAGTAGGGTAGTAAGAAATTGTATGACACTTGATTGTATGGCTACCTAGCTCAATACACGATTTACATCTCTCATGTGTTTCAATGAATTTCAGACTTAATAGTATACTTATTGAACTGTTTGATATTATTTTTGTATTTTATCGCTGTATAAAAATGGTTCTCGCTAAAAAACAAGTTTGCATCCAGTCTTCACCTATAATAGGGGATCAGACAACTTTTCAGAAAGTGTTTTATATTAACTACAATTAATATGTATATATAGCCATGAAAAATACTATTTTAATTAAATAACTCTCTAAAAGTACCTAAAACTATGTTTAAATATTATGTTTCAAATATTGCCGCGAAAAGGTCAAAACTTGTGATGTCATATGAAGGTAGAAAACGACAAACTCTTCGAAATAAAACTTGCAAACAGATTTAATTACGTTTTGTGAAGTTTGGGGACGATATTGTAGTAATGGAACGAAAAAATTTCCAAAACTACATTTTATGAAAATTAAAAACGTAAGATAAATACAAGCTTGACTCACGGCATTTGCCTACAAATGACGTCATGCGTTGTGATTGTTTTTCGTTTGAGATGAAGAACAGATTAAAAATGTCAGAATTATTAGATTTAATTTATTGATTTAAAAATATAAATCTTTATTATTTCACAAAAATATTGATTAAATGATCTTTTTGGTTCGACAAACATTCATTCTAACTACATTTTAGATTTTTTTCTCGATTACTGTCCGATCCCCTATTGTGATGACACTTAGCTATTCTGTATTTGTGAGATTATGTAATTGTTTGTAAGAGTGTACAGTATGTTGGCGGTCAATTAAATAAATAGATAAATAAAAAGATTTGCTCATTTAATTCTAAAGTAGTTAAGGCATCAAAATAGTAAAGTAATAATAAAATTTTATTCTTAAAAGCTATGTGGTCCAAAATATATTTTTTATGAAACTGGGTGATGAGACGAGCAGGTCGTTCGCCTGATGATGAGCGCCACGCCTGCCCATAACAATTGCAGTGCCACCCAGAACTTTTAATAGCATAAAAAGCACTGCATAGCACTGGATTGCTCTCATCACCCCGAGACATCAGAAATTAAGTCTCATATGCCCAGTCACTACAGTACGGCTACAATGCCCTTCAAACCGGAACACAGTAATGCTTGCGAACTACTACTTGGTGGCAGAATAACTGGCAAAGCTGTGTGTACCTACCCAGACGGCCTCCCGCATACGAGAGACCTACCACAAGTAAGACACACAAAAAGGTAGCAGTCTAGTAGCATCTATTGGTTAAAAAAAACTTGATTCATTTGCGCAGTTTGTTCTCACTGGATAGGTGACCAGCCATCCCGATGTCAGAATGGCCCGTCACTTTGGGCCACGCGGGTAGCAATTATTTCACGATTAATAGCAACTAGAAGCAGCTAGGTAGCAACTCTCTATAATTAGTAGCAACTAGAAGCAGCTAGGTAGCAACTCTCTATAATTAGTAGCAACTAGAAGCAGCTAGGTAGCAACTCTCTATAATTAGTAGCAACTAGAAGCAGCTAGGTAGCAACTCTCTATAATTAGTAGCAACTAGAAGCAGCTAGGTAGCAACTCTCTATAATTAGTAGCAACTAGAAGCAGCTAGGTAGCAACTCTCTATAATTAGTAGCAACTAGAAGCAGCTAGGTAGCAACTCTCTACAATTAGTAGCTACTAGAAGCAGCTAGGTAGCAAATCTCTATAATTAGTAGCAACTAGAAGCAGCTAGGTAGCAACTCTCTATAATTAGTAGCAACTAGAAGCAGCTAGGTAGCAACTCTCTATAATTAGTAGCAACTAGAAGCAGCTAGGTAGCAACTCTCTATAATTAGTAGCAACTAGAAGCAGCTAGGTAGCAACTCTCTATAATTAGTAGCTACTAGAAGCAGCTAGGTAGCAACTCTCTATAATTAGTAGCAACTAGAAGCAGCTAGGCAGCAACTCTCTATAATTATTTCGATGTAAAATATGGATAGCGACCGTCCGTTCTAACAGACACAAGCTCATTACTGTAAATTCTAAATCATAGATTCCCAAACTATTTTGGGCAAGAGACCCTTTTTCCAAAATGAACTGAGACCTCGGACCCCCGCCCCCGTAGCCAAAATACTAAATACTTACCAATTTAAAACTTTGCCTTTGATTAAGTGAGTAAACTTGACAATATTTTCTCATCAAAATTAAAATTAAATGTCATCTTCTTTATCTTGAAACTAGCCCAGTGACGCCTACACTGCATACGGTGCTGCCTAGCTAGCCGAGCAGGGTGAGCGGCTACCACGCAACTTTTTTCTAATACTTACCTACATCTTTAAACTCGTGATATCTTTCGAATGGAATGTCCGAATTGAATAATTCAAAAAGTTATATAAAGATATTGAAGCAGTTTTGAATATGAAGTAATTTTCTCTCGATAAGGATAAATACCAAGATACAAATAAAGAGCATTTTCTAGCGGTGGCATTTCAATTAAAATTTTAATATAAAAGAACTCTTATTGTGGCATAACTATAATAGTTAGACATATGCTGTCGCGACACTTTTTGTAAATAATGATGTGTTCTGCATTGTCGTAGTACATTATTTTATTATATCATCAATAGTTTTCGCAGCGCACGCGATGTAAAGAATATTTTAGGTATTTCTTTTACACCTTGGGTTACATTATTGGAGTTTTAGTAAGGATCTCAAATTTTTTGAAAATATAATATAGCCTATGTCACCCGGGGATAGTGTAGCTTCCCAACAGTGAAAGAATTTTTCAAATCAGTTCAGTAGTTTCGGAGCCTATTCAGTGCAAACAAACAATCAAATCTTTCCTCTTTATAATATTAGTGTAGATAAATTAGTGGAGGAGTGTATTATCATTCAACCTCCAATTTACTTTTTTTTTTGGCTACTGTCGCGGTGTTGCATGCCTGGCCGGGAATTTGAATAGAATAGGTGTGGGACAAGGAAATCATATCTTATTACACCTAAATTACCATGTAAGAAAGAGAAAGCCTATTATATTGAAGATGCATCAATGGCGGTAACACATAATAATGTATACTTTTACATAGGTTTATATAAATAGCGACTCTTGCCACGACGCAATAAGGTCCAATTCAGCTTGCGTAACTACATACCTCGTTTAATAACCTACAGAGCGCTTCTCTTTCTATCGCGTAGCTCTTGTCTATTCTGACGCCGCACAGTGGTCCGGAATTCAAAATTAGTGGACATTCGCCCTGAAGTTGAAATATCGAACAAAAAAATCGCTTTCAATGGCAATTTCAATGCTGATTAACCTCAGATAAAGTATCCTCGAAGTGGTTAACATTTGTTTTATTGAATTTCTCATAAAAATAATCTTTACTGTAGAATGAAACAAAATGCAGTTTTAATGTTTTTCTCTAAAATTCAATGGATGTTTTCTAAGAACAAAACTTCCTCGCACCTACCGCTACCTTGGAGATCCCAACGTTTTGCACACCCTGTATATAATAAGTGAATAGGTATAAAAGCGATCCATCTCAGGCGCACGTTATTTTCTCATTACGGGTCTTCTGTGAACCATTACTATCTTAATAGAAATGTTATCTGCCTTCGATGCATGTACAGTTAGGCGCACTCGATCAGAGCACGTTGTTGCGAGAGAACGAGACTTACTTACTTACTGTTCGAGCGACATTCGAAGATGTTCTGTTGTTTATCACGATGGACTTTTCGCCATGTAGAGGTAATATTATATTTTTTGACAGCCTATATGGTGTAGTGGTTCGGCAGGTCGGCTCAAATTTCATACATCACTGAGATTGCGGGTTTGATTACCGAAGCGGGACAAATGTTAGTGCAGAGGAAAAAAAACGCAAACATTTGTTTCATTCTGGGTGTTGCGGGACCATGGTTTTCGTAGATTCCTGGTTCCCTAGATACAGGAAATCCTAGTTAGGGGTCAGGATCTATGTATGTGATCGTTGGGTGTTTTTTATTTGTATTTTTCATATCGAGGAAATGCGTTGTATGTGTTGTACGTTGCCAAAGTAAACAAAAACATTTATTAAATAGGTAAGCAGCAAGCACCCATCTGTGTAGGTGCCTACCTACCTACTACCTATTTAATCATGAAAATGCACTTTTAAACTTCAATTTAACTAAACACAAAGTACTTACAAGATTTTTTTATGAAACAGTGATGAGACGAGCAAGTCGTTCGCCTGATGCTAAGCGCCGCGTCTGCCCATAACAATTGCAGTGCCACCCAGAACTTTTAATAGCATAGAAAAGTACTGAGTAGCAGTGTATTGCGCTCATCACCCCGAGACATCAGATATTAAGTCTCATATGGGCAGTAATGTTGCGGTGCCCTTTAAACTGGACATCGGTACCTATTTGACGTAAAGCTTGGCGCTCGACAAGCAGCGTCGCTCGCCTGACCCGGTTGGGCGTCAGTTTGTGTGGTGTCCGTGACACCTCCGCCTATACCTCCCATACGGGTTGGCCACACAGAGCCACCCAACAAAGAAAAGATAGAAAAAAGTAATTATGACCTTGAAAAAACGTAAGCTTGACTGACCACCCATTTGTTTCCCATCGAAACCCGGACCCAGAAAATAAACCCGAAAACTGACTCCTAGCAATGAATTTCTATTACAAATTGTAAAAGTATGAGTAAGTACTTCGGAAATTATATGTATACAGTATACACCGGCCAGTGCCGGTTTTAGCACAAGGTGTGGTTGGTTTTTTTCCAAATATCGCCCATTTGCCTACTGACTTTTAGTTCTACGTTTTTATTATTTGTATAGACTAGCGATTGTCTATCTCGTTAATGTACCGCTTCTATCCTGTTACCATTCCGCTCCGTTCCCGATTCCGGCCCTCCTCCTGTAGTCACTGTCCCCCTCATATATACCGTTAACATTCCCTCCTTATTCCGTTATCGTCCTACTCCGGTCTAGAGAATATGCATGTATTTTTTTAATGCATGAAACGTTTTGTTATTGACGACTATTTTAAAGTTTTGCGGCATCATTTGTCATTAAAATTATTAAATGAAAATTTTGATCAATTTAAATTAACAAGTACGCGCCATTTGCGTGTGACGTCAAAATGTTGGGATCTAGAATCTCCTTTTTTGTGTGAGGGTGTGTGTGTGTATGTGTGTCAGTAATCTACCAATAGGGTGGGCTCCATGTCAAAAACTGACTAATAAGCTTAGAGCCGCGTGACGTCAACATGTGGTTGCACGTACTCAAGCGTTTTGCAATTATTTTTTGTAGTGGTAGGCTCTGGCCGTGGTTGTAATACCACCCAACGGGTGGGAACGGAAACAACGAAATTAAAATTAATAATTATATCCCTAATAAATGTTTACAGAAGTAATCAAAAACTATACTTATGATAAAACTGTAACGAGGCGGCTACTGTACATTGAAGATATTTCTAAAACTATTTTTTATGGGTATTTGGGAGCAACAGAACCCAAAAATACAGTTTCTAAAATTTTTTGAAGGCGGCGCACAGTATGAAAAATGACCTCAAAAACGGTCTTCCATTTTTTATACATATCTCTATTTCATAGAGTGAATAGTTTCAAATGCACAAGTAGAACTCCCGAACATCAAAAGTACTTACATCCAGAGATACGATTTCTTTAATTTTTTTGAGGTTTTATTAAATATTCGAAATGTATGTATCATTTTTAACCGACTTCAAAAAGGAGGAGGTTTACAATTCGACGGTATGTTTTTTTTTTGTGTGTTTGTTACGCGATTTCTCCGCCAATTATGCATTGATTTCGATGATTCTTTTTTTGATTGGTAGGTAATACTTCAAAGGTGGTCCCATATAAATTTTATCGAAAATCATTCAGTAGTTTTTGAAAAAATAGCAAAAACAAAAAAATATAAGTTTAATCTTCAAGTCGGTTCTTGTTTTTTTCGTAACCAACTTTCTAAAGGTGGAGGTTTGTATTCGATTGCTTCACCTGCTTCACCCAGGGTTGACTTCCGGTGAGGGAACTCCTCAACGGTGAATAGTACAGACACAACATTTCGTAAATGGATTTAACCATAATAGCCTGTTCTAAATTCCATCATGACATGGCAGATACACCCAGGATTGACTTCCGGCGAGGGAATTCCTCAACAGAGAATAGGACAGACATGATTTTTTTTGTACATAAATTTAATTGTGATAGCCCGTTTTAAACTTCGTCATGATGTGGCTTCTAGATCATAAAAGCTTGTCTTTAAAAACTTTTTGAATTAATTTAATTAAAACTTGTTTTTCACTAAAAAGGTTAAAATAAATTATTTTTCAAAAAAAACTAAACCGACTTCAAAACCACAAATGGCACTCAAAAGTAATAAATAAATTAATATAATTATCATAAGCGCTACCCACTCATATATTTGAAGTCGGTGCCAGCCAAGTCTAAAAGGTAGTAGATAGATACTACCTACAAGTAGTACTTACTATATACATAGTATTTATCTACTACCTATTAGACTTGCTACCTATGAGTGGGTAGCGCTTATGATAATTATATTAATTTATTTATTACTTTTGAGTGCCATTTGTGGTTTTGAAGTCGGTTTAGTTTTTTTTGAAAAATAATTTATTATAATTCTACTAGTGTCATCATATGAGGGTTCTGCGTAGGCATTATAATGTATGATATAATCAGATTCTAACTTTAATAGAAAAAAGATATAAAAAAAAGTACATTTTTATTTTTTTACTAGCTGCGCCCCGTGGCTTCGTCCGCGTAGAGATTGATGTGTCGCAAGTTAGAAAAGTAGTCGGCTGCGCTGTTATAATTATTTTCGAATCTATCATGATTCTGTTTTTGCGAACTCGCTTCAATTGTTTAGCACGTTTTCAACGATTTGTTCCCGTACTTCCCATGCCAAACATGGGTTGCCGTATAAAATATACAAAATTGCTTAAACAGGCATGCCCCATCACCGATTATTATGGAAACGGCAACAGTGTATTGCACTATTACCTACGTCATTCACGTCTAAACTCTCTATTTTTTTCGAACCATGGAATATAATTTTCCATATAAAGTTTAGAACTCTATTGCACACCACCTAGTGGTAATTTTGTAAAAATAAAAAATACATAATTCATTATTTACTTTATAGTTTATTTAAACTGAGTTTTTAGTGAAACGAACCAAGAAATAAAAGTTTCCATAAAAACTTTAGAACTCATTTGCACCCCTTACAGAGATAGTTTAGAAAAAAAAGTTTTTACTATTTATTTTGTAGTTTATTTGTACCGAGATTTGAGTGAATAAAACATCAACAAACTTTCGCATTTATAATATTATTAGGATAAGGATCCTCCAAATCTCGGTACAAATAAACTCCTATTTGTACCATACTATACTATTACTACCATACTATTTGTATGTATTAGGATTTAAACCGAGTTAGGTCTCTCGTATGCGGCAGGCCGTCTGGGTAGATACTACAGCTTTGCCAGTTATTCTGCTACCAAGCAGTAGTGCGCAAGCATTACTTCATTCCGGTTTGAAAGGCATTGTGGCCAGCAAAATTACTGGGCATATGATGAGACTTAATATATGATGTCTCTACGCTACGCATTGCTTTTTATGGTATTCAGGTTCTGGGTAGCACTGCAATAATTGTTGTGGTCAAGTGTTGTGCTAGCAACCAGGCGAGCGGCGAAAAAATTGTTTTGTATATTATTCATTACGTTATGGTATTATATTATTATATACTAGCTGTTGCCCGCGACTTCGTTCACGTGGATTATAGTTTTACGCTGATGTAGAGTCTTTTTTTGTAGAGAGAAATGTCCCTACTTCGTTCGCGTCGACTACTTATATTTTTTAAAATTGGTAAATTGGCACTTGTTTGATGACATCTCGCCTGATGGAAAGCGAAGATGGAGCATGGTTGCCCATGAGATGAGATGCCTATTCACTCTAGACTTTGTAGCTATTTGGAAAAAAAGCTGGTACAGCGTTCTACTCTTTAAGGAGTCCGCATGATGAAAGAATCTGCAAAACGCTTCGTACCGATCGGTGAAACATTAAGTACGTCCGGGGAAACGACTCTCCTCACCTGGAAGTCCTTAAGTGGTAAGGAGAAGAAGGGATCGGTTAGGGCAATTCTTACCGAAGTGCTGTCGATAGAAGAGCGACAGACACCCAAGTTTCCGTCCGTGTTTAAGACTTGTCAGTTTCTTCTCCACCAACACATTGTTATTTATAAAATTTATTGGGCAACGTTCTAAATATTCCCGAGCTGCCAGTTGGTATTCGGCTGACCCACCCCATAGATGGCTACAGTACTCCATGCAGGATCGTATTTGTAGTTTAACGCTCAAGCAGGTTCCTTTGTAGCCACACTTCCTTGAGCCGAGTTACGTTACACAATTTCGGAGTGGTTCAATTTTAAAGAAGCTTAATTTAACCTGCAATTGTTGTCGATGCGCCAATTTTTACGGGATTCACGCGGTCTAATGAATCGCCACCGATAGCAATGACAACATTTTGTAGCATAGTAAGAAAACAATTTATCCCCCTCTCGTCTGATACGTCCACGTCCTGTTCAAAGTTCTTCAAAGCATATAGGCGGGATATCTTCGGCAAGATAGTGTAGACACTTCTTCCACAGTTGCACGAAGCTCGAAAGCCCATAAAATACCAACACCCAGCAAACAAATGGCGCATACGTCGTGAAGTATCACGACTGCATTTGCTAGAATTTCATCCCAAATTTGGTCGTCATTCAGGAGGCGCCTTAATCTGCAGGCTGCATGGAATGTACGGCATTCAATACTATCGACTGTTCTGAGGAACGCAAATGAGGTAGCGCCGCTGACAGAAATCGTGTATTAGCTGCTGTAAATAGTAGCATGCTTTGTTACTCGTATTGACAGGACAGTGTATATTGTCCTGCCTTAAGCATGCTTCTTAAAGACACTTGGTGCTCCCACCATATCTCCCACCACATCTGTTAGATAAATCCATTTGTTTTTCGTTGAACAAAGGTACTTTGTCGTACATTAAAGTTTCTGCAGAATTATCCTCTTGGCAAAACTTTAAAAACGCCAGAAGCACATTTCTGACATACATACCACAGACCACAGTCTGGAGAGGGTTTTAAAAGGCTTTTGGACGGTTTGAGCCGGTTTGAGCCGGACGGTTGAAGCCAAAATTCGCCACACTGCTTCAGAGGTACCTACTGATATACCAATCATAAATCAGGTAACATCGACCTAAGCGAATTGGAAAAGAAAAATATTTTAACATTATTCACTGGTCTGGTGCATTCCATAAAGTAATTTTATGGTTGCGAGTTTTAATTTTACCGCCATCTACTTTCTGTTGCATAAACTAATTTTCAAGTGTTGAAAAAAACGCTGAAATTATATTTCTACCATGTTATTTTTTATGTAATTATAATTTTAACGCCATCTACTTTCTATTGCATAAACTAATTTTCAAGTGTTGAAATAATTATAGTTTCTTTCGTGTAAGGATTCCAAGTTATTTTGTAAGATTTCCTGAAAACGCTGAAATTATATATCTACCATGATATTTTTTTATGTAATTATAATTTTACACCTATGTATTTCATTCATTTTCGTAGTTTACACAGCGTTTGAAAGTCAGACTAATTTTATCTATTTTCTGTCGTCATTGCTTAAAGAAGCTAAATTTTAAAAAATGCTCGAACCCGTATTTAATAATTTGTAATTATAAGTATTCAATCTGAGTTTTAAGATTCTAGGACAATCAAATAACTTTTTTCCATACTAACTTCACCCCCCATTTAACCCCACCATAGGTAGAATTTTCTTAAGGTTTATAGTCTATCTTAGAATCATGCCTTAACTTAACATATTCCTGAATTTTTTATCAAAATCCGTTTAGTAGTTTTTAAGTTTAACGCTTTCAAACAAACAAACAAACAAAAAATTTAAAAACTGTTTTAATATGTTTAGTTACTCATTTTAAGTCGCCCTGGTTGAGTTTTTTTTCGAATATCTTCCATGTACAGATTTTTTAGTTCTACGATTTTATTATATGTATAGATTACGTTATATATGACGGAGCAAACGGGCGCCAGGATTCTTTTTAAAAAGTGTGATGTCATCACTGCTGACGTCACTCGTCATCATCATCATGGTGATCGCTCATCCTCCAGGAATGAAAGGCTTGCAGGAAGTCATAGATTAAGTTTATTCAGTTTGACAATTTGTTACAATTACAATTGAGGAGCTCCGAACAGTCCGGCCGCTCGAGCCAGACTGTGCTGCGATCGGTCGGGCGGTCGTATCCATACCAAACCTAAGGCTCGCACAAACATTGTTTGCAAAATCTATTCTAACTTGTGTGTTAGTTCAATTTTAACAATAAATCAATGTTACAAAATGATGTTTTAAGGTGTAAACAGTTTGAATTTCATCATTCAACAATGAATTGATGATTCTAAACAGTAGTTATGCAATTAAAACTATTAGTAGTAAACTAAAAGTTATTACTTTGTTATTTTAACAGTTTTTGAAGTTTGTTAGCGTCTTTGCGCCGATATGTATTATATTACATAATACATTCTAAATTATATGATACTATATTAGGATTTAAACCAAGTTTTTACAGATTTCAAAAAAGGAGGAGGTTCTCTGTTCGATTGTATTTTTTTATTTTTTAATGTTTGTTACCTCAGAACTCCTTCATTTAGGAACCGATTTGGAAAATTCTTATTGTGCTAAGTTCAGTATAGCTACGAAGTGGTCCCATGTAAATTTCATCGATATGTGACCTTGGACTTTGAAGATACATTGAAGTCGATTTTTGCTTTTTTTTCAAAAATTAATTTATGAGTGAATTGAACCAAGCTAGAAAGTTTAAAACTTTATTGCACACCCCCCAGGGGTAGTATTGAAAAAAAATAAAAATACGTGTTTCATTATTTAGTTTAAAGGTTATTTGTACTGAGTTTTGAATGAATAATACTAAAATTAAAAAAAAAACCATGCAAACTTTAAAAAGCCCTTACACTTTTTTGGGGGGTAGTATTGAAAAAATAAAAAACACGTGTTTTGTTCAGAGTTGTGATCTAATCGAACCACGGAATAAAGTATACACTGAAAAAACCGTACAAACTTTAGAACTTCCATGCACCCTTCCTAGGAGTAGTTTTGAAAAAATTAAAATTACGTGTTTCATTATTTAGTTTAAAGTTTATTTGTACTGAGTTTTAGGCAAATTGAACTAAGGAATAAAAATGTTCTATAAAGACTTTACCACCCTCTTTCACCCCCTTGGGGGTTGATTTTTTAAAATTAACATAGCCTTTTTATTAAATTAACATATACTAATTCGTTTTCTCTTTGAATGCAATGATGGCGCACGTCGTATAGGCACGGGCAGTGCGTTCCAAAGGCGAACAGCTTGGACGGTAAAAGAGCGGTCATAAAAAGTGCTACCGTGCGAGCGTGTCTCAAGAGCAACATTTTCCGATGACTTAAGAGAGTAGGTTTTTGTAAATAACATGTGTTGTACATAATCTACAAAAAAGCCTCTACATCAGCGTAAACTATAGTCCACGCGAACGAAGTCGCGGGCTACAGCTAGTAATAAGTTTGTCAATAGTGCTACGTCCAGTTTAGTGGATTAATAACTTTTTTCTTCGATCATAAGACTTTTTTTATGTAACGGAGTGACGAGACGACATAACATTAAAAATGCTTTCTAACAACCACTCTATCTATATAATAAAAGAACAGGGTTTTTTTCTACAATCATCGCACAGCCGAAACCGCTTAACATAGAAACTTGAAATTTGGACCACGTATTCTACAAGTAATGAAGGCGTCATTTAAGAACGGATTTTTCGAAATTTGACCTTTAAGTGGGTCAAATGGGGTCATAAAGGATGTATGAGGAAAAAAAATTCTTTTGTCGCACGGTCACGAAACTTTGGCAGTATACTATGCAAAAGAAATAAAAGAGCACGTGTATCACAGTTTTTTGAAAATCAACCCTTAAGGGGGGTTTAGTGTGGTTTTTTAGATTGGAATGCGGAAACTATAATGTATGTTACGGTGATTGTTTCTTGACCAATAGTTATAAAATTTTGCGGGAGCATTAAGCATCTAAATACTAAGAACTTATTTTCGGCATTTTTCGAAATTCGACCCCTTAGGTCATTTATTGGGGTCGCAAATTTTCCATGGTGTATGTTTTTTTAGTAAAGTTATGAAACTTAGTAAATTGACTAAACATAAAAATTTAAAAATATATTTTCAGTAACTTTTAAAAAAATCAACCCTTAAGGTCATTATATAGGGCCGCAAAGTTTGTATGGAGTAGGAGTTTTTATTAGTGGGACACTGTAGCTACAGTAAAGAAATAGGGTAAATCAACTAAGTTTAATCAAGCTTAAAAATAAGTTTTCAGCGTTTTTCAAAAATCAACCCCTAACAGGGTTAAACGTGGTGGTAAAGTTTACATAAGAAATCTTTGTTTATAGCGATGAAACTTGGTACACACACCTAACAAATATTATTAAAAGGTGATTTACAATTTTGGAAAATCATCCCTTAAAAGATTTAAACAGGGTGGAAAGTGAAAATTATTATTTTTAAGCTACAGCGATGAAATGTGGTACACGTACTAAGCTAATGAAATTATATATACGTATTTAACCATTTTTTTGAAAATCATCCCCTAACAAGCCTAAGCGGGGTGGTAAAGTTTGTACAGAAAATCTTTGTTTATGAAGTTTCGTGGCTATGATAAAACTTGGTAAAAGAAGATAATTAAAACGTGATTAACTATTTTTGAAAATCATCCCTTAACAGGGTTCAACAGGGTGGAAAGTGAAGATTATTATTTTAAAGCTACAACGATGAAATGTGGTATACGTGCTTAGCCATTGAAATTATAGATATGTATTTCACATTTTTTTTAATCATCCCCCGACATGCCTAAGCGGGGTGGTAAAGTTTGTATAGATAATCTTTTTTATTTATGAAGTTTGTGGTTTTGATGAAACTTGGGACATAAACTAAGAAAAAAAAGGTAATTAAAACGTGAAGCAAAATTTTTTTAAAATCTACCCCTAATTAGGTAAAATAAGGGTGAAATGTAATTATATTTTTTTAAAGCTACGACGATGAAGTTCGGTTCATTTACTCAGACAGATAAATTTTAAGCACATCTTTCACCATTTTGCTGAAATCATCCCCAAACCAGTTCAAACGAGGTGGTTAAGTTTAAATGAAGAATCTTTGTTCATAAAGTTATGGCAATTAAATTTAGTACACAGAGTAAGCACAAGAAATAAATTTAAACGTAATTCGCCATTTTTTGAAATTCACCCTCTAACAAGGTTAAACAGGGTGGAAAGTATCAATTTTTTTTTAATGCTACAATGTTGAAATTTACTATAAGTACTCAGCCAGTAAAATTATAAACACTTATTTCACCATGTTTTGAAATCATCCCTTAATAGGGTTATACAGAGTGGTAAAGTTTGTGTGGAGAATTTTTGTTTATGAAGTTGTAGCAATGAAATTTCGTATACAGACCAAACAAAAGCAATAAATTAAAACGAAACTCGCTATATTAATTAACCTCTAAAAACGTTAAACAAGGTGGATAATATTTTTTTTTCTAAACCAATGATTTTGAAATTCGGTACGTATATACTAATCGAAGATACTATACGCACATGTTTCACTACCTTTTAAACATCTTAAAAGGTCTAAACGGGATGGCAAATATTTGTGTGGAAAACCTTTGTTTGTAAGGTGAAAGCTAAACTTTGTATTATAGACTAGGCAAAATAAATGATTTCTAACGTTATGCAATTTTTTGCAATTTCCTTATTCGTACAGGATTTTAATAGACTTTTAAAATGCAACATTCAGAAAAATAAGAAATACTAAAGGTGTAGTCAATCGAAGATTTACAAATATTCAGCAACTTTTGTCATTGACCGTACGTGTCGCAGGGAAATGAGGATATCTGGGATTTCGCGATATTCCTAGGGATACGACAAAATCATGGTATAATCATGTATGGTAAGGACCACTTCTCCGCGGTCCGACTAGCATTTACCCCTAGAGTGTATATAAAAAGCGCGGAGCCAGGAGCTCGCGAGGAGTTCCTGAGCAGAACGAGTGCGCAAGTCCAGAACGAAGCGAGGGGGAGAGGTGGCGAGCGTAGCGAGCCGGCGACCTCCCGAGTGGAGTGATGGTCGAGTGCGCAAGTGAAGCGAAGGGATGACGAAGCAAGAGTTTTGGCGAGAGCCTATTTATTAAAACTGTACGTCGTATCCCTAGAGATTTCGAGAAATCCCTGGTATCCTCATTTCCCTGCGACATACAATATTTTTTCTGGAGCTACGACGATTGACTTTTGGCCAAAATACTTACATATACTTAATCGTGAAAAAAACTATTGACACATGTATTATTACGATTGTTTTGAATACCATCCCCTGATAGATTTAAACGGATGATAAAATTTGTAAAGCAAATATATGTTTATAATGTAAGTAGGTATTCTGTCTATTTAAAACGAGATAAGAGCTGAAAAAGATTGGAATAGAAACGAGATGAATTCGGGTTAGGATTGGGATAGAAGCAGGACAAAATCGGCATAGAAGCGAGAGCAGCCGGAAATAGCCAGGAGCAAAATAAATGATTTTATTAAGCGTACAAAGTCGCGGGCAACAGCTATGTATATGTAAATAGGAGACTTAGGTTTCAAAGATTTCTGTAACTCAGGCTTCATATATGTACATGGCGCCGGACCGGCGCTGCCGCCGCACCGCAAACTCATATAAATGATTACAAACCCGGACCGAGACCACGCGCGCCGCACCGTCCGTCCGTTTGTACGTATTACTGGTATTACGAATCGTAAATGGTCCGTGGCGGTTCCCCCCCGACGTTTCATTTCCACCCGGTTTCTATAGTCTGTAATATGTTTCAAACTACTACGCTAGCGTTTTGTACGTTTGATACTTGGGCAAAAAACTATAAATACATGACTCACAAATGAAGTAAGGGCCGAAAAATTTGGTAATTATATCGGGACCGGAGTGGGATTACAAAGGGACAAAAAGGGGATGATAACGGTATAGGAGGGGAACTATAACACGGTAGGAGGTTCGCTAGGGAGGACGATAAAGGGTTAGGATCGGAATATGATTGGTAGCAGAGTAGGACGATAATGATATAGGAGCGGGACGGAATCAGGACCAGAGCATTACGGTAACGCTATAGGAGTGGAAAGATAACGGGGTGGGAGTGGGAAGGTAACAGAACAGAAGCGGTAAGGTACGGTAACGAGATAGGAGCGAGACGGGAACTGGAATGTGAATATGATGGGACGAAAAATGTTCGGATGCAGGATGAATACTCCACTACGCGGACGAAGTCGCGGGCATCAGCTAGTCTTTAATGTTAGGATAGTTGCTTATCTATCGACAGCTCATTGGCGACGAGGAGGTACAAAATGGCGGACCAAACTCGTGCTATTGGCAATATCAAAGAATTTAATCTAGGTACAGACAATTGGAGCAGCTATATTAAACGTGTGCGTGCTTTCTTCTTAGTGAACAGTATAAAGGATGCCGAACAAACTTCGTTTCTCATCACACTAGTGGGAAATGAAACGTACGAGCTCATTACGGTGTTGTGTAGTCCCGAGGAACCAGAAAGGAAAACAACTTATGTGTAAACATCTGCACTAAAACTAACAACAATAAAAATAACATCAAGCAAAAACTTATCTCTAAGTGCTACTGAGCTGTCGATAGATAACTTAACTACGGGAGCAAATGACAACACAGTGACTGACGGATAACTGGTTTATTCTTAGGCTTGCGCGCCGTATTATAGTAGTAAGACATATAAAATATCTATAGCTACGTAGGTATACCACAGTTGCCATTACAATTTTTGTTCATATACTTGACCCGTACACTGTCCTTAATTAAGAAGAATAGTAGTGATTGTCTGGAGCCAACCACCCGCGAGGCTGTCCGACCGCGCCGGCCGGCGGCCCCGCACAATGCGCGGTAACGCGAGCCGGCGGTCACGGGCCGCGCGCGCCGCGTAGCGCGGGTATAACTGGCGGCGCGCGCGGCCCGCGCTCACTCCGCTGGAGCTGTTCCATGGGTACTCGCGAACGGTGACTATTCCAAATGCCGAAGATGGTGACTCGTGAGAAGAGCGATTACGGGAGAAAGGTGCAAGAAAAAGCCGTCATCGAAAAGGTCACGCTCCGCTCCCGAACCGTGTAGCGCATGGACCCCTTCCCGATAATGATCGGAGTGTTCTTTGGGAGAGTCGTCAATGTCCTAGTCCTGTGGGCGGTATTACCTATATTTGCGGCTTAAAGTTTCATTTTCCTCAATCGGCGCGGTGAGTGCAACGAGAATGTTAACCGCTAGGTCATAACGTACCGCGTGGTGTGCTATTGCAGAGGCAGATGGCGATCGAGCGTGCGAACGCCGCCGTGGGCGCGGGCCCCGCCCCCGCCGCCGCCGCTGCCCCCGCCGCCGACCCCGCCGCCCCCGCGCCGCCCACGCGCGTGCTCACGCTCGAGCACGGCGAGCACCTCGACTCCACGCTCTTCAGGTGACCACTGCCGCTGCCCAGCGAGCTCCAGTGCCCGGTTGTTGCCGCGCCCCGCACCTCGCACCTAGTGCCATTGGAAGAACTCATAAAGAACTCATTTTATCATCACCAGCAAAAGTTTTTGAGCATGTAATTCAATGAGATTTACAGGCAGGTGGAACAGTAGGTACCTATATATTGAGCAGCACGGTTTTCGAAAAAAAGGTCAGGCAACACCAATCTGCTTACCGTCGTTGATTACATATCCACTCCGCTGGACCGTGGGGATCAGGTTGAAATACCTACTTTACTTCGATTTCTGTAAAGCTTTCGACTGAGTTAATATTGATAGCTGCTGAAAAAGGTTTGTTACGTGTGGCTTACTCTTGGGCTCCTCCATTTTGTCGCGGACAGCAGTACGTAAAGTTAGGCATGTACGAATCAGACATAATCTGGAGTCAGTCAGGGATCCATCCTCGGACCTCTTCTGTTCATACTCATGGTTCATGATCTTCCAGCTGTCATCAAGCATTCTAAATGCCTTATGTGCGCAGATTTTCTGAAGCTGATCCTCGAGGTAAGGTCCGTGGAGGACTGCCTGAAACTCCAGAATGATGTAGATGCAGTATGCGAATGGGGGGTCGCTAATAAAATGGACTTCAATCCATCTAAATGTTGTGCCATGACTTTCTGTCGGATGCGGCGGCCTATCGAATAACAGTACAAACTTGATGACAAGCTCTTAACATGATCTACTACCGCGACAGATTTGGGCGTCACATTCGCCCGGAAGCTTACGTTTCATGACCATATTGCAGTGCTGGCCAAAGAATCGTTTAGGCGGCTTGGCTTTGTGCTGAGAAACTCCCGTGATCGTAAGAGTAAATATGCGCTCATGCTGGAAAAAATACAAAAAGCATTTCTTCGTTTCGTTTACAGGCGCAAGTATGGCTACTACCCATATATGTACCCGACGAAGTTTCTTATGGGCTGCTTAGGTTACAATTGTTTAGAAGTTCGAAGAGGTAACGATCAACTGATTACTATGTGTAAAATCATTTGTGGCGAAGTAGATGCCCCGGGCTCACTACATAACTAGCTCTACGTATACGCACCTATATAATAACTATCGCCGTTTCCATAAGCACAAATGTTTGTCTATGCCGCCATGCAGGAGTGTGGCACGCGCGCGGTGTCCAATCCTGCGAGCCCTCACGCATTTAATGCTGGCCTCTAAACCTAAACCCTGACTGTGATGTATTACGGACGCGTGGAAGGTTATTCTGAGGCAGTGCCTTGATTTCTGTGAGAAGTGTGCTTGAGAGGTTTATATATATTTTTTCTCTCGTATCTCTTTTTAATTTGTTCAATTTTGTATTTTATTTTACCAATCTTGTTATTTATGTGATTAATTTTGAAAAGTTTTGACACCTATTTATAATCAAACCGGTCAACAAAAAAAAATTTTTTTTGCGCATGGGTTTTACTTAATATATTCTCATTATATAAGCACATATATAAAAAAATGTGATCACAAATCCAAAATAATTGCTTTTTAAAAATTTCGAGCGATTTGACCATTTTAGATTTTAGCGCCCAATGAATGTCGGTGTTTGCGCGCTATCGATGTAGAAAGAGAGGTAAGAGGGTGCGTAGTAGTGTTCGTTGCGTCGCTCGCTGCGTGCGACTATATGTGGTACAATATTATAATTTTAAACGTGTCATGTGTTTGAATGTTACCGAGAGATACCGAGTTTCATATCTTTTGTCGCTGTATCGACGCGTACAAAATGGCTACGAGAAGTTGTAAACGAGACGCTGACTCATTTTGCTATATTTGCGGCGAATTTATTAAAGTGAGAGAGAAAAAGTATGATTTAAGTACAAATTTACAGATTAGCGAGGCTTGCCGAGCTTACTTCAATCTACCTGAAAATGAAGACCAACAGTTGGAGGGAACCCAGTGATCAGCACACGGACTGTTATTTAAGTACAAATTTACAGATTAGCGAGGCTTGCCGAGCTTACTTCAATCTACCTGAAAATGAAGACCAACAGTTGGAGGGAACCCAGTGATCAGCACACGGACTGTTATTTAAGTACAAATTTACAGATTAGCGAGGCTTGCCGAGCTTACTTCAATCTACCTGAAAATGAAGACCAACAGTTGGAGGGAACCCAGTGATCAGCACACGGACTGTTATTTAAGTACAAATTTACAGATTAGCGAGGCTTGCCGAGCTTACTTCAATCTACCTGAAAATGAAGACCAACAGTTGGAGGGAACCCAGTGATCAGCACACGGACTGTTATTTAAGTACAAATTTACAGATTAGCGAGGCTTGCCGAGCTTACTTCAATCTACCTGAAAATGAAGACCAACAGTTGGAGGGAACCCAGTGATCAGCACACGGACTGTTATTTAAGTACAAATTTACAGATTAGCGAGGCTTGCCGAGCTTACTTCAATCTACCTGAAAATGAAGACCAACAGTTGGAGGGAACCCAGTGATCAGCACACGGACTGTTATTTAAGTACAAATTTACAGATTAGCGAGGCTTGCCGAGCTTACTTCAATCTACCTGAAAATGAAGACCAACAGTTGGAACCCAGTGATCAGCACACGGACTGTTATTTTTGCAATGTGAATCCACTCAGAAGTAAAGAGCCCATTTTTGTCTCGCGAAAATCAAATATGGTGAAATCGCTCCAAGTTCTTAAAAACCTAATATTTTGGATTTGTAATCACATTTTTTTTATATATGTGCTTATATAATCAAAGTACATTAAGTAAAACCCACGCGCAAAATGTTGTTGACCAGTGTTACTTACTTCAACTTAGACAGCCTCTGTGTTGTAGTGGTTGGGCAGGTTGGCTCAAATCTCATACATAACTGAGGTTGCGGGTTCGATTCCCGCGACGGGACAAATGTTAGTGCACAGAAAAAAAAGCGAAAGCATTTGTTTCGTGTCTGGGTGTTGTGGGACCATGGTCCTCTTAGTTCCTGGTCCCTAGATACAGGGAATCCTAGTTAGGGGTCAGGATCTATGTATGCGATCGTTGGGCGTTATTTAATTTAATTGTGACATATTGTTTGTGCATGAGTAGTTGTATTACTAAGTTTCGTTGTTTGTATTATTTATTTGTGACATATTTCTGTTTCTTATTAAATATTATAAATGATGTGCGAATTAGTGTAGTCGGTCACCCGCAGCCCGCAGCCCGCACTAGTTTGTGTAGTCGGTCACCCGCAGCCCGCAGCCCGCACTAGTTTGTGTCGTCGGTCACCCGCAGCCCGCAGCCCGCACTAGTTTGTGTAGTCGGTCACCCGCAGCCCGCAGCCCGCACTAGTTTGTGTCGTCGGTCACCCGCAGCCCGCAGCCCGCACTAGTTTGTGTAGTCGGTCACCCGCAGCCCGCAGCCCGCACTAGTTTGTGTCGTCGGTCACCCGCAGCCCGCAGCCCGCACTAGTTTGTGTAGTCGGTCACCCGCAGCCCGCAGCCCGCACTAGTTTGTGTCGTCGGTCACCCGCAGCCCGCAGCCCGCACTAGTTTGCAATCAATAAATAAAGTAAAATAAAAAATGAATTTCTTTCCTGTCGTTTCAGATTTGAAAAAGGCTGCTATTTACAATTCTGCCCCGGACCCTCTCTACTGGGGAGGAAGGTGTTCCTCTACACCAACTACGTGCTCGGCGACAGCCGTGAGTCTCCTCAACCGTTCTCGACCATCATGTTGCACTACATTACAAACACACATTCTACATGTCAAAACAATTTAAGGAAATTTGATGTCAAATTTTTTAGCTATGATATTGTATATATAAGCTGTTCGTTTACCTAAAATAAATAAATACATATATAAATAAATAAGTGCCGCGAGGGGCGGGGAGCTCCGGCGTCGGCGGCAGCGGCGGCAGCGGCGGCAGCGGCGGCAGCGGCGGCAGCGGCGGCAGCGGCGGCCGGCTGCAGTGAATGTGTTCGTGTGTTGCAGAGGAGGACAGGAGCGAGCAGGCGGAGTTCGTGCGGAACCAGTACTACGGGCTGGAGTGGCGCGCGGGGGGCGCGGGGGGCGCGGAGGAGGCGGAGGGGGGCGCGGCGCCGCCGCTCGGCGCCGGCGCGCTCGTCACCGACACCGACCTGTACTGCGAGCTGCGGCTGCGGCGCGCCGGCTCCTTCCACTACTATTTTGTTTACGATAATGCGTGAGTTTAACATCTAGAATCCCTAGTGGGGGCTTCGACAGCCGTGTCGTCGGCCGCGACCCCGGCCGAGCTGAACGGCGCCTGATGTGTGTGTCGGCGGCCGCTCAGCGAGTCGCCGATCGGTCCGCAGGGCTCGGGCTGGTTCAGCGTGGCGCCGGAGCTGCGCGCGGGCGCGGGCGGGCGCGACGTGCTGCCGCTCGACGGGCTCATGTGCCAGACCGTGCTCGCCAAGTGCCTCGGCCCGCTGCCGCGCTGGGAGGCCGCGCTGCGCGTCGCGCGCGAGGCCGGCTACAACATGATCCACTTCACGCCCGTGCAGGTGACCCCGCCCCGCCCCTCCGCCCCTGCGCCCCGCCCGCCCCGCGCTAACCGCCGCACTGCTGTCCTCGGCAGGAGCTGGGCGCGTCCGGCTCGAGCTACAGCATCGCGAACCAGCTGCGCCTCAACCCGCAGTTCGGCGCGGAGGCGGGCGCCGGCCGCGAGGCCACCTTCGCGGACGTCGAGAACCTCGTCTCTAAGATGCGCACCGAGTGGAAGGTGAGCTCGGGCTCCTCCCCGCCGTCGCGCCGGTGTCGCGCCGCGCCGCGCCGGTGTCGCGTCGCGCCGCGCTGGTGTCGCGTCGCGCCGCGCCGCGCCGCCGGGCCGGCCCGCTGACGCGCGTTCGCTCCCCTCGCACAGATGCTGTCGATCTGCGACGTGGTGCTGAACCACACGGCGAACGAGACCGGCTGGCTGGAGACGCACCCCGAGGCGACGTACAACTGCGCCAACTGCCCGCACCTGCGGCCCGCGGCGCTGCTGGACGCGCTGCTGGCGCGCCTCACGGCCGCCGTCGCGCGCGGCGAGCTCGAGCCGCGCGGCGTGCCGCGCCGCGTCGCCTCGCACGACCAGCTGCAGGTAGCGCCGCGCCCCCCGCGCCGCCCGCGCCCCCCGCGCCCCCCGCGCCGCCCGCGCCCCCCGCGCCGCCCGCGCCCCCCGCGCCGCCCGCACTCACCGAGCCCGCGTGTTGCAGGCCCTCAAGCACCTCCTGGAGACGCAGCTGGTGCCCGAGGCGCGCCTGCACGAGATGTACACGTGCAACGTCACCGAGCTCGTGCAGGAGTTCTACTACATGGCGCGCAACAAGTGGGTACCGCACCCCCCGCGCCCGCGCCCGCAGCCATCTACTGACGAAGCGCGTTCGCCCGCAGGGTGCCGCCCGTGAAGGAGCGCACGGAGGAGGAGCGCGAGGAGCTGAAGCTGATCCCGGACCCGCAGTACCGCCGCCTGCGCGCCTCCGTCGACATGGACCGCGCGCTGCAGATGTACAACGTGTACAGGTGAGGCCGCGCGCGCCGCGCCCGCCGCGCCCGCCGCGCCCGCCGCGCCCGCCTCGCACGCCGCGCCCGCCTCGCACGCCGCGCCCGCCGCGCCCGCCTCGCACGCCTCGCTGACCGCCGCTCTCCCCGCAGGACCGATTGCTACGATGAGGAGTCGCGGCTGAAGCGATGCTGCGACGAGATGAAGCGCAAGCTCGAGCAGCTCAACGAGGCCGCCGCCGACCAGATGCGTGATCACCTGCGCGCCGCCGTCGACAACGTCGTCGCCGGCATGCGGTAACCTCCCCCGCCGCGCCCCGCCGCGCCCCGCCGCGCCCCGCCGCGCGCCGCCTCGCCTCTGACCGGCCCTCTCGTTGCAGGTACTACCGGCTCCAGGCGGACGGCCCTAGGATCGAGGAGGTCAGCGCGAAGCACCCGCTGGTGCCGAGGTGAGTCCGGAGGCGGCGCCCGCGCTGCCCGGCGCGTGCGTGACGCTCGCTCTGCCGCAGGTACTTCACGTGGGCGTGCGACGTGGAGACGAGCTCGCTGGCCGACGTGGAGGCGGCGCTGTACGGCGCCGCGGGCGCGCACTGCATGGCGCACAACGGCTGGGTCATGGACGCCGACCCGCTGCAGGACTTCGCCGCGCGCGCCGCCGCCGCGCGCGTCTACCTGCGCCGCGAGCTCATCGCCTGGGGCGACAGCGTCAAGCTGAGGTGAGCCGCCCGCCCCGCCCCGCCCCGCCCGCCCCGCCCGCCCCGCCCGCCCCGCCGCGCTCACCGCGCCGCTCTCGCCGCAGGTACGGCGACAAGCCGGAGGACAGCCCCTTCCTGTGGGCGCACATGCGCGAGTACGTCGAGCTCACCGCCGAGATATTCGACGGCCTGCGCCTCGACAACTGCCACTCGACGCCGCTGCACGTGAGTGTGTCGCCCACCCCGCGCCCCCTGCGCCCGCCCCGCGCCCCCTGCGCCCGCCCCGCCTGACCGCCGCTCCCTGCGCAGGTGGCGGAGTACATGCTGGACTGCGCGCGCAACGTGAAGCCGGACCTGTACGTCGTCGCCGAGCTGTTCACGAACTCGGACCACGTGGACAACATCTTCGTGAACCGGCTCGGCATCACGTCCCTCGTCCGCGGTGAGCCCCCGCCCCGCCCGCCCCGCCCGCCCCGCCCGCCCCGCCCCCCGCCCGCCGCTCACGCCTCGCTCTCCCTCCGCAGAGGCGCAGAGCGCGTGGGACGCGCACGAGCAGGGCCGGCTGGTGCACCGGTTCGGCGGGCGGCCCGTCGCCGCCTTCCTGCGCCCCCCGCGCCGCGCCGCGCGCCCCGCCGTGGCGCACGCCATGCTGCTCGATCTCACGCACGACAACCCGTCGCCCGTGGAGCGCCGCTGCGCGCTCGACCTCGTGCCGTGCGCCGCGCTCGTCGCCATGGCGTGCTGCGCCACCGGCTCCACGCGCGGCTACGACGAGCTCGTGCCGCACCACGTGAGTGCCGCGCCCCGCGCCCCGCGCCCCGCGCCCCGCCGCGCGCGCTCACCGCCCTCTGCCCGCAGGTGCACGTGGTGGACGAGACGCGGCTGTACGCGGAGTGGGGCGAGGCGGGCGAGGGCCGCGTGGGCGCCGACACCGGCATCCTCGCCGCCAAGCGCGCGCTCAACGAGCTGCACCTGGAGCTGGCGCTCGGCGGCTACTGCGAGGTGTACGTGGACCAGATGGACGCCGACGTGGTGGCCGTCACGCGCCACGAGCCGCGCTCGCGCCGGGTGAGTCGCGCCGCCGCCCGCCGCCGCCGCCGCCGCCGGCGCCGTGCGAGCTCGCGCCTCTCTCTGTCCGCAGTCGGTGATCCTCGTCGCGTTCACGGCGTTCTCGGCGCCGGAGGACGGCGGCGGCGCGCGCGCCGTGCGGCCGCTGCGCTTCGAGGGCCAGCTCGAGGAGATCCTGCTGGAGGTGGCGGTGCGGCGCGACGAGCGCGCGCCGCCCTTCGCGCGCCACGAGCGCTACGTGAACGGGCTCGCCGGGTACGAGGCGAGCGTGCGGCGCGCCGTGCCGCTGGCGGAGTCGCGCGCCGTGGCGGCGGCGCGCGAGGAGGGCGCGCACACCGTGCTGGAGTTCCGCGCGCTGGCGCCGGGCGCCGTGGTGGCGGTGCGCGTGGCGCCGCGCGCGCCCGCCGCCGCCGCGCTGGCGGAGCTGCGCCGGCCGCTGTGCGCGCTGTGGGCGGCGCCGCGCGCGGACCCCTGGGCGCTGGCGCCGGCGCTGGCCGAGCTGGAGCTGGGCGACTTCAACGCGCTGCTGTACCGCTGCGACGCGGAGGAGCGCGAGGCGGGCGGCGGCGGCGCGTACGAGGTGCCGGGCTGGGGCGCGCTGCCGTACGCGGGGCTGCAGGGCGCGGTGTCGCTGCTGGCGGAGGTGACGCCGGCGGACGCGCTGGGCCACCCGCTGTGCGAGAACCTGCGCGCCGGCGACTGGCTGGCGGAGTACACGGTGCGCCGCTGCGAGCGCGAGCCGCGCCTGGCGGCCGTGGCGGCGCGGTACCGCGCGGCGCTGCGGCCGCTGGCGGCGCTGCCGCGCTTCCTGGCGCCGGCCTACTGCGCCGCCACGCTGCAGGCGCTGCACGGCTGCGTGGCGCGCGCGGCGCTGGCGCGGCTGGGCGCGGCGGCGCGCGCGGGCGCGCTGGGCCGCGCGCTGGCGCTCACCAGCGTGCAGCTGGCGGGCGCGGTGGCGTCGGCGCCGCTGCCCGCGCCCTCGCCCGCGCTGCCGCCGCCGCGCCTCGCGCGCCCCGTCACGCTGTCGGCGGGGCTGCCGCACTTCGCGGTGGGCTACATGCGGTGCTGGGGGCGCGACACGTTCGTGTCGCTGCGCGGCATGTTCCTGCTCACCGGCCGCTACCAGGTACGCCCGCGGTGTTTTTTTTTACGTTAAACGTGATATGGAGGTGGTTTAATCTGACATTCGCTTGGAGAACGTTTTACCGATTAATTTACACTAATAAACGTTTATTAATAGGAATTTCCTTAAGCGATTACTTAAATGATTGTATTAGATCCGTACATATGAAATTGGCGCTTTGTCGCCACTTTGGCAGCCAGTATATGGCCCAGCGGCCTCCCGAGGCCTCGCGGCAGAGACAAGCGGGGCCCCGACCAAACTATTTCAAATCGTTTGTTCCGAGTTAGTCGTACTCCAGAATCTCAAATAGTGAATATCCTTTGACGCGTGCGACATGCCGCGTGCGAAATGCCGCGTGCGACATGCCGCGTGCGACATGCCGCGTGCGAGTTGCCGCGTGCGACATGCCGCGTGCGACATGCCGCGTGCGAAATGCCGCGTGCGACATGCCGCGTGCGAGTTGCCGCGTGCGACATGCCGCGTACGACATGCCGCGTGCGAGTTGCCGCGTGCGACATGCCGCGTGCGAAATGCCGCGTGCGACATGCCGCGTGCGAGTTGCCGCGTGCGACATGCCGCGTACGACATGCCGCGTGCGAGTTGCCGCGTGCGACATGCCGCGTGCGACATGCCGCGTGCGAGTTGCCGCGTGCGACATGCCGCGTGCGACATGCCGCGTGCGAAATGCCGCGTGCGACATGCCGCGTGCGACATGCCGCGTGCGAGTTGCCGCGTGCGACATGCCGCGTGCGACATGCCGCGTGCGAAATGCCGCGTGCGACATGCCGCGTGCGACATGCCGCGTGCGAGTTGCCGCGTGCGACATGCCGCGTGCGACATGCCGCGTGCGAAATGCCGCGTGCGGCATGCCGCGTGCGACATGCCGCGTGCGAGTTGCCGCGTGCGACATGCCGCGTACGACATGCCGCGTGCGAGTTGCCGCGTGCGACATGCCGCGTGCGAAATGCCGCGTGCGACATGCCGCGTGCGAGTTGCCGCGTGCGACATGCCGCGTACGACATGCTGCGTGCGAGTTGCCGCGTGCGACATGCCGCGTGCGACATGCCTCGTGCGACATGCCGCGTGCGACATGCCGCGTGCGAGTTGCCGCGTGCGACATGCCGCGTGCGACACGCCGCGCGCGTCTACGTTTGACTCAGTCGAATGAGCTTACAGCAGGTACATGTATCGACTTACTCAACCGGCTCATATTATGGCACGACTGTGAGATTGCGTCGTAGCAAGCGTCGCTACTTGTTTACATTTCGTTCGTTTCGTTCGACTCACATCAAGACGACACATTGGTGGAAACCAGACTTCAAAGCCTGGCAGATCAACGTGAAGTTGACAGCCTGTCGGTATTCCACAGAATACACTACGAAGAGTTTGCTCTCAGGAACTGCGCTATAGCGATGAAACTTGGTACATACCTGATAAAACATTATTAGAATGTGATTTACCATTTTTGAAAATCATCCCTTAAAAGGGTTAAACAGGGTGGAAAGTGAAGATTATTATTTTTAAGCTACAATGATGAAATGTGGTGTACGTGGTAAACTAATGAAATTATAGATATGTATTTCACCATTTTTTGAAAATCATCCCCTAACAAGCGGGGTGGTAAAATTTGTATAGAAAATCTTTTTTATTTATGAAGTTTGTGGTTATGATGAAACTAGATACATAAATTGAGCAATATGCAAATGGGCTCCTTCAGCATCAGTATGAACTACAGGCAGTCCTATCTACAGAAAATATTGACGTGTGTCTTATATCCGAATCCCACTTCACCAGAGAATCTTTCATCCAAATCAAAGGCTATAAAACATATCATGCGTTGCATCCCAATAACACTGCTAGGGGAGGCAGTGCGGTCGTAATAAAGGAAAACATCTACCATTATGAAGAATATAAGCATGAAGAACAACATTTACAAGCTGTTGCTGTCTGTATTAGAACTAAACGTTATCCTGTCACCATATCAGCAATATACTGCCCTCCTAAGTATGCGCTGAAAGCTGACCAGTACAGGGACTTTTTGAAAGGACTTGGTAACAGATTCCTACTGGGAGGCGATTTTAATGCTAAGAATACCTTCTGGGGGTCTAGACTTACCACAACCAAAGGAAAGGAATTACTACACGCCATAAGAGATACCAAATGCAATGTTATATCGACTGGGAAGCCGACATATTGGCCAACTGATCAACAAAAGATTCCAGACCTCATAGATTTTTTCATTTATAAAAATATATCATCTAGTTTTCTTAGTATTAAGGAAGGCTATGATATGAGCTCAGACCATTCACCTATAATTTTAACACTAAGTGAAACTGTTGTACAGAGAGAGAATAACCCTACTTTGACAAATAAGAACACGGACTGGGAAAGCTTTAAACAAGATTTAGATTCCATGATTGACTTAAAAGTTTCTCTCAAAAACCCACAACAGTCTCTTGCATTCCTATCTAACTCAGAGAATGTTCAGAGTACGACAAGACGATGCTTATTCAGAACTTAAGCCAATAAAAGCTGGAGTACCACAAGGGAGTGTACTAGGTCCGGTCCTCTACTTATTGTACACTTGTGATATCCCAGAGTTAGAAGAAAACACCATTGCAACGTTTGCAGACGACACGGCTATCATGGCTACAGGGTTCACTCAAGAGGACACTGCCTCCTCTTGAGTGAACCCTGTAGCGGGTAAAGGTACAAAAATCCATCAACACCATATTTGATTGGACGACAAAGTGGAAAATAAAACTCAATGAGTCGAAATCAATTCATATAGATTTTACGAACAAAAAAACAAATTACCATCCGGTGTACATCAATAACAAGACGGTACCGTACGAAAATACAGCCAAATACCTTGGCATGACATTAGACGCAAAGCTTCGCTGGAAGGCACACGTCAAAAAGAAACGAGACGAACTAGAGCTTCGCTATAGGAAGATGTACTGGCTACTTGGAAAACACTCTACGATGTCAGTGCACAATAAAATATTACTCTACAAACAAGTCCTCATGCCAATATGGACTTACGGTATCCAGCTGTGGGGATGCACCAAACAAAACAATGTTGCAATCATACAAAGATTTCAAAACAAAGTGCTTAGGGGTATCGTAAATGCTCCGTGGTACATAAGAAACGATGACCTCCATAGGGACCTGAAAGTGGACCTCGTTAATAGTGTAATTAAAAAGTTCGCCGAAGCTCAAGAACGTAGACTTCACCATCACGTGAACGTCGAGGCTATCCAGCTCCTCGACAACACAGACCTAGTGAGAAGACTAAAAAGGACAAAACCTTTTGAGTTAATTTAGTGCAGTGACAGTGTGTCGTAGTAAAGTTAGTGCTACTTGTAAAGAACACAAGAACATAGTGACTTCGCCTTAATAGAGACAATAAGAAAAGTGTTGATGGACATATTCTTAGTTTTACTCTACTTAGCAGTTTAAGTTAAATTCAAATTACTTATTAGCCTTATTAGGCTAGATTGTAATGTTAATGAAGTGTCATTTTGTGACACGACATTATATAAAAAAAAATAAAAAAAAAAAATCCCCTAACAAGCCTAAGCGGGGTGGTAAAATTTGTATAGAAAATCTTTGTTTATAAAGTTTCGTGGCTATGATGAAACTTGGTAAAAGAAGATAATTAAAACGTGATTTATAATTTTTAAAAATCATCCCTTAACAGGGTTAAACAGGGTGGAAAGTGAAGATTAGTATTTTTAAGCTACAGCGATGAAATGTGGTATATGTGCTTAGCCAATGAAATTATAGATATATATTTCACATTTTTTTAAATCATCCCCCAACAAGCGGGGTGGTAAAATTTGTATAGAAAATCTTTTTTATTTATGAAGTTTGTGGTTATGATGAAACTAGATACATAAATTGAGAAAAAAAACTTGATTAAAACGTGAATAACATTTTTTTTGAAAATCTACCCCTAACTAGGTTAAATAAGGGTGAAATGTAATTATATTTTTTGAAACTACGACGAGGAAGATCGGTTCATTTACTCAGACAGATAAACTTTAAGCACATCTTTCATCATTTTGCTGGAATCATCCCTAAACCGGTTCAAACGGGATGGTTAAGTTTATATGGAGAATCTTTGTTCATGAAGTTATGGCAATTAAATTTGGTACACAGAGTAAGCAAAAGAAATAAATTTAAACATAATTCGCCATTTTTTAAAATTCATTCTCGAACAAGGTTAAACAGGGTGGAAAGTATCAAATATTTTTTAATGGTACAATGTTAATGGTGTAATATTTGTTACAAATACTCAGCCAATAAAATTATAAAGACGTATTCCACCATGTCTTGAAATCATCCCCTAATAGGGTTATACAGGGTGGTAAAGTTTGTGTGGAGAATTTTTGTTTATGCAGTTGTAACAATGAAATTTGGTATACAGACTAAACAAAAGTAATAAATTAAAACGAAACTCACTTTATTTATTAACCTCTAAAAACGTTAAACAAGGTGGAATATAACATTTTTTATAAACCTACGACGGTGAAACCTGGTACATATACTAATCGAAGATACTACGCACATGTTTCACCACTTTTTAAACATCTTAAAAGGTCTGAACGGGATGGCAAATATTTGTGTGAAAAACCTTTGTTTATGAGGTAAAAGCGAAACTTGGTATATAGATTAGGAAAAAGAAATGTATCCTTACGTAATGCAATTTTTTTACAATTTCCTTATTTGTACAGGACTTTAATAGACTTTTAAATGCAACATTCATAAAAATAAGAAATACTAAAGGTGTAGTCAACCGAAGAATACAAATATTCAGTAACTTTTGTAGTTGACCGTACGTGTCGCAGGGAAATGAGGATATCTGAGATGTCGCGAAATTCCTAGAGATACTACGAAATCATGGTATAATCATATATGGGAAGGACCACTTCTCCGCGGTCCGACTAGCTTTTACCCCTAGAGTGTAAATAAAAAGCGCGGAGCCAGAAGCTTGTGAGGAGTTCCTGAGCAAAACGAGTGCGCAACGCCAGAATGAAGCGAGGGGGAGAGGTGGCGAGCGTAGCGAGCCGGCCACCTCCCGAGTGGAGTGATGGTCGAATGCGCGAGTGGAGCGAAGGGATGCTGGCGAGAGCCTATTTATCAAAACTGGATGTCGTATCCCTAGGGATTTCGTGAAATCCCTGGTATCTTCATGTCCCTACGACATACAATATTTTTTCTGGAGCTACGATGATTGACCATTGGCCAAAATACTTACACATACTTAGCCGAAAAAAACTGTTGACACTTGTATTATTACCATTGTTTTGAAAACCATCCCCTGATAGGTTTAAACGGGTGGTAAAATTTGTATAGAAAATTTATTTTTATAATGTAAGTATTATGTCTATTTAAAACGAGATAAGAGCTGGGAGAAATTGGAATAGAAACGAGACGAATTCCAGATAGGATTGGGATAGAAGCAGGACAAAATCGGCATAGAAGTGAGAGCTGCTGGAAATAGCCGGGAGCAAAATGCATTATTTCACTAAGCTTACAAAGTCGCGGGCAACAGCTATGTAAATAGGATATTTTGGTTTCGAAGATTTCTTTTACTCAGGCTTCATGTATGTACAATTGTACATGGCGCCGGACACATACCGGAGCCGGACCGCGGTTTTGATCATTCACATGACTTTGCGCTGCCGCCGCACCGCAGTCATGTAAATGATCAAAAACCGGAACCGGTTGGGATCGGAATAGGATCGGGAGCAGAGCGGGACAATAACGGAATAAGAAAGGGACTGTAACAGGATAGGAGTGGGAAGGTAACGGAACAGAAGCGGTACGGTACGGTAACAAGATAGGAGCGGGACGGGAACTGGAACGCAAATATGGTGGGACGGAAAATGGTCGGAAGCAAGATGAATACTTCACTACGCGTACGAAGTCGCGGGCATCAGCTAGTTATATAATATTTTGAGAGCGAGTGTGGCTCAGTAGGAGCTCGTGCGACTTTCGATCCGACGCACCCGAGTTCGAATCCCGCTGGCCCCACACCACTGACTTTCTTAAGCTATGTGCGGATTTAACACTCGCTCTGAAACGGTGAAGGAAAACATCGTGAGGAAACCGGCATGTCCAAGAATTTGTCACAAAAAGTCAAGGACATGTGACATTCACCAACCCGCACTGGGCCAGCGTGGTGGATTATGGCCCAGTCTCTCTCCATGAGAGAAGGCCCGTGTCCCAGCAGTGGGAACGTGATGGGCTGATGATGATGATGATGACACACATAATATTTAGTACTAACACACATTTTACCGCTACCGATCTCTTCCGTTGATCCGTCATGGATTAAGAGTTTATATTTAAAGTAAAAATAGCAGCACATAATATACACAACATTAACAATAAGAATCAGTAATAAAAACAACTACGAGAAAATCACCACAAACACTTTAGTAGCCGATTGTACTTAAGACAGAGATAGCGCAACCGATCCTAACGTGTGACTGAGATACATTACCTCGTACCGAGCATTGCCGAGAAACACGAAGCTTTACGCAGTAAACAAAAAGGGATGTCCAAAATGCGTGCC
Organism: Petrophora chlorosata; assembly: GCA_951640565.1. Lineage (NCBI taxonomy): Eukaryota > Metazoa > Arthropoda > Insecta > Lepidoptera > Geometridae > Petrophora > Petrophora chlorosata. The sequence continues at coordinate 19,933,209 of OX621192.1, forward strand.
TTTGAGTGATGTTTAATTGATTCTTATTAAAATCGATTGAAATCAAGTAATAACAATATATTTCTATTCAATTGTATAAGAAGGTTTCAAACTAACTGTAATTTATGTGAATGATTTATTTCAACCGAGGCAATGTAGTTTTATTAGAATCAGTTTTCTTTTACTAACAAAATCTTTTTTACTAACGACATAATTCACTATTTTAGTAAATCTATTTCGTTTAATGTATCATAATAAACAAATTCATGATTTCTAAATAAAAATAATCGATTGCGATAATTGATCGATTAAGCAAGTGTGTTGAAAAAACACTTAAGATGTTGTACTGCGCCTACTTTCGAAGTATCCTTGAGTGCTGGTCGCAGGCCGCGACATGTGGCGCTCGTAGCGAGGAGCCCTCGCGACGAGCGCCACATGTCGCGTACTGAAACAATACAACATACATTTCTAAAATTTGTACAGTTTCGCTTCCACTGTACTGTCGCGACGAAAATTATGAACAACGCTGTAGGCGTCATCATTTTCTACCACTTCAAACTAGACGTACCATAGCAGATGTCATTTTCTACCTAAATATCATAAATTCTCTACGAGCTCCAGCATTCGGTTCTCGATATACACCACTCCTTGTTGTTCCTTCTGCAAAGACTAATTACAAACAGAACACTTTCTTTTATAGAACTCCACATTTCATAAATAACCACTTGAAAAATAATGATTTCGACATCTTCTTAATAAAAGCTTGGTGCTTACCATCAGGCGAACGCCTTGCTCGTCTTATTACTCAGAATTAGCAGTCTCAAAATTAGCTAACAGTTACGGAAGCAAAAAATGTGGGTTATCGCTTTTCCTGCATTACTTCGAACGCTTATGTTAAGATATCTCAGCATTGCGATATTACAGCGCTATGAAACATACACCAGATTTTAAGTTAAAATATAGGCTATCAAACGATGGAAACCGCATCAAAATCCGTTCGGTAGTTATCGAGTCTATAAAAGCTAAAAATGTGGAGATTTGCTGTCAGAGCTATAGCTCTTTTCATGTAAAGTTTCCGAGTTGTTTTTTAAGACTTACTGAAAACGCTGAAATATAGTTTTTGCCATGGTAGGTATTTTTTTTATGTAAATAACATTTTACATGTATGTATTTCATTCATTTTCATAGTCTATACAGCGTTTCAAATTCATACTAATTTTACCTATTTCCTGTCCTCATCGCTTAAAGAAGCTTAATATCAAAAAAATCTCGGACCCGTATTTTTAATTATAAGGTATAAATTTTGAGTTTCAAGATTCTAGGATAATCTAATAACTTTTTCCATACAAATTTCACCCCCATTGAATCGCCCCATAAGCAAATTTTTCAAAATTTCCACAGCCTATATTTTAAGTTAAGATGTATGCTATCAAACACTGAAAACTGCATTAAAATCCGTTCGATAGTTTTCGAGTCTATAGGTAACAAACACACAAACAAACAGACAAAAATTCTAAAACCATAGATTCGTGTTCAGTACCCCTAAATAGTCCATCCTAGTTGGTTTTGAAAAAAATACCTTCAATGTACAGAATTGTTTTTTTCCATTATTATAATAGTAATAGAAGCAATAAATAAATACACTTTTTGAAAGTAGTCCGCTCCCCTATCGTCCCATTGTGTGCGTGTGCAGGAGGCGCGGCTGCACATCCTGGGGTTCGCGGCGTGCCTGCGGCACGGCCTCATCCCCAACCTGCTGGACGGCGGGCGCCGCGCGCGCTACAACTGCCGCGACGCCGTCTGGTGGTGGCTGCACGCCGTCCAGCAGTACTGCCGCGAGGCGCCGCACGGCCACGCGCTGCTCGCCGACCCCGTCGCGCGCCTGTTCCCCGCCGACGACGCCGAGCCGCGCCCCCCCGGCGCCGCCGACCAGCCGCTGCACGACGTCGTGCAGGAGGCGCTCGACGTGCACTTCCAGGTGAGCCGCGCCCCGCGCGCCCCGCCCCGCCCCGCCCCGCCGCCGCCCGCCGCTACCGCGCGCGCTCTCCGTCCGCAGGGGCTCGTGTTCCGCGAGCGCGACGCCGGCCGCGCCATCGACGCGCACATGTCCGACAAGGGGTTCAACGTGCAGATCGGCGTCGACCCCGAGACCGGCTTCCCGTTCGGCGGGAACGACGCCAACTGCGGCACGTGGATGGACAAGATGGGCTCCTCGGAGGCGGCCGGCACGCGCGGCACGCCCGCCACGCCGCGCGACGGCAGCGCCGTGGAGCTCGTGGGGCTCGCGTACGCCGCCGTGGCGTGGCTGGCGGCGGAGCACCGCGCCGGCCGCTACCCCTACCCCGGCGTCGTGCGCCGCCACGCCGACGGCAGCCTCACCTCCTGGAGCTTCGCGCAGTGGGCCGAGCGCATCCGCGCCAACTTCGAGCGCCACTTCTGGATCCCGGCCGCGCCCTCCGCCGCCGACCCGCGCCCCGACCTCGTGCACCGCCGCGCCATCTACAAGGACTCGCACGGCGCCTCGCGGCCCTGGGCCGACTACCAGCTGCGCTGCAACTTCCCCATCGCCATGGCGGTCGCGCCCGCGCTGTTCGAGCCGCGCCACGCCTGGGCCGCGCTCGACGCCGTGCAGAGCCTGCTGCTGGGCCCGCTCGGCGTCAAGACGCTGGACCCCGCCGACTGGGCCTACCGCGGCTCCTACGACAACGCGGACGACGGCTCCGACCCCGCCGTCGCGCACGGGTACAACTACCACCAGGGGCCCGAGTGGACGTGGCCGCTCGGCTTCTACCTGCGCGCGCGCCTCGCCTTCGCGCACGAGTGCGGCCGCCACGCGCGCACCGTGGCCGCCGTGTACGCCGCGCTCGGCCCGCTGCAGGCCGAGCTGCGCACGTCGCCGTGGCGCGGCCTGCCCGAGCTCACCGGCGAGCGCGGCGCCTTCTGCCGCGACTCGTGCCGCTCGCAGGCCTGGAGCTCCGCCACCGCGCTCGAGGTGCTGCTCGACCTGCAGCGAGCGCGCCGCGCGCGCCCGCTCGCCGCCGACTGACGCGCGCGCCCGCGCCGGCCGCGCCACGCCGCGCGCGCCGAGCCGCGCCTCTACGCCGAGCCCTACGAGCCCGCGCCGCGCGCCTCGCGCCTGCGCCGCCTGCTGCGCCGCGCGCGCCCCGCCTCCGCGCGCCTCTCGCGCGACCTCTACAACCTGCTGCGCGGCGCGCGCCCGCTCGCCACCGTCGTCTACAGCGACCGCTACTTCCGCTACGGGCTGCCGCTGCGCGCGCGCCGCCGCGCCGCGCGCCTCGTCGCCGACGAGCTCGGCGCCGCGCCGCCGGCCGAGCGCCGCGAGCCCGCCGCGCCGCGCGCGCCGCACGAGCTGCCGCTGCCGCGCGCCGAGCTGCGCCTCGCGCCGCGCGCCGGCCTGCTGCAGGACGCCGCCGCGCGCCCGCCGCCCGCCGCGCGCTACGCGCCGCCGCCGCGCCCGCGTCGCGCGCCCCGCGCGTCTCCGCTGCTCGCGCTCGCGCCCGACGAGCGCTTCGAGGAGACGCCGCCGAGCTCCGCGCCGGCGCGCTGCGCGCTCGCGCTCGCCTACCGGCAGCCGCGCGCCGGCACCGCGCCGCGGCTGCCGCCGGCGCGGCGCGCGCGTTGCCCCTCGCCGCCGCCGCCGCCGCCGCCGAGCGAGCCGGCGGTGGCGGAGAGCGGCACGCGGCCCGCGTTCGCGCTGGATGAGGACGCGACGCCGGAGCCGGAGCCGGAGCCGTGCGAGGCGACGCCGGTGAAGTGTGGGCGCGCGAGCGCGGCGACGCCGCCGCTCGAGCGCAAGGTGCTCAACACGGAGCGGTACAACAACGGCGCGCGCGCGCCGCTGGTGGCGCGCGGGGGCGCGCGGGGGCGAGGCGAGCGCGGCGGGGGCGCGCGGCTGCAGCGCGCGACGGTGCGCGCGATGCTGGCGTGCAGCGGCTTGTTCTACACGCTGGCGTTTGTCGCGTTCTACTTCCTGAGCCTGCCGTGACGTCACGCGGGCCGCGGGGAGGGAGCGGGACGCGGGGAGGGAGCGGGACGCGGGGAGAGAGCGGGACGCAGCGATGGTCGCGTCCCGTTCTGCCGCCGCCGGGTCATATTTAATGCCAAAATAATTATTAGGTGATGCGTATTTCGCTTTTCGAAACTGTGTGTTACCTGTGTCGGTGGTCGCGTGCGCCGCGCAGTACATTCGATAGTTTTGTTACGATATTTGCTACATCGTACATATAGGTAGTCGTAGTTAGTTACCAAGTCAAATATTTACTCAGCTAGTAGATAAGTAAATGAATTTCATATTATTTTGTTAACAATAAATACATTATTTTGATACTTGGTACCGTCGTTTTTTATTTATTTAACTATCTTTAATCTTCGGTTTCTAACTTCCGTCAGAAGTACTCCTATCAGACAGAGTGTTTAGGAGATTAGTTCCATCAAACTGAAACTAGATGGAGTTAATTACCCTTAAAACACGCAAGCGGTTGTCGCGAGTGAAATGACGTCGTGATGTAAAGATGTAAATAAAAAAAATTAGAACAAGGTACATTGGTGTTTTTATTACATTCCAAGCATATCCCATTTAGTACAAACCGAGCTATCGATAAACATAGTCCTAGCGAAGCCGGATAAGGACTGAGGACAAACTAAAGTATTTTGAGGACAAAAAAACCGTACTCGCAGTGGATCGCTGCAACACACCCTGAGTACTGGTACCAGCAGCGGCTGGCACTGTGACACCAGAAGCGGTGTGGTGCTGGTGTGCTCATCAGCAGCGATTGGCAAGCTGTGGGGCAGAACAGCAACTAGCAGTTGGAGCTACAGCTGGCTGGCAAGGCTGGCGCCTTCGAGTAGACAGCCAAACGGAGTCGACACGACAGCCCTACCCAAAGACGTATTATATAATTAGACGTAAAACAAAAAGATGAACAATTAAACATATACACATTTCTTTTTTCTCAATAGGCCGTTTGCATGTGTTAAAAAGAGAAAGCATTATGCGCATGGCACCATCTTTAAACCCTGCGGGCCACCAGCCAACGGGTGTGACGTTTGGTCGATACCAGCTGGTATTTTATTGTGTGCAGTGGTTTTGGTGTTTTCCAAGGAATTTTGCGGGAAAAACATTATATCAAGCAATAAACAACAAGTAAATGAACCATGGCGTGTGTTGTGGTAGGCTGCAAGAGCCACGTCAGTGATTTAAAGCATAAACCAAGGGCTATAACATTTCATCGGTAAGTCTGATTTGTGTATTTCACCTCCTAATGCGAATATTTGTATGTGCTAACCTTCTCGTACGTTTGAAAAGTATGTAAGTTACACTAGGTGCTATTTTAGCTTCACATGACGAGCAGAAGAATTCCCATATCTAAATAAACACGGATTTTTGCATACCGATCGACGTGTTTGGCATTTCATGTACTCGTCTAGTGATGTGGTAAAATTCACAACCATTGTATGAATATAGATATGATAATAGAACATAATTTATTCAAGTGGCACACTTGAATAAATTATGTTCTAGTTAATTTCGCAGTCTATATTTTTCATTTTTAACCGACTTTAAAAAGTTGGAGGTTATCTATTTCATTGATTTTTTTATAATATGTTTGTTACCTCGGAACTCCGTCATATATAAACTGATTTGGAAATTTCTTTTTGCGTTGTGTTTAGTGTGGATTAGTATAGCGATGAAGTGGTTCCATATAAATTTCATCGATATGTATATGACCTTGGACTTCGAAGATACAAGATGAAGTCGTTTTTTTTATAAAATGTATACTTGTAGCTAATTAATTATGTTAAATATATTTAAAATACTTAGGTTCTTGTTCTTGTTTTAGGTTCCTGGTGTTAGCAGAATTGCGAAACGCATGGATAAAAAACATGTAGAGGTCAAATTGGGAACCGACTCAATACCCTCGAATATGCAGTTTGCATTTCGACGAATCGTGTTATTGAGAAGGTTCCCAAAAAAGGCTTCTGCATTCTTATGCAGTACCAACAATTTTCTCAAGTCAGCCAGTATATACGCGACAGGTAATTACATATTGTAGTCTTATTAAAAAAAATGGCCCACTAATAAAAATTTTCAAGTCTAAAAAAGAACAAATTACTTATTGCTAGAAAGGGAGCGGGGCTCCCCCTCTACTAACTTTTAACATTAAATATCTTTGGACTTAAGTATTGGAAAATGTAATTCAGCTCAATTTCAGTATGTTAAGCTGGGTTGCTTGACATAATAAATAAAATTCAATTAATTGTAAGAAATTATTTGACCATTTATTTAGTGTATTCTTTTTTATAAGTATATTCTTTTGTTTGCAGAAAATACCTGTGAAGCGGAGACTTATAAGATGAGCTTCGCAACCTATACCTAGTTAATACTGATAGTAGTGCTCGCTGTAATTAATAATTAAAATAATCATAAATAATAATGAAATTATTCTTCATTGTATTGTATGTCATGCAATCTTAAAATCATATTTAGCGTTCTTATTGGTTAGATGTTAGATGTCGCCACTAGCGTATACAGTAAATAAATAAATTCAACGTATTTTAAAAGAGTGTGCGTTATTAATTTATTCCGTTCCAGCAGTTAGTATTTTAAAAAGTCAATAGCCGGGTCCACACCGTCCCATCCAGAACCGCTCGAACTTGCGCGGTGCACAGTCGTAGTCGGTGTGGATGCTTCTTGCCTGATGCACCTCTATGTCATACCACAGAATACTAAGGGACAAAAGCATCAGTCCGCAAAGGTTCTGCTGCGGATATAGATACTATTTTTATATTACAAAAGCGTGCGGTTCGCGCGATTTACGAGTTGGGTCCACGTGACTCGTTAAGGGATTTTTTTAAGCAAGTTAATATATTAACTTTACCTTCTTTATATATTTATGAAAATATAATGCATGTTCGCAAAAACTTCCAAAAATTCAAAGTAAATAGTGACCATCATAACATTAACACTAGAAATAAGGATAGGATTGTTGTACCTAGGTATAGACTGACTAAAACGAATAAGTCCTTTATGGGCAACTGCGTACGTTTTTATAATAAAATTCCAAAGTGTATAACGGAGCTCACAGAAAGTAAATTCAAATTACGCGTTAAGAATGTTCTAATGAGAAAAGCATACTACACTGTTCGTAATTACATAGAAGACAAAGATGCTTGGAACATTCCACTTCTGCAATGTAACCAACTGGTACATAAGAAACATATCATTGTAAAATCCCAAAAAATTTTAACAAAATCTCTAAAAAAAAATGCCCCACAGTTTCTTGCCGTATCTTCTGAGTATTGGTTCTTTTTCCGATACGGTGGTAGAGTCATTGTGATAATTTGACGTTCATAAGTGCGTCTGTGATGCCAAAATGATTAAAGAGATTTTGATTGATTGATTTGAAAGAAATTTAAGCAAATAGCGACTCTTGCTATGACCCCATAAAAATACAATTCAGCTTGCTTAGCGCTGCATACCTACCAGTCATATTAACCTACAGAGCGCCTCTCTTTCTATCGCATAGGTCTTATCTCTTCTGACGCGGCACATGTAACGACGCGCGACCCACCATCGGTGTCCGGCTATGTACTTGTAGCTTTGCACCTACAGTGCGGAGTGCGCTAGACCTGGTGATACTGGGTGTATCACCAGGGGTTATATATCTCGCCCGACGCGTGCATGATACAAACGCACAGGAAATCAAAAGGAAAAGACGAACTAAACACCCGATCGACTAAGCAAACTTTCGATCGTGGACCGGAATGTAGATTGGCTGGTGTGAAATATGCTTTATCTTGCGCGAACGAAAAACGAGATAGTCTTAAGTGTGCATAAAGCATACACTACTTTCAAGCATACAATCCGTTGTTCATAACAAGTCGCTTCCTTCAAAACTTTACACAAGAACTTTTCACCTCCGGTCTTAGAAAAAAAATGTTTAACATTTTCTTATAAGACCGGAGGTCGATACGTTGTATCGGTATGAAAATAGGATATCACTAAAGTACAATATATGTATAACCAATTGATAAGTAAGTATATATAGGCAAAGTGGAGACACTTGGGTATTTTTTGGGTATTGAGCAACTATAGTGGTCTCTTTTATTCCAAGTAACTTTTGTGATAAGTAGAAAAGGATGCATTCTGTTTTGGAAGTACAACTTTTTTCGGTCAATCTTTTACTATACTAAATCTTAGGCCGTTTGCATGTGTTAAAAAGAGAAAGCATTATGCGCATGGCACCATCTTTAAACCCTGCAGGCCATCAGCCAACGGGTGTGACGTTTGGTGATGTTTGGTCGATACCAGCTGGTATTTTATTGTGTGCAGTGGTTTTGGTGTTTCCAAGGAATTTTGTGGGAAAAACATTATATCAAGCAATAAACAACAAGTAAATGAACCATGGCGTGTGTTGTGGTAGGCTGCAAGAGCCACGTCAGTGATTTAAAGCATAAACCAAGGGCTATAACATTTCATCGGTAAGTCTGATTTGTGTATTTCACTTCCTAATGCGAATATTTGTATGTGCTAGCCTTCGCGTACGTTTGAAAAGTATGTAAGTTGCACTAGGTGCTATTTTAGCTTCACATGACGAGCAGAAGAATTCCCATATCTAAATAAACACGGATTTTTGCATACCGATCGACGTGTTTGGCATTTCATGTACTCATTTAGTGATGTGGTAAAATTCACAACCATAGTATGAATACAGATATGATAATAGAACATAATTTATTCAAGTGGCACACTTGAATAAATTATGTTCTAGTTAATTTCGCAGTCTATATTTTTCATTTTTAACCGACTTAAAAAAGTTGGAGGTTATCTATTTGATTGTTTTTTTTTTTATAATATGTTTGTTACCTGGGAACTCCGTCATATATAAACTGATTTGGAAATTTCTTTTTGCGTTGTGTTTAGTGTGGATTAGTATAGCGATGAAGTGGTTCCATATAAATTTCATCGGTATGTATATGACCTTGGACTTCGAAGATACATTGAAGTCGTTTTTTTAACCGACTTCAAAAAGGAGGTTCTCTGTTCGATTGTATTTTTTTTATGTTTGTTACCTCGGAACTCCGTCATTTATGAACCGATTTGAAAAATTCTTTTTGCGTCGGACTTTGGACTTAAGTATTGGAAAATGTAATTCAGCTCAATTTCAGTATGTTAAGCTGGGTTGCTTGACATAATAAATAAAATTCAATCAATTGTAAGAAATTATTTGAACATTTATTTAGTGTATTCTTTTGTATATTCTTTTTTATAAGTATATTCTTTTGTTTGCAGAAAATACCTGTGAAGCGGAGACTTATAAGACGAGCTTCGCAACCTATACCTAGTTAATACTGATAGTAGTGCTCCAGCACTGGTTAGATTTATATATGACTTGTATATAGGTTGTCCCAAAATAAAAACTCTGAAAGCTGTCTGTCAAATGTCCATAGGTACTGTAAAATGTAATTAAATTGTAAGAAAAGTTAGCCCATTTCATCATGATGATAAAACATTGACTTTAGGGACACCTGTATAAAAAGATTTAAAAACTAATATAAGGTTTGGAAACTATCGTGAGTCGAAATATTCATTATAATTATAAACGGCTACACCCACCCTACGATTGTGTCGGAATAACTACATAATACAGCGTGGTGGATTATGGCCCATACTCAAAAATATGTTTATACATGTTAAAATAATGTTCAAATGTGAAAACAGAAGATACATTCATAATAAATAAATAATATAATTAATAATTGAAATAATCATAATTAATAATGAAATTATTCTTCATTGTATTGTATGTCATGCAATCTTAAAAGCATATTTAGCGTTCTTATTGGTTAGATGTTAGATGTCGCCACTAGCGTATACAGTAAATAAATAAATTCAACGTATTTTAAAAGAGTGTGCGTTATTAATTTATTCCGTTCCGTATTTTATAAAGTCAATAGCCGGGTCCACACCGTTCCATCCAGAACCGCTCGAACTTGCGCGGTGCACAGTCGTAGTCGGTGTGGATGCGTCATGTCTGATGCACCTCTATGTGATACCACAGAATACTAAGGGACAAAAGCATCACTCCGCAAAGAAATTTAAGCAAATAGCGACTCTTGCTATGACGCAATAAAATTCAATTTAGCTCGCGTAGCGCTGCATACCAGTCATATTAACCTACAGAGCACCTCTCTTTCTATCGCATAGGTCTTATCTCTTCTGACACGGCACGTGTAACGACGTGCGACCCGCCGTCGGTGTCCGGCTATGTACTTGTAGCTTCGCACCTACAGTGCGGAGTGCGCTAGGCCTGGTGATACTGGGTGTATCACCAGGGGTTATATATCTCGACCGACGCGTGCATGATACAAACGCACAGGAAATCAAAAGGAAAAGACGAACTAAACACCCGATCGACTAAGCAAACTTTCGATCGTGGACCGGAATGTAGATCGGCTGGTGTGAAATAGCTAAAGTATGCTTTATCTTGCGCGAACGAAAAACGAGATAGTCTAAAGTGTGCATAAAGCATACACTACTTTCAAGCATACAATCCGTTATCGGTTATCGTAACAAGTCCCTTCCTTCAAAACTTTACACAAGAACTTTTCACCTCCGGTCTTAGAAAAAAATGTTTAACATTTTCTTATAAGACCGGAGGTCGATACGTTGTATCGGTATGAAAATAGGATATTACTAAAGTACAATATATGTATAACCAATTGATAAGTAAGTATATAGTGGAGACAAGTGGAGACACTTGGGTATTTTTTGGGTATTGAGCAACTATAGTGGTCGGTTTTATTCCAAGTAACTATTGTGATAAGTAGAAAAGGATGCATTCTGTTTTGGAAGTACAACTTTTTCCGGTCAATCTTTTACTATACTAAATCTTTGGTTTCCTCTTTGGTTTTGGTCAGCTAGGTATTTGACAGCACATTGTCGCGCCGCGCCGCGCCGTGTGATGTTGTCACGAAGTTCTGCCAGTTTGTGTTTATGTCATGTTTGTTTACACATATTTCATTTAACTAAAATAAGGTCTCGGGAGAGAGTTACTTTCTTTAGTTATAAGTATCTGACAAGAAATGGAAGATGCATTTGAAAAGCTGAAAAAAGAAAACAATAACAGCGTTGACAATCTCGTGCAATGGATGAAAGACTGTAATTATTGTATATAATACTAGCTTTTTCCCGTGACTTCACCCGCGTGGGCGACCGACCGAGCCCTTAGTCGTCTTTATTGCAAGACCATTTCAGCCAGACCTAGTATATGAGAGCGCGTATCGTACGAAGAGGTCCAGCTGTACCTCTGCACTCGTAGTCGCCCCAAGCTGGCCCCAACCGATTCAGATGTACGTCATCTAAGTTGTGACTTACCTAAAACTGCATTAGAATCCTTTCCTCAGGTGTAGTCTATATAGAATAGAAATATACAAAAAATATAAATTTTAGTGTAGGGTTTGTTGATGTAAAATAACTATGCGCTTCTTGGTAGTACGAATTTTATTATGATTCTCTACTAAAAGTTAATTAATATAAAAGTACACAAAACTAAAAGGAAATTTTCTAATAATGACGGACGTCCATGCCAGAACTATCGAGAACCATTCTAATTTCAAATCAAAGCACAGATAATACAACCCCGCACGATGAGCAAGGTCCACCAGTGTCCCGTCTATAGAAAACACGGTGTTCTCGCCTCGGGCGTGCGTTAAGGGCCGTTATAAAATAAAATATCAAACCGTTGATTTATGTTTGGTATTTTTAAAAAGTCAATTCCAATTGGTTTTTCAAAAATATCTTCAAAATGTATGTTCATTCTTTCTCTTTTCGATACATATATACCTACCTCATTTTATAGAGAAAGAATGAGATCAGTCGACGTCGATCGACGCTCGATGAGAGTGGGAATCGTCGTCGGTCGCAGTCGACTGATGTCGTTCTATCGTCGATCGACGACTCGATCGTTGATCCATCTGTTGGTGTGGAATACATGTAACACATTAATAGGCCATGCAACAAATCAAGCAATACTTTGATAACGTACCTAATATATTCTTTGCAGCAAAACTAATAGACGGATCGAAGGAAGCTGAAGAAAAAGCGCGTAAGCTGTTCGACGGCGTAGCGGACCAGAAGAACGTGGAGCTGGACAAGTTCAAGGAAGTGGTCGGCAAGCTGGCGGCGGAGCAGAACAAGTCGCTGGAGCAGTTCACCAAGATGCTCACGGAGACTGGCCCCAGGATCCTGGGCGCGGTCACGGCGGGGGTCAGCGCTTTCAAAGACGCTTTCACCAAGAAATAAAACATTCTTTGAGATCAATCTGACTTTTTCATTGCATCGCGCGTAGCGCTGCATACCTACCAGTCATATTAACCTACAGAGCGCCTCTCTTGTTATCGCATAGCTGTAGTCTCTTCTGACGCGGCACGTGTAACGACGCGCGACCCGCCGTCGGTGTCCGGCTATGTACTTGTAGCTTCGTATATACAGTGCGGAGTGCGCTAGGCCTGCTATTATTCAAGTATGCCTCAAATAGGTCTTGTTGAAGGCCTTCGACTGACTAATCAGGGTGACCTATACAAAGTGCAACTCAATACGTGTATTATAAACCCGAAGGGAGGCTATTTTGTTCTGACCAAGCATGAGAATAACTTGACATGTACAAAGGTTGGATAAAACGTATTAAAAGAATGCCCCTCTATTTCTTGCCGTATCTTCTGAGTAGTGATTCTTTTTTAGATACGGTGTTTCCGTGTCGGAAAAGTCGTGATAATTTGACGTTCATAAGTCCGTCTGTAATGCCAAAGATTTTGATTTGATTTGATTCAAAAGAAGGATACTGTGTATTCTTAGTGTAACCGTCGGATATACATTATTCATATGGTCCACAAGTCATACTCGTGAACGGGTGCTGCATAGTGACCATCATAACATTAACACTAGAAGTAAGGATAGGATTGTTGTACCTAGGTATAGACTGACTTAAACGAATAAGTCCTTTATGGGCAACTGCGTACGTTTTTATAATAAAATTCCAAAGTGTATAACGGAGCTCACAGAAAGTAAATTCAAATTACGCGTTAAGAATGTTCTAATGAGAAAAGCATACTACACTGTTCGTAATTACATAGAAGACAAAGATGCTTGGAACATTCCACTTCTGCAAAGTAACCAACTGGTACATAAGAAACATAACATTGTAAAATCCCAAAAAATTGTAACAAAATCTCAAAAAAAAAATGCCCCTCAGTTTCTTGCCGTATCTTCTGAGTAGTGGTTCTTTTTCCGATACGGTGGTAG